>OX101784.1:11599212-12226712 GCA_944452715.1 Ophion slaviceki | reverse complement strand
CGGTGTCCAGCGTATACGCGGGCTCTCCAGGCTCTCCAGGCACTCCAAAAACGATGCAAATGAGAGTACTCCAGCTGAACCTCAACCATTGTGAAGCAGCACAGGACCTGCTCATGCAGACTGTCCGCGAACTGAAGCCTGACTTGGCGATACTCTCCGAACCATATAGACATCTAGACACGCAACCTTGGGAATCTGACGCAAGTGGGAAGGCCGCAATTTGGTCCTGCGGAAAACTTCCATTTCAGGATCTTGCGAGTCGGATGGAAACTGGTTTTGTGAGAATAAAAGCCAAAGGAGTTCATTTCTACAGTTGTTACGCACCGCCGAGTCTGACGACTTATGAGTTTGAGAATTTTCTCGACAACTTAGTCGCAGACGCTAAACAACGCTTCCCGGTAGCCATAGCCGGAGATTACAACGCGTGGGCTGTGGAATGGGGTAGTAGAGTGACGAACAGGAAGGGCCAAGCTCTGCTTGAGGCTATGTCCTTATTGGATGTAGTACTACTTAATGCAGGTACAAAGCCCACTTTTGTTAAAGGTGAAGCCTCCTCTATAGTGGACCTCACTTTTGTGAGTAGTAGCCTGGCAAGAGGAAACCAGTGCCACTGGGTAGTCAGTGATATCTACACTCACAGTGATCATCAAGCGATTCTCTGGGAGATTCGCGGTGACTTCAGCGGAACGGCGAAGGCACCGAAGACAAACGGGAAGGGCTGGAAAGCGAAAATGTTTGACGCGGACTTGTTTCGTGAAACTTTTGACACCAGCCCCCTCGCAGCGGAAAGTGCAACCGAGAAGGTCGAGGTGGTCATGCAGAGGGTCACCGAAGCATGCGATGCCACAATGCCACGGAAACGTAATGTCGACTTCCGACCGGCGGTACACTGGTGGAGCGAACAAATTGCCGGCCTCCGAAGGGAGTGTCATCGAACTCGCCGCCTAGCGCAACGAGCTCGAGGCAAACGCTCGTTTCCCGATTTGGAAGAACAGCACAGGAAGGCGCGCTTGAACCTTAAAAAGGCTATCAAGCAGAGTAAAGCTGAAAGCTGGGGCGAACTGCTCAGCGAGGTGGAAGATACTCCCTGGGGCAGGCCGTACAAAGTCGTAATGACTCGGCTGAAAAGCCAGCCAATGCCATCGCCTGTGGACGCAGCCCTGCTGGAAAAGATTGTTTCACATCTGTTCCCTGAGCAACCCGAGGAGGACTACCAACTCGAGGAGGACGTCGATGAGGTCATCCCAGCCATTACTGAAGAAGAGCTTCTTACGGCGATTGCCAGGGTGGGCAACAATAAAGCCCCCGGCATGGATGGGATACCCAACATCGCACTCAAGGCAGCGATCAAGTTGGCACCGGCAATATTCCTGGGCATGTACAATGCGTGTCTCAAGGAAGGAATCTTCCCGGACAAGTGGAAGTGACAGAAGCTAGTGCTCCTCCCGAAAGGGAAGAAGCCACCGGACGAACCTTCATCCTATCGTCCGCTCTGTATGCTGGATACCGCCGGAAAGATCTTCGAGCGCATCATCCATAACAGGATTGAGAAAGTCGTGGACCCTCTACTGGCGGAAGGCCAGTTTGGCTTCAGAAAGGAGCGCTCTACTCTGGATGCCATTAACACAGTGGTGAAGCAGGCGCAGGAGTCGACTGCGGGGAAACGATGGGCAAGAGGGTCCAAGAAGTGCTGCGCAGTTGTCGCTCTCGACGTCAAAAACGCTTTCAACTCGGCGATATGGAAGTGTATCACGGATGCCCTAAAAACATTAGGTGTACCATGGTACCTACGGAGAATAGTGGCGAGTTACCTATGTAATAGGTGGCTCATGTACGACACAGAGGATGGACCAAAGACGTATAGGGTGACTGGAGGAGTTCCTCAGAGCTCTGTACTTGGACCGCTTCTGTGGATCATCATGTACAATGATCTGCTGCTATTAAAATTGCCGAAAGGAGTGTCCATCGTAGCGTTCGCAGATGACGCGGCGCTGATTGTCATCGCCAAATTCCTGGAGCAAATCACCGCACTCTTCGGCGAAGCTTTCGCCAAGATAAAGGAATGGATGTCTTCTGTTGGACTGCATCTTGCAGCCCACAAAACAGAAGTACTCCTCGTATCCAGCAGGAAGGTGATGGAAACGGTGACGCTCAGGGTTGGAAACTCCGAAATCACATCCCAACCGTTCATTCGGTACCTGGGTGTGATTCTCGACGCGAGGCTGAACTTCAAAGAGCAAACCGAGCAGATCAGCAGAAAGGCCGCTGGGGTGGCTACCACACTGGCGCGACTCATGCCTAATGTTGGTGGCCCCAGACAGAAGAGGAGGAAACTGCTGTCATCAGTGACGACGTCAGTGCTCACCTATGGCATACCCATATGGGCTGATGCACTGAAAATCCAGGAGTACCGCAGGAAGGCTGCAGCAACGTATCGCGTCAGCGCCTTGAGGGTAGCCTGTGCGTTTCGCACTGTCTCCGAGGACGCTATCAACGTTATCGCGGGAAGGCTGCCCATTGAGGTGCTTGCCGAGGAGCGTAGATCGATGTACCAGCAGAAGGGAGCTAGAAACCCCAGTTATGCAAGAACAGAAGCGAGAGCAACCAGTCTCAACCAGTGGCAGACGATGTGGGATGCTTCTCCCAAGGGAAGGTGGACACATCGACTAATCCCGAAGGTGGAGATATGGGTGAACCGTCTACACGGGGAGCTCAACTATTATCTCACTCAAGTGATCTCAGGACACGGCTGTTTTCGGGCTTATCTCTATGAGTTTAATTATGAAGATTCCCCGGACTGCCCAGCATGTGTAGCAGTCGAGGAGAACGCTGAACATGCATTGTTCCAATGCCCACGTTTTAGTGCCTCCCGCGCGATAGTCGAGGATCAGCTGGAGACACGCATCACCCCGGACAACCTGGTTGAGTTGATGCTGAAGTCAGCAGACGCATGGACAGCGGTATCGGCTTATGCTGCCGCAGTGATGAAGGAGTTGCGACGTGCAGAACGTGCGAGGAAGAAGACGACGCCGGAAGACCAGGCAGTCATAGATTAAATCAGCGATACGAACCCCTAAACTACTCATAACATCTAGAGTGGAACGGGGGATGTAAGGCCGTCTGACAACACTGCAGGAAGTGCTACGGCTAAGGCCTCTCCCGCGATGTAATACCTAGCGGTCGTCCCGCGGGAGAATTTGTAAGGCCACAGAGGAATGGGGGTTTTTAGTCGGTGCAAGCCCGACACACGGCAATTATTTGCTACACACACACACACACACACACACACACACACACGCACGCACGCACGCACACACACACACACACATACACACACACACACACACACACACGCGCGCGCGCGACTCTTGAAGGTGTGACAACAGTGGCCTCAAAAGTTGTTGTCATTTACCATGTGCCTATCCGTCCACCTCCTCGTGGTGAGAGTCGGACAACGGTGAAGTTCTTTTTTTCGAATAATAGAATCCACTCGCTAAGTGATGGAGGGATTCATTTAGGTGCTTAACTCGCGATTATTGTTTTTCTCCTATCCACGATCCGGGAAACCCATATTTTTTAATTTTTAATATTTTATTTTCAATTTTCTGGGTAACGGGCTCATTTGCGACCCATGGTTCCTTTCTGACTTTTGTTCCTCTCATTTAGTAGACTTTTTCAAGCCAACAAAAAATTTGGAACATGAGTTTTGGGGCTAAGGTCAATTTTGCGGGTCCATGTTGGGGGGTGATCTTCGCCGAATGTAACTCGGAGAATCACCTGGCGGAGTAGTGACAAAACATCGTTCTTTCGAAGAAACTTATAATACCTTGGAGAACGTATGTGCATCAAAATGCACAACATTATCCGGTCTTCTGAGTAACGACGACTTTTCGTGTCTCTCCTCATGGCAGCAGAGATAATTTCTTTAACCGCAGTTTGTTGCGGTGCGGGAACTTGCAATTGTGAACATTTCTCGTCCAACGCCTCAGCACGAATAGACGATATTCGCTTGTTTTTTTTCCTTTTAATGACTCGGTCAATAATTGGACAAGTCGCTTTGAATAATTGTTAGCGCGTTCTTCACGAGAAATTTTCTTCCGCAAAGCTATAAGCTTCCTCCTGTCGATGGGATTTGACAAATGACGTATACCATGTATACTTTCAGTTTTGTCCGACCTTGATTCTCTCCGGAGGTTGCGTTGCCTCATTTTTTTGCAACTGTCGCATCTTTTTTGTTTTGGAAGCATCGTAAAATCGTTGTCACGCCATCGTTGAACAGAATCTTGAAAAACACAATCAATCGACAGATAATGGATGTTAACCGAACCGAGGCCTTGGCATACGTGCAACTTTTTTAATGTTTCTAAAATGTTTGGCAACAGAGTTGTGTCTGTCAAAACTGGAGGCAGTTGACATCTCTCCGAATCTGTAAGGCGCCCATAAACACAGGAACGAAGTGTTTTGTCCGCCTCAAGCTCGACAATCTTGTCTATGATTGTACTTGCTGTGCCATTTGTGTGTGTACGTAGAATTTTCAAAAAGACAACCCTTTGGCCTCTCTCTGCGTACTCGGTGACACCCCACGATGTTGGTATGGTGATAGGGTTCGTCTCACTTGTCGCTACGTTCCTTGTCGAATCGTTGATCGTGATCTTCGATATAAGGGAATTTTTGACGCGCATTATAGATGCTCAACCGACTACTTCCTGGTTCTGAGAAGTTGATGCAGCATTATCAACCTCTGTGACTGGGAGAACCTTGTGTTGAACGGATTCTTGCGGTGAATTAAACTCTGCCGACTGAATCGATTCCTGCTTTGAAAAACACCGAGGTCGACAATCTTGTGTGGCAGCATATCCCGGTTCAGAATTGCACCTTACGTCATTGCACACGATATATGTGCACATTCTGCATCAGGAGTACTCATCAGAGGTTCCTCAAAGCTTTCACCTGTGCAAAAAAAAACTTGTTTAGTTTCCAATCGTGTGACATTGATAATATCCCTCAATGATAGTCATTTTTCACTGAGTCATAATAGCGAGGATTGTCTGTCAAGTAACTTCAGTTTTTCGGCATTTTCATAATGTAGTATAATTTTCCTTATTTAAGACGACTCAAGAAAGTGATATTATTGAAATATCAAAGACGTTATATTAGGTTTTTCTTTTAGGTTTCACCCCGGATCAACTTGAAAAGATTCAACGTATTTTCGCGAAGGATTTTTTGGGTTTGCATTCTTTCGGGTTAGGGGTTTGGGTTGTTTCGGGTTGGCGTTCTTTCGGGTTTGGGATTCGGTCGTTTTTGGATTGACTGGGTTTTTCGTTTTGCGTTTGTACCTTCTGTGCGCAACATCGATTATGTACGGCGTATTTACATGTACTACCCTGCATGAGACAGCCAAGGAAAGTGTGGGTTCCCGTATGGTTTCCTGTACAGGAACCTGCATGGGAACCTGTGTGGGGCAACGTGACAAGCTGAATCCTGTACGGGATCCTGCACGGAATCCTGTTCGGGAGAACGCAGGAAATAAATTCCGGTACGGGATCCTGTACGGGAGAACACAGGAAATAAATTCCTGCACGGGAACCTGTGTGGGGCAACGTGGGAAGCTGAATCCTGTACGGGATCCTGTACGGGAGAACGCAGGAAATATATTCCTGTACGGGAACCTGCATGAGAACCTGTGTGGGGCAACGTGGGAAGCTGAATCCTGTACGGGATCCTCTACGGGAGAACGCAGGAAATAAATTCCTGTACCGGAACCTGCATGGAAACCTGTGTGGGGCAAGGTGTGAAGCTGAATCCTGTACGGGATCCTATACGGGAGAATGCAGGAAATAAATTCCTGTACAGGAACCTGCATGGGAGCCGGTGTGGGGCAACGTGGGGTGCTGAATCCTGTACGGGATCCTGTACAGGAGAATACAGAAAATAAATTCCTGTACAGGAACCTACATGGGAACCTGTGTGGGGTAATGTGGGTAGCTTAATTTTTGAGACAGCGCTTAATAAGCTAATCACGATTGAATCAAAACAAATGTGAAACTTCGAATCTTTTTTATTTGTATCTACACTTTTGTGAGAAAATAAATAATTAATCACTATTGTGAACGTTTTTTTGAAAATGTTTTATCTGAATTCAAAAGTATTGTTTTTCAACGTGGGTCCCGGCCTCGCAAAACGGCGTGAAATATTTAATACACAGTTCTTAGTTAAACTTAACTAAACGCAATATCTTAATTTTTTTAACGTCTTTTATCATGTTATCATTTTACGTCTTACAAAAATGCGTTTACAGAAAATTGCAATAATATTATATGATTAATTTACTATTACAATGGCTATTCATAGAAATACAAGTTCGTTAGCGGTGCAATATATTCATCCTCGTGTACCTTCGTGTGGAAACACACCCTAAAAATGTTGGCAGTGGAGACTACAATTAAATTTCTCTTTATCTCAACAATTTTTCAGAACACCGAAATACGGGTTCCCGTATGGGTACTCATACAGGAACCCGGGTTCCCTGTACGAAAACACCACGTGGGATCCTGTGTGGGATCCCGTACGGGATCCCATACAGGTTCCTGTGTGGAAATTTGCAGCAGGGTATGCAAAAGTAATGCACCACTTCATCGATATCTACAGGGTGTCCCAGAAGTAACGTACGCCCTTCTAGAATCCGGTAGGAGAAAAAATTCTGAGACGAAAAGTCCTCAGTCATTTTTTGATCAGACGCATAGATGATTAATTATGAATTAAAATAAATAGCCAATCAGGTGCGCGCTAAAGCGGAAAGGCAGCGTAGAGAGGAGGGATAGGGGAATGCATTGTAATTGCATGCGCCTGAAAATGTGTGCGGAGGGAAAATTCCGAAAGCATGTGTGCAAGTGTATGTGTGACATTGTGTGTGTGTGTGTCTGTTTGTGTGTGTAGGTGTATTTGTCTGCAAGTGTGTGCATACGTGTATGTAATTGAGTGCGTGCGTGCGTGCGTGCGTGCGTGTGTGCGTGCGTGCGTGCGTGCGTGCGTGTGTGTGTGTGTGTGCGCGCGCGCGCGCGCGCGCGTGTGTGTGTGTGTGTGTGTGTGTGTGTGTGTGTGTGTGCGTGCGTGCGTGTCGGTGTGCGTGTGCGGGTGTGTGTGTGTGTGTGTGTGTGTGTGTGTGTGTGTGTGTGTGCGTGTGCGTGTGCGTGTGCGTGTGCGTGTGCGTGTGTGTGTGTGTGTGTGTGTGTGTGTGTGTGCTTTTTTTACAGGGGTTTAGCGGGAAAATGCCTCCGCACCGTAGCAAATAATTGCCGTGTGGCGGGCTTGCACCGTCTAAAAACCCCCGTTCCTCTGTGGCCTTACAAATTCTCCCGCGGGACGACCGCTAGGTATTACATCGCGGGAAAGGCCTTAGCCGTAGCTAGTGATGTGAACTGAAATTGTGACCGGTCAAAAAACGGTCAAATGACGGTCAAATTACCGCCAAAAAATGACCAATTCTGTCATAAATAATAAATGCTCGTATATCGCGATTTCAAGCGCCACCTGACGTGTGGAAGTGGAACTTCTAGAATTAAAAAAATTAACTTTTTTATCACGCACGCGCACGGGCACGGCACGCGACACGAGAATCGACAATCGACGCACACGAGTACCAATACTCACGCTCACGTACGATGGCACGACGCACGACGCACGATTTCGTACACTATACGATTTGAGGTTATACGTTATACATCATATGTTATACGAGACCGGGGACCGTGAAGGTTATGTTTTATCGTGATAATCGTAAGGTAAGACGTATTATGTATTATTATATATGTGCGTGGCTCGAGGCTCGAAGCATATGTTCAATCTTACAACTTCTGAAGAAATTATTTTCGAATAACATGCAAAAAATGAAACTTTTTTATAAATATATACAATTGCATAACAGTTTAACTTCCGTGTTTTTCGATGAATTGACCTCCTTAGCCAAATATTAAAATAGAGTTCTTTTTTCTAATTTAGAAACAACGAAACGATGCATCTAAAAAAAATCTTGGCGGCAAACTTTAAAGCACTGCCACATCAACCGAATAAAAAAATGCAAGACTACAAATGCGTGCATTGTCCGAAGACGTACGTATATCACGTTACAAGGATGGCACATCATCTACGGAAAGACTGCCGCGGCTGCCCTGGAAACATCAGAAATCTTGTTAACGAAAAAGTTAAAGCTACGCCGAGGAAGAAACGCAAAAGAAATTGTTCATCAGACTCAAGCGACGAAGAACATTTTCCTGAAGAATCGAGATCGAGTGATACTGCATCGCAAGAAAACGTTCGCAATCCCAGTAGCGATCCTACTGATTTAAATCTTCAAGTACGTGAACGCCGACCTTTTGTCGGCGGTTCACGTAAATTGAGAAACTTCTGTGATTCAATGACAAAAAAAAGACGACCAGCACGCACAAACATTGCTTGCCAAAGCAATCTACGCCTCAGGAACTCCTTTGAGCATTACAGAAAATCAGCATTGGCAAGAATACTTCCGGTTCTCTTTGCCACCAGCCTTCTCTTTGCCTTCAAGACATCAAATCTCGAACACATTTCCCAATGAGACATTTACGACTGTTAAAGCAGAAGTCGTGTTACGTCATGCCCCGCTTCATCACACTCACCCTATAGTTCCATCAAACCTGGACCACCACGCCACTAAAAAATCAACTTCGTTCACCTCATCGTTCGACCGAACCACCTCGCGAACTACGGTCGCCCTCAGCACGAGCCCCAGCTTATAAGAGGCATCCGAATACTCTATATATAAGCTGTCGGCGCCAAAAAGGCGAGTTTTATCATCAAAAACCACGGCCACCACTGACTCACTTGGATCAATATCTAAGGATCGTAAAACCGGGAATTCGAACAATATCCGCCACGTGTACCACAACGAGAGAGTCACCTCCGAGTCAGACCACCCCTTGGACGGGTTAACAGGGGAAGCGCGAACCAACCAACACAGGAACCGCCCACAGCGCAAAACCCAACCGAACTGAAGAAGGGATACCCCTGGACCACTTCTTTGGACTATCCAAGAATCGTAAAACCGGGCATTCGTGCAATACCCGCCACGCGTACCACAACGGGAAAGTCACCCCTGAGTCATACGTACCAGGGATACGAAGGCCTCCCAAGATCGCCGACACGTGGAAGGTCTTTCGAGAGAAGACCACCCCTAAAAAGGGGAAGTAGAAGGAAGGTCACCCAAGATTGCCGGCACGTGGAAGGTCTTTCGAGAGAAGACCACCCCCGAGAAAGGGGTATAAAAGGAAGGACCGGGAACACAGCAGCGTTCAGTCTAGTCTCGACTTCAACCCCGTGGCCGGAGTTACGCCGCAGCCGGTCGCGGTCAATATCCAGTCTCAATCAGTTCAGTTCAGTCTAGTCTCGACTTCAACCCCGTCGCCGGAGTTACGCCACAGCCGGTCGCGGTCAATATCCAGTCTCAATCAGTTCAGTTCAGTTCAGTATCGACTTCAACCCCGTGGCCGGAGTTACGCCGCAGCCGGTGGCGGTCAATATCCAGTCTCAATCAGTTCAGTTCAGTTCAGTCTCGACTTCAACCCCGTGGCCGGAGTTACGCCGCAGCCGGTTGCGGTCAATATCCAGTCTCAATCCATCTGTCTCAATCTCAACCTCGCGGCCAAAGCTACTTCAGTCTCAATCTCAGTCGAAGTTTCAACGCGTTCAGTTCAGTCTAGTCTCGACTTCAACCCCGTTACCGGAGCTACGCATCAGTCAGTCGCGGTCAAAGTCTCAGTCTCCATCTCGACCTCATGGTCGAGGTCTCACTCTCAATCTCAATCGAACAGTCTCAGTCAAAGTTTCAAAGTGTGCAGTCTCAACTTCAACCTCGCGGCTAAAGTTACGCCAATCAGTCTCAATCTCAACATCAAGTCCAAAGACTAAGTCGTCGTAAGTCACGTATCAGCATAAGTCAGCAAGGTTCACTGTACGTATTCTCCAGTCGCAATTCGATTTCCAATATCGGTCAAAGACTCTCCTCAAAAGAAGTCTCAGCCCATCACGAAGTGTTCAAATTACGAAATCTAAACCCTTGCATCACCACCGTATCTTTCAACCTCAAGACTCTGCAACATCTATTAACACTATCGAATACAGCCTAAATCTAAACCACAACCGCTGTAATCAATTGCCTTCAAAGAACTATATTGTTATCTTGAACATTGCAACCATTTCAACTATTTAATCGTGTATAAATGCTGTAACTATTTAATCTCGTGTAACCATTGTACGAACACTATAAACCGTTCGACATACGTGTTAATATTATAACTATTTAATCTCCATGTAATCACAGTGTGAACATTATAATCGTGAAGAAATGGTAGCCACCATAATCCAAATCTCAAAACAATACCGCCGATAATATAAATTATAACTACGATTATTAGACGACCATTGCAACGAAAGGAACAAACGGCGAATTATCTGAAAATAAATAGAGTATGCAAAGCATTTATGCAAAACTCTCGTATTATTCGATTTTCCTCAAGACCAACGCATTATCCAACCGTCATTCTTCCCATATCAAAGACGTGACTTGCGTCCCTGGGTAAAGGACTTAATTGTTTTGACCCGAAAGCGAAGTCAACACCGTGTTGCGTCCTCTCTAAGATTCGATAAGTTCACGGGGACGTAACAGTCGATGAGAAAGTGAAGAGCGCTGTATCGGTGGGACTCCAATGTGACGGATGGTCAAACATCAGAAGAACGGGTATCTTCAATTTTCTCGTGACGACTCCACTGCCGGTATTTTTCAAAACTTTGGAAACTTCAATAAATTCGCAAACTGGTGAATATATAGCGCAGGAATTGTCAAAAGTTATAACCTCGATCGGCGCTGAAAAAGTACTTGGCATTTGCACTGACAATGCTGCTAGCATGCAATGTGCCTGGAGAATACTAAAGGATCAGTATTTTGATCACACAACCGCGTTTTATGGTTGTGCTGCATACACGCTCAATCTCGTTATCAAAGATTTGATGGCACAGCCAACAGTCGATGTTCTCGTTAAAAACGGAACGGCAATTGTTCGTGAAGTTAAGGAGTCTCACGTGATATCTGCAACATTTGCAAATATTCAGAAGAATGATGCCAACAAAGTAACGAGCACACTCAAGACTCCGGTCAAAACTCGTTGGGGATCAATCGTACACTGCTTCGAAAGTTTATTGAGCAACAAACACAATTTGCAAGCACTGGCAATTCAGCCAACGATACAAAACAAAATTAAGAAGTTGTCGAAGACTCTGATTTTTGGAGATGAGCTTTGGACTGCATTGTCGAAAATACTGGCGTTACTCAAACCAGTGGCCGTATGGATCACTGCGTTGGAAGACGATACTCCGAAAATAAGCCACGTCGCGAAAGCTTTCTTTGAGTTGCACCAACTCTACGACAACGAACTGGAAAAATCTTCTCTTCCACTGCTTTCAGCAGTTGAAAAAAACAAAGTAATCGCTGCTTTCGATAACAGAGCCGAAATGGCTCTTCGACCAATTCACCATGCAGCAAACATTCTCGATCCTTCTTTTCGAGGAAAACACTTGAGTGCGAAAGCTCATTGTTCTTTCATCTATGACGTGGCGAAAAAGTTTCACCTGAATGCTGATCAAGTTCTGTCTGAACTAAGTGACTACGATGCAAACGAGGAGATATTTGGATAAGAATTTATACAGCGAGCAGTCAATGCGATGTCCGCCCCGAATTGGTGGAAAACTATTTGCAAAAGTACCGAGCTCAGTAAAGTCGCTTCACAAATTTGAAATCTACCAGCAACGTCAGCTGCAACAGAGCGCTCATTCAGCACCTATGGGTGGATCCACTCAACGAAAAGAAATCGACTTTCAACCAACCGTGCAGGAATGTTATCGTACATCGCTCACAATATAAAACTGCTCAACGAAGAAAAACGTGACAGTATTCGAAGAAAAAAGGTCATTATCCTATCTGAAGAGGAACTCGAGGAATCTGCAACATCGAACTCGGGAAATGAAGAAACCGAAGGCGTCAATATTTTAACCGACATTGAAGAGGAAGATATAGAAAATGATGGGATTTAGAGGAGAATACAACGTACCTTGAATCTTCTCTAGTCGACCGATTTGAATATTTTGACATATATTTAAAATATTCTTTTGTAAAAATTCCGTTCGATTACTATATAAGTTTTTCTACGAGTTCAGCTTTTGTTAACATTGAAAGAAAATGTTTATAAGTCCGAAGAATATAATAAGAAGATTTTTTATTACATAGATAGTTAGAACATTAAATGTAACTTTTCCTATGACTTCAGCTTTTGTTAACATTGAAAGAAAATGTTTATAAGTCCAAAGAATACAATAAGAAGATTTTTTATTACATAGATTGTATGAACATTGAATGTGATAACAATAACAAGTTACATTTATATAATAAATAATATAACAATTGATTGAAATATTCATTGTCATTCATTATATATCCAGTCCGAGTCATTGTTATTTCCCTAAGTCCCCATTACAAAACATGATTTAATATTTAAACAATGTGTACGTAAATACCGTCAGGCGTAAGAGAGACAAAAAAATGACAAAAAAAATTACGGTCATTTTACAACTAATTAGACGTTGCGCGTCATTTGACGGTCATAAAAACCGTTCAAGTTCTGAGCTTGAAAATCAGCGATGTGTACGTAATACACATCGCTACACATCGTACACCTCGCTCATTCGTACGTACTAACGCACAACTGAATCAATCATGTCTCATATTATACCGTGAATCATAAAAAATGACCAAAAAAATGACGGTCATTTTCCAACTAATTAGATGTTGCGCGTCATTTGACGGTCTTTATGACAGTCAATTGACCGAGCTTGAAAATGACCGTCAATTTACATAAAAAATTATTAAAACAGAAAATGACGTAAAATTACCGTAATTTTTTCGTCATTTGACGTTAGGGCAAAGTGACGGTCATTTTGCATCACTAGCCGTAGCTCTTCCTGCAGTGTTGTCAGACAACCTTACATCCCCCGTTCCACTCGAGATGGTATGGGTGGTTTAGGGGTTCGTGTCGCTGATTTCATCTATGACTGCCTGGTCTTCCGGCGTCGTCTTCTTCCTCGCGCGTTCGGCACGTCGTAACTCCTTCATTACTGCGGCAGCATAAGCCGATACCACTGTCCATGCGTCTGCTGACTTCAGCATCAACTCAACCAGGTTGTCCGGGGTGATGCGTGTCTCCAGCTCATTCTCGACTATCGCGCGGGAGACACTAAAACGTGGGCATTGGAACAATGCATGTTCAGCGGTCTCCTCGACTGCTACACATGCTGGGCAGTCCGGGGAATCTTCATAATTAAACTTATAGAGATAAGCCCAGAAACAGCCGTGTCCTGAGATCACTTGAGTGAGATAACAGTTGAGCTCCCCGTGTAGACGGTTCGCCCATATCTCCACCTTCGGGATTAGTCGATGTGTCCACCTTCCCTTGGTAGAGGCATCCCACATCGTCTGCCACTGGTTGAAACTGGTTGCTCTCGCTTCTGTCCTTGCATAACTAGGGTTTCTAGCTCCCTTCTGCTAGTACATCGATCTACGCTCCTCGGCGAGCACCTCAATGGGCAACATTCCCGCGATAACGTTGATAGCGTCCTCGGAGACAGTGCGAAACGCACAGGCTACCCTCAAGGCGCTGACGCGATACGTTGCTGCACCCTTCCTGCGGTACTCCTGGATTTTCAGTGCATCAGCCCATATGGGTATGCCATAGGTGAGCACTGACGTCGTCACTGATGACAGCAGTTTCCTCCTCTTCTGTCTGGGGCCACCAACATTAGGCATGAGTCGCGCCAGTGTGGTAGCCACCCCAGCGGCCTTTCTGCTGATCTGCTCGGTTTGCTCTTTGAAGTTCAGCCTCGCGTCGAGAATCACACCCAGGTACCGAATGAACGGTTGGGATGTGATTTCGGCATTTCCAACCCTGAGCGTCACCGTTTCCATCACCTTTCTGCTGGATACGAGGAGTACTTATGTTTTGTGAGCTGCAAGCTGCAGTCCAACAGAAGACATCCATTCCTTTATCTTAGCGAAAGCTTCGCCGAAGAGTGCGGTGATTTTCTCCAGGAATTTGGCGATAACAATCAGTGCCGCGTCATCTGCGAACGCTACGATGGACACTCCTTTCGGCAATTGTAATAGCAGCAGATCATTGTACATGACGATCCACAGAAGGGGTCCAAGTACAGAGCCCTTAGGAACTCCTCCAGTCACCCTATACGTCTTTGGTCCATCCTCTGTGTCGTACATGAGCCACCTATTACATAGGTAACTCGCCACTATCCTCCGTAGGTACCATGGTACACCTAATATTTTTAGGGCATCCATGATACACTTCCATATCGCCGAGTTGAAAGCGTTTTTAACGTCGAGAGCAACAACTGCGCAGTACTTTTTGGACCCTCTTGCCCATCGTTTCCCCGCAGTCGACTCCTGCGCCTGCTTCACCACTGTGTTAATGGCATCCAGAGTAGAGCGCTCCTTTCTGAAGCCAAACTGGCCCTCCGCCAGTAGATGGTCCACGACCTTCTCAATCCTGTTATGGATGATGCGCTCGAAGATTCTTCCGGCGGTATCCAGCGTACAGAGCGGACGAGAGGATGAAGGTTCGTCCGGTGGCTTCTTCCCTTTCGGGAGGAGCACTAGCTTCGGCCACTTCCACTTGTCCGGGAAGATTCCTTCCTTGAGACACGCATTGTACATGCCCAGAAATATTGCCGGTGCCAACTTGATCGCTGCCTTAATTGCGATGTTGGGTATCCCATCCATGCCGGGGGCTTTATTGTTGCCCACCCTGGCAATCGCCGTAAGAAGCTCTTCTTCAGTAATAGCTGGGATGTCCTCATCGACGTCCCCCTCGAGCTGGTAGTCCTCCTCGGGTTGCTCAGGGAACAGATGTGTAACAATCTTTTCCAGCGGGGCTGCGTCCACAGGCGATGGCATTGGCTGGCTTTTCAGCCGAGTCATTACTACTTTGTACGGCCTGCCCCAGGGAGCATCTTCCACCTCGCCGAGCGGTTCGCCCCAGCTATCAGCTTTTCTCTGCTTGATAGCCTTTTTAAGCTTCAAGCGCTCCTTCCTGTGCTGTTCTTCCAAATCGGGGAACGAGCATTTGCCTCGAGCTCGTTGCGGTAGGCGGCGAGTTCGATGACTCTCCCTTCGGAGGCCGGCAATTCGTTCGCTCCACCAGTGTACCGCCGGTCGGAAGTCGACATCACGTATCCGTGGCATTGTGGCATCGCATGCTTCAGTGACCCTTTACATGACTACCTCGACCTTCTCGGTTACACTTTCCGCTGCGAGGGGGCTGGTGTCAAAAGTTTCACGGAACAAGTCCGCGTCAAACATTTTCGCTTTCCAGCCCTTCCCGTTTGTCTTCGGTGCCTTCGCTGTTCTGCTAAAGTCTCAGCGAATCTCCCAGAGAATCGCTTGTTGAACACTGTGAGTGTAGATATCACTGACTACCCAGTGGCACTGGTTTCCTCTGGCCAGGCTACTACTCACAAAAGTGAGGTCCACTATAGAGGAGGCTTAACCTTTAACAAAAGTGGGCTTTGTACCTGCATTAAGTAGTACTACATCTAATAAGGACATAGCCTCAAGCAAGGCTCGGCCCTTCCTGTTCGTCACTTTACTACCCCATTCCACAGCCCACGCGTTGAAATCTCCGGCTATGGCTACCGGGAAGCGTTGTTTGGCGTCTGCGACTAAGTTATCGAAAAAATGCTCAAACTCATCAGTCGTCAGGCTAGGCGGTGCGTAACAAGTGTAGAAATGAATTCCTTTGGCTTTTATTCTCACAAAACCAGTTTCCATCCCACTCGCAAGATCCTGAAATGGAAGCTTTCCGCAGGACCAAATTACGGCCTTCCCACGTGCGTCAGATTCCCAGGGTTGCGTGTCTAGATGCCTATATGGTTCCGACAGTATCGCCAAGTCAGGCTTCAGCTCGCGCACAGTCTGCATGAACAGGTCCTGTGCTGCTTCACAATGGTTGAGGTTGCGCTGGAGTACTCTCATTTGCATCGTTTTTGGAGTGCTTCGAGAGCCTGGAGAGCCCGCGTATACGCTGGACATCAGCTGCTACCTGCGATGTGGGCTGTGGGTGCCCCATCTCCCGATTCTGCACATATGACACACTTTGCGCTTGCTGTGCATTCGCCAACTTTGTGGCCAGTGTTACCGCACTTGATGCAGTCTTTAGCCCGGTCGACGTTGCTCTTGCAATTCCGTGATAAGTGTCCAAATTTCCAGCACTTAAAACACTTTAGTGGTCTCACCACCTCTCAGATTCTGCAATTACACCAGCCGACTCGGATGATTCCTGTATCCAGAAGTTTCCGGGCAGCAGGTACCATGAGTCGTACTACTGCGGTCTGAGTCCTGCCATATTCTTTACGCAGAGACTCAAGAGAGTATTCCGTGGCTGGATAGTCCGGTCCCAAGACTCTCTGCAGGGCCGCCGATATCTCCTCCTTCGTCGCGTCGTCTTCCAGGTCCTCGATCTCCAGATCAACTTCCTGGACTTTACTCCGGACCGTTGCGGATTCACCAAGAACACCTTCGAATTGGTTTCACAATTCCGGTGCTTTGGCTGAGCTCTCCTTATTCAGAACGATCAGCAGATCTCCCGCGTTCGTTCTGCGTACCATTTGGACGCATTCACCTGCATCCTTGAGCGCCGGGTCCTCCTTTATACGACTCAAGATCTCAGCATAGCTCAAATCACCCTTTTTGTGGATGACGAGAGCGTTGGGCAGAGTCGGCCGTTCGCGAGGTTTCTGCGGCTTCTTCTGAGGCTGCTTCTGGAATATCTTGTGCGATCTTTTCTTTTTTCGCGCAGTCTGCCACTTCTGCTCTGATCTCTCGCCTCCCTTATCCTCGGATTGACCAGCCAATGGCTCCACCAGCTGCTTCTTCTTCGACTCCTTACCTTCGGTCGACGTCGATGTAACCCGCTTTCTCCTCTTCGCCTTGCTTACTTGCGTCCCGGTACCGCCCACGTCCATGCCTGCATCGTTCCTCTCCTTGTTAGGGAGAGTCGATTTCGCTTGGCTTAAGGTCGGCATGGTTTGCGTAGCTCCAGTCGACGTTGCCGCCTGTGGCTTTGCACTCCACGTTACCAGGTCCTCTATACCTTTCCAACTACTGGTAAGCATAGAAACCCACCGCTGGATCTCTTTGTGGAGGTTTTTCTTCTGCTGGATAAAAGAGGCTAGGCTCTCCAGCGTCTTTCCGTGCCTCTCCACCAACTTCAAAATCTCCTTTTGGTTTCCACCTGTCTCTTCCTTTTCTTCACTTGAAACATTGTGCGCCATGGAGGCCAAGTGGCCCACCTCCATGGTGTGTGTGATTAAGTGTGCGTGCGTGCGTGCGTGCGTGCGTGCGTGCGTGCGTGCGTGCGTGCGTGCGTGCGTGCGTGTGTGTGTGTGTGTGTGTGTGTGTGTGTGTGTGTGTGTGTGTGTGTGTGTGTGTGGAAGTGTGGAAGTGTGCAAGTGTGTGTGTGTGCACTTGCATACATGCTTTCGGAATTTTTCCTCCGTACACATTTTCAGGTGCACGCAATTACAACGCATTCCCCTATCCCTCCCCACTAAGCTGCCTTTCCGCTGTAGCGCGCACCTGATTGGCTATTTCATGATTAATTATCTATGCGTCTAATCAAAAAATGACTGAGAACTTTTCGTCTCAGAACTGTTTTTCCTACCAGATGCTAGAAAGGCGTACGTTACTTCTGGGACACCCTGTATATTTTACTGTCTTACATTGGTCTTCCAGGAAATTCGAGCCATGGAGAATGCCGTCCATTGGTTCATCTGTGAGATAGGCGCTGATGTAGTCAAATTGTCAAAAATTGTTGGGACCACAGATTCAACAAGTGTTGGATGTACGTAGGGAACCTGAAATAAGTGTATAAAGCATTACAACGACATTTACAGATAGTTGTGAGAAGTAGCATGAGTGTAAGATAAAAATTGAGCAAAACCGAAAAACTGAAAAAGACCGTTGAGATAAAAATTATCCCGAACAACACAACAAAACAAAAATAACAAATAAACCGCAAAACTCAACAAAACGATATAACAATGATTAAATAACGACAAAACATGGATGAGAAAAGACGAGGGAACATCTACGCCGTACGACTGGCAATGGGACCGAAGCGCTTGTCACGAACCGGCGTGCGCGGTGCGTACGGCGCACCGCACTCATCGATAGCAACGACATATAGTGGCGTTGACGCGAAAGAAAAGCTATGACATGAGCGTACGAATCTCTCGCCACTGAAAATGGGCTTCGTTGCAAGACCTGTATATAAGACCGTGGTTCACACCACGATCTTACAAACAGGTCTGGAAACTTCAGTGGAAGGGGGAGGTAGCTTATTGAAGAGAGTTCTTAGTTCACTAGTCGCCACTAGGTTCGTTGCGAACAGAATACCCGCTGCGGTGCGGCGGGAGGGGGGGAGCAGACAGGGACAGCACTAGTCGGCCATGCTTCTATCTCTCTATCCCTATCCCACCTTCGTGTTCGTTACACGGATATTTTGTATGCGTTCGAAACACTGTTAAAAGGGCCAGGAAAAGGCGTTAGTCCTGTCAGTTTCGATTAATACAATAAAAAAAATATATGATCCTAATCGGAATTTTAAAAAAACTTTCTTAAGCCAAGCGAGCGTGAAAAGCATATACATACGATTATAAGGCTGGGAATAGACGTCCGATTTTTTCTTTCCGACAATCCGATCCGGCTGTCGGATTCGACTATCGGAAGGCACTTGTGCCATACATTTGAGTGAGCATGCAATACACATCCGATCCGATAGTCGGATCCGAGTTCCGATAGTCGGATCGGATGTGTATCGCATGCTCAAACAAATGTATGGCACGAGTGCCTTCCGATAGTAGGATCCGACTGTCGGATCGGATTGTCGGAAAGAAAAAATCGGACGTCTATTCTCAGCCTAAAGATGTCAAATTGCATGTGAACTTTGACGGAGCGGTTCCGTACTCACCTCATAAGTTCAAAGCCACTTGTCTCTATTTTTTCTTCCATCCCTCATTCCCGTGCTTTTTATGCAATTTAATAAAAATACAAATGCAAACAATTCTCTGATATTTTTTATTTTTGTACGTGCATTTTTTTCATATCGAGGTAAGCAGAATGAATTTTTTCAAATTTTTTTTATATTGCCCTTGATATATATATATTTTTTTTTTGGTGCAGGTGTTTCGGTTGTCAACGGTGCTGTGTCCAAAACGCAGAAAAACAACGGTTATCAGCAACTCAGCGACACACGTTTTCAACCGCTCACTCCACGGAGACTAGATACTGGAGCCTAAACTCGGCATTTTAAGTGATGCCCGAAACTGAAAGCAACAGGGATGGCGCTACAATCGCGCGAACGGTTGCGGTGCTAGAGCTCAATAAACTTAGCCGCCGACTATGAAAATATCGAATTCTTTTCCATGCCAATCGATTGTTAGTCATTTGTTAGTGTTTGTTAGACAAAATCCAGCGTTTGTTAGACGTTATTTGTTTAATAATACGAAAAACAAAATTTATGTTAAAGTTAGCCGCAGGAAAATCTTTTCTAATGAACTTTTTTCGTAACCAATGGTTGTTAGTGATTGTTAGTCGATTTTTATCGTTTGTTAGAGCTTAATTTTGACTTTATCGTTAAAAAACTTTTCACTCCCATAGCACGCTACAAGCCACGTGAAGTTGGCTGCAAGCCACGTGAAGTTGGCCGCATTACCACGACGGCTTAGCAAGGCTTTGTACATGAAACTCCTCAATTTCAGCATAATGCTGATTATTCCAATCCTACTCGATTGTTAGTGTTTGTTAGACAAAATCCAGCGTTTGTTAGACTTTATTTATTTAAAAATACGAAAAACAAATTTCATGTCAAAGTTAGCCGCAGGAAAATGCTTTTCTAATGATTTCGAACTTTTTTTCGTAACATCGTTTCTTAGAGCATAATTTTAACTTCATCGTTAAAAAACTTTTCACTCCCATAGCACGGTGCAAGCCACGTGAAGTTGGCTGCAAGCCACGTGAAGTTGGCCGCATTGCCACGACGGCTGAGCAGGGCTTTGTACATGAAACTCCTCAATTTCAGCAAAATGCTGATTATTTCAATCCTACTCGATTGTTAGTCGTTTGTTAGTGTTTGTTAGACAAAATCCAGCGTTTGGATTATAGAAATGGAAAATAAATTTATTTGGAAATAAAGTTTAGACAAAGTCTAAACTTTATTTATTTAAAAATACGAAAAACAAATTTCGTGTCAAAGTTAGCCGCAGGAAAATGCTTTTCTAATGATTTCGAACTCTTTTTCGTAACCAATCGTTTGTTAGAGAAAATCTAGCGTTTGTTGGACTTTATTTATATAAAAATACGAAAAACAAGTTTCATGTCAAAGTTAGCCGCAAGAAAATGCTTTTCTAATGATTTCGAACTTTTTTTCGTAACCAATCGTTTGTTAGTCGTTTGTTAGTGATTGTTAGTCGATTTGTATAGTTTGTTAGAGCTTAGTTTTGACTTTATCGTTAAAAAACTTTTCACTCCCATAGCACGCAGCAAGCCACGTGAAGTTGGCCGCATTGCCACGACGGCTGAGCAGGGCTTTGTACATGAAACTCCTCAATTTCAGCAAAATGCTGATTATTTCAATCCTACTCGATCGTTAGTCATTTGTTAGTGTTTGTTGGACAAAATCCAGCGTTTGATAGATGTTATTTACTTGCAAATACGAAAAACAAATTTCATGTCTGTTCGAATTTCCATCAATTTAGCGTATTCTCAAATATTAAATTTAAAGTGTTTACAAATTTCTGTTGCTATGCGCGATTGTAGTCCCGGCTCTTCGCGACGGATTATGACGTACGTACGCAAAAACAAGAGCGATTTCGTACTCCCGAATTACCCTTCGGCCCTCGCGATCCTCGGACCCGGTAATACGCGCGTTCTTACCGAAAATTCAGTACTCCTCCGAGCGTCGAATAGCAAAGATAATCTCGCGCTACTCGATCTCGTTTTTCGTCCTTTATACGAAATTTCAAGAATTCACGCAACTTGCACTACCGCCAAGTTGCGCTTAATATCAAACCTCGCGTAACCCGCAACTTCGTCCGCCGTGTGATCCACGCGTAGACACTTAATAAACATTTTAGTAAAACGTAACGACTATTCCAGTGTTTCTTCGTGGTCGGCGCGACCCAAGTTTCCCTTATCCTCCAGAATTATGCTCGTGTTTGAATCGGCGCAAAAATAATATTAAATATACGATCCCACGTTTATCGAAGGACGTGCGCGATCAATGTCAGAGTTAACCGCAGGAAAATGCTTTTCTAATGAATTCGAACTTTTTTCGTAACCAATCGTTTGTTAGTTGATTTTTATCATTTATTGGAGCTTAATTTCGACTTTATCGTTAAAAAGCTTTTCACTCCGATAGCACGCTGCAAGCCACGTGAAGTTGGCTGCAAGCCACGTGAAGTTGGCCGCATTGCCACGACGGCTAAGCAGGGTTTTGTACATGAAACTCCTCAATTTCAGCAAAATGCTGATTATTTTATTCCTACTCGATTGTTAGCCATTTGTTAATGTTTGTTAGACAAAATCCAGCGCTTGTTAGACTTTATTTATTTAAAAATACGAAAACAAATTTCATGTCAAAGTTAGCCGCAGGCAGCCCCCTGACACTGGCCTACTATTCCTATACGATAAACGAAAACGCGTTTTGTCCCGGCATTTTAGTTCTCGAAATCGCCACTACCTAGCGTTGGCTGTTGTGTGACAGCCTTCGGCTCTAAATACTCCGATGAGCTGAACGATTCGATACTTTCGTAACTTTCGCCGTATCATTACGGCGACATTATTTATTGTGTTCAAATGGAAAATCATTAGAACGGAAAATCGTTCCAAATATATCAATAGACTTTCGTTCGTGTAAGATATTCGAAACACCGGCGCAACATACATATATATGCATGCCTGTCACACGACTACTAGCGCCACAGTGCGGCAAGGACATTTTGCGAACAGCATTTAACTACCAGTGTCAGGGGGCTGGCCGCAGGAAAATGCTTTTCTGATGATTTCGAACTTTTTTTCGTAACCAATCGTTTGTTAGTGATTGTTAGTCGATTTTTTGCGTTTGTTAGAGCTTAATTTTGACTTTATCGTTAAAAAAATGTTCACCCTCATAGCACGCTGCAAGGCATGAGAAGTTGGCTGCAAGCCACGTGAAGTTGGCCGCATTGCAACGACGGCTGAGTAGGGCTTTGTACAAGGAGACTAGAGAGAAGGAGTCGACACTCCCGCCTCAAACTGTTCTTTCAATCGGTCGCAGAGGTGTAATGCTCAGTTCTGCCGCGGGCGTCGCTAGTGTTCCCCAGAGCCCATAATATATGGTAATACAAAACTGCATAAGGTGAAACTGACCGTGTTATGGCGGCAAAATTGTTTTCGCCTGTCAAATATATCTGTCGTGTACACCAGCACAGCAGCTATCGATCTATGTGTATAATAATGGAGATTACTCCTCGCGAGTCAATAAGATAAAGGGAAAAAGTAAACACTCTAGGTAGGAATTATAAAACAAATTTAAACTATTGATGGCAGTAAATTAAAAAACAAATTCTTCCATGTTGTTTTGTTCGAGTTCTTTTGGGATTGGACCAGTTCTTTGACTGGTTGAAATTGCTTCAATTCGCTCGTACAACCAGATACCTGTACGAATGCAGAAGAAAAAAAAACCACCAAAGCTTGAACTCAGGACCTTCAATACAGTAATCTAGCATTCTACCAACATCGCCACACAATCATTTGCCAATAAATATAATCTTCTCATATTTAAGTGATTGCCGCGCTTGAAGTTCAATTAGGCTTGACGGCTTGTTCGGTTGGTTCATCGCTTAATTTAATTCATATTTAGCTTCATTTTTAAACGTAACTAGCAAATAACCAGTTTTCATGGGTATACATATAATAAGCACGTGTTGAAAAAACAACCCCAGCATGTAGAGCCGACATTCCCGCATTCGCCCGGTTTCTTGCATGTACATGTTATTATTTATTATTATTATTATTGTACAGACAAACAGAGTAACGCGCATCCGAATAATAAATACATTACGAGATACATTACGGTTGGTTTATCGCTTTATTCGCGTTTCATTAAAATTAGCTATATTTTTAAACATAACAGGCAGATTATAAGTTTCCAATAAAATAACCCGTGTTGTACTTATTATATAATTATTATATCTGATGTGCTTATTATATAATAAGCCCACGTGAATAAAACAACATGAGTCGTTTCATTAATATTATTTATATTTTATTTATTATATATATGTACACAATATTATTATATATTATAATAGAAGGAATCTCCACTTGCGTGTATTATCGTTCGGGTGTGCGAGAGAGAACGCACCATAACTGTTCCAAGTGAGTACGAGAGAGAAACTCGATCACCCCAGTTTTGTGATTGGTCGTTAAGGCGGAGCTCGGACCTTATGCAGTTTTGTATTACTATATATTATGGGCTCTGGGAACACTAGCGACACCTGCGGCGGAATTGAGCACTACATCTCTGCGACCGATTGAAAGAACTTCGTTCATACAGGCTAGGATAGGGAGTTTGGACTCCTTTACTCTAGTCTCCTTGGCTTTGTACATGTAACTCCTCAATTTCGGTAAAATGCTGATTATTTCAATCCTACTCGATTGTTAGTCGTTTGTTAGTGTTTGTTAAACAAAATCCAACGTTTGTTAGACTTTATTTATTTAAAAATACGAAAATCAAATTTCATGTCAAAGTTAACCGCAGAAAAATGTTTTTCCAATGATTTCGAACTTTTCTTCGTAACCAATCGTTTGTTAGTCGTTTGTTAGTGATTGTTAGTCGATTTTTAACGTTTGTTCGAGCTGAATTTTGACTTTATCGTTAAAAAACTTTTCATTCCCATAGCACGCTGCAAGCCACGTGAAGTTGGCAGCATTGCCACGACGGCTGAGCAGGGCTTTGTACATGTAACTCCTCAATTTCAGCAAAATGCTGATTATTTCAATACTACACGATTGTTAGCCGTTTGTTAGTGTTTGTTAGACAAAATCCAGCGTTTGTTAGATTTTATTTATTTAATAATACGAAAAACAAATTTCATGTGATAGTTAGCCGCAGGAAAATGCTTTTCTAATGATTTCGAACTTATCTTCGTAACCAATCGTTTGTTAGTCGTTTGTTATTGATTGTTAGTCGATTTCTATCGTTTGTTAGAGCTTAATTTTGACTTTATCGGTAAAAAAACTTTTCATTCCCATAGCATGCTGCAAGTCACGTGAAGTTGGCTGCAAGCCACGTGAAGTTGGCAGCATTGCCACGACGGTTGAGCAGGGCTTTGTATATCTAACTCCTCAATTTCAGCAAAATGCTGATTATTTCAACCCTACTCGATTGTTGTAGGATTGAAATAATCAGCATTTTGCTGAAATTGAGGAGTTACATATACAAAGCTCTGCTCAGCGGTCATGGCAATGCTGCCAACTTCACGTGGCATGCAGCGTGCTATGGGAATGAACAGTTTTTCAACGATAAACTCAAAATTAAGCTCTAACAAACGATAAAAATCGATTAACAATCACTAACAAACGATTGGTTACGAAAAGAGTTCGAAATCATTAGAAAAGCATTTTCCTGCGGCTAACTGTGACATGAAATTATTTTTTTGTATTATTAAATAAATAACGTCTAACAAATGCGGATTTTGTCTAACAAACACTAACAAACGACTAACAATCGAGTAGAATTGAAATAATCAGCATTTTGCTGATATTGAGGAGTTACGTGTACAAAGCCCCGCTCAGCCGTCGTGGCAATGCAGCCAACTTCACGTGGCTTGCAGCTTCACGTAGCTTGCAGCGTGCTATGGGAAGGAAAAGTTTTTCAACGATAAAGTCAAAATTAAGCTCTAACAAACGATAAAAATCGACGAACAATCACTAACAAACGATTGGTTACGAAGAAAAGTTCGAAATCATTAGAAAAGCATTTTCGTGCGGCTAACTTTGACATGAAATTTGTTTTTCGTATTTTTAAATAAATAAAGTCTATCAAACGCTGGATTTTGTCTAACAAACACTAACAAACGACTAAGAATCGAGTAGGATTGAAATAATCAGCATTTTGCTGAAATTGAGGAGTTTCATGGACAAAGCCCTGCTCAGCCGTCGGGGTAGTGCGGCCAACTTCACGTGGCTTTCAGCGTGCTATCGGAGTGAAAAGTTTTTTAACGATAAAGTCAGAATTAAGCTCTAACAAACGATAACAATCGACTAACAATCACTGACAAACGACTAACAAACGATGTTACGAAAAAAAGTTCGAAATCATTAGAAAAGCATTTTTCTGTGGCTAACTTTGACATGAAATTTGTTTTTCGTATTATTAAATGAATAACGTCTAACAAACGCTGGATTTTGTCTAACAAACACTAACAAACGACTAACAATCGAGTAGGATTGAAATAATCGGCATTTTGCTGAAATTCAGGAGTGTCATGTACAAAGCCCTGCTCAACCGTCGTGGCAATGCGGCCAACTTCACGTGGCTTGCAGCGTGCTATGGGGGTGAACATTTTTTTAACGATAAAGTCAAAATTAAGCTCTAACAAACGATAAAAATCGACTAACAATCACTAACAAACGACTAACAAACGATTGGTTACGAAAAATTGCGGCTAACTGCGGCTAACTTTGACATGAAATTTGTTTTTCATATTATTAAATAAATAACGTCTAACAAACGCTGGATTTTGTCTAACAAACACTAACAAACGACTAACAATCGATTGGCATGGAAAAGAATTCGATATTTTCATAGTCGGCGGCTAACTTTATTGAGCTCGGTGCTAGCATGGACCTCGTCAAAGTTAGCCCCCCCCCACTTTGACTAATTGAACTTTCTTTTTACGAATCGTTTGGTGGTCGTTTGGGAGCGTTTGGTAAACCATACAAATCGTTTGGTAGTTCTTAGTTTTTCGAAAAATCGATAATCAAAAATTGGGCAGTAAGTTGCCCCCCTCCCACCACTTTGAGTGAACGAACTTTTTTTTTACGAATCGTTTGGTGGTCCATTGGTATCGTTTGGTAAATCATTCAAATCGTTTGGTAGTTCTCCGTTTTTCGAAAAATCGATAATAAAAAATTGGGCAGTAAGTTGGTTCCCCCACTTTGACTAATCGAATTTTTTTTACGAATCGTGTGGTAGCGTTTGGTAAACCATTCAAATCGTTCGATAGTTCTCCGTTTTTCAAAAAATCGATCATCAAAAATTGGGCAATAAGGTGGCCCACCCACTTTGACTAATCGAACTTTTTTTACGAATCGTTTGGTGGTCGTTTGGTAGCGTTTGGTAAACCATTCAAATCGTTTGGTAGTTTCCCGTTCTTTCGGAAAATCAAAAAGAAAGTTACGATCCATAAGATAGGACGATGAGCAGCGGAAAAAGACTCGACAACCAACGCCATCTATCGCAAAAACGTCGTATATTATCGCTACCAATCGCAGCCTTCCGTTTCGGATACGCGTAATTTTTTTCGGTTCGGTCGGAGTTTATTAACAAATGTAACTATGAAAATGTCACATCGTTCTGCCCCTGCGGCTTCCGGCGACCAATCACAGCTCTCTATTCCTGATACGCATGTATTTTGTGTTATCGTATTTGAATGATCGACTACCAAACGTCCCAAATAGAATACCAAACGCTACCAGATGTTTTTCTATCGATCGCGGCCCATTAGAACGTAATCGGACAAGAAATAACGAGTGAATCTACGCTAATGAATAATTCTACCAGTGCGGCTTCTGGCGACCAATCCCAGCACTCCATTCCCGATTCGCTGTATTTTGCGTTGGCGTTATTGATTGATCGACTACCAAACGACCTGAATAGAATATCAAACGCTATGATTTATTTGTCTATCGATTAAGTCTCATCACAATGAATTTTCCACAAAATAATGGGTGAATTTTTGTCAGAAATTCCTATTTCCGCTGCGGCTTCTGGCGACCAATCACAGCTCGCCGTTCACGATACACACGTATTTCTCGTTGGCGCAAACTAGTGATCGACTACCAATCTTTCTAAATTGAATACCAAACGCTTCCGGGAGTTTTTCTATAAATCACGACTCATTGAAGGGAAATCCGACAAGAGATAGCGAGTGCATCCGTGTTTTACAATCTTGCTCTGTGGTTGGATCTTCAGTGACCAATCGCAGTCCTCTAATCAAGACGCCGGATATCCGTCCCTGGTTTGGTTGTGGCTTTGGATCCTGATCTGTCATAGCCGAGGCGTAAAATTGTTTTCATTCGTGACCTCATTTGGAAATAATTATTTAATTGAAGAGTGCGCAAACTTATTACTAATAAAGAATCAAATCAAAGGAACTCAACAGGAAGTCACAGAAGAGAGATGACCCAACGATGGGCTGCCCGGATCAGGGTTGCAAATAATGCATTACCGTTTTCATTACCCATTACTTTACATTTTGTAATGTAAACAATTTCAATAACTCATTACATTGGATTTTGTAATGTAACAAAATTCCATTGCTCATTAAATTAGATTTTGTAATGTGAAACATTTTCATTGCCCATCACAATATAATGAGTAATGGAATTTTTTACAATACACAATATAAAGTAATGGAATTTTTACATTACTTTTTCGCATTGAGAGAGAGAGAGAGAGAGAGAGAGAGAGAGAGAGAGAGAGAGAGGATGGATGGATGGATGGATGCGGAATCATTTGTAAGTAACAACCACATCGATGAAAATGTTCAATTAATATAATCAAATATTGGTTTGGGAATAACCAAAAAGCAGATACACGGTTTTCTTGGACATCCTTGATATTTCAAGGAAAGTAAGAGTTTCACCTCGTTCTCTGACGAAAGGAGTACAACGTGAAACTTGAATTTTCCTTCAAATATAAAGCATCTCCGAATAAGCCGTGCAGCCGGAATTTTACTGGCCTCGCAACTGATTGAAACCTTCAATGAAAAATAGAAAAATGAAGTATGACCAATTTTTCAGCATTGTTGGATCCAAAAAATTCATCCGCATATATAACTTCAACTTTTTCTCATTATAATCTTTTGGAATTCGTTTGACGGTGATTATTTGATTAAGGGGTCTTTTCACTTCAGACGCTAAAAAATACTATTCTCATTAATTTTTTCATAGGTTTATATTATAGTTGTTGATATAAAAGTTGTTACACTTAATAAATAAATAATATAACTTTCGAAATAAATTTAAAAAAATTTGTTATGTATTTATGTAACCCAAACAAACTTTAACCGCGTGTTTCTCGAAACGACGTTTTCCGACGGCTTGTTGATAAAATCTTCGAAACTACAAAACCGATCCTTATGAAATTTTAACCACATATTTTTTACAACTAAAGCTATAGCACATATGAAGAATTTTTTAAATTTTGATATTTACTATTTTTTGCCAAAAACGGTGAAACAACGTTTTTTTTTCTTTTTTCGGAAAATGTCGGCCATTTTGTTATTTGTGCATATCTCAAAAATCCCTATCAGACCCTGGATGTCGCAAATCGGGTTCTCCTTTCGCGTGGTGAAAGTTGAAGACCTCCGAATTAACGTCGTTTTTTATTTTTGTTCCAATAGGCCTTAGTTGCTGAGATATCGCGATTTGAAAATTTGGGAGTTTCGTCTCGCGCGTAGAGTACGTTGAGTGTTGACGCTTGAGACAAGAGCGGCCGTAGCTAATACGGTAAGACGACAGATCGGCACTCTGAAAGTTCACAGTTCGCGTCCCCATGCTTTTTTTTAATACAATTTTTATTTTTATGTTATAATCTCTCATAAGACTTTGCATGTGCAGGTAAAAAAGTTAATTCGAAAATATGTATTACTAGTTTTATATATCTATTATATTAAAATAATTAACCCAATAATGAAGTCACAATTATATAGTAAAATAATATTGTATAACAGTAAATTAATCTATTAATCACGTCACAATGAGAAAGCAAAATAATATGGTATAAAAAATAAATAATTAGTCTAATTCACACTTGCAAATTTCGCGGCAGGTAATTATTGTGATTCTTCTTCTATCAGATCAGTATGTTGACAAATTGGAGGGTGGAAACCATCGTAAAAGCACGGGAAGTACAAAGGCTTACGACACCACGAACATAAAATGAACGTATTACCACCGCAACCACATTTAACCTTGCGGATTCTATCAAGAAAGCATACTTGAAGATATATATCTTCAAATATTCTTTCCTGTGAATTAGATTAATTATTTATTTTTTATACCATATTATTTTGCTTTCTTATGGTGACGTGATTAATAGATTAATTATTTGTTATACAATATTATTTTGCTTCGTAATTGTGACTTGATTATTAGATTAATTATTTTAATATAATAGATAAATAGAACTAGTAATACATATTTTCGAATTTTCTTATTTACCTGCATGTGTAAAGTCTTATGGGAGATTATAAAAATAAAAAAAAAATTGTATTCAAAAAAAAGCATGGGGACGCGAACTGTGAACTTTCAGAGTGCCGATCTGTCGTCTTACCGTATTAGCTACGGCCGCTCTTGTCTCAAGCGTCAACACTCAACGTACTCTACGCGCGAGACGAAACTCCCAAATTTTCAAATCGCGATATCTCAGCAACTAAGGCCTATTGGAACAAAAATAAAAAACGACATTAATTCGGAGGTCTTCAACTTTCACCACGCGAAAGGAGAACCCGATTCGCGACATCCAGGGTCTGCCTTCTTCTTGTTAGAAATATGCATATCGCCGTCATAGGACCTATCACAGAAATACGCATATCGCCGTCATATTGCGCTCATGGGATGTATCACTGAGAAATACGCATATCGCCATCATATTGCGCTCACCGAATGTATCACTGAAAACATGCATGTTGCCGTCATGGAATGTATTACTGAGAAACATGCATATCGCTATCATATTGTGCTCCTGGGATGTATCACTGACAAAATATACATTTGGCCGTCATATTGCGCTCAACGAATGTATCACTTAGAAACATGCATATCGCCGTCACAGGATGTATCACTGAGAAACACGCATATCGCCGTCATGTTGCGCCCATCGAATGTATCACTTACAAGCATGCATATCGCCGTCATATTGCTTGCATCGCATGTCTACTACCAGTGCTAACCCAGTGAATTCATCAACACAAGTCATTGGATGACTTCCATATGACGTAAAATTTGCAGATATTGATTGTGAACACTTGAGCACAGCGATATGAGTTCAACGTACTTCAAACGTACGATGCATTTGTAAACGACATATTGAGATAAAAATGCTTTGTACATTCATTATACTAAATGAGTTCACGGCTTTGCAGCATGACATGTAGTCAATATGCTGTAAAATTTGCTTCATCAATTGTATGCACGGCGTGATGATCACGACTGTCTATCTGGGCGTGGTAACGATGATCTCTTCTTGTCAAAAAAAATTTGGTCGATTTTTTTTCCAAAAATTTGACAAACCACCTTTGTTGTTGATATACCCCCCTACTGTCGACTGATTCTCTTCACACAAATCTCGAACTTTTAATTTTTCTGCAGCTTCAATCGTTGAAATACACTTTCTTAACAAACACAAAAAACAGTTTTTTTCAAAACTACCCTACAAATTTGAATTTTTTTTATATGATTTTTTTTGAAATTTTTTTTGAAATTTTTTCTTGGTAATTGATGTCTGAATAAATAAATTACGCATTATTGCTAAAAAAAAACATTTTGAAGATGAAAAAATAAATAAAAATCGAAAAAATGCTTGTTACGGTGATTTTTGACAGAAACGATAAATTTGAACCTTCGGGGCACTAAGAAAAAATAAATCGCAGCGCTTTGCAACTTTGAGGGTTTTTTGGGGACACTTCGTGGTTAAAACATTACCGACGATATCCTTCGTTCATGCAGTATATCCAAAGTTATACCAAATTTTCCAAATATCCATAAATTGGCAAATTTTCAACTTTTTTTCAGTCAACATCATCACTCCGAAAAAAAATGTTTTATCAACAGCCCCTACCCAGGTAGGAAATCAAAAAGCTGACGATGGAAACAAGCTTGTGCGAGCCTTGTTTCACCGAGCCTGAGTGAGACAGACCTGGCCCAGGTTTCATTGCATCGTTTAGAGCAGCCTGGAACCAAGACTGGCTGCTTAGCCTAAACTCAGGGTTATTTCAGGCTTTATTCAGCCGGTGAATTTTGGGGCTGAAAAATCAAGGCTGGATGCAGGCTTGTTTCATGTTGTGATAAAATAAAATAAGTTTAAAATAATATTTTTTCTGTACTTTTATGAAAAAAAAATTTCGCAATAAATTTGTCGGGTGCGAAGGCACGAAAAACGAAAGCGAAGGAGGCAGCTAAGAACATTTAAACATATCCTCTTATCGATATTTATAAGGTACACAAAAAAGTATATACGAAAATAAAAGTACGCAATAAAATAATGTTTTGTTTTTTAAAATATTTTTTATATATATATTTTGTAATAAATAATATAACAAATAATAAATATATATAACAAATCAAATGAATTCTTTACAAATTTATTAAATTTACCCCAATGTAGAATATAGAAAACTAAAATCAGGCCTCATATAGCCTCGGGAAGAGTTTGGGAACAGCCTGGTCATAAATGCTCGTGAAGGCTTCATTGAGGCTCGTTTTGAGCCTTGTTGTTTCGTCGTTTCAGACTTAGGACAGGCTTTTCTACCAGCCTTTGGTCAAGCCTGTGTGCAAGAGCCTGAAACCGCGTTATCATTCAGAGGTTCAGCTAGGCCTGAAATCAGGCTGGTGCTCAGCCTGAATTAATAAATGTGAGCCTTGTTTCAGAGCTTGGCGAGCCCTTTTTTCATCGTCAATTCCTACCTGGGTAATTGCATGTCATAGAGAATGTTTTGTAGTTTCCAAAACTCTACTCTTATTTTCTGTACGATCATTAGTTCTCGAGTAATTGATTGTCAAAGTTAAAATGGACTTTTTTGCTTTGATCGACGATTACTCCGCGCCAAATCATCGTACGGTGCTCGCTAAAAGGTCAAATTAAAGCTGATTACATTGTCTAAAAGACTTTTATAGTCGTATGATAAAAAATAATATTTGAACTCAACAGACCATTTTAAAGACGAGCAAAAATTTGGAAAAAAAATTTCGTTGGTTTTCGGATGATTACAAGAAAACTACCCACGCTAAAAAATTTTACAGTCCAGATCTGAAAACTAAATACTTAAAGCTATAATTTCCTTTTTTTTATTTTCTGTACGACCATTTTTCTCCGAGTTATCCCTTGTTGAAAATCAGCCAAAAATTCGGAATTTTTTAAATATCCCTTAATTTGTGCGAGTAATGTATTTTATTTGTAAATTTTATTATTTATTGTTTACAGTTACAAAGAAGAAATTTTGGCGCTGCAACAAAAAGAAAAGTGGTCGTCAGCAGCAGCCGCAGCGGCAAGAGCCACCCGAGGCAGCCCAAGGGCGCGAGAAGGGCAGGCCATCGAAAGAACAACGGCAAGAGCACGGGGAGCGGCCGCAGCAAGGACGCAGTCGTTCGCCCCACCGGACGCATGTTGAGGTTGCTCAAAACGAGCGGGCATTCCACATTTTGGTGCAAACAGTATTGGAAAGTATGACAAAAAAATTAATGTTTCCCCCAATACGGAAATAAGTTTTTACTTTTCCCCTTAGAAAATTAATTTAAAAAATTGTTGAAGAAAAGTGCCGAAACGATCGATAAAGGCTCGAAGAGAACTTTGAGTCCTTCTCGATCGGCATTTTTTTCAAAACATATTTCACATTGGATAAGTGTGTTTCGGCATTTTTTTCAACACATTTCACATTGGAATGGGGGTCAAAACTTTGAAGGGCCAAATATAGAACGACATAGATTTCGAAATGACAGAATTATAAACTCAAAGTAACGAACTGTAAATTATTCAAAATTTTATCCTTCGGTCGATGACGAAATTGACTAACTATTACACCAAAGGATTATTTATTGGAGAACGTGTATTCAGATTGTCTGCAGTTTGAGTCATACAAATACAGATTCAAACAATCTAGAACATCCATATCTCCGAAATGGAAAGACGTGAGTATCTAATATTGGTAATACCATCTATAGCAAAAAGACATATATATCGAGGATACAAACTTCGAAAGTATAGATCTCAGATAGGCGAACAAGCGATGGTCCAAAATAGCGAACACCGAAATTGCAAACATCAAAGAAGTGGACGAGTTGCTTCATAATTTTCTGCCCGTTTTCGCTAACACGTACGAGATTCTTCAAAGGCGTCTGGCCACCTTGGCCGATCGAATAATGGCCATATTAAAAATAAAATAATAATGAACTCGAAAGTATGGGCCGGAATATTTTTATTTTTTTACATAACGTCAGAAAGGGCTTTAAGAATAACGTTAATAAATTTCCGTTCAAAATATTAAAAAATGGCGCCGTTATGCACATTGCCGCGGAGGCCCTCCGCACGATACGCGCGGTCGTTGTCCCAGCTTTTACGCGGTCATGTCACATCTAAAAAAACAATCAGCTCATTCGTGAGTAGTGTCCCTACAATGTAGCGTAGCGGTTTTTTTTCGACCATTAAAAAAATTATGGTGAGCCATAATTTCGGTGAAAAATACATATTTTTTTCATCGGCTCACCATATTTTTTTTAATGGTCGAGAAAAAACCGCTACGCTATATTGTAGCGACACTACTCACGAATGAGCTGATTTTTTTTTTTGCAGATGTGACATGACCTGTAACAGCTAGGACAACGACCACGCGTATCGTGCGGAAGGCCTCCGCAGCAACGTGCATAACGGCGCCATTTTTAAATATTTTGAATGGAAATTTATTAACGTTGTTTTTGAAGCCCTTTCTGACGTTGTGTAAAAAAATAAAAATAGTCCGGCCCATACTTTCGAGTTTATTATTTTTTTTTTAATATACCCATTTTTCGATCGGCCGAGGTGGCCAGACGCCTTAAAGTCTTTAAGAGAGGATATACATTTACAACGATCAAAAAATCAATTTCTTTTCTTTAAGGGATAACATCACTCTAGGAATTTGGAAAAATCGTTTTTATTTGTCTTCAATAATACTTTGGGGTCATAAAAACAATATGCAATTGGTAAGCAGCGAATTTTTTTTTAAGGTTGGATAAGTCTGTATACATAAGGCAGGTTTGCAGTCACAAGGGCCTCGCGGTTGATACATCAGCGTGCGGGCTCTGAGTGCAGACGACGCGGGTTCGATCCCCGGTAGCCAATGTCTTTTTATAAATTAAGCATATATGAATTAAATATCATAAATAATGCCTGGACATGCGAGAATAGCCAAAGCGAGAGTAAGTTCGAAATTTTTTTAATATAAAATGAAGAAAGAAAATGGATTAAAAAAAGTCGATCAACCAGGGATCGAACCCGGACCGCAAGCATCGTCAATCCGTCACGCTGCCAACTCAGCCACGACGCCCATTGAGGATAGAAAAACATTTATGATACACGCTTATTCATAATGTTTACTGTTGCAAAAAAAACGCCATAACGACCGCGGCAAAGGCTCACGATTTCTTTTTGAACCTTCCACGGTCGTTTCAGCGTTTTATTTTTCAACGCGGTTCGTCGTTAATTTTTTTAACCCGCATTCTCGGCATGAACGGCCAACCGAGAGAAAACAATTTTCTCGATACATGTTTTTTTCTTTGAAATTCATTTAATGCATATTCCAATCCGCAGTACGGCCACACATATGTCGAGCTCGATCGGACGGAAAACCTCGCTCCGTTCGCCTGTCGAGTGAGCGAGGGGCAGAGACTATTCCCCCCACCGAGCTACCGACATTCGTGTGCACGCTGACTGCGATATCGACTTGAGCGGTGCTCACGACTCGCGCGGCTACAAGGGAATCTGCAAGCTCGACAGAGGCGATGCACACAAAATCATATTCCCGAACTCGCCGCCGCGATTTAGCGCCAATTCCGTGGCATGCCGAAAAGGGGAGCGTTGTACATCTCCCTACTAATCTCTGTGGTCACTTTTGTCATTCCCCTTCCATTGGAGTTCGGACCAGGGAAACTAGAGGTAAAGGTGCCCGAACCACGGTCTTACATACAGGTCTGGAAACTCCGTTAGTTCACATCACGGTCTTACATACAGGTCTGGAAACGACCGTGGTGGGGGTAGGCACCGTTAACGAACGCACGTTTGTTTCCAATTTTCGCCACTACGTGGCATTGCTATCGGCGTGTACGGTGCGACAAGGACAGAACAGCTTCCGTCCGTCTCTCTCACTCTTCTCGATGATCCGAAATACACATTACCTTTTTCGTGGGGGGGGGGGGGCGAAGGGGGAATAGAGGGAGATGAGAAATAATTGTGGAATAAGGAGGGGGGATTGTGGAAGAGAATAGAAGTGGGGCTTGTAAAAAGGGGAAGATCCTGTATGGCTGGAAGAATACCAATATAAAAATTTTAAAAATAATTAAAAATACTTACCTTTTTCGAATGAAATGGATTTTCATTCGAATTTTATTCCGAGTTTCTTTCGATGATCGATATACAAATACCTTTATTGAACACCCGGTGTGACACGTGCGTACCGCACACACCTTCGGCATGTCGACAAGTTTTCAATAATACCCTGAAACAACGGTCCACCTTCCCAAGCTTTATGAATATTTTACACTACAAATGCTCGTTGACGCGACGCAAACAGAGGTTATCGAGAACGTGTAATCAAAAAGTTATGACTAGGCAAGGGGCGAAGGGAGCGATCACAGAAGACCGTGGTTGGGAGGTACTCGCCGATAGTAGCGACGGCGGTGACGACGAGCGGAATGAAAAGTGAAGCTCGTAACGGTGCCTCACGACTCCATTGAAATCTGGCTTCGGTTCGAGACCTGTATGTAAGACCGTGGTTTACATGGTTCCTATGCTGAAGTTCGCCGCGAGAGGCGCTGCAATCGAGGAGTCAGTGTGCGAGAGAGACAACAATACTCACTCTCACTCAACAATGCTTGCAGCAGTACTTATCGGAGTTACTACTTGCAAATATTTCTACGTATACGTGTTCATCATCTGTTGTTTTTCCTAACACTATATATGGAGATAGTATTTTATATTACAGCGCAATTGTAATTTCGCGTTTATCAATCATATAATAACAATTATTTATCCCTTAGAATTCAAATAATGGCGTCTTATAATGGCAATAAGGAAGATTTTTAGTCATTATCGCTCTGCAGGGAGGGGGGGTGAAATGTACAAAATAACGAGAAAACCAAACCTTTATTTACTTTTTGTTGATCGTTCGTTCATTGGTTTGTCAATTTAGACATTTTTTTTACGACAAATTTTTTTAATTTCATATTTTCTTGAAAGACGTTTTGCCTCATGCGCAACCTAATGCAATAAATTATCGCGTATAATAAGATATCCTAACTATGTTTTTCACATGGAAAGGAAAACTTTATCCCGTTAATACATCTTCGAGTGTTAAATCAAACACGTTAACCTTTGAGGAATGCTTCGCAAAACACGTTTCAAGGCAGTGCATTAGATTAAAGAATTTTGAATTGGCATGGATTAACCCGCCACGAGATTTCATATCCACCAATTAAGAAAGAGCAGGTGAGCTATTAGAATCATCATATCTCTTCAGAACTTGCTTGCATAAGTACCCTGAGAGTATTCACGTTATGATTTTATTAATTTATTGACAAACACAGAACATAAACACTGCGAAGTGCAAAAAATTGCATTCAAATCTAAGATTCTATTTAAATTTAACTTACGTCCCAGTAAAAAGGAACGCATCAAACGTGATAGACATAAACCCGATAATGTTAGATAAATATATATTATTTAAATTATCACCTGTAATTAATAGTAGCGAAAGAATTGAAAACAATTCTTTGTTCTGGGATGATGATTTCGATGATTCTACCATCGTGCTATGAGAGTTGTTCGTTTATTCTACGGCTACCTACGTTGAGTTAATAAGAAGCCTGCTTCATGAAAATCTAGTTAAAATAAATAAAAAAAACCTGTCGCGTAATAAACTATACAGTCTATCACGAGTCAGAGATGTGTGCGGTCGTGTGGATGAACAAGTAGATCGTGTGGATTCGGCTTCGGTCCGGCCAATGAAGGGTATTCCAAAGTCAATAATGGAGATACAGGATGTTTTTACGTTTCGGCCCTCGGTTCGGGTCCTCTTCAGAAATCTTTTTATTCTGTATATATTGTGATACACATTTTTTTAACAAATACAATGATATTTGACAAAACTTATATATATGAGCGTTTTTTGGTCATGATTCTGTTATATATTTTTATGTCGTGTTGTATAACAATACTGTTGGTTATGTTTAGGTTATAATTATGTTGATAAATTTAGTTATTTAATTTTATGTATTAGTGTTTGAGATGTGTGAAGAGTGCGAGAGAGGGTTAATCTATTGTGACGTAATAAAAAAGATAAATTGTATGATTAAACTAACCTCGATATTGTTGATATTTTAAGTTTTTGCCCATATTAGGAAGGTTGTTATGTAGAGCATTATTTATGTTTGTAAATAATGTTTGGTGAAAAACGTATTCAATTGATAAGGATTTTTTTCGTTTATCGGCGATTTTTTTCCTTTTGTCTGTAACGAATGATTAATTATAAAATAGTTATATGTTTTATAAGTAAAAGCAAAAATCCTTGGACTGTGATAGTTACCTATTGAGAATTAGTTTTTGAGAAAATGTTTTCCTTTTTAAATGAGCAGAAACTCGAAATATACAATATTTTTTTCCCTACATGTTGAGTTTTGTGGTCAACGAGGGTTCGAGAGATACTGAGAGGTGTGTAATGTTTCTGAAGAAAGTTCGAGTCTCTGTACGGTGAGTTGGGGGAGAGAAATGATTTAGGCAGTGCCGTGTCAAGGGAAATAAAATAGATGTGTCAAGTTGGAGATGTTTAAGATCAGTGATAATGTCATTAAAAGTGAGTTTATCATGTTAGTGTATTTGTTAGTTAATAATGTAATTTATTTTAAAATTCTTGTTATGTGAGGTGAACATTGTAAAATGTTTTAATAATTATATTGTAGAATTGTAAATTGAGCTTAGTTTTTGGATGTCAGTTCTAAAATTTATAGCGTTGGGGTGTGCCTTAATTTGAATCATTTCTAAGATTAGTCTTTTTTTTAGCCAGTTCTCATTGTTTAGAATTTTTACGTTGTCGAATTGAAAATCATGTTTTTGTTCTATTGCATGTTGTGCTAGAGCTGTGTGTATTGTGGTGGTGTGTTTTAGGCTATTTTTGTGTTCTTTTACTCTAGTTTCGAGATATCTTTTGGTTTGGCCAATGTATGTGGCATTGCAATCTTTACAGTCAATTTGGTAAACTATGTTAGATTTTCTGTTGTTGGATATTTTGTCTTTGGAGGAGCTAATGATTGATGAGATATTGTGTTTGTTGTTTGTGACCAAGGTTATGTTGTATTGTTGGAAGAGACGAATTAGTTGATGGTGTATGTTTTTTGTGTAGGGGAAGTTTATTATTCTGGAAGAGTCAAAATTGTTGTTATTAGTTTTTTTAAAGTTGATTATAGGAAGACACTGTTTTATTATTTTTTCTGTGAAAGAGGTTGGGTAGCAATTTTTTGTCATAGTGTTACTAATGAGTTTTAAATTATCATTGTGAAATGAAGGGTGAGATAGTTTTATTGCCCGGTCAACTAGCATGTAGATTATTGCTTTTTTGGGAGAGTGGGTGGTGTGAGAAAAAATGTATGAATCGGCCAGACCAAGTTGGTTTCCTATACCAGTTTGTTATAATAGCGTTCTGTTTGTGGATTAAAAGTAAATCTAGGAAAGCGATTTTGTTGTCTATTTCAATTTCGGATGTGAACTGTAGTTTTGGATTGTAAGAGTTGAAGATTGTTTTGGTGGATTCGATTTCCTTTGTTGGGAGAGAAATAATAATATCGTCTACGTATCTTTTATATAATGGTACTGAGAATTTTAGTTTTTCTAAACAATTTGTTTCGAGATCTATCATGACGATGTTGGATAATATTGGAGCTAAAGGTGAACCCATAGGTAATCCTGAGATTTGTTGGTAAATTTTATTTTGGAATGTGAAGAATGTTGAGAACATGATATATTCAATAGCTTTGATTATTTCTTGTAAGGGGAATGTTTTTGAAAATAAGTTTGATCGTTTTACTAGGCTTTGGATAACTAGTTGTAATGGGATGTTAGTGTAGAGAGAAACGACGTCAAATGAGACTAATTTGTAGTTCAACTACACATGAATATTCTAATTTCCGGTAACAAAAACAAAATAAAACTTAATAAGATATCACACAAATTCCACAAATCACTATTAAACATAGAAATAGATGATCTCAACTTTCGAATAAAAATTCTGAACCAAGAAATTAAAAAAAACTCAGAAACAATCAACAAAACTTCAAACAATATTAAAGAATTTTTTTTACTTTTGAACAAACAAAATTAAACAAACTTTCAAAACTTGCATATGAAAAACACCAAAGAAAACTCCAAAACCTTAGACTTCAACGTACCAACAACATACATCAGCACATCTTCAACCACGAAGAATTTTTAAAAACAATATCTTCACAAACACATATAGACCGAAACAACACACATTACATAAATTATCAAAACACAAATCAAACAACACAAAATCACAACATCTTATGCTCAACACTAAATAATAGACAACAATACACCAATAATAATCTACCCACCGATCCTCTGAACAATATAAATTCAACAATCACATTAAACAAAACCAAAGATTGGCTCATAAACCTCTCCAACATTGACATTCCACTACACATTTCAACCTTCTTGTCTCTAGGCGAAAAATTTTGTTTTCCCTACCTCAAACCCTCAAACATAAAAGACCACATCCACAAATCAATCTCTGAATTAGAAACCAAACTCGATTTTTTACTCGACAAACCTAGGCAAATAGAAATCAGAACCAGATTCAATAAAATACTAAACAAGATAAATATTCCAATATCATTTTCCAATACTAATCAAATCATAAAACAAACATCCTTATTTTTAAAAAACAAATCTCAACTTTTAGTTACAAGAGCAGACAAAGGAAACTCAACAGTTATCCTTAACAAATCTGACTACATTAACAAAACTCATGACTTACTCGCAGACTCTACAACTTACAAAGCAACGAATAAAAACCCTATCAACACACGACAAAAAGGCATCAAAAACATTCTCTCCAGATGGAAAACCCTTAAAATCATCGACGAGACAAAATACAAATATCTAAAAGCCGAAAATTGCAACCTATCCCGTCTATACTGCTTACCCAAAATTCACAAAAATAACTATCCACTTCGTCCAATAGTATCATCTATAAATAGCCCAACACACAAAGTAGCCGAATTCATACAATCAAAACTCACTAAATTAATTAATACGACCAACTCACACGTCGAAGATAGCTTTCACCTAAAAAACTCACTCTCTAACACCTCAATCCCATTCAACTACAAATTAGTCTCATTCGACGTCGTTTCTCTCTACACTAACATCCCATTACAACTAGTTATCCAAAGCCTACAAAAACGATCAAACTTATTTTCAAAAACATTCCCCTTACAAGAAATAATCAAAGCTATTGAATATATCATGTTCTCAACATTCTTCACATTCCAAAATAAAATTTACCAACAAATCTCAGGATTACCTATGGGTTCACTTTTAGCTCTAATATTATCCAACATCGTCATGATAGATCTCGAAATAAATTATTTATAAAAACTAAAATTCTCAGTACCATTATATAAAAGATACGTAGACGATATTATTATTTCTCTCCCAACAAACGAAATCGAATCCACCAAAACAATCTTCAACTCTTATAATCCAAAACTACAGTTCACATCCGAAATTGAAATAGACAACAAAATCCCTTTCCTAGATTTACATTTAATCCACAAACAGAACGCTATTATAACAAACTGGTATAGGAAACCAACCTGGTCTGGCCGATTCATACATTTTTTCTCACACCACCCACTCTCCCAAAAAAGCAATAATCTACATGCTAGTTGACCGGGCAATAAAACTATCTCACCCTTCATTTCACAATGATAATTTAAAACTCATTAGTAACACTATGACAAAAAATTGCTACCCAACCTCTTTCACAGAAAAAATAATAAAACAGCGTCTTTCTATAATCAACTTTAAAAAAACTAATAACAACAATTTTGACTCTTCCAGAATAATAAACTTCCCCTACACAAAAAACATACACCATCAACTAATTCGTCTCTTCCAACAATACAACATAACGTTGGTCACAAACAACAAACACAATATCTCATCAATCATTGGCTCCTCCAAAGACAAAATATCCAACAACAGAAAATCTAACATAGTTTACCAAATTGACTGTAAAGATTGCAATGCCACATACATTGGCCAAACCAAAAGATATCTCGAAACTAGAGTAAAAGAACACAAAAATAGCCTAAAACACACCACCACAATACACACAGCTCTAGCACAACATGCAATAGAACAAAAACATGATTTTCAATTCGACAACGTAAAAATTCTAAACAATGAGAACTGGCTAAAAAAAAAGACTAATCTTAGAAATTATTCAAATTAAGGCACACCCCAACGCTATAAATTTTAGAACTGACATCCAAAAACTAAGCTCAATTTACAATTCTACAATATAATTATTAAAACATTTTACAATGTTCACCTCACATAACAAGAATTTTAAAATAAATGACATTATTAACTAACAAATACACTAACATGATAAACTCACTTTTAATGACATTATCACTAATCTTAAACATCTCCAACCTGACACATCTATTTTATTTCCCTTGACACGGCACTGCCTAAATCATTTCTCTCCCCCAACTGACCGTACAGAGACTCGAACTTTCGCCAGAAACATTACACACCTCTCAGTATCTCTCGAACCCTCGTTGACCACAAAACTCAACATGTAGGGAAAAAAATATTGTATATTTCGAGTTTCTGCTCATTTAAAAAGGATAACATTTTCTCAAAAACTAATTCTCAATAGGTAACTATCACAGTCCTAGGATTTTTGCTTTTACTTATAAAACATATAACTCTTTTATAATTAATCATTGGTTACAGACAAAAGGAAAAAAATCGCCGATAAACGAAAAAAATCCTTATCAATTGAATACGTTTTTCACCAAACATTATTTACAAACATAAATAATGCTCTACATAACAACCTTCCTAATATGGGCAAAAACTTAAAATATCAACAATATCGAGGTTAGTTTAATCATACAATTTATCTTTTTTATTACGTCACAATAGATTAACCCTCTCTCGCACTCTTCACACATCTCAAACACTAATACATAAAATTAAATAACTCAATTTATCAACATAATTATAACCTAAACATAACCAACAGTATTGTTATACACGACATAAAAATATATAACAGAATCATCACCAAAAAACGCTCATATATATAAGTTTTGTCAAATATCATTGTATTTGTTAAAAAAAAATGTGTATCACAATATATACAGAATAAAAAGATTTCTGAAGAGGACCCGAACCGAGGGCCGAAACGTAAAAACATCCTGTATCTCCATTATTGACTTTGGAATACCCTTCATTGGCCGGACCGAAGCCGAATCCGCACGATCTACTTATACAGTCTATCGCCAGAGGAAGGGTATAATCGTGATCGACAGGGTACTCGATGACATCGTCGGTGTCCCATTCTCCTTTATCTGAAACGGCGTCTAATTTTCGTCGAACTTCCTCACAATACTTGACTATTTTGGGTTCCGATTTTTCGCCACTCAAAGCTTTCAGATGGCTTAGCGATATCAAAATCTGCGGCTCAGGCCGTTCTGTAATGGTACAATTACCATATTTTGGAGGTTTTATCACGCTATATACTGACAGCAGTTTATATAGCTGCAAAACATTGACAGTTTCACTTTTAGGCTTCTGTAAGCCTTATTGCAGTCCGGTACTACGCAGGACTTCGGCATTACTTCGCGGTTACTCGACGACCATATTCAGGTAATGTGTTCGCTGTCAAAACTGACTCCTCAATACTAGCGACACCACGATTTCTGTTTCAATAGTGGAACCACCCCCGCCGCCCGAATGTCATCGAGTTTCCAGACCTGTATGTAAGACCGTGGCCCGAACGCAGTGTTGGAGAAATCAGAGATTAATAGGGAGATGCACAACGCTCCCCTTTTCGGCGTGCCTCGTAAATGGCGCTAAATTGCGGCGGCGAGTTCGGGAGTATGATTTCGTGATCATCGCCTCTGTCGAGGTTGCAGATTCCCTTGTAGCCGCGCGAGTCCGTGATCACCGCTCAAGTCGGTATCGCAGTCAGCGTGAACACGAATGGTTAGCTCGGTGGGGGAAAAGTCTCTGCCCCTCGCAAATCGCGCTCGCTCGACAGGCGAACGGAGCGAGGTGTTCCGTCCGATCGAGCTCGACATATATGTGGCCGTGCTGCGGATTGGAAAATGCATTAAATGAATTTCAAAGTGAAAAACATGTATCGAGATCATTGTTTTCTCTCGGTTGCCCGTTTATACCGAAAATGCAGGTTAAAAAAATTAACGACGAACCGCGTTGAAAAATAAAACGCTGAAATGATCGTGGAAGGTTCAAAAAGAAATCTTGAGCCTTTGCCGCGATCGTTTCGACATTATTTTTCAACAGTAAACATTAAGGATAAGGGTATATCATAAATGTTTCTCTATCTGCAATGAGCGTCGTGGCTGAGTTGGCAGCGTGACGGATTAACGATGCTTACGGTCCGGGTTCAATCCCCGGTGAACCACCTTTTTTTTCTTTTTATATTCAGAAAATTCCGAACTCACTCTTGCTTTAGCTATTCTCACCTGTTCAGGCATTATTTATGATATTCAATTCGTGGATGCTTAATAAAAAAAACAAGACATTGTTACCGGAGAAGTGCAGCCAGATCGCGCGTAAAAGTTACCCCCTCTCTAGTCTCTTACGCGCCCATCACACAATCATAGTAGCGCGTGTCCGTGAGCGAGCGACGCTTCGACACTTCGGAAAGAGCCGAGCACGGTCGAAGTTTCCCGACTGCGCCTTCGGCAGCTACACCAATACATGGACGCTGAGCACGGTCATGTGCGGTCAAGCCGAAACGAAGGCTTCGAGGGAAAAAGCAACCTGAGCACGACTCGCGCGTGACGTCAGCCGACGTCACGCGCGAGGCTTTTAGATTATTTCAATGCTTATTTAGCTCTTGATTCTCTGCGTTATTAATGTATACAAAAAAATGTATCGCGCACTCTGATCGCTTATTTTTTTAGTTTATACGTTAATTTAAATATAATAATAAATCTAAATTACAACTTATTTATCTTATATGAAATTGTTTACGCTTTACTCACACCCGTCCTTATGCCAAATAAATTGTAATTCATAAAAGTAAGCCCAGAAGCCCAGAAGAAGTAAAAGTAAGTACCAGAAAGTGCACACATTCCAGAAAGTGTTATACTAGAAAGTGCACAGTTGGTAGCGTTCCTGGCTTCGGTCCGCAGGGGCCCGTAGTGCAAATTTTTCTCTAAATTTTTCATAATTTCTCATATTTTAGTCATATTTGAGATTTTCGGAGAAAAGTTAAAGATGAAAAGAAATGAGATTTTCGTAAAAAAATCTGATTATTATTATTTTTTTTTTCCGGAAATTTTCCTTTTTCCTATTACCTGAGTAAATGGCTGCGGAGATATTCGGAGAAAAGTTATAGATGAAAAAATGAGATTTTCGTAAAAAAAAACTTATTACATTTTTTTATCCCTGATGATTCTGAGAAATAATGAATTTCCGAAATTTTTGCAAAAATTATTTTCCTTAAGGGGCAACACCGCTGTAACGGTCTGCCACGAAGCGTTTTAGACAAATAATACTTGGGGTAATTATTAAGCATATATTGAAGTATATTGCAAAAAAAAATTATGGGAAAATATTACAAAATGGCGACACTGCAGCAAATTCTTCCGAGGCATGTTGAACTTAAGGTGCTCTGCGGCACGCAGTATAACTTGTGCCAATTGTAATCTGGATAAAATAATTTTTTTTAACTTAAATCTAGATGAGTGTAGCTAGTGAACCACGTAGGGGATTTTAGAAACATTGATTTTTGAGTAATTGCCGGGTATTTGACTAAAAATGTTCAATTTTTTTTTAAGACAGTTATTTGTTAATAAATATTGTTTTAATAAACTTATCGAAAATCCCCTACGTGGTTCAGTAGCTACACTCATGTAGATTTAATAAAATAAAATTATTTTTTTTAGATTAAAATTGGCACCGTTATACTGCATGCCGCTGAGGTTCGACGTGCTTCGGAAAAATTGGTGCGGTGTCGCCATGTTGTAATATTTTCGGATGAAAAATTTATAGCAACATACTTAAATATATGCTCAATTAATACTGCAAGTATTATTTGTTTATCACATTTTCTTCCGCCAAAAAAAATATCAAAAAAAACCTTTCTGCAAGGCCGTTACAGTGGTGTTGCCCCTTAAAGTCTTCATATAATTTCCGAGATTTTCCCGTGATTGTAATTAAAATGATGAAATATTCGAAAAATTCGAAAAAATTCGGAGAAACTCGGATGTTTGCGTAAAAATAATTGTCCGCAAAACTCCGAATTCTTCATATTTGTTCCAATCCATAGAAAAATTCGGAAACATTTTCCGGAAAAAATCTGAGTTTTTCGGAAAAAAAGTTGCACTAGGGGCGCGGGATCGTTGTTTGCGCTCAGTGCTTTTTTAAAAATTATTATTACTATTAATTCTTATTTGATTAGTTATTTTTATTAGTTATCATTATTATTTTAATTAGTTATCTTTTAGTGTCGAAAAATTTATCGCGCACTCTGACCGCTTATTTTATTAGTTTATATATTAATTTAAATATAATAATAAATCTAAATTACAACTTATTTTACTTCTGAAAAAATTTTTGCGCTTGACTCACACCCGTCCCTATGCCAAATAAATCGTAATTCATAAAAGTAAGCGGAAATATATTCGTATTATTATATTCAGCCTCATATACTTTCATCAAGCGATAAAGCATTATCATATTCTATCCGGCCGCGAATCGTAAGTACCAGAAAGTGCACATATTCTACAAGCAATGAGATGGTCCCGTTGGTAGCGTTCCTGGCTTCGGTCCGCAGGGGCCCGGGATCGTTCCCCGTGCTGAGTGCTTCTTTAAAAATTATTATTACTATTTATTTTTATTTGATTAGTTATTGAATGAATATAATAATACGAATATAAATATATTCATTCAATAACTAATCAAATACTTTCATATACTATATACTTCTTTCATATACTACTTTCATATACTTTCATAAAGCGATAAAGCATTATCATAATGCTTTAACGCTTGATGAAAGTACACGGAAAAAAAGAAAGAGCGAAAATCACAGTATAAACCGCATGAAAATCAGGGTGCCATATTTCATTTTACAGTAAAACAGAGTAATGTAAATCCTGTCCTACAAAAATTACGAATTTTCCTGTACACACTGAGATTTTTACAGTTACACTGATTTATTTACAGTTTGGTATTGTGAATAAATCAGTGATTTCAGTAAAAATATTCAACAGTAAAAGTTAAATGAGGTTACTGATTTTTATACTGTACGTAAAGTGCAAGCGTTACAGTGTACACTGTATTGAGTACAGAGTGATTCATTAAATTTCACAGTGTGGCACGGTAGTTGTACTCTTTTTTCGACAGTTCGTGACGTTATCTGTGCACTCTGAGATTTTTACAGTTACACTGGTTTATTTGCAGTTTTATATTGTACATACATCAGTGATTTCAGTAAAAATATTCAACTGTAAAATTTAAATGCGATCACTGATTTTTATACTGTACGCACATGAGGCACGAGGCCAGGACACAAAGGATTGCCAGTTAGTAGTGCGTAGTCGATAGGATGCGAACGTTGAAATTCTTGCGACATAATTCAAGAAAATATAAAAAAGAGAGAATTACTTACAAAAAGGTACGTTCTTGTGTATGTGACTGATTTTTTAATATTTTCTACACATTTTTTTCAAACTTCTTTTATCGATAAACTTTTTTTTGAGTCTCATTCGCTTCATTATATTCTCGACACACACACACACACACACACACGCGCGCGCGCGCGCACGCACGCACGCACGCACGCACTCACGCACGCACGCGCACACACACACACACACACACACTGTAAGCAAAGGATTCGCCGAATTTTTTTTTATTTTATTTTTATAATCAAACTTACAGTGTGACGTTGTGAACGGCATTCACTGGTTAGGACTTATCTCGAGCGTGGCGCGACCAGGACACAAAGAACTGGCAGTTCTTTCAGCGCTATTTAATGTTATTTTTACCCCTAATTTTGTATAATATACGATTTGTGGCACTATTAAATTACGGGGTTCATCAAGTTTGAATTACAGTATTAAACCAAGAGCGTTTCCCGTGTTCACACTGTAAAAGCAACGGTTCAAAACTGAAACTATATCTGTTGCTAACCAGTTTCTAGAACAGAGGACTTCACTGTTAAAACACCTACATAAACTCTGTCGATATAACTGGCGAATTCGTTGTACATAATACAGATTAACCAACTGTAAAATTACAAGTTTTGTTGAATTTATATTACAGTGTTGAACTGTCAAAATTTACTTTTGACTACACTGTATTTTGGACTGAGTGTTCCAGTGAAAGATACAGTAGAGCGGTTCGAGTCCAAAGAGGACAGTATAGGAACTGTAATAATTTACTTTGAGCACACTGTATTTTGAGCACTGTGTTTCAGGTAATATCGCTGTGCAATCGCTCGAGTCCAATGCGAACTGTGTAGCCCCTGTATTTTATACTATTTCTTTTTTTCCGTGTATATGAGAATGAATATAATAATACGAATATAAATAAATTTCCGCTTACTTTTATGAATTACAATTCATTTGGCATAGGGACGAGTGTGAGTAAAGCGCAAACAATTTTTTAGAAGATAGATAAGTTGTAGTTTAGATTTATAAGTATATTTAAATTAACGTACAAACTAATAAAATAAGCGGTCAAAGTGCGCGATACATTTTTCAACACTAAAAGATAACTAATTCAAATAATGATGATAACTAATAAAAATAACTAATCGAATAAGAATTAATAGTAATAATAATTTAAAAAAAAGCACTGAGCGCGGGAAACGATCCCACGCCCATAGTGCAATTTTTTTTCCGAAAAATGTTACCTAATTTTTCTATGAATTGGAACAAATATAAAGAATTCGGAGTTTTGCGGACAATTATTTTCACGCAAACATCCGAGTTTCTCCGAATTTTTCCGAATTTTTCCGAATATTTCGTCATTTTAATTACGATCACGGGAAAATCTCGGAAATTATATGAAGACTGTAAGGGGTAACACCACTGTGACGGCCTTACAGGAAGCGTATTTTTAATATTTTTTGGCGGAAGAAAATGTGATAAACAAATAATACTTGCGGTATTTATTGAGCATATACTTAAGTATATTGCTAGAAATTTTTTTCCGAAAATATTTAAAAATGGCGACACTGCAGCAATTCTTCCGAAGCATGTCGAACCTCTGCGGCACGCAGTATAACTGTGCCAATTTTAATCTAAGAAAAAAGAATTTTGTTTTATTAAGTCTAAATGAACATTTTTAGTCAAATACTCGGCAATTACTCAAAAATCAATATTTATAAAATCCCCTACGTGGTTCACTAGCTACACTCATCTAGATTTAATAAAAAAAAATATTTTGTCCAGATTAAAATTGGCACAAGTTATACTGCGTGCCGCAGAGCACCTTAAGTTCAACATGCCTCGGAAGAATTTGCTGCAGTGTCGCCATTTTGTAATATTTTCCCGTACATTTTTTTTGCAATATACATCAATATATGCTTAATGATTACTCCAAGTATTATTTGTCTAAAACGCTGCGTGGCAGGACGTTATAGTGGTGTTACCCCTTAAGGAAAATAATGTTTGCAAAAATTTTGGAAATTCATTACTTCTCAGAATTATGAGGGATAAACAAATGTAATAAGTTTTTTTTACGAAAATCTCATATTTTTTCATCTATAACTTTTCTCCGAATATCTCCGCAGCCGTTCACTCAGGTCATAGGAAAAAGAGAAATTTCCGGGAAAAAAAATGAGAAATCGTGAATTTTCAGTGAAAAAAATGTGTTTTGGGAAATAGACCAGAACTTAAATCTGTCTTAAATCATTTTTTCTCCGAAAATCTCAAATATGACTAAAATATGAGAAATTATGAAAAATTTGGAGAAACATTTGCACCACGGGCCCCTGCGGACCGAAGCCAGGAACGCTACTAACGGGACCATCTCATCGCTTGTAGAATATGTGCACTTTCTGGTACTTACGATTCGCGGCCGGATGGGTGATTGGCTTGTTTTTGGGGATAATGCTTCATCGCTTGATGAAAGTATGAGAATTAATATAATAATACGAATATAAATATATTTCCGCTTACTTTTATGAATTATAATTTATTTGGCATAAGGACGGGTGTGAGTAAAGTGTAAACAATTTTATATAAGATAAATAAGTTGTAATTTAGATTTATTATTATATTTAAATTAAGGAATAAACTAAAAAAATTAGCGATCAGAGTGCGCGATACATTTTTTTGTATACATTATGTTCAGATGTGAAACGAGGTCGAATATTATTTCACGCGCGCAATATTTCAATCACCGTGTTAAAATTTAAGCGCTCTAATTTCGTGTCGACCGGTCTCGAAATAAAATGTAAACAAATCACGCGCCTTCGATTCTAAGCGTCCTAGGCCCTAGATATGTCTCGCGTTCTGCGTGTGAGTGACTCCCGCCTGTTCTCTTCCCCGCAAATTTTCGGTAAGTCGCGCAAATTGTAACGCGACGAGGGAGTTACTCGCTGTTCTTCGCAGGCAAGCGCTGAAATCACCTCCGTCGTGTAGACTCGCTTATTCAGCCGCCCCGGCTTTTCTTGCACATACAAGATCGGTTTGCGTATAGTCTCGTGCTTTCCGTGTGATCCGCGGGCGCGTTTCTTTTTAATAAAATTCAAGAAAACCAAAAAAAAACGTCCGAAATCTATTCCTCCAAAACCCTATTACGTCTCTTCTCCCTCTTCCTCTGACCCGGCAAATTAAAAATTATATTAATTGTGATGCCTCGCATTTCGAAGGGCGAGTGCGATCATAATTAAGGTCCTTCGAGCCGGATAACAAAAAAGGAGAAAATTCGTAAAACAATTCGTAAAATTAATCGGGACGGATAGTACAAGAAGCGCTTCAAGGCCAAGTTTGGTTTTGTGCGCACCTTACTCGCTGTAAAGGAAATTTGCGGACAACACGTAATCGAATATCTCAAGTTTGAGATACATCGAAATTCAAACAGTGCGTGGAATTGAGTGAGTGATCCTCTCGACGATTTCCGTGTGTTATAGACAATACGCAAAGACTATTGACTCACGCGCTATAACCTAGCGCTCCATCTCGCTCGCTCTACGACGAGATTTTCTTTCGCGCTCGCACACAGTGCGAGAATCGTATTCTAGTACAACGCGTTATCGCGACCGGCTTCACTGGCGGCTTCAAGACTATGCATCGCGACACAATGTGTTTCCTTTGTCGTGCCTTCAGTTTTGTGTGAAATTTAGCACTTGGCGTTGAACATTTATAACTTGTGCGAAATCAGAAGTGATAAAATGTCTTCATTCGAAGACTTACTCGTTGAGCAACAGCTCATAATCGGACAAATGCAAAGAGTTGTTCCAAATTACCGCAAACTCGGAAAAGACAAGTTTACAGTCGAAAAAACGCGTACTCGTATAACGAGCTTAAACCAATTGTGGCAAAGAAGTATAGCGCTCAACGTGAAACTTCATCAAACGTCAACGGCGGAACAACAATCAGAGATCGATTATTTCCAAAAATCGGCATTCCTCAGCATCGAAGCAGATTATGAAGAAGCTCTTGACGTCCTCAACGACTTGCTCGCACGTCAAGAGCAGACACTGCGACCCGAGTTCCTTCCAAAAATTGCGAATTCGACGACGCTAGGGGAGTCAACATCGGCGTTCAAACTCCCTCGCATCACCATCCCGCAGTTCGACGGAGAAACAACAAAATGGGAAAGTTTCCGAGATTCGTTCAAAGCTCTGGTCGGTGACAACAATTCTTTATCTCCGGGTCAAAAATTGTACTATCTAAAATCGTTCCTCGACGGAAACGCGGCGCTCATGATTGAACACGTGACCGTCTCCGACGCGAACTATGCAGGCGCTTGGAGACTCCTCGAAGATGAATACGATAATCCGCGCGCGTTAGTTTTAGCGCATATTCACGCGTTCGCGAGTTTGCCCGCGATGAAATACGAAACCGAAACCGAGCTTAAAAGGTTAAGAGATACAGTTAATTCGTCTTTGACTGCGTTGAAGAATTTGAAGCGTCCGGTCGAATATTGGGATGATTTATTTGTCTATCTTATTTCGCAAACATTCAGTACGCGCACTCGAACAGAGTGGAATTTAAATCTCGGCGCATCTAACGAATTTCCGACGTTCAAAAGACTCACAGACTTCTTGACCGAAAGAATCCGCGGTATAGCCTCACCCGTTGTATTAAATCCAACCGATTCGACGCAAAATCAAACCAATAAGTCGAAAACGAAAGCCGCCGTCAACAACGCTGCCTCACAAAAGTGTCCCGATTGCTCGGGAACTCACGCTCTCAGTTTCTGCCAAGCGTGGCTCAAGAAAACGATAGACGATCGTTTCGCTCTCGCGAAAAGTAATAAATTATGTTTTAATTGTTTAAAAACCGGACACTTTCCGAGCAAATGTCCAAGCTCAGGTAAATGCAAGAAATGTCAGAAGCCGCATCACACTACATTGCATCGCGCTTCTTTTAGTAGCCCCGCCACTACGTCCACGCAGCAGGATCAGGCTACAGGCGTTACAAATAACGCAGCGAGCGTATTTCCGTCAACGTCGTCAAGCGCCTCACACAGCGCTGTCTCCGAGCAAGGAAAACACTCTTCTAACCGCGAAAGAACAAGTTTTTTTCACCATGTAGCAATTCCTGTGCTTCTCGCGACCGCTTGGGTCAAGCTACGGACACAGGAAAATCGCGTTATCAAAACTCGCGCATTAATCGATCAAGGCTCGTCTCATAGCTTCATTACAGAGGCGCTTGCCCAAAGTTTACGCACATCGCGTCGTCGAGCCGCTCTCGACATCACAGCGTTCGGAAACGGATACTCCGGACGCGCCACGTCTTACGTGAATCTCGCACTCGAAACCTGCCTCGGGAAGAGTGCCCCCTTGAAAATGACCGCGTACATTTTCAAACATTTAACCGACTATTCCGCGAACGCTTCGCGCGAAACTTTATCATGGCCGCATCTTCAGGGACTAACCCTGGCGGATCCCGATCCCTCCAGCCGGGAGCCGATTAACCTTTTAATCGGCGCTGATATTTACGGACAATTGTTAGTGGGACCCCTCAAAAAAGGTCCTCTTGGGTCACCCACGGCCCAACTAACAACATTAGGGTGGATAATCTCCGGTCCTCTCGTTGATGCTAGCAACTCGCGAATCGTTCACGCATCCACGATGCACTGCTCAATCACGCCGAATACAGACGCGTGCATTAGAAAATTTTGGGAAATAGAAGAAATCCCCTCAAATAAATTCCTCACGCCCTACGAGGAAGAATGCGAAAATCACTTCGCTCAAACGCACACTCGCGATCACACGGGACGGTACGTCGTTCGTCTGCCGTTTCATCACGGGTCTCACCCCGAAATCGGCCATAGCCAACAAATCGCTCTCAAAAGATACGCTCAGCATGAGCAACGTCTCGAAAAGAAACCGGAACTCGCGCGCGCTTATTCCGAGTTTCTCGAAGAATATGAATCCATGGGACACATGGAAAAAGTCAATAGTCCCGATATGATAGAGAATCCGCTCTACGTTCCACATCATCCCGTTATTCGGGAAAGCAGTGCCACGACTCGTGTGCGTGTTGTTTTTAATGCGTCAAGCGCGACCTCGAATGGAACGTCCTTAAACGACCATTTACACATCGGTCCAAAACTTCAACGCGAAATAGGTCACGTCGTTTCTAACTGGCGTCGTTATCGATTCGTCTACATGGCCGACATCGAAAAAATGTTTCGACAAATTTTAATAGATCGCGCAGATACCGACTATCAACGCATTGTTTGGCGCCCGAAACAAGACGGCCCAGTTGAAAATTATCGCCTGCTCACCGTAACGTACGAAACAGCATGCGCGCCCTATCTGGCAAACCGCGTACTCCTTCAGCTCGCCGACGACGAAGGCGACTCGTTTCCCGACGCCGCCGAAGTAATTCGTTCCTCGACTTACGTAGACGACGTCCTATTCGGGGCGGACGATCATGAACGCGCAAACGCTATTCGTGAACAAGTCGTGACACTTTGTAAACGCGGAGGATTCAATTTGCGAAAATGGGCAGCTAACGATTCCGCGCTGTTAGCAGATATTCCCGCAGTCGGACACGATCTCGCTATCGACCTCTCGAAAGAGGAATCAACAACGTTGAAAGTTCTCGGTATCACCTGGCTCCCCAAGGAAGACACATTCAGTTTTCAAGTCGGAGAAATCCCCAGAGCGCAGAATACAAAGCGTTCAGTTCTATCGCTCATTGCGCGACTATTTGACCCTCTCGGCTGGGCTTCGCCAGTCGTTATCCAAGCAAAAATCATTATGCAAGATGTATGGCTTTCTAAAGTAGACTGGGACGATCAAGTCCCGCAGTCGATTCACGTTATTTGGGAAAAATATTGTCGCGAACTTCCCATACTCTCTCAGTTAAAAATTCCGCGCTGGATTGGCCTCTCGCAATCTCACAGCGTCATTGAGTTGCACGGCTTCGCGGACGCTTCGCAGCGAGCATATTCCGCAGTCGTCTACTTACGCGTGTTAAATTCGCCGACGGACATCTCCGTCTCCATAATTGCCGCGAAATCGAAAGTCGCGCCTTTAAAAACGGTTGCCATTCCGCGTCTTGAATTAAACGGCGTGGTATTACTCGTGCGACTCCTCGAATATGTAAAGGATATATTTCAAACTTTCGCAATTTCAGTGTATGGCTGGACCGATTCCACCGTCACACTCGCGTGGCTTACCCAGCATCCCTCGCGCTGGAAGCCGTACGTCGCGAATAGAGTTTCGGAAATACAAACCAAAATGCCGGAAATAAAGTGGAATCACGTGCCTACACGCGATAATCCCGCGGATTGCGCGTCACGGGGCATATCAGCCGAAGAACTAGCCGATCACCCACTATGGTGGTCCGGCCCGAAATGGTTGAGTCAGAACTCAACCTTCTGGCCAAACGCGCGACCTGGCGCATCAAAAGACAATTACTTTGATCAATCGTCAATATTTAGCGAAGAACGGACGAACGCGACGATGCATGTCGCGCAAGAAGAAAAATCGTGGGACCTCTCCCTTCGATTCTCGAGCTGGGGCAAACTCCTCCGAGTTACTGCTCTACTCTTTCGCTGGCTGCGTAAATTCCGCGCTGGCTCTGACGAAAATTCGATTTCAAAAAACGATGAGAAAAATTGCATTCAAGAGGCACGTGAATTTTGGATTCGTCATATTCAAAAATGCAGTTTTGCGACCGAAATTCGCGCTCTCAAGTCAAACACGTCGCTTCCGCGAACAAGCGCGTTAAAATCTCTCTATCCCTTCCTCGACGGAAAGGGCCAGTTGCGTCTTGGCGGGCGGTTACGCCATTCGTTTCTCTCGTACGACGAACGCTTCCCGCTTATTTTACCGCGACATCACGTCAGCGAATTAATCATTGAACAAACGCACCTCCGCTCGTTGCACGGAGGCTCACAACTTACATTACGTTTATTGCGACAAACTTACTGGATTCTCGGAGCGAGATCCTTAGTCAAAAGTATAATCAATCGGTGTTTCACTTGCGTGCGCGAACGCGCCATCACCGCGAAGCAACTCATGGGAGATTTACCCTCTCCTCGCGTCAATCCGTCTGCCCCATTTTCTCATTGCGGCGTGGATTACGCAGGTCCTTTTCAAATAATCCCTTACGTAGGACGGGGACAAAAATCGCGCAAGTATTATGTCGCGCTTTTCATATGTCTCGCAACTCGCGCAATTCATTTGGAATACGTCGACGACTACGCGACTTCAGGTTTTTTGGCCGCCTTTCAGCGCTTCGTCAGTAGGCGCGGTCTGCCCTCTGACGTCTATAGCGACAACGGCACGAATTTCCAAGGCGCCGATAACGAACTTCGTCGTTCCTTTATCAATTCAATAAAAAACACAGAATTGCGCGAAAAGTACGTCACGGACGGCGTCCGTTGGCATTTCATCCCCGCCTCCGCTCCTCATTTCGGAGGACTCTGGGAAGCCGGTGTAAAAAGCTTCAAAGGTCACATGAAGAGAGTCGTGGGCTCCCACACTCTCTCACAAATCGAATTCTCTACCTTGCTTTGTCAAATTGAAGCGTGTTTGAATTCGCGTCCGCTCGCGCCGCTTCGCGAAGATCCGGACAATTTCGAAGCACTAACACCGGGCCACTTTTTGATAGGTCGTCCCTTACTTAGCGTCCCAGAGCCTTCTCTGATTGGTCTAAATGAAAATCGCTTATCTCGTTGGCAAAAAGTCCAAGTCATGCGGGAACACATTTGGAAGGCCTGGACACGCGATTATTTACATACGCTGCAACAGCGTACAAAATGGCAGAACTCGTCAAGTTCTCTAAAAATTGGAGCCTTAGTCCTCCTCAAAAACGAGCTTCTTCCCCCCGCAAGGTGGGAGTTAGCGCGCATAATCGAGACCCACTCGGGCCCCGATGGCCTCGTACGAGTCGTCACATTGAGAACCGCGAAAACGACACTCAAACGCCCGATTGCGAAGGTCTGTCCCCTTCCATGCGTCGCGCCTTAACGTTTTGCGTAAAATTCAACCGTCCCTGCACCTTGCTATTAGCTTAATCGTCTAGTTATTAAGTACTCGATTTAATGTCGGGATTCAAAATTTGTTAATTAATTGTAAGTTCGATTAAATTGTCGGGATTTAATTTTTGTAATTTGGCTTAAGTTTTCGAAAGAAAAAAAAAATGTCGGAGCAATCTGTAAACAATGTCCGGATCACATGGGAACATTATTGAAGTTTGTCACTCTCGCGTCGTCCCTACCGGTACGAGGCGGGCGGTATGTTCAGATGTGAAACGAGGTCGAATATTATTTCACGCGCGCAATATTTCAATCACCGTGTTAAAATTTAAGCGCTCTAATTTCGTGTCGACCGGTCTCGAAATAAAATGTAAACAAATCACGCGCCTTCGATTCTAAGCGTCCTAGGCCCTAGATATGTCTCGCGTTCTGCGTGTGAGTGACTCCCGCCTGTTCTCTTCCCCGCAAATTTTCGGTAAGTCGCGCAAATTGTAACGCGACGAGGGAGTTACTCGCTGTTCTTCGCAGGCAAGCGCTGAAATCACCTCCGTCGTGTAGACTCGCTTATTCAGCCGCCCCGGCTTTTCTTGCACATACAAGATCGGTTTGCGTATAGTCTCGTGCTTTCCGTGTGATCCGCGGGCGCGTTTCTTTTTAATAAAATTCAAGAAAACCAAAAAAAAAACGTCCGAAATCTATTCCTCCAAAACCCTATTACGTCTCTTCTCCCTCTTCCTCTGACCCGGCAAATTAAAAATTATATTAATTGTGATTCCTCGCATTTCGAAGGGCGAGTGCGATCACATTAATAACGCAGAGAATCAAGAGCTAAATAAGCATTGAAATAATCTAAAAGCCTCGCGCGTGACGTCACCCGACGTCACGTCACGTCGTGCTCAGGTTGCTTTTACCCTCGAAGCCTTCGTTTCGGCTTGGCCGCACATGAACGTGCTCAGCGTCCATGTATTGGTGTAGCTGCCGAAGGCGCGGTCGGGAAACTTCGACCGTGCTCGGCTCTTTCGGAAGATGTCAAGCGTCGTTCGCTCACGCACACGCGCTACTATGATTTCGTGATTGGGCGCGTAAGAGACTAGAGAGGGGGTAACTTTTACGCGCGATCTGGCTGCACTTCCCCGGTAGCAATGTCTTGTTTTTTTTATTAAGCATATACGAATTAAATATCATAAATAATGCCTGAACAGGCGAGAATAGCTAAAGCGAGAGTAAGTACGAAATTTTGTGAATATAAAAAGAAAAAGAAAAGTTGGTTCACCGGGGATTGAACCCGGACCGTAATCATCGTTAATCCGTCACGCTGCCAACTCAGCCACGACGCTCATTGCAGATAGAGAAATATTTATGATACACCCTTATCCATAATGTTTACTGTTGAAAAAAAATTGCGAAACGATCGCGGCAAAGGCTCAACATTTCTTTTTGAACCTTCCACGGTCGTTTCGGCGTTTTATTTTCCAACGCGGTTCGTCGTTAATTTTTTTAACCCGCACTTTCGGCATAAACGGGCAACCGAGAGAAAACAATGATCTCGATACATGTTTTTCACTTTGAAATTCATTTAATGCATATACCAATCCGCAGTACGGCCACACATATATGTCGAGCTCGATCGGACGGAAAACCTCCCTCCGTTCGCCTGTCGAGCGAGCGCGATTTGCGAGGGGCAGAGACTTTTCCTCCACCGAGCTACCCATTCGTGTTCTCGCTGACTGCGATACCGACATGAGCGGTGATCACAGACTCGCGAGGCTACAAGGGAATCTGCAACCTTGACAGAGGCGATGATCACGAAATCATACTCCCGAACTCGCCGCCGCGATTTAGCGCCATTTACGAGGCACGCCGAAAAGCGGAGCGTTGTGCATCTCCCTACTAATCTCTGGAGAAATGGTCTGAAAAAGCGATGACGGCAACGACTTACACCACCTACCGCGTGGCGGCGCCTCTACTGCGGCGATACCGGAAACGCCGGGAAATGCGGTGATACGAAATAGTTTGTCGTACATTTATTCTATAACATTGATGAGTTATATTGATATGCTTTTGTTCATAGTTATGAAATGTCAATATATCTGTTATTTGTCGACTTGGAGCCGATCGGCAATGCATCTGCAACCACCGAATAGTTCCTGCGGGGAGTAATAACGATTTCTCCATCAGGCATTTGTGTACGATCTTCTTTGACCACATCGGAGTCAGAGAAGTGAAGCTCGCACACTAAATCACTCGGAGCAAGCTGGTGTTGGATGGCCTCGCTCCATCGCTGCAGCATATTCTGTAATTTAATATAATATTTAATTTCAAACCACAAAAAATGTCAGTAACATCCACTGATATTATAAGTACAGTGAACTTCCGCTAACTCTCGCACTGTCAGGATCCTGATCTGCGCGGTGCGACAGTAACCGAAAGACCCTTCTCCGCCACTAAAGAGCAAAAGCATGAGCGAGACTTTCCCCTCAAGCGGCAGGGTCAGCGACAGTTATTCATTAAACAGTTATCGGGAGTTTGCTGTATTGATCGCATAATCGACAACAAAGCACTTGGCGGCACTGCTATGCGATTTTTAGCTCGACAGGGGAACCGCGTTGACTGGATACTGAGCAGCGCTGCTAAGTGCTTTACTGTCGAAAATAAGAAAAAAATGTAGAACAAAAGACTTATTCCGGGTACTTGAAAAACCGATAGCTGCCGTAATCCAGCACGCGTCCGTTCCGCCCTGACGGCACGTCGTCCAGTTCGGCATCCCGGATACGCGTACGGTTTACCCATCTCGACCTCGATGAAGCAATCTGCAAAAAATAAAGAAATTCATTATTGTAAATATTAGATGTCTTGCGGGGTAATATTTTGTTATTGTAATATGCAGGTTGAATAAATTGAACTGGCGTCTAATTTCCACGCTGCAAGCTAGTATAATGGTTGAAATTGAAATATGTATTGTTTATTAATTTTGTTTATATTTCAACTCGAAATATGCACATTGATCCCTCACTGCAATAGAAATTACGCCGGCTTCGAGCGTGGAAAAAAACCGTCACATATGGCGCCATAACCTCAATTTATTTAACCGGCAAATTATAATAACAAAATATTACCCCAAATGTCATTAAATATTTTAAAAAATGCCTTCTCCTTACCAGTACGTTATCTTTTACGAGGTAACGAGTCACAATATTTTGCAGGAGCACTTTTTTCACTTTATACACACTTTATACACACGCGAAAGAAATACACCGCGAATAAAGACGTATAAAACGGAAATAAAGCTCAGAGCTCACTTTGTTGTATGACCAACGCGAAACTTCACAGCGGTATCTTTGGAACAAGAGCGCTACCGTGGCTGAATTTCTAACTAGGAATTATCATCGCTTTTACATGTCACTTTTTCACCCATTCCGCCATATGCGTTCGGACTCCTTTACTCTAGTCTCCATGGTTCAGACCACGGTCTTACATACAGGTCTGACAACGGCGGTAGTGGGGGTAGGCACCCTTAGCGGTTCTGTTTTTTATTCCGATTTCTGCCGCTTGACGCGTGACGGCAAGGGGAAGTAGTGGTGCGACGAAGAAAGATATAGCTCTTGTGTCCTTTTCCCACCTGACCGCGGCGCATGCGCCGTTTGCCCTAACTTAATGTACCGCACTGTCGTGTAAACTGCATAATATACGAAACCAATAAAAAGCGAGAATACGACCATTTACATCCTTTTTTTCTCCAATGTTTCACAATACATCGTTCTTCGAAATGGTTTTCACACACGTACTGAGACTTTTTCAGTCCCGGAATAGCATGGAGCCATTTTTTGTATCGTTCGACGTTTCTGGGTAGTCGAAACACGGAGCATTTTTGCTTAAGGCGTTACCCCCACTTGTAGCACAAAAAAGGCCTTTTTCATGAATTTTGTAAAAGTAAACTACAAAACTTTTTTAATCGATCAATATACCATCTTAAAGAACACATCTTGAAGAACTTTCAGTAATTTTTTTATTGAATAATATTACATTGTTTAGTGGCAAATGGCCGTCAATGAAATAATGTTTTTATATACACGGTTTGCGGTGACCAACATTGCGGCGAAGTGGATCATCTGAAAAAAAAAATGCGGATGGATTTAGTCAAATATAAGTATAAACTAGTCTTTAATCGAGCCATTTTGTGAAAAATATTCATTTCTCACAAAATGGCGGACAGTCAAAGTTAATGGTTCGATTTTAACGAAAAAAACGGCCGTTTTTTGGCTATGAAACGGCCATTTTTTTCGAAAAAAAAATCGAACGATTAAAGACTACATTTTTATGTATTAAATAAGCCTGCAAAATTTCAAGAAGATCGGTTCATTAGTGTTCGAGTAATCTTGGTCACCGACTTCAGAAATGCCATTTTGAGAAAAACGCGTTTAAAGTTTCAATTTCAGTTTACACGAAGAAAATATTTTTTTTGTAAACTTACATAGAGTCATCTATTCCGGGCATCAAAAAAAACTGCACTTCAAAAAAATGCAATAAAAAAAATCGATTTTTTCAAAATCGCAAGTGGGGGTAACCCCTTAAAACTTTTATACCCCGTTTTCCAATTGCGAACCGCCCAACCCTTAACCATTTGGCATTTTTTTCGAAAACGCTACCAAAAAAAAATCACATTTATGCGTGAAAACACGACAAAAAAATGTATCACGGTAAATCGCGTAGAACCTCGTGGTATATGGTCGCAAATAAAGGTTATTTCGACAATCGCACCACAAAAACATACGTAAACACCTTAGGCCCATTCGCCAGTAAGAGGTAAAGGGGAAACTACTTCCCCTTGCTAGTAGCGACGCGTAGGGGCGCATAGTGAATTAAAAAGTGAAGCCGATAAGCGTGCCTACTCCCACCATGAAAATCTAGCTTCGTTGCAAGACCTGTATGTAAGATCGTGGTTCGGACTCCTTTATGTAGTCTCCATGCTTAAGACGGAATGACACCTCATCGCGGTCGGTATGGTAGAACAATTATAGATACCCAAAAATCTCTGAAACGGCTCTTCAGATCCCGTCGAAACTTTGCCAAACGACGTCAAATAGATAGACGAACAGCTGTCTGCCCCTTAAATTTTCCGAATTTGAGAAAAAAAATGTAGATTGGCTTATCATAAGCCAATCTACATTTTTTTCTCAAATTCGGAAAAGTCATTCCGTCTTAACATCCACCATCTTCTTTGACGCCATTTCCTTTTCATCACTTTTTTATCGTGCACCCAAGGAGACTAGAGTAAAGGAGTCCAAACTCCCTATCCTAGCCTGTATGTACGAAGTTCTTTCAATCGGTCGCAGAGATGTAGTGCTCAGTTCTGCCGCAGGCGTCGCTAGTGTTCCTCAGAGCCCATAATATATAGTAATACAAAACTGCATAAGGTCCGAGCTCCGCCTCAACGACCAATCACAAAACTGGGGTGATCGTATTTCTCTCTCGCACACCCGAACGATAATTCACCCAAGTGGGGATTCCTTCTATTATAATATATAATAATATTGTGTAAATATGAATAATAAATAAAATATAAATAATATTAATGAAACAACTCGTGTTGTTTTATTCACATGGGCTTATTGTATAATAAGCACATCAGATATAATAATTATATAATAAGTACAACACGAGTTATTTTATTATGGAAACGTATGATTTACGTGTTATGTTTAAAAATATAGCTAATTATAATGAAACGCGAATAAAGCGATAAACGAACCGTAATATATCTCGTAATGTATTTATTATTCGGATGCGCGTTACTCTGTTTTCCTGTACAATAATAATAATATAAATAATAATAACATGTACATGCAAGAAACCGGGCGAATGCGGGAATGTTGGCTCTACATGCTGGGGTTGTCTTTTCAACACGTGCTTATTATATGTATGCCCATGAAAACTGGTTATTTGCTAGTTACGATTAAAAATGAAGCTAAATGTGAATTAAATTAAGCGATGAACCAACCGAACAAGCCGTCAGGCCTAATTGAACCCCAAGCGCGGCGATCACTTAAATATGAGAAGATTATATTTATTGGCAAATGATTTTGTGGCGAAGTTGGTAGAACGCTAGATTACTGTATTGAAGGTCCTGAGTTCGAGTCTCGGTAGTTTTAATTTTTTTTCTATTGTTTCCTATTGTTTTTCTATTATACTATTTGTACCAAAATTGATGGTGACTGGCGTATTTTTTTTCGTGCGTCACACTCTCCCTTCTCTCTCTTTCCCCGTCCGTCTTTGACTACTGCCGCCCAAATTTTAGTTGATTGACAGTGCACTTGCGCGCGCGGGACGAAAAAAAAGTGAGTCTCTCATGCCAGCCACGTCGTTTCGCTTCCCCATTCCGTCTTTCTCGTGCCTTCTAGGATCTCTTTTCCCAACTCTCTCTACTTCTCATACTCTCCGGATCGGTTTCCATCACCCAAAGCTCATTTCGGGGCGCCCCGATTTTTGTACACCTTTCTTATCACACATACTCTCTCTCTCTCTCTCTCTCTCTCTCTCTCTCTCTCTCTCTCTCTCTCTCTCTCTCTCTCTCTCTCTCTCTCTCACACACACACACATATGCAATATATGATACATAGTGTCATGTCATACCGCGTCACTTCTCATGTCATGTCATACGATATCATTCGTAATATATCATATGTTATATATATATATATATATATATATATATATATATGATATATATCATCTATGATAAATCATGTACGAAATATCATGCAAACTTCGGAATGTCGACGTCTCAAACATTATACCTTGACTCACGCAGAAGAAAACGAATGAATAAACGTAAAAAAACATGAAACGTTTTATGAGAAATACGAACGATTCATTCGGTGAATGAGAACAACTTCGCGAGCACGTCCACTCGTAGCTCCACGTCGATCTCGCGGCAGTTTCGCGCGATCAATAATAAACGTTGAACATAAAAGAAAAAATAACGATGAACGAAAAAAAACAAAGACGAATAAAAAAACTTTGGGAAAATGGTTGAGGGCGTGGGCGTACGCGAGATCACTCGCTGTCACGAGTAGATGACAAGCGACGTCGCGTGACCTGCGTCCCAAAACATACCCCCGGATCACACCCGTACGTGCCATTTAAAAAAAAATTGGTTCTCTTATTTCTCTTACATAGAACGAAAGAGAGAAATTCCTTTTTACTTTTTGTGTGTATTTTGCACCTTTTCTTTCCTTTTATCCTCCTTCTCCCCTCCTACTGCTCAGAATTTTAGGTCCCCGTGATCGTGAGGGGGTGCCATTCTAATAAGAACATGTACATGCAAGAAACCGGGTGAATGCGGGAATGTTGGCTCTACATGCTGGGGTTGTCTTTTCAACACGTGCTTATTATATGTATGCCCATGAAAACTGGTTATTTGCTAGTTACGATTAAAAATGAAGCTAAATGTGAATTAAATTAAGCGATGAACCAACCGAAGAAGCCGTCAGGCCTAATTGAACCCCAAGCGCGACGATCACTTAAATATGAGAAGATTATATTTATTGGCAAATGATTTTGTGGCGAAGTTGGTAGAACGCTAGATTACTGTATTGAAGGTCCTGAGTTCGAGCCTCGGTAGTTTTAATTTTTTTTCTTTTGCATTCGTACAGGTATCTGGTTGTACGAGCGAATTGAAGCAGTTTCAACCAATCAAAGAACTCGTCCGATCCCAAAAGAACTCGAACGAAAATAACATGGAAGAATATATTTTTTAATTTACTGCCATCAATAGTTGAAATTTGTTTTATAATTCCTACCTAGAGTGTTTACTTTTTCCCTTTATCACATTGACTCGCGAGGAGTCATCTTCATTATTATACACATAGTTCGATAGCTGCTGTACTGCTGTGTTTGACAGGCGCAAACAATTTTTCCGCCATAACATGGTCAGTTTCACCTAATGCAGTTTTGTATTACTATATATTATGGGCTCTGGGGAACACTAGCGACGCCTGCGGCGGAACTGAGCATTACACCTCTGCGACCGATTGAAAGAACCTCCGTGAAGTTGGCCCCCCGATATGATCATAAATAATTCTAATTAATGTTAAACGTTTGAGAATCGTTTGAGAGAGTTTGAGAGAAAAGAAAAATCGTTTGAGAGTTAATAGTTTTTCCAAAAAAACCAATTTAAATTTTCGCGTGAAGTTAGCCCCCAGATTTTTTTATATGGTCATAAACAATTCTAATTAATGTTAATCGTTTGAGAATCGTTTGAGAGAGTTTGAGAGAAAAGAAAAATCGTTTGAGAGTTAATAGTTTTTCCAAAAAAAAACTTTTTTCCAAAAAAAAAGATTTTTTTAATTCCGTAAAAAACGACCTATCACATTTTTTTTTTAATCGCTTGAGAATCGTTTGAGAGGGTTTGAGAGTTAAAAAAAATCATTCTAGAGTTCATATTTTACGAAATATAAGAATTTTTCCAAAAACGCAACCAACCGCAGGGCCGTGTGACGCATGGGGCGCACCCTGCTCATCGTTCGCAAGCGCAGAGAATATGAAAACATGCCTAAAGTGCCTAAAATGTAGCACAAATAATAGAGAATCGTTAGAGAGGGTTTGAGAGTTCTATAAAATCGTTTGAGAGTTCATATTTTATGAAATGTAAGGATTTTTCCAAAAACGCAACCAACCGCAGGGCCGTGTCACGCATGGGGCGCACCCTGCTGCTCATCATTCGCAAGCAGAGAATATGAAAACTTGCCTAAAGTGTCTAAAATGCCTCGCCTCGCCTCCTTCCAAAACAATTCGATTTTTGACAGGTCGGAAGTAGGCGCTCTAACCTCGCACAGTCGTTCGAAATAAATTACATGCAATGTGTAGTAGTGTGTCATAGAGTGGAGCTTATTTTTTCGTTGCTTTTTGGTGCATTTATTTTTCTGAGAATGACAATACGAGCCCGGTGGTCGAGGACGACGCGTCAGGACGCCGGCACATCACCGACGAAAAATCCCGACAACGATGGCCGACGCAGAAAGAATCGACGAGAAAACCATTGCGGCCGATTACAAGGAGAAGAAGATCAGGGAAATCGCGACAGCGAGAAGCCGAAGGAGAACGGCGAGGAGAAAACACCGGAAGTCAAGGTACGTGCATGCTATCATACTCAACGGCTTTGGGGATTTCAAGGGTGTAAAGGTACTGAGAACACCTGAGCCCAACTCGCAGAGGGTGAAGTGTTTTTATGATTGCTCGATAACCGTAGCTCACAAAATTATTTTGCCAAAAGATCTCAAACTACAAACTTGAAGCTTCAAATTGTTTTTTTTTTCATCTTGATACGACTAACTTTAACATTGATACAGCCTTTTAAAAAACACGTTTAAAAGTGAAGAAATTTTCTGTTTCTTTCATTTTTAGGGGTACGGTATAAAAGGTGATATAATTTTTACAATTTTCGGTTAATCGAAAAAAGTGCTTGTCCTTGACTGTTAAAGCAATCTAAGAAGCTTCAGTTAAAATTTCAAATCGATTGGACGAAAATTGTTCAAGCTTCTGCTACGTCCCGATATAAGAAACATAGTTTTGTGATACTCATAGTCTGGATAGCCAGAATCTGGCAAATACTGGCAGATTCGACAATGAGGGGTGATACGTAAATAGGCTGAATAGGATTTTTTTGACATTTTCATTTTTGACGGAATTGCGACCGTTTTAATTTAACATTTGTTTTTCGTTTGCAATTTCCGACAATTTTGGATTGTATACACATTGCATAAAAAGCAATGGTTCAATCAAATGAAAAACCCCTACCCGGCAACCGAGAAAAACTATCGAAGAATATTGTATCCAAATTTGGACAAAATCGGACAAGCTGTTTTCGAGATACATCTGGCACCAACTTTAAAAACTATGTTTCCAGTTAGTCGCATTTGAATCGCTTCCAGTCAACGAATTTATTTTAAAAAATTCTTAAACATACCTCAATGTACATATTTTTCAATAAAAAAACCCGGATCCATTAGAAACATTAGTTTTTGAGATAAAAATTCTCGAAGTTCACCGGTTTTTCTTGCCGTTTACTCAGGTACCTCCCCTTAAGGAAAAAAGGTTTTCAGCAGGGCCTAATTATTTTTTCAACATTTCGAGAATGCAGACTGAAATAAATATAGGTATGTTTTCTTGGATGCATCCGATCCAACTTTCTTCGCCTGTGTTATCGAAACAGCAAGACTCATATTAACGTCAGCTGCGCGAATTTGTTCAAGCTTGAGAATCTGACAGGCATTATTTATTTTCGACACGCGATTATTTTTCGAAATCCCGATTCTCGGTTCCATTTTCGTACGCACAGGCGTATGTGGCGGGCATACGAGTCCTGTATCTAACATTTCGCTGGATGATAGTGGATTACGGATACGAGACTATATATCGAACCTATGGAGAAATTAGACAGGCGTTGAAAGAGAATCGTCACGCGCATTAACGATCTTTATTTCGAGCAATTTTTTCGGCTTGGCTTTTTTTATCGAATTTCACGAGTGGTTGAACGAAAGAGAATTTTTTATTGCTTCGTATCCAATCAAATGTATTCGGCCATTCACCAACGACAGTGAGCGCGCTGGCCAATACTTGGATCCGTCAATGCTATCGAATCGCACGATATATTAATTTGAACTTTTTTTTTAAAACAGCCCCGTAACAAGGAACAGGAAGCCCAGTTGCTCGAGTGGATCGCAAATGTTCTCGGTGAAAAATTGCCGCCCGGTAATTACGAGGACATTCTCAAGGACGGTGTGGTTCTTTGCCAGCTGATAAACAAACTTGCTCCAGGATCCATCAAGAAGATCCAGATGAAGGGTACCAATTTCCAGCTGACGGAAAATGTGCAGAGGTATGGTGTATACGGAATGCATATCAACCTGCGCAGTTTTAGCTTTTTTTTATATATGAAAGAATGAAGGTTAGGATAAAGAATAAAATAAGAATTTTATATTTTATGAAATTTATTATTTATTCGGATTATTTTATTAATAATAATAATCGAGTTTTATTTGCACAACTTGTTTTACAAGTTTTTTTACAAAAGGGATTATTTCATTATTTATTACAAATAATATGATAGAGAATCAAATAAGCTTTGTGTTATTAGGTTGGCAAGAATGTCTTTGCGTTTTATCACCAAAAATAAAATTAAAAAAGCAGTCTTGAAACTAACGATTAATTTTATTCTATGTATCCACCGATAAAATAAAAATAATTATTTTATTTTTAGTGATAAAACGCAAAAACTTTCTTGCCAACCTATATTTTAATCTCTATATATTTAATCTGATATTTTTATCTCATAATGTTTTCTTTTTCTAATTGTTATATAGTAGTCTTGTTTTATTCCTTGTATACCCTTTTTAAATGTGTTTATGTGAATGCTTTTTATTATCAATCAGATCGAGTTTTATTTGCACAACTTTTAACCGATTTTTTTACATAACAATGACCTTTCGCTTACATACTACTGCACTTATTTACTACGCCACGGATTATTGCACTTCGTACCATCTGACCTTTCTCTGTTTTTTTCATTTATTCCTCCATTCCATCTCTTTCTCCTCCCTCTTCCTCCTTGTTTATCTTTCTGCAGACTTCCTCTATTTCCCTAAAATACTGACATATCCCTTTTTGTATTTCGCCGCCCAGAATGCATTTTATTATATTATTTATAATAAATATCCCTTCTAATTTACATCAATTATTTTACATGGGTTTTCTTGTATTTATCCTAGTTGCTAGTTTCTTAAATTGTCTGATGTGATCGCATAGTTCCTTTGCCGGTTGCATTTTTCGTTGTGCTGGTATTTTCCGGTCAATTTATAACCCCCTGCTAGTTTCCAATCATTGCTCCAGTTTATGTACTATTTCTTGGTTTAGTTTCCCTTAACTTTTTACATATTCTTTTTTTCGCGTCTTTCCTGACATTACCACATCTTATCCTCGCCCACGTTTCTTTCAATTCTCCACTAATCATCTTGTCCTCCCAATATTTTTCCACGCGTATACCTGTTTTCCTATGTTTATATCCCTTGCAGTATATTGACCCATCGATTTTGCTCCAATCGTTTTGAATTTCTTGTTCAATTTTAATTTTTATGCCTTTTTCTTTTTTTCTTTCCAGCTCCCGTACATTTCCATTCCATAGGGCTTGTCAAATTGCCCTCTTCTCTATGCTTTCCATTACTTCTTTTTTATTTTTCCCATTTTTATGGGTCACCTCTAATAATTGCTTTTAATTCGTTCCGTAGGCATTTTTTTGGCCCCCATCTTTATGATTTCGAGTAGGTACCTTGCCATTTTCCATACTTCAACTTCCATTGCCCTTATTGTCATATATGTATTATATATATTCTTACCACTTATTTTTGTACTGTCAATAATATGATAAATAATCATATATGTTGAAAAAAATTTATCTGCAAAAAATGTCTTCTTTTTTTCTAGGAGTTATATAATCAAATTGAACGGCGTAAATATTTTTTTTCCACAGTATATACATATACGTATGTATGTGTAGCCTAAACATCACTCACAGTGATCTTTTCAAATAACTCCTAGAAAAAGAGAACATTTTTTGCAGATTATTTTATTCGTTAGCGTATTCCACACGAAATACTGCACGTTGATGTTAATTTAAATAAAGTATATTAATGAAAATTCGTCAAGAGCAGACAGGAAAAAGCGACGTGTGCAAATACTTTCGTCACCCGCTTTTTTGGATATTTATATTTGTGGAGACGTTAACTGTCAAAAAAAGTACATTAAAAAGATCGAATGATCTCTGAAATGCTACAGGAATATTCCTCGAATTTGCAGATTCCAAGCGGTGATCAAGAATTACGGACTGCCACAGGAGGACATTTTCCACACGGCGGATCTCTTTGAGAGGCGCAATATTCCTCAGGTTACTCTTTGCCTGTACGCCCTTGGAAGAATCGTGAGTATTTCTCTTTTTCATTGCAACGTTTTTCCGAAAAAAAAATAATAATAATACGCAGTTTGTCAATTCTATAAACATAAAAAAAACTCTTGTCGGTGTCACGTTGATTTTATTAAAGTGCAAAAGTGACCGTTCTATCTCATGTACCGTCGATAACAGTGTTTTTCGAAATTACAACGTTTTCCATACCATTTTTTCTGGTTTTCAGCTTTTTTAGAAATTACAGCGTTTCTCAGACCATTTTTTTTAAATTTTTTCGAAATTACAGCGTTTTTACACCATTTTTTGTATTTTTTTCTAAATTACAGCGTTTTTCGGACCATTTTTTGTAGCTTTTAGCTTTTTTTGGAAATTACCGCGTTTTTCAGACGCCTTTTTTTCTTTTTCGTGTTCGCAGCTGAGGGCTAGTCGCTCATTTTACTATCGCAATATCATTTTTCGTTGCAGACGCAAAAACATCCCGAGTTCAACGGACCGACACTGGGACCCAAAATGGCAGACAAGAACGAGAGAACGTTCACGGAGGATCAGCTGAGAGCGAGCGAGGGTCAACTCAATCTGCAAATGGGCTACAACAAGGACGCCAGACAATCCGGACACGGTGGCTTTGGAAACACACGACGCATATGAACATAAACATACATATATTTATACATTTGTATATGTTTATGTACATATGAATGCTACACATGTATATACGTCGGAAAAAAACCCTCAATTTTCGTTCGATAATTCAAAAATTTATTTATTTACCATATTTTACGTTTCCTACAAAAACAACAAATGTACTCAAAAGAACAACACGCATACACACATAATTTTTTTTTTAAGTCCGCCAGGGAAGAATCGAACTTGATTATTGTCAACTTGCGAGAATAAAAAAATTCCTATACTTTTATGTGTTCTTGAGTCTCTTAGCGGAGAATTCCTTCCCGAAAAATTGCAAGATCAATAAAATAAATTTTTAAAAATCAATGTACCGTTACTGCGAAGATCACACAGGAGAGACGTCATCCCGAAAAAATGTATGCACAATGAGGGAAACGTAATTTTTGTTATATTGATTGCGGTCGGTAAATATGGTGGAAAAAAAAAACAATTTGAAAAATGTGAACCTCGCTGTGGCTGTAATGCCGATAATGTACGGAGGACCATCTAAAATGTGAGAGAAGTGCAGAGGCCAGTGGAGGCTTGCTATATAAATGTTCATTGAGGAGTTCATGATCGATGGTTACCAATTGATCTCAGATAATGGTTACCAATTATCTCAGTTTTATGCACTATTTTCTTGGAATGCAGGGTGGACAATTTCGAATGTTTTGAGGTAATAAAATCTGCTTTGATGTTTTGTACTTTATCAAACATTTTTTGGGTGCGATCATGATGATGAGCTGAGCTGTCACTTTTGATGAGGCTTGATAATCATTTGGATATATGGCATTTTTTTGTAATACTTTTGATATATTGCATGTTTTCCGATAATTTCGATATACAGTAGAACCTCGATTATCCGAACCAATTGAGACCGAGACTAGTTCGGATAATCAAAAGTACGGATATTCGAAACGTGGGTTTTTTGGGACGAGATCATAAACAACACCTTTTCACATAAAACCAGTACATACATATATATAAAATTTGACATACATATTAACGTTGAAATGTATATATATATATATATGTGTGTGTGTGTGTGTGTGTTTTAAGCACCTGAAAAAAATCGAATGCCTTATTTATATTTATTTTTATAAAATCGTCCATTTTTAATCGACGAACGGCTGTAACGCGTTTTTGAGCGGCTAAGTCTCGCAGCCGTTTGAGAAGGAGAAGTTGCGTTGGGTTGCTCATTGTTGCTCACGGCGGTGGCAGCGAGCAATGATGTATCTTTCGCGCCAACGTTCGGATAATTGAGCGTTCGAATAAACTAGGTTCGGATGATCGAGGTTCAGATAATCGAGGTTCTACTGTATTGCATATTTTCGATGATACTTTCGATTTTTTGCATTTTATTTGCGAATACTGTTAATATATTACATTTTTTGATAACACTTTTGATATATTGCATTTTTTGCTAATACTTGTGTTGTATTGCATTGAAGGTCGTCGATTGGCAGGCAGTTGCATTAGAACCGGCTGTTCGGCTGTATTCCGAACACCTCTTAAGAGGATTCACATAAGAGCCCTTTCCTGCACACCAGTCTTGTTTGTATCAAACTTAGATCTCTAATTTCTCGAAGTGCCCAATATAGTTGGCTCTTTTGATGTTCGCATTTCCAGACGCACTTCGATTTTCTGGTCGATAAGACCCTTTGTGTTTATCAAAGGGTATGTTCCAGTTTTTCAATCCCTGCTTACGTTTGCCTTCAATTCCGTACGCTCGTGGATACGCCTTGAACATTCTTTCTTTTTCTTCATATTTTACATTTGGTGTCTGCGAACCTTTTTTCGACACTACCACATTTTATCCCGCCCACACATTCCATATATCGCCCCCGCCCCCCGAGGAGCGAGACTCCCTCGATCGTCATAGCTAGAAAATTCGATTCCTGGAGATACCTGCCGAAGATAAATCCTGGCAACGAGAAAAAATGCTAAACGTATTTTTTTTTGCAATAAATATAAAATTTACCACTCTTTCGCAGAGTGAGACCCGGTCAATCTCGTTCGCTCGCGAATTTGGTCGGCCGCAGACAACCTGCCGAAGATAAGCCATGGCAGAGAAAGAAATGGCGACCGCAATTGTTTATACAAAGAGCATTGTAACATTTTTGAAGGTTCCAAGGATTTTTTTAAAGTGCTTCCAACAAAACGTTTTTTTCGAAAATTTTACACCAGTGACCTCTAAACAATTCACGACAGTAAAATTTTACCGCTCTTCTGTAGAGCGAGACTCCTCCGATCGTCATTGCTAGAAAATTCGATCCTTGGAAAATCCTGCCGAAGATAAATTCCGGCAGAGAAAAAAAATACTAAACGTGTTTTTTTTTGCAATAATGATAAAATTTTACTACTCTTTCGCAGAGTGAGACTCGGTCGATCTCGTTCGCTCGCGAATTTGGTCGGCCGCAGGCAACATGCCGAAGATAAGCCATGGCAGAGAAAAAAATACCGAACGCAATTGTTTAAACAAAGAGCATTGTAAAATTTAACTACTCTTTTGTAGAGTGAGTCTCTAGCGATCTCGGTCGTGACTCGAGATTTTGGCAGAGATCGAATTCGTCGACGATTAGCGACATCGAGATGCCAACAAGTCCTCGAGCTTATATGTTTAAATGAATTAAAAAAGCATGGGAAAATGCCGGTACCCTTCCACAAGACGAGTCTTGGTGGTGCCGTCGTCGAAAAAAAAAGATTTGATGGCATTTGCATATACAATGTAAAATGCAACAAAGTTAGACGCTTTCCTGCCGAGCGAGCGCATGCTTCCAATAAAGCGTACCATGGTCGCTACGCATAGTTGTGTGTGTTGTGTGATACACACATAGATGTAAGGTGTTGCGTACGACCGAACGGCGTGAGAGAATGTATTCGTTCTTTTTGCACGCGGCCGGCGTAGCAAACACACACACACACACGCGCGCGTGCTCGCTCAGCGATCGCAGTCTTTTCGGCTTCGACTCTTCGTCCCAGTGCGAAGCATCGAGACCGAATTCGAGAGTGCTTCGCTACCCGTCGGTAGGGACTCGTAGCTAAAAACTGCGAGATCTGCGCTACCGACGTAACAAGAGGCCGCGTCGAGATTTTCTAGCATGTGGCACACATAAATAAGACATGTTTTTGAAAAATAGGCGTAGTCCAATAACTATGGGGTTTCCGAGGTCAAGAGGGTAAATAGTTGCATAGGTTCACACTGGAGTAACCAGAATTATTTCAGATTTTCTGTTGAATTTCTTTTTTACGATTTTTAGTCGGGACTCTGATGAGTGGAAGGGCTTTATTAGGTAATTATGGGGTCCAGGACAATCTATCAAGAAAGAAAATTTGTTCGCTTTTCCATGTTTAATTAACTACCATTTTTTCGGATTTTTTTAAAAAACATTCATAACGATTTTTTCAGAATTAAAAAAAAAAATTCCGAATTAAAAAAAAAATATTTTAACAATTTAAAAAAATATATTTTAACAGTTTTTTCAGAATTTTTAAATATATTATTTGAACAATTTTTTCGACTAGAACTCGGAGAATCATCCTCGGTTGAGTTTGTTGTGTCTCAAGACCTATCGGATTTAAGGCCGAATATTAAAAAGAAAAAACTTTGAACTTTTGAAAAGGAAGAAGATATGTAGTCGCCAAGTATCCGTAGGACACCTCAATAAATGGTATCGATGAAATCAATCCTGTCGTTGTATCCTTGTGATAAGAGAGCGGCGAACTGGTAGAAACAAAAATGTAAAAATGTAAATGTAAAAAAAGAAATCTGACCAACTTGTGTGACAACCGGGGAATCCGGGGTGTCCGATATAAACACGATTGATCCGATTGTCGGTCCAGTATAGACCAAGATAGATATCGACAATCGACCAAGATAGATGTGATTCAACACCGACTAGCACGAGAGATTCAATTGTAAATTTGCAATGTCTCTGAATTGTATTTACTTTAAGAGAAAAGAAAAACGAAAGTTGCCCTTATTTGATTTGATAAAGGTGGCAATTCGTTTTCTTCTCTTTTTTCTAATTCTAAATACTTTCTCGTGATATATTTCCTGTAATCGATGTATTTCTTCTTTTTTGATACAAACACTTTGGACATGAAATAAAGATAAATATACTTCAGTTTTCTGAATCAACGAAGAGACTTGTCGGTATTTCGTATTTCGTGTTTGGCGATTTTCCTCTGTCCGAAGAACAGACCGTGCAAAAAATCAACGCTGTCGCCGGACATGACCCGTTCTTAAAAAAGTCGAAATATTGGTACAATTGCGTGATTGCATGCAAAAGTTGAAAGCGAGAAGGTCGGGTAACATGGGTCCCGTTTTTATTTGCTGTACCTATGTTTCATACTCGATCACGACCACGGGGGCTTGCTTCTCCGAGAGGGTTCTCAGTATGTCTTGTACCGGTAGATCCGCTTCCATTTTCGGTGTTCCCAGCCAACTCTGCAAAAGTCGAAAACATTTCGCTTCAATTTCTATGATTGTTCATTATACTTCATTATTTTTCAAAAACACCGATTCTTTTTGCTATTTGTTTAATCAAAAAGGAAGGATGGTACCTTTGATAACAAAACGTTGTCAATGTCGCTCCACTGCTGCATCGAACGTCTTATCTTTAACGCCACTCGCTGATACTGTCGGGACGAGTTCACACCCGTAACGAAGCCAGTCCGGCCAATTGATTTGGAAAACTTCGTCCACCTGATTGCTCGCGGGGGCTATTTGCCAGTCTGTGAGCGAAAAACCACGAGGAAAAAGAAACTCTGCTAACCCATTTCGAGGTTTTCTCAACGTACCTAAAAGTTTCGTGTAATTATTGACGAAGCGTCTTTGCAGTCAGGCATTGCCGCGAACTGTGTCTTGTAACATTTTTCAGATTTAAATACTACATTTTTGGTTATCTCTCAGCGCCACGTTTATTAACTTTATCAACAACGGCATGTGTAATAGATTTGAGAAAAGGATGACTAGATAATCGTTGAACCAAAAGGCTGGTAGTTAAAAAAAGTAAATCTCGTAGAATTACTCTAGTCGATTTTTTTCGCTACAAAGTTGATAAAATCCTTTCCTCGTTAACAGGTTGTAACTCGGAAGAAAATGGTCGCACAGCGAAAAAAGGAAATTGTAGCTCCAAGTCTCTAGTTTTCGGATCTGGCCATAACATTTTTTTATCATGGACGTTTTCGGAGTAAACCTAAGACAAAAAACGAAAAAAAAATTTCAAAATTTTTGCTTCTCTTCAAAAAGGTCTACGGGCTTCAAATTTTTTTTTTAAATTCCACCGCAAAGCTCTTTTAGGAAATTGAATGCCCTTTAATTTGACGTCCTCAAAAAGTGTGTACGATGATTCGCTGCGAAGATATCGTCGATCAAAGCAAAAAAGTCTATTTTAACTTTAACAATCAATAACTCGGGAAATGATGAATCTACAGGGAATCAAAGTAGGGTTTTGAAAGATGCAAAACATTCCCTATAAGACTCTAACAGTGGCTTTTGATGAAATTTTTTTTTTCGAAGCGATACTTTTAATTGAAGAAACGATCAAAATTCGCCTATTTAAGGATATTTGAATAACTTGGTATAACTTTGGATATAACGGATGAACGAAGGGTATCGTCGGTATTTTTTCAACCTTAAAGTGTCCCGGAATAACCCTGAAAATTTCAAGGCGCTGCGATTTTTTTTTCTTAGTGCCCCGAAGTTTCAAGTTTATCATTTTCGCCAAAATTGACCATTTTTAGCAATTTTTCGATTCTTATTCATTTTTCCAATGAAACATTTTCTTTCGGTGATAATCCTTATTCTTTTGAACTAAAAGATTAATTATTGAAAGAATCTGGATTTTTTTTTTTTTCGAAAAAATTTTTCGATTTTTTTTTCTCAGCGTCTTCACAATGCTTCGTTATTATATAAAAAAATTCACTTGATTTTTTTTTACCACTGTCTTTTACCGCCGGCATTAGCATTACCCAAAGCGTACCACGTGGAGGTTGCGCGGTCGGATTTACGCTTCTTCCACGCGTGTGTGTATGTGGTTCTTTAGGAGGAATGAGACCCGGTGGTTCGTCAGTTCCACCGTAAGACAGCGGTAAAAAAAATCAAGTGAATTTTTTTTTTATAATAATGAAGCGTTGTGTAGACGCTGAGAAAAAAAATGTCGCAAACAATTTTTTCAAAAAAAATAAATAAAAAAAATTCTGATTTTTTCAATAATTAATCTTTTTGTTCGAAAGAATACGGATTATCACAAAAAAATTTTATTGTAAAAATTAATAAAAATCGAAAAATTGCTCAAAATGCTGATTTTTGGCGAAAATGATCAATTTGAAGCTTCGGGGCACCAAGAAAAAAAAATCGCAGCGCTGTGAAATTTTCAGGCTTTTTCCGGGACACTTTAAGGTAGAAAAATTACCGACGATATCCTTCTTTCATCGATGATATCCAAAGTTATACCAAGTTATTCAAATATCCTTAAATAGGCGAATTTTGATCGTTTTTTCAGTCGAAAGTATCGCTTCGAAAAAAAAAATTCGTCGGAAGCCACTGTTAGAGTCTTATAGGGAATGTTTTGCAATTTTCAAAACCCTACTTTGATTCCCTGTACGATAATTATTTCCCGAGTTATGTATTGTCAAAGTTAAAAAGGACTTTTTCGCTTTGATCGACGATATCTCCGCAGCAAATCATCGTACACACTTTTTGAGGACGCCAAATTAAAGGACATTATATTTCCTAAAAGAGCTTTGCAATGGAATTTAAAAAAAATGTTTGAAGCCCGTAGACCTTTTTGAAGAGAAGCAAAAATTTGGAATTTTTTTTTTCGGTAGTTGTCTTAGGATTACTCTGAAACCGTCCATGATAAAAAAAATTCATTGCCAGATTCGAAAAGTAGACACTTGGAGCTACAATTTGCTTTTTTTTTTGCTGTGCGACCATTTTCTTCCGAGTTACATCCTGTTGAAAATCACCCAAAAATTTGTAATTTTTTCATCCCTTAATTTCTGTGATTAGTGTAATGTAATGAATTCAAAACAAAATAATATAATCAATTGATGACGGGTCGGAACTTTATCCAATGAAATACCTTAACAAATTATAACAACCAAATATAAATGTATGTACAAGATGTTTTGAACATGAAGAAGACGTTGTAGGTGAAGGACAGAAAACGAAAATAAAAATTAATGCTATACTGTTCCAATTTATTGCTATGATTTATCCATTTCAATGTTTATATATCTGTACTTTGTCCCTATGCATTGAAAGTTTTATAAAACAAACGAATATTATATAAAAAGAATGCAAGAAACTTTGTCGACGATACATTGTATGGTCCGCTAGGGCAACTCCATCGCCGAGTGTCTTTGTGCTGTGGCAGAGTCGCGGCGCGAGCTCAGTCTCGTCTACGGTCTGATAGCGTGAACGTAACGACGTCTTGGACTTTCTTCAATTTTTTGTCCGTTCATTCTAGTAATTTCGTTGGTGTTACGTTTCGTTTTCATTATTGACTGTCTTATTTATATTTATCATTTTTTACTTACTTTTTAGTACTTATGGTTTTGATGTTTTTTGCGTGTTTCGTCTATATTTAATCGGTGCGGATATGTTTTTAAAACGTATCGTAATTGTTTTTTTTGTCGTCGCGAATTTAACTATTTAATTCAGAATGCCACGGAAGGCGGTTGTAACAGTGGAAGAAGCTGTGCGAAGTTTGAAAAAATGTATGCATTATTTTCGATCCTCGAAACTGCCGGAATATGCTTCCGGCGTTTGGGAAGAAATCAGCAAAGATTTGAATTCAAAGTGGAATGCTCACCACGTATATAATAGTGTGGTCCAAAATCGTCGCAATATCCTCACTCTTGCACGATCAGAAACGGGTGTCATTGTTCCCTCGCCGACAGAACAATCATCTCCGGAGTCCGACGACTCCATGACCAACGAAACGACAACTTCCGAAGGTTCCGTCGAGACGGTCCTGGATTACGAGAATAATGAACAATTATTCGAGGTGCAGTTCACAAGTGAAGAATGCAACAAAATTAAACCCAAGTGTACGTTTTCGATACTTTTTATTTCACTTTTGCACGCATTTTTGTAAGAACAATCAGCTTCATATATACAACATTTTTAAAGCATTAAACGGTTATTGAAATAGAGAGTTCGAAAAAATCGAAGAAATTTCAAAATATTCCGGAAACAAAAAAATTATTTTGTCGGACGAAAAAAGTCTGATTTTTTGAACGAAGAATATTTTTGAAACAGTTTGTTAAGATAATGCCCCCCCCCCCCCCCCCCGCTCCGTTCAGAATTGACACGACATTCAAGATACTCAGGCCGAAATGAATTTTTGGGAAAAATCTTTTTTTCGGGATTTTTCTGTCCGAACGTGACGACCAGAACAAATTGTTCCACGCTAGGCTTGGTTTATGCAAGAGGAATTTAATAATGATAAGATTGAAATTTTAACTTAATTATTTATGCAAATTATATATTTCTGTCCTGCAATGAAAACTGTGAAACCATAAGATTACCTTGTTGAAGACTTCTACAGAATGTTAAATTTTTTCATGCGCAACAATATGGATTTGTAATTATTTGTATTATTATTGTGGAGGTCCTTTTTTTGAACTTGGTTGCAAATCTCGATAAAAAAAGATACTGAAGTTTGCATCGTTGCAAACGCAACGAAATTTTTTTTTTATTCTCCATTTTTGATGATCAACTGGTTGCTTTATGTGTTTGGTGAAGAAAAAACATGTATCCGCCATGTACGTCTCCCAGAAATCGCCCTTAAGCGGGGGTGAAAATCGAGAAAAATCGTATCTACCGACGTACAAGTATCACACATTTTCTTTTTCGATATTCGCATTAGGGAGCTCTAGAAAGTAGCCTGGAAAAAGTTTGGATGATTTTCGAGATCCGGAAGCCACCCTTAAGTGAGGTTGAAAAATCGAAAAAAAATCGTATCTCCCGACGTACAGGTATCACACATTTTCTTTTTCGATATTCGCATTAGGGAGCTCTAGAAAGTAGCCTGGAAAAAGTTTGGGTGATTTTCGAGAACCGGAAGCCACCCTTAAGCGAGGTTGAAAAATCGAAAAAAAATCGTATCTCCCGACGTACAGGTATCACACATTTTCTTTTTCGATATTCGCATTAGGGAACTCTAGAAAGTAGCCTGGAAAAAGTTTGGGTGATTTTCGAGAACCGGAAGGCACCCTTAAGCGAGGTTGAAAAATCGAAAAAAATCCCAAAAAAAGTCGTATCTCCCGACGTACAGGTATGACACATTTTCTTTTTCGATATTCGCATTAGGGAGCTCTAGAAAGTAGCCTGGAAAAAGTTTGGGTGATTTTCGAGAACCGGAAGCCACCCTTAAGCGAGGTTGAAAAATCGAAAAAAATCGAAAAAAAATCGTATCTCCCGACGTACAAGTATCACACATTTTCTTTTTCGATATTCGCATTAGGGAGCTCTAGAAAGAAGCCTGGAAAAAGTTTGGGTGATTTTCGAGAACCGGAAGCCACCCTTAAGCGAGAGTGAAAAATCGAAAAAAATCGAAAAAAAATCGTATCTACCGACGTACAGGTATCACACATTTTCTTTTTCGATATTCGCATTAGGGAGCTCTAGAAAGTAGCCTGGAAAAAGTTTGGGTGATTTTCGAGAACCGGAAGCCACCCTTAAGCGAGGTTGAAAAATCGAAAAAAAATCGTATCTCCCGACGTACAGGTATCACACATTTTCTTTTTCGATATGCGCATTAGGGAGCTCTAGAAAGTAGCCTGGAAAAAGTTTGGGCGATTTTCGAGAACCGGAAGGCACCCTTAATCGAGGTTGAAAAATCGAAAAAAATCGAAAAAAATCGTATCTCCCGACGTACAAGTATCACACATTTTCTTTTTCGATATTCGCATTAGGGAGCTCTAGAAAGTAGCCTGGAAAAAGTTTGGGTGATTTTCGAGAACCGGAAGCCACCCTTAAGCGAGGTTGAAAAATCGAAAAACGAAAAAAAATCGTATCTCCCGATGTACAGGTATCACACATTTTCTTTTTCGATATTCGCATTAGGGAGCTCTAGAAAGTAGCCTGGAAAAAATTTGGGTGATTTTCGAGAACTGGAAGCCACCCTTAAGAGAGGTTGAAAAATCGAAAAAAATCGAAAAAAGAAAATGTGTGATAACTGTATGTCGGGAGATCCGATTTTTTTTCGATTTTTTTCGATTTTTCAACCTCGCTTAAGGGTGGCTTCCAGTTCTCGAAAATCACCCAAACTTTTTCCAGGCTACTTTCTAGAGCTCCCTAATGCGAATATCGAAAAAGAAAATGTGTGATACCTGTACGTCGGGAGATACGATTTTTTTTCGATTTTTTTCGATTTTTCAACCTCGCTTAAGGGTGGCTTCCGGTTCTCGAAAATCACCCGAACTTTTTCCAGGCTACTTTCTAGAGCTCCCTAATGCGAATATCGAAAAAGAAAATGTGTGATACCTGTATGTCGGGAGATACGACTTTTTTTTCGATTTTTTTCGATTTTTCAACCTCGCTTAATGGTGCCTTCCGGTTCTCGAAAATCACCCAAACTTTTTCCAGGCTACTTTCTAGAGTTCCCTAATGCGAATATCGAAAAAGAAAATGTGCGATACCTGTACGTCGGGAGATACGATTTTTTTCGATTTTTCAACCTCGCTTAAGGGTGGCTTCCGGTTCTCGAAAATCACCCAAACTTTTTCCAGGCTACTTTCTAGAGCTCCCTAATGCGAATATCGAAAAAGAAAATGTGTGATACCTGTACGTCGGGAGATACGATTTTTTTTCGATTTGTTTCGATTTTTCAACCTCGCTTAAGGGTGGCTTCCGGTTCTCGAAAATCACCCAAACTTTTTCCAGGCTACTTTCTAGAGCTCCCTAATGCGAATATCGAAAAAGAAAATGTGTGATACCTTTACGTCGGGAGATACGATTTTTTTCGATTTTTCAACCTCGCTTAAGGGTGGCTTCCGGTTCTCGAAAATCACCCAAACTTTTTCCAGGCTACTTTCTAGAGCTCACTAATGCGAATATCGAAAAAGAAAATGTGTGATACCTGTACGTCGGGAGATACGATTTTTTTTTCGATTTCTTTCGATTTTTCAACCTCGCTTAAGGGTGCCTTCCGGTTCTCGAAAATCACCCAAACTTTTTCCAGGCTACTTTTTAGAGCTCCCTAATGCGAATATCGAAAAAGAAAATGTGTGATACCTGTACGTCGGGAGATACGATTTTTTTTCGATTTTTTTTCGATTTTTCAACCTCGCTTAAGGGTGGCTTCCGGTTCTCGAAAATCACCCAAACTTTTTCCAGGCTACTTTCTAGAGCTCCCTAATGCGAATATCGAAAAAGAAAATGTGTGATACTTGTACGTCGGGAGATACGATTTTTTTTCGATTTTTTTTCGATTTTTTTCGATTTTTCAACCTCGCTTAAGGGTGGCTTCCGGTTCTCGAAAATCACCCAAACTTTTTCCAGGCTACTTTCTAGAGCTCCCTAATGCGAATATCGAAAAAGAAAATGTGATACCTGTACGTCGGGAGATACGATTTTTTTTCGATTTTTTTCGATTTTTCAACCTCGCTTAAGGGTGGCTTCCGGATCTCGAAAATCATCCAAACTTTTTCCAGGCTACTTTCTAGAGCGCCCTAATGCGAATATCGAAAAAGAAAATGTGTGATACGTGTACGTCGGTAGATACGATTTTTCTCGATTTTCACCCCCGCTTAAGGGCGATTTCTAGGAGACGTACATGGCGGATACATGTTTTTTCTTCACCAAACACATAAAGCAACCAGTTGATCAACAAAAATGGAGAATAAACAAAAAAAATTTCGTTGCGTTTGCAACGATGCAAACTTCAGTATCATGATAAAAAATCAATCCTATGAATATTTGTCAGTAGAGTATACGCCTGAAATCCCACTCTGTAATGTATGCTACTGTGCTACCTGGGTTGTTCCGACAGGAATAGCACTGCGAAGAAAGATATAGCGATAAGAGGGAGGAGCGTCGCAACGCATTATATCATTGCGCTGCTTTGGCAGCCACTTTTGGTCCATTTTTAGACCATAACTTCGCAGTGCTATTCCTGTTGGAACAACTTACCCCCGGCACACTGAACCCCGGTCTGATCTATCTAACATAACAGTTATCCAATAAAAAAAACAATTAACATGATTTCGTTCCTCACTCAAGTTTTTTTTATAACTAGACTCTTTTGATTGTTGTTTTAAAAATCCCATACGTCAACGAAAAAAGACCGCCATATTTTAAACATAAATGAGTTGTAATCGGATATATTTTGTGAATACTCAACAGGTATGAACCAACACCGAAAGTTCAAACGGAGAATAGAACGCTTTCATTCACATTAAGCGCATATGACAGCGTTTATAACTTCGTGAATTTAGCGATGACAACGGAACCGAGTCTGGACGTAATTGAAGAGTGTTCCCAGTCGTGCAAGCGGAAGAACTCATTGGTGACGGTGTCACCAAATCATACAACTATTCAAAAATCCGGCTATGGTGCCTTGGAACACGCTCTCAACTTCTCGCCGCGTCTTACGAAACTGCCGTGTTTCAATAGGGACTGCCGAGGACTAATGACTCGTACTAATCGACTGGGTATTCATTTATTGATCGATGCAGATGTGCGTGTCGGTATCGGAGCCTCTCAGAGTATACGATGCAGTCTCGCGAATATACCGACATCATTGAAATTACGAGATGATAAAGATAATCATATCCAATACCGGTAAGAGATTATGGAAGTGCAGTCCATTGCCATGGACCACGCCAGTTATAAAATCTATAGAATAATGCAATACTTGGTATTTAATTATTTTATTAATTTCAGATTGAGTGGTGCAGTCACATACGCTGCGAACCATTTTACAGGATATTCTATTCGGAACACCAGGAAATGGGAGCGCAGTGATGACATGGAGCAAAATAAAATACCTGCATCGGCTCAAACAGAAATCGTACCGCATCTTATAACATACGTTCGGACTTCGGAAACATGATCTTCTGGAAAATTCACTGAAAGGTAAAAAGTAGAAAAAACTACAAATGGGCTCATCTTTAAAGTTTTTTTCTTTTTAAATAGGCTATTACCTCGCCCGGAATCGTCGAATTTTTCAGTCAAATGACAAAGTCGAGACTACGAAAAAAAAGCAACCAAAATAACCGTCGGAATCTCGTTTTAGAAGCTTTGCTATAAAACTGAAGATTAATTAGAACAAGCGGTACATATTTCAAGGATTTTTGGAAATGTTCCAGATAACGATTCTTCGTCGAAATAATACATACTTTTACTGTCAGACCAATTTCCTTTAATGCTATGAAATATACAGAACTCCAATAAGGCTTCATTAATAGTTGGGCATTTCACGAAAAATGCAGTTGTCAATAGAATTTGCAAGAGTCCATTTTTTAATATTTTTCCTTTTTGATGTTCTCTCTACTTTTTTTTAGACTTCTGTTAAAGACCGTCGAGCAAAATCTCCTGCGGAAGAAAAACGACAATAGCTCCAACGAGGCGGCGCACCGGACGGCTGCCAATCGACAACCTTCAATGCAATACAACACAAGTATTAGCAAAAAATGCAACATATCAAAAGTATTATAAATAAATGCAATATATCAAAAGTGTTATCAAAAAATGTAATATATTAACAGTATTCGCAAATAAAATGCAAAAAATCGAAAGTATCATCGAAAATATGCAATACAGTAGAACCTCAATTATCTGAACCTCGATCATCCGAACCTAGTTTATCCGAACGCTCAATTATCCGAACGTTGGCGCGAAAGATACATCGTTGCTCGCTGCCACCGCCGTGAGCAACAATGAGCAACCCAACGCAACTTCTCCTTCTCAAACGGCTGCGAGACTTAGCCGCTCAAAAACGCGTTACAGCCGTTCGTCGATTAAAAATGGACGATTTTATAAAAATAAATATAAATAAGGCATTCGATTTTTTTCAGGTGCTTAAAACACACACACACACACACACACACACACATATATATATATATATATACATTTCAACGTTAATATGTATGTCAAATTTTATATATATGTATGTACTGGTTTTATGTGAAAAGATGTTGTTTATGATCTCATCCCAAAAAACCCACGTTTCGAATATCCGTACTTTTGATTATCCGAACTAGTCTCGGTCTCAATTGGTTCGGATAATCAAGGTTCTACTGTATATCGAAATTATCGGAAAACATGCAATATATCAAAAGTAATACAAAAAAATGCCATATATCCAAATGATTATCAAGCCTCATCAAAAGTGACAGCTCAGCTCATCATCATGATCGCACCCAAAAAATGTTTGATAAAGTACAAAACATCAAAGCAGATTTTATTACCTCAAAACATTCGAAATTGTCCACCCTGCATTCCAAGAAAATAGTGCATAAAACTGAGATAATTGGTAACCATTATCTGAGATCAATTGGTAACCATCGATCATGAACTCCTCAATGAACATTTATATAGCAAGCCTCCACTGGCCTCTGCACTTCTCTCACATTTTAGATGGTCCTCCGTACATTATCGGCATTACAGCCACAGCGAGGTTCACATTTTTCAAATTGTTTTTTTTTCCACCATATTTACCGACCGCAATCAATATAACAAAAATTACGTTTCCCTCATTGTGCATACATTTTTTCGGGATGACGTCTCTCCTGTGTGATCTTCGCAGTAACGGTACATTGATTTTTAAAAATTTATTTTATTGATCTTGCAATTTTTCGGGAAGGAATTCTCCGCTAAGAGACTCAAGAACACATAAAAGTATAGGAATTTTTTTATTCTCGCAAGTTGACAATAATCAAGTTCGATTCTTCCCTGGCGGACTTAAAAAAAAATTATGTGTGTATGCGTGTTGTTCTTTTGAGTACATTTGTTGTTTTTGTAGGAAACGTAAAATATGGTAAATAAATAAATTTTTGAATTATCGAACGAAAATTGAGGGTTTTTTTTCCGACGTATATACATGGGTAGCATTCATATGTACATAAACATATACAAATGTATAAATATATGTATGTTTATGTTCATATGTGTCGTGTGTTTCCAAAGCCACCGTGTCCGGATTGTCTGGCGTCCTTGTTGTAGCCCATTTGCAGATTGAGTTGACCCTCGCTCGCTCTCAGCTGATCCTCCGTGAACGTTCTCTCGTTCTTGTCTGCCATTTTGGGTCCCAGTGTCGGTCCGTTGTACTCGGGATGTTTTTGCGTCTGCAACGAAAAATGATATTGCGATAGTAAAATGAGCGACTAGCCCTCAGCTGCGAACACGAAAAAGAAAAAAAGGCGTCTGAAAAACGCGGTAATTTCCAAAAAAAGCTAAAAGCTACAAAAAATTGTCCGAAAAACGCTGTAATTTAGAAAAAAATACAAAAAATGGTCTAAAAACGCTGTAATTTCGAAAAAATAAAAAAAAAATGGTCTGAGAAACGCTGTAATTTCTAAAAAAGCTAAAAACCAGAAAAAATGGTATGGAAAACGTTGTAATTTCGAAAAACACTGTTATCGACGGTACATGAGATAGAACGGTCATTTTTGCACTTTAATAAAATCAACGTGACACCGACAAGGGTTTTTTTTATGTTTATAGAATTGACAAACTGCGTATTAATATTATTATTTTTTTTCGGAAAAACGTTGCAATGAAAAAGAGAAATACTCACGATTCTTCCAAGGGCGTACAGGCAAAGAGTAACCTGAGGAATATTGCGCCTCTCAAAGAGATCCGCCGTGTGGAAAATGTCCTCCTGTGGCAGTCCGTAATTCTTGATCGCCGCTTGGAATCTGCAAATTCGAGGAATATTCCTGTAGCATTTCGGAGATCATTCGATCTTTTTAATGTACTTTTTTTGACAGTTAACGTCTCCACAAATATAAATATCCAAAAAAGCGGGTGACGAAAGTATTTGCACACGTCGCTTTTTCCTGTCTGCTCTCGACGAATTTTCATTAATATACTTTATTTAAATTAACATCAACGTGCAGTATTTCGTGTGGAATACGCTAACGAATAAAATAATCTGCAAAAAATGTTCTCTTTTTCTAGGAGTTATTTGAAAAGATCACTGTGAGTGATGTTTAGGCTACACATACATACGTATATGTATATACTGTGGAAAAAAATAATTTACGCCGCTCAATTTGATTATATAACTCCTAGAAAAAAAGAAGACATTTTTTGCAGATAAATTTTTTTCAACATATATGATTATTTATCATATTATTGACAGTATAAAAATAAGTGGTAAGAATATATATAATACATATATGACAATAAGGGCAATGGAAGTTGAAGTATGGAAAATGGCAAGGTATCTACTCGAAATCATAAAGATGGGGGCCAAAAAAATGCCTACGGAACGAATTAAAAGCAATTATTAGTGGTGACCCATAAAAATGGGAAAAATAAAAAAGAAGTGATGGAAAGCATAGAGAAGAGGGCAATTTGACAAGCCCTATGGAATGGAAATGTACGGGAGCTGGAAAGAAAAAAAGAAAGAGGCATAAAAATTAAAATTGAACAAGAAATTCAAAACGATTGGAGCAAAATCGATGGGTCAATATACTGCAAGGGATATAAACATAGGAAAACAGGTATACACGTGGAAAAATATTGGGAGGACAAGATGATTAGTGGAGAATTGAAAGAAACGTGGGCGAGGATAAGATGTGGTAATGTCAGGAAAGACGCGAAAAAAAGAATATGTAAAAAGTTAAGGGAAACTAAACCAAGAAATAGTACATAAACTGGAGCAATGATTGGAAACTAGCAGGGGGTTATAAATTGACCGGAAAATACCAGCACAACGGAAAATGCAACCGGCAAAGGAACTATGCGATCACATCAGACAATTTAAGAAACTAGCAACTAGGATAAATACAAGAAAACCCATGTAAAATAATTGATGTAAATTAGAAGGGATATTTATTATAAATAATATAATAAAATGCATTCTGGGCGGCGAAATACAAAAAGGGATATGTCAGTATTTTAGGGAAATAGAGGAAGTCTGCAGAAAGATAAACAAGGAGGAAGAGGGAGGAGAAAGAGATGGAATGGAGGAATAAATGAAAAAAAACAGAGAAAGGTCAGATGGTACGAAGTGCAATAATCCGTGGCGTAGTAAATAAGTGCAGTAGTATGTAAGCGAAAGGTCATTGTTATGTAAAAAAATCGGTTAAAAGTTGTGCAAATAAAACTCGATCTGATTGATAATAAAAAGCATTCACATAAACACATTTAAAAAGGGTATACAAGGAATAAAACAAGACTACTATATAACAATTAGAAAAAGAAAACATTATGAGATAAAAATATCAGATTAAATATATAGAGATTAAAATATAGGTTGGCAAGAAAGTTTTTGCGTTTTATCACTAAAAATAAAATAATTATTTTTATTTTATCGGTGGATACATAGAATAAAATTAATCGTTAGTTTCAAGACTGCTTTTTTAATTTTATTTTTGGTGATAAAACGCAAAGACATTCTTGCCAACCTAATAACACAAAGCTTATTTGATTCTCTATCATATTATTTGTAATAAATAATGAAATAATCCCTTTTGTAAAAAAACTTGTAAAACAAGTTGTGCAAATAAAACTCGATTATTATTATTAATAAAATAATCCGAATAAATAATAAATTTCATAAAATATAAAATTCTTATTTTATTCTTTATCCTAACCTTCATTCTTTCATATATAAAAAAAAGCTAAAACTGCGCAGGTTGATATGCATTCCGTATACACCATACCTCTGCACATTTTCCGTCAGCTGGAAATTGGTACCCTTCATCTGGATCTTCTTGATGGATCCTGGAGCAAGTTTGTTTATCAGCTGGCAAAGAACCACACCGTCCTTGAGAATGTCCTCGTAATTACCGGGCGGCAATTTTTCACCGAGAACATTTGCGATCCACTCGAGCAACTGGGCTTCCTGTTCCTTGTTACGGGGCTGTTTTAAAAAAAAAGTTCAAATTAATATATCGTGCGATTCGATAGCATTGACGGATCCAAGTATTGGCCAGCGCGCTCACTGTCGTTGGTGAATGGCCGAATACATTTGATTGGATACGTAGCAATAAAAAATTCTCTTTCGTTCAACCACTCGTGAAATTCGATAAAAAAAGCCAAGCCGAAAAAATTGCTCGAAATAAAGATCGTTAATGCGCGTGACGATTCTCTTTCAACGCCTGTCCAATTTCTCCATAGGTTCGATATATAGTCTCGTATCCGTAATCCACTATCATCCAGCGAAATTTTAGATACAGGACTCGTATGCCCGCCACATACGCCTGTGCGTACGAAAATGGAACCGAGAATCGGGATTTCGAAAAATAATCGCGTGTCGAAAATAAATAATGCCTGTCAGATTCTCAAGCTTGAACAAATTCGCGCAGCTGACGTTAATATGAGTCTTGCTGTTTCGATAACACAGGCGAAGAAAGTTGGATCGGATGCATCCAAGAAAACATACCTATATTTATTTCAGTCTGCATTCTCGAAATGTTGAAAAAATTATTAGGCCCTGCTGAAAACCTTTTTTCCTTAAGGGGAGGTACCTGAGTAAACGGCAAGAAAAACCAGTGAACTTCGAGAATTTTTATCTCAAAAACTAATGTTTCTAATGGACCCGGGTTTTTTTATTGGAAAATATGTACATTGAGGTATGTTTAGGAATTTTTAAAAATAAATTCGTTGACTGGAAGCGATTCAAACGCGACTAACTGGAAACATAGTTTTTAAAGTTGGTGCCAGATGTATCTCGAAAACAGCTTGTCCGATTTTGTCCAAATTTGGATACAATATTCTTCGATAGTTTTTCTCGGTTGCCGGGTAGGGGTTTTTCATTTGATTGAACCATTGCTTTTTATGCAATGTGTATGCAATCCAAAATTGTCGGAAATTGCGAACGAAAAACAAATGTTAAATTAAAACGGTCGCAATTCCGTCAAAAATGAAAATGTCAAAAAAATCCTATTCAGCCTATTTACGTATCACCCATCATTGTCGAATCTGCCAGTATTTGCCAGATTCTGGCTATCCAGACTATGAGTATCACAAAACTATGTTTCTTATATCGGGACGTAGCAGAAGCTTGAACAATTTTCGTCCAATCGATTTGAGATTTTAACTGAAGCTTCTTAGATTGCTTTAACAGTCAAGGACAAGCACTTTTTTCGATTAACCGAAAATTGTAAAAATTATATCACCTTTTATACCGTACCCCTAAAAATGAAAGAAACAGAAAATTTCTTCACTTTTAAACGTGTTTTTTAAAAGGCTGTATCAATGTTAAAGTTAGTCGTATCAAGATGAAAAAAAAAACAATTTGAAGCTTCAAGTTTGTAGTTTGAGATCTTTTGGCAAAATAATTTTGTGAGCTACGGTTATCGAGCAATCATAAAAACACTTCACCCTCTGCGAGTTGGGCTCAGGTGTTCTCAGTACCTTTACACCCTTGAAATCCCCAAAGCCGTTGAGTATGATAGCATGCACGTACCTTGACTTCCGGTGTTTTCTCCTCGCCGTTCTCCTTCGGCTTCTCGCTGTCGCGATTTCCCTGATCTTCTTCTCCTTGTAATCGGCCGCAACGGTTTTCTCGTCGATTCTTTCTGCGTCGGCCATCGTTGTCGCGATTTTTCGTCGGTGATGTGCCGGCGTCCTGACGCGTCGTCCTCGACCACCGGGCTCGTATTGTTATTCTCAGAAAAATAAATGCACCAAAAAGCAACGAAAAAATAAGCTCTACTCTATGACACACTACTACACATTGCATGTAATTTATTTCGAACGACTGTGCGAGGTTAGAGCGCCTACTTCCGACCTGTCAAAAATCGAATTGTTTTGGAAGGAGGCGAGGCGAGGCATTTTAGACACTTTATGCAAGTTTTCATATTCTCTGCTTGCGAATGATGAGCAGCAGGGTGCGCCCCATGCGTGACACGGCCCTGCGGTTGGTTGCGTTTTTGGAAAAATCCTTACATTTCATAAAATATGAACTCTCAAACGATTTTATAGAACTCTCAAACCCTCTCTAACGATTCTCTATTATTTGTGCTACATTTTAGGCACTTTAGGCATGTTTTCATATTCTCTGCGCTTGCGAACGATGAGCAGGGTGCGCCCCATGTGTCACACGGCCCTGCGGTTGGTTGCGTTTTTGGAAAAATTCTTATATTTCGTAAAATATGAACTCTAGAATGATTTTTTTAACTCTCAAACCCTCTCAAACGATTCTCAAGCGATTAAAAAAAAAAATTGTGAAAGGTCGTTTTTTACGGAATTAAAAAGATCTGGGGGCTAACTTCACGCGAAAATTTAAATTGTTTTTTTTTGGAAAAACTATTAACTCTCAAACGATTTTTCTTTTCTCTCAAACTCTCTCAAACGATTCTCAAACGATTAACATTAATTAGAATTGTTTATGACCATATAAAAAAATCTGGGGGCTAACTTCACGCGAAAATTTAAATTGGTTTTTTTGGAAAAACTATTAACTCTCAAACGATTTTTCTTTTCTCTCAAACTCTCTCAAACGATTCTCAAACGATTAACATTAATTAGAATTATTTATGATCATATCGGGTGGCCAACTTCACGGAGGTATTGAAAGAACTGTTTGAGGCGGGAGTGTCGACTCCATGAAGAATAGAGGTAAGGAGCCCGAACGCTGTACTGTGGACGCGGGCTATGGAATCAGCGAAAATTGTTACGGAAATATCCGCTGGCGCTGCTGTACTCGGGATAGGATACGACAGAGATGGAATGAGAAAAGAGAGAGCGATAGAAGAGAATATTCAAAGCGCAGTTATGCACGCAAGACAGATGGAAAGAATAATAAATTTATTCGTTCGTCAATTAATTCTGTCATCGTGCATTTGTTAATTAAATTATATACATAGGCAATTATTATATACCCCATTGAGCGTCAAGGACGCGCTCCATGTCCCGTAAAACACACACATACGTGAAATATTAAACGAAAAACGAATAATCCGCGAGTTCTCGCGTCGAGGGCGAAGATCCGCAGGTGCGATTTTAAGGATATCTCGAAGGCTGTCCACACGTTTTTTCTCTCCCTCTCCTTCCTCCCCCTCCTCTCATTCTTATTCCCTCAGCCTCTTTTGCGATCTCTTTGCATGCCCGGAAATGAAAAATTCGCGGTCCAGTCGTGCAGCCGAAAATTGTGCCAGCGTAAATCAAACGAAACCCAAGGAAATCGAGAAAAATGTCCGAATTTATAAATTGAAAGAATTTTTATATTGAGAGATAAAGTATTATCAATGAAAAATGAAGAATTAAATTAATGAAAAAATTGAAAGACATTTTCCCTTCATTTTCAATAAATACAACACTTACCTCCGTCGGAGTAAAAAAATCGTGACAGGTCGTAGGCACTTGATGTACGACAGCGTCGTTGCAAATAGCTACGGATCCATGAGAAGGTCTGGCTAACTGGTCGCAGGGAACATTCTGTTCCGGTTGACCACCGTTTTCCTGTCGAAATAAAAAATAATTGATTATTATATTTATCTCAATGTAATAATCGACAATCTATGTCCAATTGTTCGAGGGGATAGCAAAGTACGATATCAACGAATTGACTCACGTAATAAAGAGTAAAGACAACAGAGGAAATTGAAGAGGGGTAGCAGATAAGAATATTCCGCACATAAAAATTGAAGACCGCAAGAAAAAGATGAACTTTTGATAAATTATACTGCTGAACCGAGCTACAAACAATTAGCAAACACAGCTGCAGGTTAGCTGAGTTCATTCGAAGAAAAGAGGGTATTGTAGAAAAGTCAAGCGGGGCAGGAAAAGAATAGAGAAAAAAGAAAAAAAAAGTTGAGAAGTGGCGGAGAAACTCATTCGGAAAGTCATGCCCCTGTAGCGCTGAATGTTTTTATGCATTTCACACAAAAAATTACTATAATTATTACAATCCTTACCTTGTTATGGACTGCGATAGGCATAGCATCAGCGATGAGGGTATGACGAAGATGAGGAATTACCTCGATCGTACCATCAGGCATTTTGATGCGGTCTTCTTTTATTATCGAGTCATTGGAAAAGTGAAGCTCGCACACGAAATCAGTGTGGGAGAAACACTCCCCGATGGCTCTGCTCCATCGTTGTACCATATTCTACAAGATACAGGAAAAAAACAAAGCGGGTTGAAATTTCATATACACGCTAAATCATTGAGCAAATTTTTTTCCTATAGGCAATAAGTGGCATGCAATTACTTCAGATTTCGTCAACAAATTACGCGCTCTATGCGTCATTTAACAAAAAGAAAACATTTTAACAGGCGATTTACCTTTGGAACCTTGAAGACGGACAACTGTCGTACTCCTAAGCGCTTGCACTTTGCTCTGCTGGCGTCTCGCCCAGTTTGACACCCTGGGTACGAACAGTATTTCGCCATTGTGCACTGCAACAAGAAAAGAACTCAAAATAAAATTTGTAATTACATATTATGCCAATAATACGAATTCTAACCTCACTTTCATGCTCGAGAAATGCATTTAATCAACCGATGAATTACAATTATAATATAATACAGAAAATGGTTTCAAAATACCGTTTTCTTACCTGCTTTTATATAATGCGGGGCAATCACTCACTGCACTCCACAACACTGATTTTTACTGCAATTAAAAAATCCTTATTACAATTTCGCATTCACAGACGAACAGCCAAGAATGATATATAAATATTATAACCAAGAATTCTCCAGTTTATATATACGCTCACTTCATAGCGTCACCGATGCCATACTTCACATCCTTCCCTCTCGGCACTAGCGCTTGATGTGGCTGAATTTCGAACTACAACTTTTCGTCACTTTCAGGGTCCACGTTTGGGGTGCTTTTAGCATACGCGTTCGGGCTCCTTACCTCTATACTTCATGGTCGACTCCTTCTCTCTAGTCTCCTTGCGTGCACCATTGTATGGTAATAGTACGTGGTAAAGAGATAAATTGATGCAGCAGCGATTACTTCTACGTTCATCTTGGCGTACGACGAAACATGAACTGAGTGCGGCCATCGTGTGGATGAGACGCAGCCACGGTCGTATATGCAGGTCTGGGCACTCCGTTAAAAAATGCGTGACTCTAAGTGACGCCTCTATTTGCGCATTCCACCGCGGCGCTAGTGAAGGGGAGACACTTTTGTTTATACCGCGTTTACGGGGCATGGCATGCACGTTGTGTGGTGACGGTCGTATGTACGTGTGGCCTAACCTGGTTTTGGCGGGGTGATTTTGAGTGTATCGTAGCCACGGTTTTTATTCAATACGGAATAACAAAAAATGAAGTGTCTATATATTGCGATGCCGAAACGGTGCATAATTCCGGGATGCAGAAGTGGATACATCAATAACCCGGAGCACGTCTCATTATTTAAAATTCTCAATAATGACTACTGATATTTTCTACTACTTTTCTACTACTACTACTACTAATGAAAGGAATGCGTGCTACACGTAAATTTCGAATATTCTTCTTTTCTGTAAACGAAAAAAAATGTAATTGGATTGAGCGATAGTTGAATCAGTATATCCGTGTCAAAGACGATGAGTATCATTAACTAATGGCTCATCGCTCATATTTTCGGTTTATGCTTTTAGTTTTTGTGTTCGACCAAATATTTAGGATGTTTTAATTTTTCATCATAGCCACGTGAAGGGAAAGACAATTCGCACACGCGCATACATCGCGCTCTGTCGCACATGCCTCCGAGATAGCAGCGCTCCACGCTTTTGCGGCCAGTTCCGCAAAGAGAGGCGTCAGATAGAGGCACGCTTTGGGGTATACGGAATATACGGGAGTGCCCAGACCTGTATATACAACCGTGGACGCAGCCACCGATGACCATCGCGCAATGGGCCATGATGGGCTATCCTGTAGAGCTGGCATTACAATGTCTGGTTTAAGTATAGGCCCGGCTGACTACTGGTTAGGGGCTGGGTACTGGTGCTTTTACCCTATATGATATAAGTATTATATTATCTTATTAAATAGTAGCATGTGCTTTATATGGGGCTTTCCTCAGCATCTAAAACGTCTGTTGCATGCGTCCCTAGGCATTTTTTTCATTCTCCGTTACAATATGCTACAAGAAACTTCTTTTCTGCGCCTCGCAAGCAAAAAAATTATGTTCGATCGATTCCAAGCTGACATCTCAAAAAGTAGGCATTGCAATGAAAAATAAAGGTCACATGAACGTCAACACTAAAATGTTGAATGAGAACGCACTTTTTCCGTATAATCGCGTAGCTTGACTCGAGGGCTGTAAAAAACATTGAAAAAAAGTACTCTTTTGCCGAGCACTTTTTAAGCCGAGGTTGTCGAAAGTTACAATACTCAAAACTGTGAAGTCTCATAGCTCGGAAAATAACTCGATTACGAATAGTGTTCTCGCTCAGCTCGTGTGGCAGCCCTTTTTCTTCCTTCAGTTTCTCCCCCATTGGATGCAAACGTCGGGATACTATCAACTTGTTAACATTGAATTGACCAACAAATTCTTTAAGTGTTTAAGAAGGGTTTCATCTAGCAAACCTTGCGTTTCGGCACATTCAAATTTTTTGGCCTGACCTGGTTGTTGCTCTTCGTAAGGGTCACAATCGCCACATCTGAATCGTCGAAATCAATCTGTACACATAGTTCTCGACAGTGCGGATAAGTTCACGTAAGCAATCAGTGAGTTTCAACTGCACTTTTTTTCAAATGGAAGTACTGCAGAAAGACATATCGGAAAAACAAGTCGCGTTCCATTTATCTCGCTCGTTCGAAGCACGCGTCTAACTAAATATAGCGGCTTTTGGATGGAAGTTAGAGGCCCTCTACAGCTTAAAGTCTAGTTTGATTATAGCGTCCGTGGCGAGCAAGCAACAATAATCAATGTTGGGTAGTGCTAGCGATCTTACAAGCGTCTTACAAAAAAGAGAACGAGAGATGGAGGTAGGGAGGGAGTGTGTGAGAGAGAGAGAGAAAGGACCCGGCTTTTTTGTTTAACTTTCAAATTCGTAATTCGTCTTGAGAAATCCACGCGATGGTTTATTTATAAATAGACTATCAGTGCTTTTTAAGAAAAAAGTTATCGGACAATAACGCAGAAAAAAAGCCCCTCGTAAAGCACAATTACAGTATATTTCACAAAATGTTAAACATTCATACATAATAATACGATTTTTTTTTCCACCGAGGACGCATTTTCTTTCGTTGCCCATATTCATCTCGTTTTCTTTCGCAGAGCTGAATTTTACTTTGTTTTTGTGGCCCACTCTATTTTCTCGTTTTTAGTTTTCACTGCGACGCGCCTTTTCAACTAATTTTTTATGTCTTCGGTAATGAAGAAAAAGGAATGAGGATCGAGAGAGGGGGGGAGGGAGGGAGAGAAATAGAGAGAGGGATAGCGATACCTATTGTTTTTCTATTATAATATTTGTACCAAAATTGATGGTGACTGGCGTTTTTTTTTTCGTGCGTCACACTCTCCCTTCTCTCTCTTTCCCCGTCCGTCTTTGACTACTGCCGCCCAAATTTTAGTTGATTGACAGTGCACTTGCGCGCGCGGGACGAAAAAAAAGTGTCTCTCATGCCAGCCACGTCGTTTCACTTCCCCATTCCGTCTTTCTCGTGCCTTCTAGGATGTCTTTTCCCAACTCTCTCTCCTCATACTCTCCGGATCGGTTTCCATCACCCAAAGCTCATTTCGGGGCGCCCCGATTTTTGTACACCTTTCTTATCACTCTCTCTCTCTCTCTCTCTCTCTCTCTCTCACACACACACATATGCAATATATGATACATAGTGTCATGTCATACCGCGTCACTTCTCATGTCATGTCATACGATATCATTCGTAATATATCATATTTTATATATATATATATATATATATATATATATATATATATATATATATATATATGATATATATCATCTATAATAAATCATGTACGAAATATCATGCAAACTTCGGAATGTCGACGTCTCAAACATTATACCTTGACTCACGCAGAAGAAAACGAATGAATAAACGTAAAAAAACATGAAACGTTTTATGAGAAATACGAACGATTCATTCGGTGAATGAGAACAACTTCGCGAGCACGTCCACTCGTAGCTCCACGTCGATCTCGCGGCAGTTTCGCGCGATCAATAATAAACGTTGAACATAAAAGAAAAAATAACGATGAACGAAAAAAAACAAAGACGAATAAGAAAACTTTGGGAAAATGGTTGAGGGCGTGGGCGTACGCGAGATCACTCGCTGTCACGAGTAGATGACAAGCGACGTCGCGTGACCTGCGTCCCAAAACATACCCCCGGATCACACCCGTACGTGCCATTTAAAAAAAAATTGGTTCTCTTATTTCTCTTACATAGAGCGAAAGAGAGAAATTCCTTTTTACTTTTTGTGTGTATTTTGCACCTTTTCTTTCCTTTTATCCTCCTTCTCCCCTCCTACTGCTCAGAATTTTAGGTCCCCCTGATCGTGAGGGGGTGCCATTCGATTCAAGATATCTGGAAGCCAGGCCCGAAGTGGATCCACGCAAGTGCCTCATTTTACTTCGTGTTTTTTTTCACCTTCCAACTTGATATATATTATGTCCAGCCAAAGGTCATGTGCAATTCCGTATGTCTTAAACCGAATACCATATACGATACATCATATACCATATATCATATACGGAACATCACATACCATATATCATACTTTATATTATATATGACATATCATATACGGCATACTATGTCATATATGATATACTGTATAGGATATAATGCATATGGGATATATGATATAATGCATATAATATATATCTTCCTCTTTTTTAATGACTCTCTCTCCCCCTCTCCCTCTCCCACTCCGATATTCATTGGCGAGTTGGTTTTGCGTTCGGATTTAGGTACGTTTTTGCTCTTGTTATTGTTGTTGGTTTTAATACAATGAAGTCTTCAAGTTTCATTTATCTCCCCCACTTTCATATGTGGGTTATTTGCCCTCGATCTGTAAAGTGTAACTATAATGCTACTATGATAATAATAATTAATTAATAATAATAGTAATAATAGGTTGCACGAAGCAATAGTCCTGGGTATGACGGTCCGTCCGTGTGCCAGCGACCACTCTCGCTCGTGCTTATTATTCTTGCATGTTTCCCCCCGCTTTTCTCTCTTTTACCCTCGCGTCTTTTCGCTTACATATTGGTATCTATTTGCTTTTCTTTTTTCGCTTCCCCTCCCCTGTAAAGTTGCTTCTCAATAATTAACGCGCTATCCGATCAACCTAACGCTACCCCATCCCCCCTCGGACCGGACACGAATACTTTTGTGGCGTGACATTTGTGAGTGGATGAATTTTTTTTCTCGATATACGTGCGATTTTTGGTCTTTGAGCGAAAGGGGCAGGGGGGGTGGTTCTCAGCTTATCTGATTTCATTTTCTTCTTTAATGTCACGTTTCTTTTATGTTTCCGCCATTCGCACTCAACATTTTGTAGCATTTGTTTTTTTCATCTTTATTCCTCTCATATAGTGTATCGATGTTATTATTTTTGTTTGTTGTTTATGTATATATATAGTAAGTTTGGGTCGAGGGGGTGGTGGCGGTGGTAGTGGTGGGGGGTGGGGTGGGTTCGAGGGTTGGGGGGCGTCTGTGATTAGCGATTCGCATTTTTCAACTGGTTTGAAAGCCAGTCGAGGCCCTCGTAGAGACCGTCGCCACTTGTTGCGCACGTTGCCTGAATGTACCAATTGCGATTGCGTAACGAATGCAGGCCTAATTTATCGGTTATTTCCGCTGCGTTCATTGCGTTTGGCAGATCCTGAAATTTGAAGAAAAAAAATTTGCGGCTTTAATGTGTCGTCGTACCCGCTCTCATTCTCTTTCTCTCTCACTCTGTCTCTCCCTTCCTCCCATCAGTTTTCAATTATTTGCAATTTCTTGAAAGTGAATGCTCAATTACTTTCAACTGAATTTGAACTTATTCCGAATTATTGTCAATTGAATTTGAATTGAATCTGAATTTATTTTGAATTACCTGCAATTGAATTTGAATTAGTTTTCAATTATTTTCCATGGAATTCGAACTAATGCTTAATTATTTTCGACATTTAAACGAATTTTAAATTACATTTGCTTTCATTTTCATTCATATTTTAATTCATTGTCAATTATATCTGAATAAATGTTTAATTATATTCGAATTAATTTTCAATAAAATTTGAATAAATGCTTGATGACTGGGAGCACAATCGCGTTTTTCTTCTATCGAGACTTACTTGTTTGTTGGCAAAAATGAGTAGCACGGCGTCTCTAAGCTCGTCCTCGGCCAACATTCGCATCAGTTCTTCGCGAGCCTCGCCTATGCGTTCTCTGTCGTTACTGTCGACTACGAAAATCAGTCCCTGATCGCGAAAAAAAAAAAACAATATTTAACAATATTTGCAATAACGATTGTAAAAAATCTCAATCGCGGCATTAAGAATATTAGAAATATTCATTAACGATCTATAAAATATTGAGAATATCAACAATGTCGCACTTAGCGATAAAATTAGAAATGTTATAGGTATTAACAATATAAAAGTTTCGAAACCATAACAATTCTTTGAAGGAGACGTTTTAAATGAATTTTATAATACAATTATATATATGGGGAAAATATGGAGACATTTTCTTCCGGAACACAAGAATTTTTAAAAAATATATGTCGATTGGAATGAGTGCACTTTTCTGTTTCCAGGTACAGATTTTTTTGCGTCAATAATGAGATTGAACAAGTGGCAATATTTTGAACCCGGTTTTCTAACTATTTTTTATATTTGGCCCGCGACAAAATTATGATTTTCTGCAAAAATTGGGAATATACTCGAGAATGGCCACTTTTTAAAATTGAGGTATGAAGAGTAAATTTGTGCGCGAGAACATTCGTTTTAATGTACTCTAAGATTTGTTGTTATCGGAACGAGAAATGGATGCATTTTTTGGATATTGCCTATGTACATTAGATGCGTCTTCGTACTCAATATCGAATGTTGATTATATATATATTTTAAAAAATTGAAAATAAAAAAAACCAAGACGTACTTGTAATTCGAATTATATTGTATCTGTATTACATATAAATTAAATTAATTTAAACTAAATGAAGTTATGTTATTTATTTCATGTTTATCATTTATTGAATATAACTGAATTATATATATGTATATACAGGGTGTATCTCAACTACTAGTTCTACGTTGGTGGGCATATAGGGTGTCTCTTTCCAAGCAAAAGCTTTTTTTTTAATGTCGTGCGACAAAAATTGGCCGTGATATTCACGAGTAAAGTCCAACAATGAGTAAACAATAGCACAGTAGTTTTGGCGTCCAAGCGAAAGTGGGTGCGGGTTCGAATCTATGTCGAGCAAGTCAAATCTATTGATTTTTGTTGAATTGAAATTGAAAGTTAAAACTTTCAACTTCGAATGTTGAAATTTGAATTTTGAACCCTATCCGGTTACCTAAATAAAGTATCAAATAATGAATAAAAAGTGTTAGACAATATCATCCATTTTTGACTCGAAAGATCTAAAAATCTAAAAATCTTTCAAGTAAACAATGGATAACATTGTTTTACATTTTTTATTTATTATTTAATACTTTATGTGGGTGATCGGATAACATTCAAAACTGAAATGTCAAAATTCAAAACTGAAAGCTCATATCCGCTTCCCCGAATGTGGATTCGAAACCTGCGCCTGCTTTCGCTTGCACACCAAAACTACTGTGCCATTGTTTACTCACCGTTGGACTTGACTCGTAAATATCTCGGCCAATTTTTGTCGCAGATTTTATAAAAAAGCGGTTTGCTTGGAAAGGTACACCCTATATGCTCACGAACGGAAAACTAGTATTTTAATTTCCTCAGTTCCAACGCAGTCTTGTGGGTTTTTACGTATCGTCCTTTCCCATCACTCCCTACCCACACTTGACTAATCTGACCAATACTACTCGTCACAAAAATATGATGTACTTTTTTTCAACAAGGCCTTGAAAAACCATTAAAAATCATACTCTTTTGTCGCAAAACTCATATAAAACACATGGCCACCTTATAATTGTCACCCTGTATGTGTGTGTTAGTGTGTGTCTGTGTAAAATATCTTTACACATGAGGAAGCACACGTAGATAGGTAGACAGGCATACGTACTTGGGTGTTCTGGAAGTAGTGCCGCCAGAGAGGTCTGATTTTGTCCTGGCCGCCAACGTCCCACACCGTAAAACTAATATTTTTATACTCGACTGTCTCTACATTGAAGCCTGCGCGACAGAAAAAAAAATAGAACATTTAAATAGAAGAGAAGAATAACAAAAATGAAATAAAAACAACTGACAAAAAAATACCCTGTGACAACCAAAAGTAGCAATAAAACATACCCTAAATATCAAGAAAAGGAAAAGAAATATTTCCTTTAAAAAAATATCATGAAAATTTGCCATTTTTTCCTCGCCTAAAGGCACCTCCCCCCCCCCCCCCCCTGAATATACTTTGCCATCTTTGAGTCGGGATTTCGTTAGAATTTTATGCTGTTGCCATTTTTCCCCTTTTTTTCTCATACTTTTGTTCGGGTTATCTTGTTTCTTGCTCACCTATAGTGGGAATCGTTGTTACGATTTCGCCTAATTTTAATTTGTACAGTATTGTGGTTTTTCCCGCTGCATCAAGTCCCACCATCAGGATTCTCATCTCCTTCTTGCCGAAGAGGCCTTTGAATAACGTCGCAAACATATTCCCCATGATCGGCGTCGGTTGCGATACCTGGACAAAGAAATAGAGGGTGAGAGCAAGAGGGAGAAAAGACAAAGAAAATCAATAAATAAGAAGAGTATAGATGGATTATTTTCCCCCTTAAGAATAATGAATAAATACGTTTCTCTCTTTGTGCATTTGAGCAAAATACGTGTTTGCATTTCTTATTTGTGTGTCTACTTTAAGGATGCGGGAGGACAATTGAGATATAAGGGGAAACGGCGAAAAGTGGGGCGAAAAGGAAAAACGTGGGCGAAAATCGGAATGGAAGCAAAACGGAAACAATAGAAGAAAAATGTAGAAAAATTGGGGCAACGTCAGTTAATTGTACAAAACGATGGAAAACTAATAATCGACCATTTCGGAATGTAGCGAATCGCAAGAGACCGCTTGATTCGTCCTTCTTCCGGGGAGCGGGCAGGTGGGGTCAAAAGTGGGTAAGAGGGGCACCGAGGGTCACTAACTCTCTTGGAACGCGTGGCGACCCTCCGCAAAAAAAAAACGCTTTTTCGTTTTCTGTACGATAATGCAAAAAAGCGCGCGATCGCCGAAAACGAAAAAAAATCGCATGAGGGTCGAAGTAGCGAGGCGGAACGGGCCAGGGAAGCGGGGGAGGAGGCCAGTCACACACGGCGTGACGTGTACAACATGTGAAAGCGTGTACTGATTTGACGTCCTTTTCGCTTCTTTTTCGGAAACTAATTTATTTTTCACAATTTTTCGTTTCGGCGCGAGTCTCGAATGCAGCCGGACGCGTCATTATCGCGATAATGAAAACGAGCTGGAGGGAGGAAAAACGAATTTTCGTACGCGTTGCCCACGCTTGGCCACCGCGCTATCGATTCACAAGTTTTCATCCTTTCTGCCTCTCTCTCTCCCTCGCTCTATCTCTCTCTCTTCCCGACGCGTCTCCTTACTCTGTCTTTCGGTCGAGACCCCTTACTATCTCTCTCACACACACTCGTAGAATATCGGTCGCGTAACCGTTCCGGGCGATGCGGATGTCACGAAACTGACGCTAAACCGTGTCACAAAATTCCCCTCGCACACCAGCACCGGAGAGTGCGCTTCGAGAAAGACGGAAAGAAAGAGAGAGAGAGAGAGAGAGAGAGAGAGAGAGAGAGAGAGAGAGAGAGAGAGAGAGAGAGAGAGAGAGAGAGAGAAAAGCGCGTTCCTGTCAGCGGAGAATAAAAACTTTCGGAAAAACGTTGCTTCTCTCGTCCTTGCTTTCTCGCGACGCAATTATTATTATCAGTTGATGGCGAAATGACAAAAGGGAAGAGAAAGAGAGAGCAAGGAACGAGGCAAAAAGCGATGGGGAAGAAAAAAACAAATATACGCGTTCGGCACGTAAGTTGGGTGCGAAAGTGACCCCGAGGTCGTGAAGAAAAACACGCGCGTCTTGGCCTCTTACTTACGTCCTCGATTGAATATTATATTAATCACGTTGAAACGCTCTCGTTTTTTTTGTTTTTTTTTTTCTTCTTAAAACATATAAAACACCGTAACACACTACCGCGAATAGGTCCCGTATGTTAAAATGGCGGACGCGAAGGAGGTTTCATGCTGCTTTACGGGATGCCACGTATATTGCGGGGGCACACCGCTAACCGAAGCGCCTCCTATTGGCCGCAACCGCCGGGGGTCACGTGACCTGCGTCGCTCGCGCACTCGCGAGGCGCTTGACCCGGCGCGCCTGCGCGCTCCTCAGCCTCTCTGGAACCTTTTTCGTCCTTTCTTTTTTCACCACCGCGGCACTTTAGGCACTTCTCCGACTGGGTCTCGGGCGCTTTTTTTTCTTCGGCAAAGTGGCGTTCGCGCGACTGTCGCGCCAATTCTTTTGAATAGACGCCCAGGCAGCAAAATGTTATTTATATGGTATCTGAAAGATATCCCAAAACGGATATGGATAACGTTTTGGTTGTCCAAAAAGATGCAAATTTGGATTACAAATAGTATCACTAATGACCGCTTCGCGGATAACTTATTTGTATCCAATAGGTTAACTGTACGGCAACTTTTAGGCCCGGTTCCACAACTCTCGGTTAACCGAGTTAATCGAAGTTTAAGGGCGACTGGACCAATCAGAACCACGCTAAGCTGGCTAAACTCCGGTTAACTCGAGCCGGTGAGAATATAACAGTCATCCGTTAAGTGACATCTTTCGGACAACATTTGGATGCCTTTTCGCGATAGATAACAGACAGATATCTTTTTGATTTCTTAAAATAGTCATCAATTGGATAACAGCTTGTGATGCCTTCAAGACATCCGTTTTTACCGCCAAAAGATATCATAAAAAAGTTAGCTTCACAACATTAAACGGAATGTCGTTTGAAAGATGTCGAATAGTTATCTTACGGTAATGCGTTAAAGACAACCTGAGAATGGTAACTTATCGCCGTCAGTTGGACATCTATGCTACCTGGGACTTTATCACGCTGCGGTTCGGTTTTTAGTTTTCAGAGGAATTTCATGTGTATATACAAGACGGCAAGTATCAAGTGATTATGTGTTTTTTAAGGGTCATGCGCGGAGATTTTATGACTGAAAAATGTGATTTGGTATTGTTTTTCAAGTACTCTTCGAAAAAAATATAACATGGTTTAATGACGAGTAGGATTTGCCAGAAAAAAAAAGCATTCTGGAAAAAGAATCGAAGCTCCATATTGAATACCGCAAAATGAAGGCAATTTAATTGCGAATTCGAAAGAGTCCTGAAAAACGTTTTATGTGTATCCCGTCATCGCGAAAGGAAAATTATCAGATGCATTTTTAAGTGGACAAGTGGAATCTTATTCCACCTAAGAGCAAGTTTTTTAGAAGCGTTTCATATTCGGAAATTGAACATCTTCGTCTGCTGAACTGAAAATCGGATTTTTACTTGTTTCGAAAATGTTCAATTTTTCGGGCAAATACTAGTCGTCACAATGATACGCTTTATTCTTTTTCCGAAGAAAAGTTGAAAACCCATTGAACATCATATTTTTGTCGGTCGACAAATGTTCGCGTAAGATCATAAAAAAAACACGTGGCCACCTAATAGATCTCACCCTGTGTATATATTGTTTTTTTTCTCTCGCGGCAAAGAAAGAAAAACAGCGGAATCGAGTAAAGTCATGTATATTCATTGTATCTTTTTATTCGGTTCTCATTCGCAATTCAATTTTTCTTCAATGTATTTTTTTCACTTTTACTTCATTCTCCTCCTCCTCTCTCTCTCTCTCTCTCTCTCTCTCTCTCTCTCTCTCTCTCTCTCTCTCTCTCTCTCTCTCTCTCTCTCTCTCTCTCTCTCTCTCTCTCTCTCTCTCTCTCTCTCTCTCTCTCTCTCTCTCTCTCTCTCTCTCTCTCTCTCTCTCTCCCCCTCTCTCCCTCTCTCTATCGACGAAAAACGAAAAACACCCCTATTTTCGAGGGTTCGTTTCACCCCTTAAAACCGTTTTTCTGCCGAAAAAAAAATACGTATCGCTTACTTTTCGGTGCTTTATAACATATCCAAATTTCAACAAAATCGAAGGGGTCACCTGAGGGATGTTCCTTGTCAGTCTCTGTCAACCGCTAATCCTTTCTCAAATGGATATGCATATAAAATTGCAGCAAGAAAAGAACACTATGTCCGTTTGAAAATGCAGATTAAAAAAAATTAATAAATAAAACCATAGAATATGGTAAAAACATAGTAAATGACTTAAAAAAAAGCGAATATTAAAGACGAACGTACATTAAAATGCGTTGAAAAAGAATAAGACAAAATTTAAAAAATTGTACAATGCTCGCAAGCGTGGTTTATCACAGAGAAGCGGTAATTGCGAAAAGCGCCACACGCTTCGTTGTCGCAAAAAAGAGAGCAACGCCTATGATGCAAAAGGCGGTACAGAATATATATATGTGTGTGTGTGTGTCTGTGTGTGTGTGTGTGTGTGTGTCTGTGTAAATGTTGCAAAAAGTCTTTTTTTCATCCGGGTCATAGTAAAAAACGTCAGTATAGGGTAAAAAATGGTGGCCTTTCACGTGTTCTAGAAAAAAAGTGAATAGTTGGGAGCTGTGTTGAAAAGTCTACAATAACGATTTTCGGCGGTAAAATGATTCTGTTAATTTTTTTGAACTTGTCATAGAGCTTACTTGTCACGCGGTGATATTTTTCAACTCACTGTGCTAACTATTCTTTTCATTTGACACGCGGAAAATAATGTTATAAGGTTTTATTTTTTTGACCATACACCAACATTTTTCTCTGTGACAACGAGCGAAAAAAATTGATTTTACTTTATCGAGCCCGATTTATTTTCAGCATTTCTTGGGCTTTTTTTGGTGACCCAATAACCTCAAGAAAATTTGCGGACAAAATGACATATTTAACTTCAATTTTCATATCACCTTAAGGTAGCTTTATTTTTAAGCCTGAACCGTTGCATGACCTTGACAGTTGCCTCCACAACGTCAAACTTAGTCTCACTTTTTTCGTACGTTTGTATGGATTATATAAACATATGTAACCATACTCTAACTCACTTTGCATAAGTTTGTTAAGTTTTTTGATAATGTTCATAATTTTTAGGTTAGAATACTTTTTTTTACTGTTTTAGCGCTATCCAAAATGTACCACGAGCAGGTAAAGTCTTTAAAATCCCTAGTTTAAGTGTACGTCTGTGAGTTAATTGGGTATGGTTGCGTTTGTTGGGGTTTGTTTAATAACTCAAACAAACCCAAACAACCCCAGTTACTGGGCTGACAGTACAGTCACTTCCGTTGTCAAACAAACCCAAGTGTAAGTGTGTGTGTGAATTTGTTTGGGTTTGTTTAGGTTATCGAACAAACCCAAATAAACTCACATCCACATACACACGCACACTTACACTAGGGATGTTGAAGACTACCTCCTTGTGGTACATTCTGGATAGTGCTAAAATAGGAAAAAAATAGTATTTTAACCTGAAAATTATGAACGTTATCAAAAAACTTTTCCTACAAAAGTTGTTAGTTTTGGGCTGGCAAACTTTTTGGTGAAAAAATTCTTGACCCCATTCAAAAAAATATGATTAAATGTGCGTGGTTTGCATCGAAGTTAATTGAGGAAAGACCGCTGTTTTTAAATGTCAATCAAGTATGCTTTCTAATAACGCTGCTCAAAACTCCGTGCGCCTGCAAAGCCGTAGCTTTTATACAATGTGCGTGTTGCTCTTTGGTCTTGTATTTTGCTTACTTTTACGACGAATACCACCCGCAATATTGTTCTGATGTAACAAGCAAACACAGTGATAGCGAGTAAGAAAAACCTGTATATTGAAATGAAAAATAATAAACTGCAGTTTCTTGTGAAAGATGTTATAATTTCTTTCTCTCTTTTTTTCCTGCGTGCAAGATAAAATAATAATAAATAATTTAAAAAAAATGGAAAGTAAAAAATTTTAACAATTAATAAAAAAATGTTTTTAAATAAATAAATAAAATAATAATAAATAATTAGACGGTTTTGCATCATCCATCGAATATATTTATATTTTGTGAAAAAAAACGCTATCACGGGACTCGAACCCTGGACCTCGAGCGTCAGAGCCGGGAACCTTGCCCACTGGGCCACGCCCGCTGGTTCGACAAAGGTGCAACCATACCGGTATAGTAGTATAGTAGCTACGAGCTAAACTTTCGAACGTTTACTCAGGTACTCGGGCATGGAGCCTAGATATCAGGAGGTTCAGCGAGGCCTTTTAACTCGTCCCCAAAACGGGAACAAGAAATGATGGCTCTGGGGTGCTCCGGCACCTATATGTATATAGATATACGCTAAACATGGGTGCGATCTAAGACAGATCACAGATGACGTACCTAACCCTCATTAGTGTCAAGGGATAACACCACTCTAGGATTTTGAAAAGACGTTTTCTTTCCTAAAAATACTTTGGTGTCATAAAAACAATATGCAATTGGTCCTGTAGCAATTTTTTTATTTAAAGGTTCAATTACCGATTTGCTCGTACAACTTTAAACGCGTTTTTCTCGAAACCACTTTATTCGATCTCGGAAGACGGATTACTCGACCACCTTTGCCTGCATCGATTTGAAATTTCGATAGCAGCTTCACAATTATATTCTTTATGGGAGTACGTAGCCGTTTTTTGATTAAATGTAAACTTCTTTTTATAAACAATTTACTGCTTTTTTTGGCAAAAAATCGATTTATTTCCTTCAAAGTACGCTATTTTTGCAAAATTTGAAAGCAAATTTCTAGGTAGTCTCATAACTAATAATATATAAATTATCTTTTTTTTTCTGTTTCAGGTCTTATATTTTACGAGAAAAACGTTCTCCCGTAAAGCTATATGTAAAAAACAACACGTTTTTCTAGATGGGCTGTATCGCCGCCATTCTGAGTTTGAGTTTGAGATCTTTTCTCGCTTTTGCGTTTTTTTTCCCGAACCGTCATGAGGAAATTATGAATTGGCGGATATTTCGACGTTTGATGTCACGATCGGTCTGTCGTGAGGTTAGAAACTCATCCGATCACTTTCACCTCGTTGACCAATATATTACTATATATGTAGGTGCCGCTGCACCCCAGCGTCATCACCATGGAGCCTAGATACCAGGAGGTTCAGCGAGGCCTTTCAACTCGTCCCCAAAACGGGAACAAGAAATGATGGCGCTGGGGTGCTCCGGCACCTATATGTATATAGATATACGCTAAACATGGGTGCGATCTAAGACAGATCACAGATGACGTACCTAACCCTCATTAGTGTCAAGGGATAACACCACTCTAGGATTTTGGAAACACGTTTTCTTTCCTAAAAATACTTTGGTGTCATAAAAACAATATGCAATTGGTCCTGTAGCAATTTTTTTTTGTTTAGAGGTTCAATTACCGATTTGGCCGCAGCGCCTTGGAACGCGCGCTGAGTTGCTCGTACAACTTTAAACGCGTTTTTCTCGAAACCACTTTATTCGATCTCGGAAGACGGATTACTCGACCACCTTTGCCTGCATCGATTTGAAATTTTGATAGCAGCTTCACAATTATATTCTTTATGGGAGTACATAGCCGTTTTTTGATTAAATGTAAACTTCTTTTTATAAACAATTTACTGCTTTTTTTGGCAAAAAATCGATTTATTTCCTTCAAAGTGCGCTATTTTTGCAAAATTTGAAAGCAAATTTCTAGGTAGTCTCATAACTAATAATATATAAATTATCATTTTTTTGGTTTTTGTTTTAGGTCTTATATTTTACGAGAAAACCGTTCTCCCGTGAAGCTATATGTAAAAAAAACACGTTTTTCTAGATGGGCTGTATCGCCGCCATTCTGAGTTTGAGTTTGAGATCTTTTCTCGCTTTTACGTTTTTTTCCCGAACCGTCATGAGGAAATTATGAATCGGCGGATATTTCGACATTTGATGTCACGATCGGTCTGTCGTGAGGTTAGAAACTCATCCGATCACTTTCACCTTGTTGACCAATATATTACTATATATGTAGGTGCAGCTGCACCCCAGCGCCATCACTTCGGGACATTTTCGGGGACGCTTTTTTCAGCGCCTTTGCATTGCCGCTGAACCTCCTGGTATCTAGGCTCCATGTACTCGGGGTAGGTCCCTCTACAACATATCTGAGACTTACCAAAATCCGTTAGTGACAGCCTGTAAGGTCCTCTCAGAGATTAGTAGGGAGATGTACAACCAGACATTAGTAGGGAGATGCACAACGCTCCCCTTTTCGGCGTGCCTCGTAAATGGCGCTAAATCGCGGCGGCGAGTTCAGGAGTATGATTTTGTGATCATCGCCTCTGTCGAGGTTGCGGATTCCCTTGTAGCCGCGCGAATCTGTGATCGCCGCTCAAGTTGGCATGGCAGTCAGCCAGAACACGAATGGGTAGCTCGGTGGGGGAAAAGTCTCTGCCCCTCGCAAATCGCGATCGCTCGACAGGCGAACGGAGCGAGGTTTTCCGTCCGATCGAGCTCGACATAGATGTGTGGCCGTACTGCGGATTGGAATATGCATTAAGGCAGAACACCACTGTGACCCCCTGTTTTTTTGCCATTTTTCAAGAATTTTTTTTTGTGCGAAAAAAGAGATATTCGAAAAATTTTTTTTTGTTTTGTTCGTTGTTTATGGAAGATACATAACATTTTTTTTTCAAATTTTTCACGCCCCATGGTGACGCTGGGGAAGCTCCCGCATCAGGTACTGTTACCTCTGCAGTGGTTCGCGGTACGCAGCAGAACTCTCTTCAAAGTCAATCTGAAAAAAAATACCGAGTGTTTTCCTTAATAATATGATATTTTGAAGAGAAGTACACAGGGATTTGAAAAAATATTGATTTTTAAAAAATAGGCACGCTTTTGAAATTAAAGGACGATTTTCGAGCAAAATTTCTCGTCGAAAATAGGCTATAACTTTTTTTATTATTGAGATATCGAAAAAATCCTATGTACTTCTTTAGATAATCTAGTTTTATTGATGCAGTCCAAATTTGAAGTCGATCGGATAAAAATTGCTCGAGTTCTGCTGCGTGCCGCACTCAAAAAAGTGGTTTTGAGAAAAACGCGTTCAAAGTTTTAGGTTTGTTAATTTATGCGATAAACTGGAAAAAAAATGTTTACCTTCAATCAGCGATGCCGGCACCATATAGCTGGCCTTCAAGAAGCAAATCCTTGTCCCTAGCATCTTTTCTCGAACTTGTAGAGGCTCTTCTTGCCTCTTTTGCAGCGTCTGTGAGCGAGCGCTCCGCCAGCTCGATCCGCGCTGCGTCGGTTTCAAGGCAAAAATTGAAACAATTTGGGCCGATAGTTATCCCCAACGTCTCCAAAACTTTCATGAGGCTTCTCAGGCCATCATTGAATAATAATACCGCGATATCAGCTGCAATATCGACGATTTTTTTGCTCCCGGACTGACACTTGGGGGCTATTGCCAAAACTGATTTGTTGTAGCTTTCGTTTTTGTTTTGCGTGAAGCCGCCCAAACAACGCTGCAGCAAATCGTCTCTGCTCAAATTTTCGAAGATTGGCGTAATTGCCTCCAATACTTTCTCAGGAAGAGGCGGCTTATGGCGATATTCAGAAATATTACCGCTTGCGACCGCTCTCTGCCACGAACACCACGACTCGGCTCCCTCTGGGCAATCGTCATGTTGTGGCTCACTATCTGTGGATATTTTATGTTTGATAGTTGCCCAAATTGCTTTCCTCATTTTTTCAACATCATCGCTGTTCCTCCGAATAGCCAAGCCGTAATATGTGCTCAACTCGTCAATCAATTTTCCGGTGAGCTTTCCTCTGCCAGACAATCCTTTTTGTTTTTTCACGATTTCGCGGAGGCGCGTTCCCATACGTTTTTGGACATGATCGATGCACTCTTTTTTTTTATCTCGAAACCGTCGTATGGATCGCTATTCGATATGCCCAGAAACGTTTTCGAATCGCCGTCACCAATATAATATTTATATTTTATGCCATAGAGCTCTTCAGACCGTTGAAACATTTCGACAGCTGAGCCGACTTCCATTTTTCCGGAGGAGCCGCTATGGTTCGCCTGGCACTCATCGTCGTGGGTACTTTTCCATTCCCAGTACTCCGCGGTGCTTTCTTTTTTTCCCAATGCTCGCAAGCTTTGCAATATTTCGATTTCACCATAACGTCGATCACTTTTTTAGTGTTCCAGCCGATTAGCGATGTTATGCCGAAAAGCGAGCTGAAACCGCGCTTACGCCACGATCCGTCGCCTGAAACGATAATTCCGTCCTCCACCCCATTTTTCAACGAAATTGTCTCCTCCTCAAGTGCAGCTTTTTGTTTCCTCACTGTGCTCACAGCTTTAGTGGCAATCGAAATCGAATTTAAGATTCGATCGTAGAAGGCTGAAATATGGGGCGCGGTAGGTCCATAAATGCACAAAACTTCATCAGGCCATGCAAACCGACGCCAAGAAGACGCATACTGAATACGACCCGACGATTTATTTCGTATGCATTGTCAATCATAGGACACGAATTGATTTGCACTTTTTCACAATGGCCGCAATCGACCTCGATCTTGAATCCGAGTCCGCGCAAACTTTTTTCAGTAAACTTTATATCGCGATCACACAATTTGCACTTCACTAACGTCGATATAATGTTCAATGCATTGACGAGGTGTACTATACGATAACCGAAATCGTTAGTAACACCGACCTCTAAATCGTCCGACGATTTTAACTTTTTCGCCGACGTGCTCACATACTCTGCAGAACTATTGTCGGAGCTATAACGGTTCGGAGGTTTTCGATTCGGAATTTTCGTTCGACTCCTCGTCACATAGCTCCGTTTTGTTCCTTTTTTCCCCGCGTACACTTTCGGATTATCCATTTCGATGAGCAAAGAATAATTCTGAGCGTTTGATATTTATAAACGAAACGATTCGGAGCGTTTAGACACGAGTAGCGTTGCTTCTATTCGCAAACTGACGCTATGACGCTATCCCTATACCTGCCTTGAACATTTTTCAATTATCGCCACCTACGGCTTTTTTCGAAACTATATTTATAACAATAACCGATTTTTGTGAAGGGAGACAAAACAATACCTGGGAAAGACCCGCAGGACCTGGGAAAGGCCCGGTATCAGTGGTGGACTAAGTGGGGGGGGGAGGCGGAGGGGGCGGTCCGCCCCGGGCCTCTGGTCCTGGGGGGCCTCCAAATCTCGAGAAGTCATTTTTTTGTAAAATTCCAACCAAAGCCGAAATATATTCAGTAAGGGGCAGTTTCGAGTTGGAGGCCCCGTACGTATGCAAAATATAAACATAGGTAGGTAGGTACTAATTCACCTGTTATCAGGGGGCCTATTACGGTTCTCGGGTGACACTTCTCACTTCTCGCATTTTCATCTCGCGTGAGTTTAGTCACGCTATTACGGATCAGTTAGGTGAAAATGTCACATCACTAGGAACTTCCGGCTAGTGATTCCACATTTTCACGACACCGTAGAAGGGGTATACTAGCACGCCTATCAAACCCAGCCCAAAACGAAAGACGTGCGCATCGGCAAAAACAATCTCTTCACTCGAATAAGCAACAAGTTTAAATAGAATCTGAGTTTGCAACATGAATGTTACCGAAAAACAAAAACAAATGTTATTAGATTTCACGAAAAAAGACGAAGATTTAGCACGAGGCAGATTGCGACACAGCCATTAAAAAAAAAAAAATACTGGTAATTTTTGCATCATATCAGAACATAAAACGGTTCTTATAAACAGTGATAGAATTATTGTTTTATGTTAATAAATCGAACTATTATGCAATATATTCTTGTTCCGTTAAACTAAAGGGATCCAAGGCATCGCACAGTGATCGTCGTATACGAAGCATTCGATTTTGCCTATCTCGCAAAACCACAATCATCAAAAAATTATTCATCATTATCGGACGACATTACTTAACTCGCTACGATATCAATTTTAAGTTGCTGAATTTTATTAATTATTCGGTGTCGAGATGCTACCTTCGCTGTCGCTGAATCAGCTATTTAATAGTAACTTGTGTTATGTGTTAGCTTTGGACGTGTTGTCGCTGGGTTAGGAAGACGCTCACGCATGCGCATTTCAATTTTCGAGATGACATTTCGTGTCGAGTAAACTTACGTGAATAATCTCGCATTTTCATTAGGTGAAGAGAACCGTAATATCGTGATCTGCTCACTTTTGTCATTTTCACCCGAACGGAGAACCGTAATAGCCCCCCAGGTCATGATAGAAATTGTCAATATAGCATAAAGCTCTACCTACTTATAGCCAGCACCATAAAAATGGTGCGCCCCGCGCGGTGGGCCCCGCTCACTCTATGGTGACTTTGGCGCGAAACATAAATACTAGATCCGAACAATTGAAAAATTTCGTAATAAAAATGACATACATACGTACTAAAGGAATTACATCCATACGTACTAAAGAATAACAACAAGGGAAATCAACCAATCTGAACCTTACTGTCGTAAAATTACATTATAACTTGTACCTTGTTAGAAGCCAAAACAAATATAGTAGCCGCCGCTGTTGCCAACTTGTTTTGTTATACCCACCATCAGCAGTTCTGCGATCCACCAGGAAACCTCTAATACCGCTTGGTGTTACCGCTTAAGGTCTAGTAAGCGAGCCACTACATCTGATGCACTTACATAACAAGATTATGAAGTATTTCAAAACATACTTTTTCAAGCAAATTGAACTCGATTCAATTACTATACCCTGTAGTCTATATTCATTCAAATCTATATACAGCCAAAACATTATTCAGGGAATCCCCATGGCGGTGGTAGATATTTACAAGATCGTAGTGTTGCCTACACCATAAAAGTTGACACATTTTGTGTCAAAGGGCCTTGTCATAGTAAAATATAATGTATCATAAATTTGTTTACACGTTAGTGGTTGAATATCTTGCTCACCACTAACAAAAACCACCAGCCACTAAAAACAAATTTTATCCACTAAAAGGGATGTCTAAACCACCAGTTTACGTAAGAAATCAACTAAGTTGTCAACACTGTTAGCCGCTGCGGGACTTTCCTGACCCACGGTCTTGCATACCGGTCTGGAAACGAAGCCACATTTCAATGATGCCGTGAGGCATCGTTACAAGATCCACTTTTTATTCCGCTCGCCGCCACATCCGTCGGTCCTATCGGAGGATATCCCCCACCCACGGTCTTCTGTGATCTCATCCTACTTATAATTTCTGTGTTGTCATGTGAACGATAAGCGCGGTCCGTGTCATCTCATGGTCTTAAGGCATTTCTTTCACGAACTCGAATATTTAACAATTAATTGATTTTTGTCTATAATCAAGTAAAAATACATCCCCGTATACGTGTAAAATTGCAAGCCAATTTACCGAACTTTTAACGAAAAATGACAACTCTAAAAAAAGGTCTCTTTTATACGGCGCTTTATGGAGATAACGCGCTGGCCACATTTCTATGTAATAATTTAAACACCAAATAACTGTAGATGCCAGATATAAACTGCTCACACGTGTAAAATATTATAAAGATTTCGTAGTGACAATAAAAACAGCCGGTCACAGAATGTTTAGAGAAAATATTCAGAATTAAACCTAGAAATATGTGACTAGCAGACGAGTTTTCGTAGCTGCGACTTTTCAGAGAATGGGTCTATCAATCAGTTTAGTCTTTAGTAAGAGTATTATTTGTTCATTTGGTTTTTCATTCGTATCCTCATCAAATATTCGGGGGCAAGGTCGACGGCGCATGCGCCTCGATCTGGAGAGTGGGAGAGACAGACAGAAGATATTCTATCCATGTCACACATGTACCCGTCAACAGCAATGCCACGTAGTGGCGAAAAATGAAAAGAAAAGTAGATCGACTTAGCGCGCCTAACATATCGTGGTCGTTTCCAAACCTGTATCAAACCTTTATTATTATTAGATGGGACAACAGTAAATCGTTGCCCTGTTTATCACTTATAATCCAATACTTCTTGATCATTTGTGTCTCGGTCGCATTATGCGAGAGAAGTTTTTCTAAACTGAAATTTATAAAAAAAATTCGTAGAGCTATGATGAACCAAGAACGCCTAGTAAATCTGTCCATTCTATCAATTGAAAGGAAAGTTTCAAGGGAAATAGATTTCAACGACGTTATTGAGAAGTTCAGTTAAATGAAAGCACGATAACATGTAAAATAGTTACAAAGCAAAAGCTTTGTTTTTAAACATATAAGTACAGTAAAAGTTACTTTCTTATTATAGTCGTTATTATTTATTTGCACTCTACCTGCTTGGTGCTGTGTTAAATGCTGATCCGTGTTCTAACTTTTTTACCCATATCATAAGTCGGGCGTATAGTAAAATTACATATCATCAATAATACATCCATTTTTTAGCAGACCGGGGGCCTCATTTATTATATGCCGCCCCGGGCCTCCAACGGGCTTAGTCCGCCACTGCTTATGATATGGGTAAAAAAGTTAGAACACGGATCAGCATTTAACACAGCACCTAGCAGGTAGAGTGCAAATAAATAATGAAGACTATAATAAGAAAGTAACTTTTACCGTACTTATATGTTTAAAAACAAAGCTTTTGCTTTGTAAGTATTTTACATGTTTTCGTGCTTTCATTCAACTGAACTTCTCAATAACGTAGTTGAAATCTATTTCCCTTGAAACTTTCCTTTCAATTGATAGAACGTACAGATTTACTAGGCGTTCTTGGTTCATCATAGCTCGACGACTTTTTAAAATAAATTTCAGTTTAGAAAAAGTTCTCTCGCATGATGCGACCAAGACACAAATGATCAAGAATTATTGGATTATAAGTGATAAACATGGCAAAGATTCGCTGAAGTCCCATCTAATAATAATAAAGGTTTGATACATGTTTGGAAACGACCACGATATGTTAGGCGCGCTAAGTCGATCTACTTTTCTTTACATTTTTCGCCACTACGTGGCATTGCCGTTGACCGGTACATGTGTGACATGGATAGAATATCTTCCGTCTGTCTCTCCCACTCTCCAGATCGAGGCGCATGCGCCGTCGACCTTGCCCCCGAATATTTGATGAGGATACGAATAAAAAACCAAATGAACAAATAATACGCTTACTGGAGACTAAACTGATTGATAGACCCATTCTCTGAAAAGTCGCAGCTACGAAAACTCGTCTGCTAGTCACATATTTCTAGGTTTAATTCTGAATATTTTCTCTAAACATTCGGTGACCGGCTGTTTTTGTTGTCGCTACGAAATCTTTATAATATTTTACACGTGTGAGCAGTTTATATCTAGCATCTACAGTTATTTAGTGTTTAAATTATTACATAGAAATGTGGCCAGCGCGTTATCTCCATAAAGCGCCGTATAAATGAGAGCCTTTTAAGAGTTGTCATTTTTCGTTAAAAATTCGGTAAATTGGTTTGCAATTTTACCCGTATACGGGGATGTATTTTTACTTGATTATAGACGAAAATCAATTAATTGTCAAATATTCGAGTTCGTAAAAGAAATGCCTTAAGACCATGAGATGACACACGGACCGCGCTTATCGTTCACATGGCAATACGGAAATTATAAGTAGGGTGAGATCACAGAAGACCGTGGGTGGGGGATATCCTCCGATAGGAGCGACGCATGTGGCGGCGAGCGGAATAAAAAGTGGATCTTGTAACGGTGCCTCGCGACATCGTTGAAATGTAGCTTCGTTTCCAGACCTGTATGTAAGACCGTGGGTCAGGAAAGTCCCGCAGCGGCTAACAGTGTTGACAACGTAGTGGATTTTTTACGTAAACTGGTGGTTTAGATATCCCTTTTAGTGGATAAAATTTGTTTTTAGTGGCTGGTGGTTTTTGTTAGTGGTGAGCAAGATATTCAACCACTAACGTGTAAACAAATTTATGATACATTATATTTTGCTATGACAAGGCCCTTTGACACAAAGTGTGTCAACTTTTATGGTGTAGGCAACATTACGATCTTGAAAATACCTACCAGCGCCATGGGGATTCCCTAAATAAGGCTATGTTCACATGGACGCGCGGCACCGCGCGAACGGCTCACCGCGCGGTACAAAATTCAATGAAAACAACGTTAGCGTCTACATGGACGCCCGGTTCTCGACGCTGCTCTTGTACCGCGCGGCGCCGCGCGGTACAAGATCTGCGGGCCTGTATGGAAATGTTCACTTGACCGCGCGGCACCGCGCCACACTGGGCGGTTCTCGACGCCGCGCGATACAAGATCTGCAAGCCTGTATATGGCTATGTTCACATGGACGCGCGGCACCGCGCGCTCATGTGAACGATACTACCGCGCGGCACCGCGCGCTCATGTGAACGTTACTAACGCGCGGTACCGCGCGACATCGCGCGGTCATGTGAACTTAGCCTTATGTTTTGGCTGTATATAGATTTGAATGAATATAGACCACAGGGTATAGTAATTGAATCGAGTTCAATTTGCTTGAAAAAGTATTTTTGAAATACTTCATAATTTTGTTATGTAAGTGCATCAGATGTAATTGCTTGCTTACTAGACCGTAAGCGGTAACACCAAACGGTATTAGAGGTTTCCTGGTGGATCGCAGAACCGCTGATGGTGGGTTTAACAAAACAAGTTGGCAATAGCGGCGGCTACTATATTTATTTTGGCTTCTAACCAGTTACAAGTTATAATGTAATTTTACGACAGTAAGGTTCAGATTGGTTGATTTCCCCTGTTGTTATTCTTTAGTACGTATGGATGTAATTTCTTTAGTACGTATGTATGTAATTTTTATTACGAAATTTCTCAATTGTTCGGATCTAGTATTTATGTTTCGCGCCAAAGCCACCATAGAGTGAGCGGGGCTCACCGCGCGGGGCGCACCATTTTTATGGCGCTGGCTATAAGTAGGTAGAGCTTTATGCTATATTGACAATTTCTATCATGACCTGGGGCGCTATTACGGTTTTCTTCACGTAGTGAAAATGCGAGATTATTCACGTAAGTTTACTCGACACGAAATGTCATGTCGAAAATCGAAATGCGCATGCGTGAGCGTCTTCCTAACCCAGCGACGACACGTCCAAAGCTAACACATAACACAAGTTACTATGAAATAGCTTATTCAGAGACGGTAGCATCTCGACACCGAATAATTAATAAAATTCAACAACTTAAAGTTGATATCGTAGCGAGTTAAGTAATGTCAGCCGATAATGATGAATAATTTTCTGATGATTGTGGTTTTGCGAGATCGGAAAAATCGAATGCTTCGTATACGACGATCACTGTGCGATGCCTTGGATCCCTTCAGAACAACGGAACAAGAATATATTGCATAATAGTTCGATTTATTAACATAAAACAATAATTTTATCACTGTTCATAAGAACCGTTTTATGTTCTAATATGATACAAAAATTACCAGTATTTTTTTAATTGAATGGCTGTGTCGCAATCTGCCTCGTGCTAAATCTTCGTCTTTTTTCATGAAATCTAATAATATTTGTTTTGGTTTTTCGGTAACATTCATGTTGCAAACTCAGATTCTATTTAAACTTGTTGCTTATTCGAGTGAAGAGATTGTTTTTGCCGATGCGCACGTCTTTCGTTTTGGGCTGGGTTTGATAGGCGTGCTAGTATACCCCTTCTACGGTGTCGTGAAAATGTGAGATCACTAGCCGGAAGTTCCTAGTGATCTAACATTTTCACCCGACCGATCGGTAATAGCGTGACTAAACTCACGTGAGATGAAAATGCGAGAAGTGAGAAGTCTCACCGAGAACCGTAATAGGCCCCCTGATAACAGGTGAATTAGTACCTACCTACCTATGTTTATATTTTGCATACGTACGGGGCCTCCAACTCGAAACTGCCCCTTACTGAATATATTTCGGCTTTGGTTGGAATTTTACTAAAAAATGACTTCTCGAGATTTGGAGGCCCCCCAGGACCAGAGGCCCGGGGCGGACCGCCCCCTCCCCCCCCCCCCCCCTTAGTCCACCACTGATCATAAGTAGGGCGTATAGTAAAATTACATATCATCAATAATACACGCATTTTTTAGCAGACCGGGGGCCTCATTTATGTGCCGCCCCGGGCCTCCGACGAGCTTAGTCCGCCACTGCAACTACACCAATACATGGGCCGTGGAGACGAGAGTAAAGGAGCCCGAACGCAATGCTGGCGAAATGGTTGTGAAAGTGATGAATGATCCGCGGATTGAACCCGCCTGGCGGCGCTACCACTGCTGGCTCCGTCCGCGCGATGATTTTGAATCGTCGATCCCCAATTTGTCATATATTTGTTTCTTATTAGCGCAGTTTATAATACTGAAGAGTAATGTTGATATGCTTTTGTTTAAATTATGAAATGATAATATATCAGTAATTTTTTACTTGGAGGTGATCTATACTGTAAATGTTTTATTTGTATACGGTGACACGTACGTTTAAACAGCCATAATGTGAATTTTGCATACTGGATTTTCAAGAAAAATATTTTTTTTCGTCGCTACAAAAAGAAATAATAAAATAAATAATTTACATCAAACCTCAAATCAACCAACAAATCAAACCGAATTTAAACCCCAGGCGGGGCAACAACTTAAATATTAGAAAACTACCTATTCTAGTGATGGAAGGGACATGCGGGGTAAGCGCAATATTTACCCATGGCGAAGCTGAAATCAAAAAATAAATCCAATTGAATATTATAGGTAATACATTATAACGAAATGGGAGCGAGGGGGATTTATATTAAAGGATGTGCATATTTAACCTAAAAAACGTTTTTTTATCCAAGCACCATGCATTACATTTTTGCTGTGTCAAAGGAATCTCTAACAGCATTAAAATTAATGGCAATTATAATTAAATTCGGCGACGATAGCATGCAATAAAAGAAATACAAACGATTTGGCAAAATGAATCAACATGTAGTTGCACATGCCGATGTCAATATTTGTCAATATTTTCGCTAACTCGCGAATTAATTGCATAAACATAATATTAAGGTTCAGTTTTTACCTTTATTGGATTGACTTTTTCTGTTTTGATTTTATAAATACTTTTAATACCGAAATATCACTCAACGATGCGTGACAGCGTAAACTGTATGTAACTGACACATATATAATACTCACATATATAGTAACTGACAGTAATACGTCACTGTATGTATGTCACAAACACACACATATATATATATATATATATATATATATATATATAATACTCACATATATAGTAACTGACAGCAGTGCAGCCAGATCGCGCGTAAAAGTTACCCCCTCACTAGTCTCTTACGCGCCCATCACACAATCATAGTAGTGCGTGTCCGTGAGCGAGCGACGCTCGGAGCTCGGACGTCTTCGGAAAGAGCCGAGCACGGTTGAAGTTTCCCGACCGCGCCTTCGGCAGCTACACCAACATGGACGCTGAGCACGTTCATGTGCGGCCAAGCCGAAACGAAGGCTTCGAGGGAAAAAGCAATCTGAGCACGACTCGCGCGTGACGTCACCCGACGGCACGCGGGAGGCGTTTAGATGATTTCAATGCTTATTTACCTCTTGATTCTCTGCGTTATTAATGGATACAAAAAATGTATCGCGCACTCTGATCGCTTATTTTTTAGTTTATACGTTAATTTAAATATAATAATAAATCTCAATTACAACTTATTTATCTTATATAAAATTGTTTACGCTTTACTCACACCCGTCCTTATGCCAAATAAATTATAATTCAAAAACGTAAGCGGAAATATATTTATATTCGTATTATTATATTCATTCTCATATACTTTCATCAAGCGATAAAGCATTATCCCCAAAAAGAAGCCAATCATCCATCCAGCCGCGAATCGTAAGTACCAGAAAGTGCACATATTCTACAAGCGATGAGATGGTCCGTTGGTAGCGTTCCTGGTTTCGGTCCGCAGGGGCCCCTAGTGCAAATTTTTCTCCAAATTTTTCATAATTTCTCATATTTTAGTCGTATTTGAGATTTTCGGAGAAAAAATGATTTAAAACAGATTCAAGTTCCGGTCTATTTCCCAAAAACACATTTTTTTTACTGAAAATTCATGATTCCTCATTTTCTATGACTTTTTCCTATGACCTGAGTGAACGGATGCGGACATATTCGGAGAAAAGTTAAAGATGAAAAGAAATGAGATTTTCGTAAAAAAAAACTTATTATTATTATTTTTTTTCGGAAATTTCCCTATTTCCTATTACCTGAGTAAATGGCTGCGAAAATATTCGGAGAAAATTTAGAGATGAAAAAAATTAGATTTTCGTAAAAAAAACTTATCATTTTTTTCGGAACTTTTTCTTTTTCGTATTGAGTGGACGGCTGCGGAGATATTCGGAGAAAAGTTATAGATGAAAAAAATGTGATTTTCGCAAAAAAAACACATTTTTTTATCCCTCATAATTCTGAGAAATAATGAATTTCCGAAATGTTTGCAAACATTATTTTCCTTAAGGGGTAACACCACTGTAACGGCCTGCCACGAAGTGTTTTAGACAAATAAAACTTGGGGTAATTATTAAGCATATATTTAAGTATATTGCAAAAAAATTTTATGGGAAAATATTACAAAATGACGACACTGCAGCAAATTCTTCCGAGGCATGTTGAACTTAAGGTGCTATGCGGCACGTAGTATAACCCGTGCCAATTTTAATATGGACAAAATATTTTTTTTTAAACCTAGATGAGTGTAGCTAGTGAACCACGTAGGGGATTTTAGAAATATTGATTTTTGAGTAATTGCCGAGTATTTGACTAAAAATGTTCATTTAGACCTAATAAAACAAAATTCTTTTTTTATATTAAAATTGGCACAGTTTTACTGCGTGCCGCAGAGTTTCGACATGCTTCGGAAGAATTGCTGCAGTGTCGCCATTTTGTAATATTTTCGGATAAAAATTTCTAGCAATATACTTAAATATATGCTCAATAAATACCGCAAGTATTATTTGTTTATCACATTTTCTTCCGCCAAAAAAAATATCAAAAAATACGCTTCCTGTAAGGCCGTTATTCATATAATTTCCGACATTTTCCCGTGATCGTAATTAAAATGATGAAATATTCGGAAAAATTCGAAAAAGTTCGGAGAAATTCGGAAAAACTCGGATGTTTGCGTAAAAATAATTGCCCGCAAAACTCCGAATTCTTCATATTTGTTCCAATGCATAGAAAAATTCGGAATTTTTCGGAAAAAAATTTGCACTAGGGGCGCGGGATCGTTCCCAGCGCTCAGTGCTTTTTTTATAATTATTATTACTATTAATTCTTATTTGATTAGTTATTTTTATTAGTTATCATTATTATTTTAATTAGTTATCTTTTAGTGTCGAAAAATGTATCGCGCACTCTGACCGCTTATTTTATTAGCTTGTACGTTAATTTAAATATATAACAAATCTAAATTAAAACTTATTTATCTTCTAAAAAATTATTTGCGCTTTACTCACACCCGTCCCTATGCCAAATAAATTGTAATTCATAAAAGTAAGCGGAAATATATTTATATTCGTATTATTATATTCATTCTCATATACTTTCATCAAGCGATAAAGCATTATGATAATGCTTCATCGCTTGATGAAAGTATACGAGCGGAAATATATTTATATTCGTATTATTATGTTCATTCTCATATACATTCATCAAGCGGTAAAGCATTATGATAATGCTTTATCGCTTATAGACGGGTGTGAGTAAAGCGCAAACAATTTTTTCGAAGATAATTTGTAATTTAAATTTATTATTATATTAGAATTAACGTACAAACTATTAAAATAAGCGGTTAGAGTGCGCGATACATTTTTCGACACTAAAAGATAACTAATTAAAATAATAATGATAACTAATAAAAATAACTAATCAAATAAGAATTAATAGTAATAATAATTTTAACAAAGCACTGAGCGGGGGGAACGATCCCGCGCCCCTAGTGCAAATTTTTTTCCGAAAAACTCCGATTTTTTCCGGAAAATTGTTCCGATTGTTTCCGAATTTTTCTATGAATTGGAACAAATATGAAGAATTCTGAGTTTTGCGGACAGTTATTTTTACGCAAACATCCGAGTTTCGCCGAATTTCGCCGAATTTTTTCAAATTTTTCCGAATTTTTCCGAATATTTCATCATTTTAATTACGATCACGGGAAAATCTTGGAAATTATATCAAGACTTTATGGGATAACACCACTGTAACGGCCTTACAGGAAGCGTATTTTTTGATATTTTTTTTGGCGGAAGAAAATGTGATAAACAAATAATACTTGCGGTATTTATTGAGCATATGTATGTATGTAATGGTTTATTGCGTCCCCTTAGGGTTACATCTGGACCTCCGTCTCGTCTTCCTCCTTTTTACAATTCCGCCTCTTACACTTCTATTCCCTACTCTTTACACTCTATCTTAACCTATCCTTAATTCTATTCCGCCAGCCCCTCGCTCTCCTTCGCTCGCGCCGCCGCTCTTCTCTTTTTCTTTCCGCCTTAATTCTACTTACACCTAGTTCGCTCGCTCCTCTCCTCGCTTCCCTACTTCCGTTTCCCCCTTTCACTCCATTCCTCTCTCATACCGATTCTACCTCTCCTCCTCTCTCATAATTCTTCTCTTCCCTCTCCTTCCTCCTTTCCTGCAATCTTTTCATCCATTCCTCTCCCCCTCCTCCTTCATCCAGAATTTCTCTCACCCTTTCTCCTATCCCCCTTTCCTCCCCTTCTCCTCCTCCGCACCTGTCTATTACATGTTCCCATGTTTCACCCTCCTCCCCACACATCCTACATTTTCTCTCTTCCTCCGTCTCCCAGTATCGCCCCTCTCTCATTTCGTTCCCAAACCTAAACCTCGCTACCCTCCTGTACCTTTCCTCTCCCCACCCTCTCTTTAAATACCCTGGTACCCCTGTTGCTACTACCTCCTTGTACCATCCATTAAACCTCGATCCCCTTATCCTTTCCCACCTCTCCCTTTCCTGTTCTTCCCTGTCCTCCGCCTCTATTCTCTCGTACCCCTCCCCTTCTTGTTCTTGTTCCGCCTCTCCCCTCCGTCTCCCTTTTTCCCTGCATTCCTCCCTCCCCCTCTCCCATGCTGACCTTCCTGGTTCCCCCCTCCTCTCCCTCTCCCTTATTTCCTCCCAGCATTTCCTCGCCCACTCACTTCCTCCCCCCTTCTCTAACTTTTCCTCATACCTCCAAGCTCTTCTTGCTGCCCTCGTTCTTATTTTTTCCCTTTTCATCTCCTCTCTTACCATATACCCTGGTGTCCTTCAGTCTAACCCCAACACCCATCTTATGTATCTTTCCTGTACTGCCTCCATTGCCTCCCTTTCCTCCCACCCCCAGATCTCCGCCCCATACCCCAGCACCGTCCACACCAGCGTGTTAAATAGCCACATCCTCCTTCCCACATCCTTTCCGAACTCCCTCTTCCCTATTCCCCACACTTGTCTCATTACAGTCCCCGCCTTCTTTATTCTCTCTTTCACCTGTGCCCCTTGCTCCCCATTCCTCTTAAAGACATATCCCAGGTACTTGAATTCCTTCACTTCCTCTATCTCTTCCTCGCCCCATTTCCACGTCTTCTTTTTGAACCTCCCCCCTCCTTTCCTAAACCTCATCACCTTCGTCTTTCCCACGTTTACTTCCAGCTTCTTCCTTTCAAAGTACCTCTCCAGCCTCCTGATCATACTCTCCATGTCTTCCTCCCTCTCCGCCATCACCACCACATCATCCGCGTATGCCAGCGAGAATATTTTTTCTCTCCCTATTTTAATTCCTCCCCATTCCCGTTTCCTTAACTCCTCTTCCAGCTCTGCCGTGACTATGTTGAACACCGCCGGGCTTAAGGTAGTACCTCCACAGAAGAGTCGAATTAAGAAATGGTTAAAATTTGACATATATGTTATTCAATACATTATCCAAACATCTGTGCAATTTGAATAAGTTTGACCACCCCAAACCTGAGATATTTACACTTAAAGTTGGCTTGGTTTACACGCAACAAATGCGTTATGATGGCCAAATAGAGCATCATTAATTTTACCGTCAAAACTAAAATTAAGAAATTGATAAAAAAACGAGGATAAGCTAGAGTAAGATATCACGAATAATGTGAAAAAAAATGAGAATGATTCACCATCTAGTTTCCAAGATATAACCATGAAAAGCCCTCACAATTTTGGTGCAAAGCCTGGCAAAGCCTGGCAAAGCCTGGCAAAGCCTGGCAAAGCCTGGCAAAGCCTGAAAAAAAAACAATTGGGGCAAAGCCTGGACAGTCCCGGCAAAAAGTTTACTGGCAATGGTAGATCAAAAACACAATATAAAATATATTTTACGGCAATAAATTATATCCATCGTATTATCTACTAATACCGAGTCAATATTGCGTAGTTTTTAATTTTATTTATTACTAATTAAACCAATTATCAATCTTTTAAACATGAACATGGTATGTAAACTTTTGGTTGAGATTTTCGCGGAGGAACTACCTTAAAGGGCATCCCTGTCTTACCCCCTTCTCCATCCAAAACACCTCTCCCGTCTCTCCCCCTGCCTTCACCCTGCTCCTCGTCTCCACATATATTTCTTTCACTCTTTCCCTTAACCCTTTCCTTATACCTCTCTCCTCCATTGCCTTCGTTAGTTCTCCACGATCTACCGAGTCAAAGGCCGCTCTCAGGTCAATGAAAGCTGCTATGAGCTTTCCTCTCCTCTTCGCCGTCTGCTTCCCTATCAAATAGTTTAATATATATATATTATCTATCGTTCCCATTCCTGCTCTGAATCCCGTTTGGTTCTGCGGCACCGCTCCGATTCTCTCCGTCTCTTCTTCCAGCCTTTTTGCCAACACCGTCGCGTACACCTTGTATAGCGACGGCATCAGCGTCACCCCCCTGTATTCCTCCACTCTCTCGCCCTTCCCTTTTTTTATTATTGGGACTATAATTCCCTCCTTCCATCCCACTGGCCAACCCTCCCCTTCCCACACCCTCCTGCAGATCTCCCAAGCCCAGTCAATCGCCTTCTCTCCTCCCCACTTCCACGCTTCGTTCGGCATCTCGTCTCCCCCCATCGCCTTCCCCTCTTTTATTTTCTTAATCGCCATCCTTATTTCCTCTTTCCTTAAACCCTCCTCCCTATCTCCTCTTCGTTCCCTTCTTGCTCCCCCTTCCCCTCTTCTATCCGTTCCCCCTAGCAGCCCCCTGAAGTATTCCTTCCACTCTCGCGCCTTTATTCCATCCTCCACTCTTTTCCTCCTCTTTCTACCCCTGTTCACTATCTTCCACACTTCCTCTTCCGTCTTCGCTTCCGCTACCTCCCTAATTCGCCTATTTCGTTCTTCCTCCTTTTTTCTCTCACACATCTTATTGTACTCCCTTTTCTTCCCCTTGTACCGTTCCATCGTGCTTCTTCCTTTCCTCCATTTCCTTAGTTCCTCCCTCATCTCCCTCTTCTTCTTTCTACTTTCCTCGTCCCACCATCCTTCTCTTGTCATTCTTCTCGCCCTACCCTCACCTTCCTCGCTTACCTTCATCGCCTCCTTCATTTTCCCCTCTATCTCCGTGGCCAGCCCTTGCACGTCCCCTCCCTCTAATTCCACTTCCTCCAGTCTTCTTCTGTACCCCTCCTTCATCCTTTCCGTCCATTTGCCACTTCCTACCGTTCTTTCCCCTTTGCTCTGACTCTTTCTTTCCCTTTTCCCTTTTTTAATCGTCACCACTATCGGGTGGTGATCCGACTCCACATTGTCCCCTATCCACATCCTCTCCACCGCTTCCCTTGTTTTCCTGTCGCCTAGTGCGTAGTCAATGACCGTCTCCTCCCTTCCCCCTGTATATGTGAATTCTCCCTCTTCGTCCCCTTCTATGTTCCCGTTCAAAATCTCCCACCCCGTTTCCTCTAGCACCTTTATCAGCTTTCTTCCTTCCGCGTTTACCTTCCCGTCTTTCGACCTCCTTCCCTCCTCCCTCTCCTCCCTCTCCTTCCGTCCTCCTCCCCCTTCCACTCCCGTCCGCGCGTTGAAATCCCCTCCAATTATTACCCTCATTCACTCCTGCCGCTCCATCCATTCTTTTAGCCTCCCCGCTTTCCTTTCCATATCTCCGTTTATGTACACCCCGATTATTGCCCATCTATTCTTCCCTTCTTCCACCTCCTCCGTCATCATCCCCTCTTCCTCCCCCCTGCCACCTTTCCTTTGCGCTTTCATCTCCCCCCTCACCCCTATCACCATCCCTCCCATTGCTCTACCCTTTCTATTTCTTTTCACCGCCCACTGTGCCATCCATGTATACCCCCTCGGCAGTCTTTCCCTAATTCTGTCCCATCCTTTTTCTTCCACCCACGTCTCCACCATCACTACCACTTCCCAATCCTCCAAACCCTTCCAGAAATTCTTATCCTTATTCGTAAGACCCGCCACATTGCAAAACGATATTTTCCACCTCCCCCCTTCTTCTTCCTCCTTTCCTTTCTTTTTCTCGCCCTTTTTCTCCGTCCTCTCTAATCGTTTTTTGATCCCCTCCTGGTCCCTTCCCCTTCTCTTTCCACTTGCCTCCTCTCCTCAGCTCTTCCTGTCCCCCTTTCCTCTCCCCTCCAGTCTCTCAATACTTCCTTTTTCTCATCCCAATGCCACACTTGGCCCTCGATTATCACCTTCCCATACCCCACCCTCACCCTTTTCCCCCTTCTTTCCTCTTCCTCTCCTATTCTTTTCAAATTCCACTGCATTCTCCTTTCCTTCCACGTTAAGTCGTCCTCAATTCTTTCTTTCCTCCCCCTCAGCTCCTTTTTCCTCCTCATCACTTCTTTTTTCTCCTCTATTTCCTCCATTCTTACCTCCACTTACCCCCTCCACTCTTCCCGTCGCTCCTATTCTCTCCAAAACCTTTTCTACCGTTTGTTTTATCGTTCCCTCCCTTGTAGCCCCCCTTATTATGAAGTTCCTCCTTCTTTTCTCCCTTTCCTTCCGCTCCATCTTCCTCTCCATTTCCTCTAACCTTCTCTCCACCAGTCCCTCCCCTCTCTCTCCCCTCGCTTCGTTTCCCTCTCCCTCGCCCCCCTTCCTTCTCTCTTCCGCGCACTCCATTTCACGCAGTCTTTCTCCGATCCTTACAATCTCCCTCCCTTGTTCCCCTATTTTTTCCATTTTTCCTTCTACTTCCCTTATTCTTTTTTCCATTCCCTCCTTTTCCTTTCTCCATCTTTCCTCTGCCAGCTTCATCTCTCCTCTCACCCTCCCTAATTCGTTTTCCACTTTTTTCCCTTGCCCTTTTACCTCCTCCAGTCCCCTCTGTATCTCTCTCCTCATTGCCTCTATTTTTTTTTATTGGTCTTTTCCTTAGGTACACGCTTGTCGCGTTTGTTACCTATTCTTTCCCATCATTATGACCATTATTTCCTCTACTGTTTACTCCTTTTTCTTCTCCATGTTTTCCCTGTTCCCCCTCTTGCGGCCGCAGCCGACTTCCCCCTCTGTATCATATTCAACATGACATTTCTGTCATGGGTATAGGGAAACTGCGGAAAACCTATACCGATACAGCCGGTCATCGAGTTCGCCCCCCAGTCGTGGAACTAGTCTTATTTCGCCGCGAAATGCCGAAGAAAAACATTTCACGACGAAATGTACGCGACTGGGATTCGAACCCGCGACCTCCCGGTCCGCTGGTTTAGTGGCGAGCACGCTAACCACTAGACCATCGCACCGGTTCCTCATTGCCTCTATTAACTCCTCTAATCTTCCCCCCTCGTGTCTCCCTCCCTCCGGCGACCTCAGCACCTTCCTGCTCTTCTGGAAGGCCTCTTTTCCCTCCTGCCCTTTATCCTCCATCTGCTCTCTCTTCCTCTTCCATAACTCGCTAATTTCCCCTACGCTCTCACTTCTTTCCAACCGTAGCCGTTCCGCGTTCGTCTTTCTCCCCCTCCTTCTCGCTACTTCATCCTCCTCTCTCTCCATCACCCCTGGCCGTCGCGCCTCAACGGGTCCGCGTGCCTCGCCGAGTCTGCGTGCCTCGCTGCTCCCCTCCCGCTCCTTTCCTTCGTCGCACATCTCTTCCTTCGCCTTTTACCTGCCGCGTCTCACACCGCCTCTGTTTTACCCACCCGTTCTCCTTATCCCTTCTCCTTCTACTTCTTATCACTCCCGTCCTCTGTCGCTGCTGCTCTTCCTTCGCCTCGCGCTTACACCTTCACCCCTCGTTTTCCTTACCTCGTTCCCCCTCGCGGGTGGATTGTTCCTAACCTCACACTCACCTGTTTTCCGCTCGTTACCTCTTTACTCTCCCCTTATCGCTGTGTTTTTTCGTCCCTCCCACGCTCCCTTCCTTCCCCTTCCCTGTTCCTCGCTCTTCCGCTATTTTCCGCTACCTTCCTCACTGTTTTTTTCCCTTTCCTTTCCTCCCCGTCGCGCACACGTTCACTCGCACTCACACCGGAAACGGAAGTCGAACGGCGAACGGAGCGAGGTTTTCCGTCCGATCGAGCTCGACATATATCTGTGGCCGTACTGCGGATTGGAATATGCATTAAATGAATTTCAAAGTGAAAAACATGTATCGAGATCATTGTTTTCTCTCGGTTGCCCGTTTATGCCGAAAATGCGGGTTAACAAAATTAACAACGAACCGCGTTGAAAAATAAAACGCCGAAACGACCGTGAAAGGTTCAAAAAGAAATCTTGAGCCTTTGCCGCGATCGTTTCGGCATTTTTTTTCAACAGTAAACATTATGGAAAAGGGTGTATCATAAATGTTTCTTTATTTGCAATGACCGTCGTGGCTGAGTTGGTAGCGTGACGGATTTCGATGCTGAAGGTTCGGTTTCAATCCCCGGTGAGTCAACTTTTTTTTCTTCATTTTATATTCAGAAGATTTCGAACTTACTCTCGCTTTAGCTATTCTCGCCTGTTCAGGCATTATTTATGATATTTAATTCGTACACGGTTAATAAAAAAACAAGACATTGCTACCGGGACCAGAGCCCGCACGCTCATATCTCAACCGCGAGGCTCTTGTGACTGCAAACCTGCCTTACGTATACAGTAGAATCTCGATTATCCGAAACAATTGGGACCGAGACTAGTTCGGACAATCAAAAGTTCGGATAATCGAAACGTGGGTTTTTTGGGACGAGATCATCAACAACACCTTTTTACATAAAAAAAATACATAAATATATATTAAAATTTGACATACACATTAACGTTGAAATATATATATATATATATATATATATATATATATATATATATATATATATATATATATATACATACACGATGGCCGGAACATTGACGTCTAAAAATAAAATTTAGGTCCCTTGTATCGTGGGGTATCCGAATAACCCCCATGTATGTCGCGTGACTTTTCATAGTTTTCGAGTTATGCATTTTTTACTGCATTTTTGAGAATTTTCGACCTGACCAATTGGAAAAAAAAATCTTTAAAAAAAGTAGAAGACTATCGAGATTTTTTTTGCAACTGAATCTTTATGAGTAGTACTTTTATGCATAAAATAATCAGTTTCGTAACTATGATGAAAGTTATGAAAATGTTGGTCTAAAGTGAAAAATTTACGTTCGGTAAATTATGACTTAAATTTTCAACTTTAAATTAAAAATCTAAACAGGTGACTTCATGGTTCCTAATTAGGCCCTAAGAATGCGCCAGACTGTCAACTTTCATAATCATTAAAAAGAGTAGTACTTGATAGGGCTACTTTGGCTACAATTGACCTTCAATGACAGCGAGGTGGAAAATTCTTATAATTAGCCATCTGATTAAAAAAAAAATTTGCCCATTTTATCATTCCTATTTAGTTTGTTAACTAACCAAAAATAACTGCAGGGAAAGCTAAGATTGAAACATTTGGAGGTTTATTTTTTTTTAGTTTAATTTAAGTTTAATGAATTTTGCCCGATTCGTTCTCATGAATCAGGTAAAAGCTCGTTTACGCGATCCGTTCTCGTTACAAGAACGGATGGCGCAAAATTCATTAAACTTGAATTGAACTAAAATAAAATAAACCTCTAAATGTTTAAATCTTAGCTTTCCTGCAGTCATTTTTGGTTAGTTAACAAACTAAATAACCTTAAGAATGATAAAATGGGCAATTTTTTTTTCAATCAGATGGCCAATTTTTAGAATTTTCCACCTCGCTGTCTTTGAAGGTCAATTGTAGCCAAAGTACCCCTATTAAGTACTGCTTTTTTTTAATGATTATGAAAGCTGAGAGTCTGGCGCATTCTTGAGGCCTAATTAGGAACCATGAAGTCACCTGTTTACATGTTTAATTTAAAGTTGAAAATTTAAGTCATAATTTACCGAACATAAATTTTTCACTTTAGACCAACATTTTAATAACTTTCATCACAGTTACGAAGCTGATTATTTTATGCATAAAAGTACTAATCATGAAGATTCAGTTGCAAAAAAAATCTCGACAGTCTTCTACTTTTTTTTTTTATATTTTTTTTTAATTGGTCAGGTCGAAAATTCATAACTCGAAAACTATGAAAAGTCGCGGGACATACATGGGGGTTATTCGGATACCCCAGGATACAAGGGACCTAAATTTTATTTTTGGACGTCAATGTTCCACCCACCCTGTATATTTATATATGTGTGGGTGTGCGTGCGTGCGTGCATGCGCGCGCGCGCGTGTGTGTGTGTGTGTGTGTGTGTGTGTGTGTGTGTGTTTTAAACACCTGAAAAAGTCGAATGCCTTTTAAAATATATTTTTTTAATAAAATCGTCCATTTTTAATTGACGAACGGCTGCAACGCGTTTTTGAACGTCTAAGTCTCGCAGCTGTTTGAGAAGGAGAAGTTGCGTTGGATTGCTCATTGTTGCTCGCGGCGGTGGCAGCGAGCAACCATGTATCTTTCGCGCCAACGTTCGGATAATTGAGCTTCCGGATAAACTAAGTCATCGTTCGGATAATTGAGGGTTCGGATGATCGAGGTTCGGATAATCGAGGTTCTACTGTACACACTTATCCAACCTTAAAAAAAATCGCTGCAGCACCAACTGCATATTGTTTTTATGACCCCAAAGTATTTTTGAAGCCAAAAGAAAACGATAAATTCCTAGAATGGTGGTATGCCTTAAAGAAAAGAAATTGATTTTTTGATCATTGCAAATGTATATCCCCTCTTAAAGACTTTAAAAGAATCTCGTACGTGTTAGCGAAAATCGGCAGAAAATTATGAAGCAACTCGTCCATTTCTTTGATGTTCGCTATTTCGGTGTTCGCTATTATGGACCATCGCTCGTTTGCCTATCTGAGATCAAACCTTTCGAAGTTTGTATCCTCGATATCTGGCTTTTTGCTATAGATGGTATTACCAATATTAGATACTCACGTCTTTCTATTTCGGAGATGTGAATGTTCTAGATTGTTTAAATCTGTGTTTGTATGACTCAAACTCCAAACAAGCCCAAATAGACTCAATAGGAAAAAGAAAAAGTTCCGGCAAAAAAATAATATCAAGTTTTTTTTACGAAAATCTCATTTTTTTCATCTTTAACTTTTCTCCGAATATCTCCGCAGCCGTTCACTCAGGTCTTAGGAAAAGGAGAAATTTCCAGGAAAAAAATAAGAAATCAGAAAGCCAGGAACTTTACCAACGGGACCATCTTATCGCTTGTAGAATATGTGCACTTTCTGGTACTTACAATTCGCGGCCGGATGGATGATTACCTTGTTTTTGGAGATAATGCTTTATCGCTTGATGAAAGTATGAGAATTAATATAATAATACGAATATAAATATATTTCCGCTTACTTTTATGAATTATAATTTATTTGGCATAAGGACGGATGTGAGTAAAGCGTAAACAATTTTATATAAGATAAATAAGTTGTAATTTAGATATATTATTATGTTTAAATTAACGTATAAACTAAAAAAATAAGCGACCTGAGTGCGCAATACATTTTTTTGTATACATTAATAACGCAGAGAATCAAGAACTAAATTAGCATTGAAATCATCTAAAAGCCTAAAAAGCAATCTGAGCACGACTCGCGCGTGACGTCACCCGACGGCACGCGCGAGTCGTGCTCAGATTGCTTTTTCCCTCGAAGCCTTCGTTTCGGCTTGGCCGCACATGAACGTGCTCAGCGTCCATGCATTGGTGTAGCAGCCGAAGGCGCGGTCGGGACGCTTCGCCTTGCTCGGCTCTTTCCGAAGATGTCCGAGCATCGCTCGCTCACGGACACGCGCTACTACGATTGTGTGATGGGGGCGTAGGAGACTAGAGAGGGGGTAACTTTTACGCGCGATCTGGCTGCACTGCGTCCGAGCTCTGAGTACGGACGCAGTGCAGCCTCGATGCCCGTAGCAACATTTTTTTTTGTTAAACATATATGAATTAAATATAAAAAATAATGCCTGGACAGGCGAGAATAGATGAAGCGAGAGTAAGTTAGAAATTTTATGAATATAAAATGAAGAAAAAAAAGTTGATTCACCGGGGATTGAACCCGGACCTTCAGCATCGTAATCCGTCGCGCTACCAACTCAGCCACAACGCTCATTGCAGATAGAGAAATATTTATGATACACCCTTTTCCATAATGTTTACTGTTGGAAAAAAATGCCGAAACGATCGCGACAAAGGCTCAAGATTTCTTTTTGAACCTTTCACGGTCGTTTCGGCGTTTTATTTTTCAACACGGTTCGTCGTTAATTTTTTTAACCCGCATTTTCGGCATAAACGGGCAACCGAGAGAAAACAATGATCTCGATACATGTTTTTCACTTTGAAATTCATTTAATGCATATTCCAATCCGCAGTACGGCCGCACATATGTACATGTCGAGCTCGATCGGACGGAAAACCTCGCTCCGTTCGCCTGTCGAGCGAGCGAGGGGCAAAGACTTTTCCCCCACCGAGCTACCCATTCGTGTTCACGCTGACTGCGATACCGACTTGAGCGGTGATCACGGACTCGCGCGGCTACAAGGGAATCTGCAACCTCGACAGAGGCGATGATCACGAAATCATACTCCCGAACTCGCCGCCGCGATTTAGCGCCATTTACGAGGCACGCCGAAAACAGAGATTAGTGGGGAGATGCACAACGCGGCCCTTTTCGGCAGAGATTAGTGGGGAGATGCACAACGCCGCCCTTTTCGGCGTGCCTCGTAAATGGCGCTAAATCGCGGCGGCGAGTTCGGGAGTATGATTTCGTGATCATCGCCTCTGTCGAGGTTGCAGATTCCCTTGCAGCCGCGCGAGTCCGTGATCACTGCTCAAGTTGGTATCGCAGCAGCGTGAACACGAATGGGTAGCTCGGTGGGGGAAAAGTCTCTGCCCCTCGCTCGCTCGACAGGCGAACGGAGCGAGGTTTTCCGTCCGATCGAGCTCGACATATATGTGTGGCCGTACTGCGGATTGGAATATGCATTAAATGAATTTCAAAGTGAAAAACATGTATCGAGATCATTGTTTTCTCTCGGTTACCCGTTTATGCCGAAAATGCGGGTTAAAAAAATTAACGACGAACCGCGTTGAAAAATAAAACGCCGAAACGACCGTGAAAGGTTCAAAAAAAAATCTTGAGCCTTTGCCGCGATCGTTTCGGCATTTTTTTTCAACAGTAAACATTATGGAAAAGGGTGTATCATAAATGTTTCTTTATTTGCAATGACCGTCGTGGCTGAGTTGGTAGCGTGACGGATTTCGATGCTGAAGGTTCGGGTTCAATCCCCGGTAAGTCAAATTTTTTTTCTTCATTTTATATTCAGAAAATTTCTAACTTACTCTCGCTTTATCTATTCTCGCCTGTCCAGGCATTATTTTTTATATTTAATTCATATATGTTTAACAAAAAAAATGTTCCTACGGGCATCGAAGCCGCGTCGTCCGTACTCAGAGCTCGGACGCAGTGCAGCCAGATCGCGCGTAAAAGTTACCCCCTCTCTAGTCTCTTACGCGCCCACCACACCATCGTAGTAGCGTGTGTCCGTGAGCGAGCGATGCTCGGACATATTCGGAAAGAGCCGAGCAAGGCGAAGCGTCCCAACCGCGCCTTCGGCTGCTACACCAATGCATGGACGCTGAGCACGTTCATGTGCGGCCAAGCCGAAACGAAGGCTTCGAGGGAAAAAGCAATCTGAGCACGACTCGCGCGTGACGTCACCCGACGGCACGCGCGAGGCTTTTAGATGATTTCAATGCTAATTTAGTTCTTGATTCTCTGCGTTATTAATGTATACAAAAAAATGTATTGCGCACTCAGGTCGCTTATTTTTTTAGTTTATACGTTAATTTAAACATAATAATATATCTAAATTACAACTTATTTATCTTATATAAAATTGTTTACGCTTTACTCACACCCGTCCTTATGCCAAATAAATTATAATTCATAAAAGTAAGCGGAAATATATTTATATTCGTATTATTATATTAATTTTCATACTTTCATCAAGCGATAAAGTATTATCCCCAAAAACAAGCCAATCATCCATCCGGCCGCGAATTGTAAGTACCAGAAAGTGCACATATTCTACAAGCGATGAGATGGTCCCGTTGGTAGCGTTCCTGGCTTTCTGATTTCTTATTTTTTTCCTGCAAATTTCTCCTTTTCCTATGACCTGAGTGAACGGCCGCGGAGATATTCGGAGAAAAGTTAAAGATGAAAAGAAATGAGATTTTCGTTAAAAAACTTTTTATTATTATTATTTTTTTCGGAAATTTCTTTTTTTCCTATTACCTGAGTGAACGGCTGCGGAGATATTCGGAGAAAATTTAAAGATGAAAAAAATGAGATTTTCGTAAAAAAAACTTGATATTATTTTTTTTCCGGAACTTTTTCTTTTTCCTATTGAGTTTGTTTGGGTTTGTTTGGAGTTTGAGTCATACAAACACAGATTTAAACAATCTAGAACATTTACATCTCCGAAATAGAAAGACGCGAGTATCTAATATTGGTAATACCATCTATAGCAAAAATCCAGATGTCGAGGATACAAACTTCGAAAGTTTTGATCTCAGATAGGCAAACGAGCGATGGTCCATAATAGCGAACACCGAAATAGCGAACATCAAAGAAGTGGACGAGTTGCTTCATAATTTTCTGCCGATTTTCGCTAACACGTACGAGATTCTTTTAAAGTCTTTAAGAGGGGATATACATTTACAATTATCAAAAAATCAATTTCTTTTCTTTAAGGGATAACACCATTCTAGGAATTTGGAAAAATCATTTTCTTTTGGCTTCAAAAATACTTTGGGGTCATAAAACAATATGCAGTTGGTCCTGCAGCGATTTTGTTTAAGGTTGGATAAGTGTGTACAGTAGAACCTCGATTATCCGAACGATGACTTAGTTTATCCGGAAGCTCAATTATCCGAACGTTGGCGCGAAAGATACATGGTTGCTCGCTGCCACCGCCGTGAGCAACAATGAGCAACCCAACGCAACTTCTCCTTCTCAAACAGCTGCGAGACTTAGACGCTCAAAAACGCGTTGCAGCCGTTCGTCAATTAAAAATGGACGATTTTATTTTTAAAAAATATTTTAAAAGGCATTCGACTTTTTTCAGGTGTTTAAAACACACACACACACACGCGCGCGCGCGCGCGCACGCACTCACACATACACATATATAAATATACAGGGTGGACGGAACATTGACGTCCAAAAATAAAATTTAGGTCCCTTGTATCCTGGGGTATCCGAATAACCCCCATGTATGTGCCGCGACTTTTCATAGTTTTCGAGTTATGAATTTTCGAGAATTTTCGGCCTGACCAATTAAAAAAAATCTAAAAAAAAGTAGAAGACTGTCGAGATTTTTTTGCAACTGAATCTTCATGAGTAGTACTTTTATGCATAAAATAATCAGCTTCGTAACTGTGATGAAAGTTATTAAAATGTTGGTCTAAAGTGAAAAATGTATGTTCGGTAAATATTGACTTAAATTTTCAACTTTAAATTAAACATCTAAACAGGTGACTTCATGGTTCCTAATTAGGCCTCAAGAATGCGCCAGACTCTCAGCTTTCATAATCATTAAAAAAAAGCAGTACTTAATAGGGGTACTTTGGCTACAATTGATCTTCAAAGACAGCGAGGTGGAAAATTCTTAAAATTAGCCATCTGATTAAAAAAAAATTGCCCATTTTATAATTCCTAAGGTTATTTAGTTTGTTAACTAACCAAAAATGACTGCAGGAAAGCTAAGATTTAAACATTTAGAGGTTTATTTTTTTTAGTTCAATTCAAGTTTAATGAATTTTGCGCCATCCGTTCTTGTAACGAGAACGGATCGCGTAAACGAGCTTTTACCTGATCCATGAGAACGGATCGCGCAAAATTCATTAAACTTAAATTAAACTAAAAAAAATAAACCTCCAAATGTTTCAATCTTAGCTTTCCCTGCAGTCATTTTTGGTTAGTTAACAAACTAAATAGCCTTAGGAATGATAAAATGGGCAATTTTTTTTTTAATCAGATGGCTAATTATAAGAATTTTCCACCTCGCTGTCATTGAAGGTCAATTGTAGCCAAAGTAGCCCTATCAAGTACTACTATTTTTAATGATTATGAAAGCTGATAGTCTGGCGCATTCTTAGGGCCTAATTAGGAACCATGAAGTCACCTGTTTAAATTTTTAATTTAAAGTTGAAAATTTAAGTCATAATTTACCGAACGTAAATTTTTCACTTTAGACCAACATTTTCATAACTTTCATCACTGTTACGAAGCTGATTATTTTATGCATAAAAGTACTACTCATAAAGATTCAGTTGCAAAAAAAAAATCTCGATAGTCTTCTACTTTTTTAAAAGATTTTTTTTCAATTGGTCAGGTCGAAAATTCTCAAAAATGCAGTAAAAAATTCATAACTCGAAAACTATGAAAAGTCGCGCGACATACATGGGGGTTATTCGGATACCCCAAGATACAAGGGACCTAAATTTTATTTTTAGACGTCAATGTTCCGGCCACCGTGTATGTATATATATATATATATTTCAACGTTAATATGTATGTCAAATTTTAATATATATTTATGTATTTTTTTTAATGTAAAAAGGTATTGTTGATGATCTCGTCCCAAAAAACCCACATTTCGATTATCCGAACTTTTGATTGTCCGAACTAGTCTCGGTCCCAATTGATTCGGATAATCGAGATTCTACTGTATATGTAAGGCAGGTTTGCAGTCACAAGAGCCTCGCGGTTGAGATATGAGCGTGCGGGCTCTGAGTGTAGACGACGCGGGTTCGATCCCCGGTAGCAATGTCTTGTTTTTTTTATTAAGCATATACGAATTAAATATCATAAATAATGCCTGAACAGGCGAGAATAGCTAAAGCGAGAGTAAGTTCGAAATTTTCTGAATATAAAATGAAGAAAAAAAAGTTGATTCACCGAGGATTGAACCCGGACCGTCAGCATCGTAATCCGTCACGCTACCAACTCAGCCACGACGCTCATTGCAAATAAAGAAACATTTATGATACACCCTTTTCCATAATGTTTACTGTTGAAAAAAAATGCCGAAACGATCGCGGCAAAGGCTCAAGATTTCTTTTTGAACCTTTCACGGAGGTTTCGGCGTTTTATTTTTCAACGCGGTTTGTCGTTAATTTTTTTAACCCGCATTTTCGGCATAAACGGGCAACCGAGAGAAAACAATGATCTCGATACATGTTTTTCACTTTGAAATTCATTTAATGCATATTCCAATCCGCAGTACGGCCGCACATATATGTCGAGCTCGATCGGACGGAAAACCTCGCTCCGTTCGCCTGTCGAGGGGCGAGGGGCAGAGACTTTTCCCCCACCGAGCTACCCATTCGTGTTCACGCTGCTGCGATACCAACTTGAGCGGTGATCACGGACTCGCGCGGCTACAAGGGAATCTGCAACCTCGACAGAGGCGATGATCACGAAATCATACTCCCGAACTCGCCGCCGCGATTTAGCGCCATTTACGAGGCACGCCGAAAAGGGCCGCGTTGTGCATCTCCCCACTAATCTCTACCGAAAAGGGGAGCGTTGTGCATCTCCCTCAAGAAGACTAGAGGTAAGGAGTACGAACGCAGTGTTGAAGAAACGTCCATGGAAATCCAGATGAGAAGGGTGGCGCTGCTCTCCACCGAACCGAATTGAAATCAGGAACGAACCAGTGCCGTACAATATGCAGAAAGCACCCTTTGCTACTTCATATGCAGCGATAATTTGATCAAATTAATTGTAAAAACAGTGCCGTACGATATGCAAAAAGCACCCTTTGCTTCTTCATATGGAACGGTAATTTCATCAAATTAATTGTGAAACCAGTTGGTGCAGGAAATTTCTATATATTAGATAGATAGAAGTCTTATATAGATAATATAGATTGTTTTGGAGAATAATAACGAAATGCGGAAATTTAGTCAATATGTTTCTTTTCATTGCAGAAGCAGTAAAAAACAAAATTGATTTATAAACCCAAGAAAATTCATGAGAATTTTGAATCCAGACAAAACTTTTACAAATGACCAGACATCATGATACGCTGTACAGATAAAGAATAATAATGAAATACAGAAATTAAGTCAATGTTTTTTTTTCGCTGAGGAAGCAGTAACAAACAAAATTCATTTATAGACATAAGAAAATTCATAATAATTTTGAATCTAGACAAAACTTCTATAAATCATCACTCATTTTGATACGCTATACAGATAAAGAATAATAACGAAATACACAAATTAAATCAATATGTTTTTTTTCCGTTGCAGAAGTAGTAACAAACAAAATTTATTTCTGGATACACGAAAATTCATGAGAATTTTGAATCCAGACAAAACTTTCACAAATGATCGCACATCATATTCATACATTATAATACGCTGTACAGATAAATAATAATAACGCAATACAGAAATGAAGTCAATACATTTTTGTTTTCGTTGCGGAAGCACTAACAAATAAAATTCATTTATAAACACAAGAAAATTCATAAGAATTTTGAATCAAGACAAAACTTTTACAAATTATCACACATTATGATACGCTGTACAGACAAAGAATAACAACTTAATAAAAAAATTAAGTCAATATGTGTTTTTTCGTTGCGGAAGCAGTAGAAAACAAAATTTATTTCTAGATACAAGAAAATTCATGAGAATTTTGAATCCAGATAAAGCTTTTACAAATGATCACATATCATATTCACATATTATATACGCTGTACAGGTAAAGAATAATAACTAAATGCAGAAATGAAGTCAATATGGTTTCTTTTGTTGTGGAAGCAGTAACTAACAAAATGCATTTATAGACACAAGAAAAATTGATAAGAATTTTCAATCTCGACTGAGGTTTTGCAAATTCTCACACATCATATTCCCACCGATGATACGCTGTACAGATAGAGAATAATAACGAAGTACAGAAATTAAGACAATATATGTTTTTTTCATTGCAGAACCAGTAACTTACAAAATGCATTTATAGACACAAGAAAATTGATACGAATTTTGAATCACATCATATTCACACTGATGATACGCTGTACAGATAGAGAATAATAAAGAAATAAAGAAATTGAGACAATATTTTTTCTTCGTTGTGGATGCTGTAACAGAATTTATTTATAGACACAAGACATTCATAAGAAGTTTTTAATCCAGATAAAAGTTTTACAAATGATCACACATCATATTCCCATATTATGATACTATACGTTGCACAGATAAAAAATAATAACGAAATACCGAAATTCAGTTATTTATAAACACCAGACAATAGATAACACTCCTTCGATAGTTTTCGCCGCAGATCACGATAAATATATTTTACACCGAAACACAATTATTTTTTATTAATCGCGAAGTTCGTTTGTCCGCACGGTCCGCATACGCTTTATTCCAACATGGATGACAAGCGGGAATCATCGATGGGGGATGGCGTCGGTTGCGTTCTTGTCGCTCAGTTCATTTCGGTTCGGTGATGAGCAGCGACGCACACGGTGAAACCACCAACCACTAATAACTGGATTTCCGTGGACGCTTTTGGATCGTGATCGCCGTAAGCGTTCGGACTCCTTAGCTCTAGTCTTCTTGATCTCCCTACTAATCTCTGGTACAACCAGGAAGACTAGAGGTAAGGAGTACGAACGCCTGCGGCGAGCCCGATCCAAAAGCGTCCGTCAAACTGTGGATTTTAGTAGTTAGTGTTTTCACGGCGTGCATCGCTAATGCATGACCGCACCGAAGTGAATAAGCGACAAGAACACAACTGACGTCATGTGTCATCGAGGATTCCCGCTCGTCGTCCGTTTTGGCATAAAGCGTGTTCGGGCTAACCAATTTTGCGAATTGTGTTAGATGTAAATAAAAATAATTGTGCCTCGGTATAAAATATATTTAGTGATCTGCGGTGAAAACAATCAATCATAGGTAAGAAAAATAGTACTTACATTCATAAAAAGAATGTTTTCGTTTTATCGTACCATTATCGTACCGAGTGAAATAAAAATTATCACAAACGCGAGGTATGGAGCAAGTGTCCCGTCGATGAGACAAAACTTGCAATATATGGATTTTTTCATATATTGCAGACAAAACTTGCAATATATGGATTTTTTCATATATTGCACGTTTTGTCTCATGTCTCGAAAATAAACAAAATGTTTATTTTCGAGGCGTGAAAATGGGAAGTGAGTGGGTGAAATATCGATTTGTCATTTTCATAGAAAGTCAAATTAAATAAAAGGCTTGTAATATTGTTCGAATTGTTGCTTTCAGTGCCCGAACGCGAGACAAACTTGGAGTGCAGCGATCGATCGAGAACTGACGTTAAAATCAACACTCTCCATCAAGTTCTCTACAAAGTTTCGGACATGAAAAATTTGCAGTACGGGATGTCAAGCACACAACGAAGAGCTCACGAAGAGAGTGATAAACTATTATCTCGTCATGAGAGGACATTTTCTAGCGCGATCTGTTAACGAAAATAATCGGGCAAGGAAAATAAAAACGAAAGACAATAGGAAAAAATCAAAACTGTAAGATCGATTTATCTGTACAGCGTGTCATAATGTGCCAATATGATGTGTGATAATTTGTAAATCTTTTGTTTGAATTGAAAATTCTTATGAATTTTCTTGTGTCTATGTTTTTACTGCTTCCGCAACGAGAAAAAAAAGACTTAATATCTGTATTATGTTATTATTCTTTATCTGTACAGCGTATCATAATGTGTAAATATGAGATGTGATAATGTGAAAAACTTTTGTCTGGATGCAAATTTCTCATAAATTTCCTTGTGTCTATAAATAAATTTTGTTTGTTACTGCTTCCGCAACAAAAAAAAACATTGACTTAATTTCTGTATTTCGGTATTCTCCAAAGCAATCTATATATAAGAATTCTGTCTATCTATATATAAATTGCCTTCATCAACTGGTTGTACAATTAATTTCATAAAATGACCGCTCCATATGAAGTAGCAAAGGGTGCTTTTTGCATATCATACGGCACTGCCTTTACAATTCATTTGATCAAATTATCGCTCCATATGAGGGAGCAAAGGGTGCTTTCTGCATGTCGTACAGCACTGGTTTGTTGCTGACTTTACTTCGGTGCGGTAGGAGAGCATCGCCGCCCTTCTCGTCATGGAGCCTAGATACCAGGAGGTTCAGCGAGGCCTTTCAACTCGTCCCCAAAACGGGAACAAGAAATTATGGCGCTGGGGTGCTCTGGCACCTATATGTATATAGATATACGCTAAACATGGGTGCGATCTAAGACAGATCACAGATGACGTACCTAACCCTCATTAGTGTCAAGGGATAACACCACACTAGGATTTTGGAAAGACGTTTTCTTTCCTAAAAATACTTTGGTGTCATAAAAACAATATGCAATTGGTCCTGTAGCATTTTTTTTTATTTAAAGGTTCAATTACCGATTTGGCCGCAGCGCCTTGGAACGCGCGCTGAGTTGCTCGTACAACTTTAAACGCGTTTTTCTCGAAACCACTTTATTCGATCTCGGAAGACGGATTACTCGACCACCTTTGCCTGCATCGATTTGAAATGTTGATAGCAGCTTCACAATTATATTCTTTATGGGAGTACGTAGCCGTTTTTTGATTAAATGTAAACTTCTTTTTATAAACAATTAACTGCTTTTTTTTGCAAAAAATCGATTTATTTCCTTCAAAGTGCGCTATTTTTGCAAAATTTGAAAGCAAATTTCTAGGTAGTCTCATAACTAATAATATATAAATTATCATTTTTTTGGTTTTTGTTTCAGGTCTTATATTTTATGAGAAAACCGTTCTCCCGTGAAGCTATATGAAAAAAAAAAACACGTTTTTCTAGATGGGCTGTATCGCCGCCATTCTGAGTTTCAGTTTGAGATCTTTTCTCGCTTTTGCGTTTTTTTTTCCCGAACCGTCATGAGGAAATTATGAATCGGCGGATATTTCGACGTTTGGTGTCACGATCGGTCTGTCGTGAGGTTAGAAACTCATCCGATCACTTTCACCTCGTTGACCAATATATTACTATATATGTAGGTGCCGCTGCACCCCAGCGCCATCACTTCGGGACATTTTCGGGGACGCTTTTTTCAGCACCTTTGCATTGCCGCTGAACCTCCTGGTATCTAGGCTCCATGCTTCTCGTCCTCGCTTTTGCGGACATTTCGACGACACGGCGTTCGTACTCCGTACCTCTAGTCTTCCTGGGTACAACGCTCCCCTTTTCGGCGTGCCTCGGAAATGGCGATAAATCGCGGCGGCGAGTTCGGGAATATGATTTTGTGTGCATCGCCTCTGTCGAGGTTGCAGATTCCCTTGTAGCCGCGCGAGTCGTGAGCACCCCTCAAGTCGATATAGGCCTCCGAAGCAGAGATTAGTGGGGAGATGCACAACGCGGCCCTTTTCGGCGTGCCTCGTAAATGGCGCTAAATCGCGGCGGCGAGTTCGGGAGTATGATTTCGTGATCATCGCCTCCGTCGAGGTTGCAGATTCCCTTGTAGCCGCGCGAGTCCGTGATCACCGCTCAAGTCGGTATCGCAGTCAGCGTGAATGGGTCGCTCGGTGGGGGAAAAGTCTCTGCCCCTCGCTCGCTCGACAGGCGAACGGAGCGAGGTTTTCCGTCCGATCGAGCTCGACATATATGTGTGGCCGTACTGCGGATTGAAATATGCATTAAATGAATTTCAAAGTGAAAAACATGTATCGAGATCATTGTTTTCTCTCGGTTGCCCGTTTATGCCGAAAATGCGGGTCAAAAAAGTTAACGACGAATCGCGTTGAAAAATAAAACGCCGAAACGGCCGTGGAAAGTTCAAAAAGAAATCTTGAGCCTTTGCCGCGAACGGTTCGACATTTTTTTTCAACAGTAAACATTATGGATCAGGGTGTATCATAAATGTTTCTCTACATGCAATGAGCGTCGTGGCTGAGTTGGCAGCGTGACAGATTAACGATGCTTACGGTCCGGGTTCAATCCCCGGTAAACCATCTTTTTTTTTCTTTTTATATTCAGAAAATTTCGAACTTACTCTCGCTTTAGCTATTCTCGCCTGTTCAGGCATTATTATATTAGGCGAGGCTTTTAGATGATTTCAATGCTTATTGAGCTCTTGATTCTCTGCGTTATTAATGTATACAAAAAAATGTATCGCGCACTCTGATCGCTTATTTTTTTAGTTTATACGTTAATTTAAATATAATAATAAATCTAAATTACAACTTATTAATCTTATATGAAATTGTTTACGCTTTACTCACACCCGTCCTTATGCCAAATAAATTATAATTCATAAAAGTAAGCCCAGAAGCCCAAAAGAAGTAAAAGTAAGTACCAGAAAGTGCACATATTCCAGAAAGTGTTATACCAGAAAGTGCGTTCCTGGCTTCGGTCTGCAGGGGCCCGTAGTGCAAATTTTTCATAACTTCTCATATTTTAGTCATATTTGAGATTTTCGGAGAAAAAATGATTTAAAACAGATTCAAGTTCTGGTCTATTACCCAAAAACACATTTTTTTTTCTGAAAATTCATGATTTCTCATATTTTTTCCCGGAAATTTCTCTTCTTCCTATGACCTGAGTGAACGGCTGCGGAGATATTCGGAGAAAAGTTAAAGATGAAAAGAAATGAGATTTTCGTTTAAAAAACTGATTATTATTATTTTTTTCCGGAAATTTTCCTTTTTCCTATTACCTGAGTAAACGGCTGCGAAGATATTCGGAGAAAACTTAAAGATGAAAAAAATTAGATGTTCGTAAAAAAAACTTATTAAATTTTTTATCCCTTGTTACGTCCGAAGCCGTTTAGAAAAGATATATATTTCTAGAGTTATAAGCGTCGAGCGGTAAACGCTTTACTCCGATTACTACCCTAATGAGTCACGAGTGCTCTTCGGGATAATAATTATGTGGGAACGTTTGCTGTGAGACCTCGAGAGATCTTGTTTCTTTTATGGATTTAGGAAATTGATAATAAAGGGACTTCAATGTCTTGAGTCACACAATAGTTTTAATAAACACTCGATGAAATAATAATTTGGTACATTCAAAGTGAAATTATAATGTGATAAATACCTTCGACAATCAGGAGCGGTGTCGTCGCTTTACAATAACGTATTCTTGCTTTCGTTGAATATTTCTTCAAACACACACGCGTACTCTCACAATCTTCTAGAGATCTGGTCGCGGATTAACAATAACTTGTACTTGAAATATTTGGTCGTTTGACCCTTTTGATTATAAAACGATATAAATTGATTTTTATAATTACGCCGAATCACACTCTTCTACAGAAGACCCGGATTTCGGACAGCGTAACGACGCGTGAAAATTCTGGTTGGAACTAATTTATTATAATATACGTCCGATACTACTGTCGGATCACTCTCTTCTACGGAAGACCTGGATTACGAACAGTGTATCGGCGTTAAAAACTTCGGCTATACTGCGCTCTTGTCGTCGAGACGAGGAGGTTTTATAAGAGCGAGATGACTTTGCCAGAAGGGCTACTCTCTTAATTTGGACACAGAGAAGAACTATTTTTCGTCTAATACCCGAGAGTTCGACCTCCTCGGAGATGCAATAAAGGTTGGATATTTTGGAATTTTCAAGTGTTGCTTCGCTCGTCCCTATCATAGGGCTTTGAGGCTCCGGCCGGAAAACTTTTATTACTGCTCTCATGCAGAGCGGGAAAAAATAGCAGAGCGGCTCGCTACACGAAAATACATGCATTAGGTATTGTGCCCAGTTGATGAACAAGGAAAGCGTATATCTTCGCTATGGTCTGTGATGCACGCATCTATGGCGTGTGAGAAGCAATACAATTGTGATAGGTATCTCGAACGCTTATATTTTTGGTTGCGTTGAAAAATAAAAATAGCTGACTCTATTGCTTCTCGCACGTGTACAATTATGTGTGTGCTAGTCAAAAAGAAATCACAGAAAACGTCGTACGTGACACCTCCCCACTTAGACTAGTCATCGTCCTCGGTGACTTCAAATTTATGCATATTAAAATATGGCTGTATTGGAATATGTATAAATAGTACAAGAATCATTAGCTCTAAGTTTGAAATATGGTTTCAACATCTGGTTGTAAAATTCAGGGTTGTAAGGAGTAGGGTACTAAGTTTTTCAAAGGTGATGTGGATTATGAATGTCGTTCTGATAGCGTTTCTCCATAGACTCGTCATCCTTGGTGTGGGTGACAATATATTTCGTGCGTTTCGACATCTGACGAGGGTTTTGATAATGAGTTCGGTTATTGATCGATCGGTATTGGTTTTGTAAATCCCATCTGATGTGCATATATGTCTTCTGACAATGCTCTCCTCAAGGAAGATACATCTAGACATCGCGATTGTTCAGCGGATTACAAACCGAGGTTGTATGTAGCCGTCAATGTTTCGACCAGGGACGGACATATAAAAATATGTATAAACGTGTGTGTATATATCTATATTTATGTACCCCTTTTTTTTAAACCGATACTCTCCACTCGATGTTCTTGAATACGCATCGAAATATGTTGGAAACTGGTTTGACATTCTGCGGTGTTTCCGGATATAAGGATCGGAACAGAGGGTAGGTGATGACTGTAATAGAGTTGAATCCATTGGTATATAATAGAAAGTTTAAATATTCTAACTTCCAATCACGATATCATTCTTTCTAGAAATTTAATATGCATTAATTTGCGTCCGTTATCGTTATCATTATAGTTATTAGTTAATGTCGGTAATGTATTACTATGTATCATAGGTTTTTCAACGTTCTGTCTATAGTTTTCTATATTGACAATATTTGTTTGTTTTAATGGGCATACGGTTATCGTATGGTTATTACGGTTTTCGCCTCGAACGACATCATGAAAGACGGTTTGGTACTCTAGTATAGCAGATCAGTTCGGCATTTTCGCAGCCATCGCTTCCGTGGGCATTCTTGCAGTTCTTAATGTTTGAGCGCCGTCAGCGATGTTGTCTTTGTTGGACAGCATCCAATGCGTCGATGGATGTGGCTTGCTTGTTGTTCGTCGCCCTTAAGTTTTGTTGGAAATGATGAGGTGTCATTCAGTCGACGTGAGGCGAGGTTTAGCCTTAGATTCATGGTAGAGCCGGTAATGCTGTCGATTGGTTGGTCTTCATGAGCGGGTGAAACACAATTTCCGAGTGGAAGCGAGGAGAGAATTGTAATTATTTTGTATACATTTGTTTTGTTCCTTTGGAAATCCTTTGAAAAATAAGAAAAACGTGTTATTGATGCAACATACAAAAAAAATATAACATTAGTGATATTCAACTATAAAGTGTTAGTAAGTCACTCAAAGTAGCAAGATAAATTGTCATCGTATACAAGGTTTTAGTTTGTCTAAATGTTTAATTATACGTTTTCCAGTTTCTGTTTCTAGTACAGCATTATGATTGTTGAGGATTTCAGTTATCAAATATGGTCCGGTGTAATGACAGTCGAATTTTCCTTTTCGCGGTTCTTTTATTACGTAGGCTATATCTCCCGGTTTGAAGTTAACTTCGTGAATTTGCCTAACGTAGTACCGTTTGGAGTGATATTTGGATTTTAATAACGATTTGGAAGCGAGTTGTCGCATTTCATTCAATCGGGATGTAAGGTCGCACAAGTAATCGCCATAAGTTTCGATTTTCTCAGCGGAAGGAAAAGAGCTTGGGATACGGGCAGGTTTACCGTATACGAGTTCGAAAGGAGTGAAATTAGTAGATTCGTGGATTGAGGTGTTATAGGAGAACATTGCAAAAGGGATGAGTTTGTCCCAGTCTTCGTATTTGTCAATGTAATGCTTAATAAATTCAGTCAAGACAATGTGGCTTCGTTCTAAAGATCCATTGGATTGGGGATGGTAACCTGAAGTTGTAACATGTTTGATTTTAAATAGTTTGGCAAGGTGGTGAAACACTTGTCCAACAAAGGATCTGCCTTGATCGCTCAGAATGATTCTTGGGGTTCCAAAATGAATTATGACGTTACGAGCTAGAGCGTCAGCAATTGTTTCAGCTTTTATATCGGATATAGGTACAGCAATGCAATATTTCGTCAGATTGTCCTGTATGGTGAGGATATGTCGATTTCCGTTTGGCGTTATGGGCAATGGTCCCACTGTGTCGATCGAAATTTTGTCAAAGGGTTCTGCTGGCGTATCAGTAATTATCATAGGCTCGCGTGTTTTAATCCGAGTCAGTTTTTGTTCTTGACAACTGGGGCAAGTTCTCACGTATTCCGTTACTTCAGCTTTGAGGTTAGGCCAATAAAATCGTTCTCGAATACGTCGATAAGTTTTAGTTACTCCTTTATGTCCGCCTACTAAACTCTCGTGATACTCGGAAATTATTTCGCGTCTTATTTCTTCGTCCGGTATTACAACGTTACCTTGGCAAAGGGCAATAGAACAATCGCAATCGTTTAAACATTCTTCGAGTATTTCCGTTATAAAAGCGTGACTGTAAGTTTCTAGCATGTCTCCCGGTTTTGATATCCGTAATGATTTGATTTGATACTCGGTTATCACGTCTTTTACAGTATGGAGCACGTTTTTCAGGTCTTGGATTGAAAAAGTTTCAAAGTGTTTACTTTTCAGTACAGCACTAAAAATTTTGTTGTTGCCTTTTGTCGTAACTAAGACTTGATTGCATTTAGGCTTTTTCCATTTGATGTCTTGTGGGCAAATTTTATCCGTTTCAATAAGCAATCGTGAAATCATAGTTGTAAACTCACAATCGGCCGAAATGAAGTGCAAATAATTTCCTTTGTGATAAGTTAAGTTTTCATTAGTAATACTTATTTGTATTTTCTTTTCATCCTTTTCCATATTAGGGTAAAACAATGCAGGTGGAATTGTACTTGAAACCGTTTTGTTGAGCATTGTATCCGGAGGTTCGTCAATTTCCGCGTTTTCAATTTCGATTTCGCTATCACTATCTGCAGAATCGGGATTTGATATTAATTTATTGAAGTGAGGTCGTCTTTGTGAATTAGTTTCGTCTTCATCGGTACTGGTTTGTGTGTTATTATTTATTGCGGGAGTCGATCTACCCGTGGGATGTCGAAACGTAATTGCGGATTCACCAAAGTTCGCTACTTCATCGTCAGCGTCATCGGAGTCAGTATGTTCGTCGGTTTGGGTGGCACATGTTTTATTCGCGCCTGAATTTCCGTGGGTATGATCCCACCAATATTTATCTCTATTATCTGAATTCGGGCTTTCATTGTCATTTATTTCAACTATATTTTTATTCTTTGAGACCTTGGGTAAGTTTTCGTTTTCGGAAGGTTCGTCAGTCTGAAGGCTTTCGTCGATGTCAAAAGCAAATTTTAAAGCGTCTGTAATCCGTTCATCGGTCGGGATGATGGCTCGTTTGAACGTACTTGTGGCAATGTCCGTTTAGGGGCAAGGCTAGGAAATGCGCTGTGTCGGGCCCGTGCGGTAGGAGGTGCCCTTTCAGTGTTTGATGGGATTGCAGAGAAATGTTGTTTTTGCGTGATTCGCGAGGTTTTGATAGGTACTGCTGGAACATTGGGGGTAGTTTTACGATTTCGTACTCTTTCTCCGATTGTTGCACCAGAAATGCTTGGTTCCTCAAAAAGGGTGGGTAACGGTTTGTTTTTGCTGCCCAATGGTCGGCCACGCTTAATTATTGGATTAGAAGAAGTTGCAATCCGTGGGCTTACTGTCATTGATGTTTTCTTAGCGGAAGATGAAATTGGTAATATAATCGTATCGGTGGTAACGGGATTTCGGGAAAGGGCGTCGGCGTTTGAATTAAGTCGCCCTGGTTTGTATACAAATGTGTACTCGTATTCGCGTAATCTTATTCTCCAGCGGATCAATCGCTGAACTGGCATCTTTACTGAATCAATCCATCTCAACGGTTCGTGATCACTTACGAGCGTAAAGTTTCGTCCGTACAAGTAAGGTCTGAAATGTAATATTGCGTATACCACGGCTAGACATTCTTTTTCAGTTGTTCCGTAATTTTTCTCGGCTGGATTTAATAGTCTTCACATGTACGCTATGGGTTTGTCTTCGCCGATTTTTCCTTGACTCAATACTGCACCGATTGCATAATTTGATGCGTCAGTCGTTAAAATAAAAGGTTCTTCAAAATTCGGATATTGCAAAATTGGAGTGGAGCATAAAGCTCTTTTTAAGTAGTCGAAACTTTTCTGTTGTTCTGGTCCCCATTTAAATTCTACACCCTTTTTCAATAAATCTGTCAACGGCTTAGCTTGTCCCGAGAAATTCTCTATAAATCTTCTGTAATAACCCGCTAGGCCAAGGAATTGTCTGATGTTCGTTACCGTCCTAGGGATTGGAAATTTATCGACCGCTTCTGTCTTTTTAGGATCAGGACGAACGCCTCCGTCACTGATCACGTGTCCGAGATAGACAACTTCAGTATTAAGAAATTCGCATTTATCTGGTTGTAATGAAAGATTGGCGTTACTGAGTTTAGCAAAAAGTCGGCGGACCTTTGTACCGTGTTCCTCTAGGGAAGAAGCGAAAACTACTATGTCGTCAAGGTAAACAAATAGTTCAGTGTCTTGTAAACCGAGTAATACTCTGTCCATTAATCTTTGAAAAGTAGCAGGTGCGTTCTTAAGACCAAAAGGCATTCTAACATACTCGTAGTGTCCGTTAGGGGTGCTAAAGGCTGTTTTCTGTCGGTCCTTGGGATCCATTTCGATTTGGTGAAAGCCTGAGGCTAAATCAAAGGTCGAGAAATATTTTGCTCCACCGAGCCGGTCAAGGATTTCAACGATGTTAGGCAAAGGGTAAGCATCGCTTATTGTCTTTTCATTTAATGCGCGGAAATCGATTACCATCCTCCATCGTTTATTCCCTTTTGAATCTGGTTTCTTGGGAACAATCCATAGAGGCGAATTATACGGAGAAACCGAGTCGATAATTATATTATTTTCGATAAGTTTCTTCACTTGTTTATTAATTTCTTCTTTATGTACCGGAGGGTATCGGTATTGTCGGATTGTCACAGGTAATTCGTCCGTCGTAGGTATGCTGTGGTTGATTTCTGACGTGGCCGGTAGTTTATCACCAGGCAGATAAAATAGGTGTGAAAAATCGTTAACAAGATCGAAAACGTGCTGTCGTTCTTCTGTATTGAGATGATCCAAGCGAAGAGATTCTTGAATGATTTTAATTCTTTCATCGTACGTTTTATGCGTATGAGCGGCAATATCGTCGTTAATGTCGTGGTCGAAAAAGTCTTCTTCACTTTCGTAATAATCGAATGGCAATATTTCTTGTGGCGGTAGCTCAATTTGTAAATCGTCTTCGTATGCATTAATTGCATACACATAGCATGTGTTATTGTTATTTGAAACAACTGCATTTCCAATAAAAACGTGATCTAATGTCGGTACTCGGGGTAGAAAACCTGTTTTCAAATCTGTTTTTAATAGTTTTATCGACACTTGGGTACGACTGCGGGCCTTGAGATTAAGAATGGTATTATTATTTTCCTTAGGTAACTCGATTGGTGAATGATAAATTCGAGGTTGATTTCCTTCGACTGGTTCAAAAGGAATAGGTGTAATTGGCTTTGAAGAAGTAACAAGTGCGTTATGGTGAAAAGATATTTCTGCTTCTCCATTTTGAAGGAAATCGATCCCAATTATTCCGTCCGCGGGAATAGCAGAATTTTCATCGAGAACTTGAAATTTCTCTGGTTTTTCGAAAAAGGTTATTTCAGTCGACCCTAGCGTATATATTTTATCGGGTGTTATACCTGATAACGTAAGCGATTCGTGTGTTGCAATTATGCACCGTCGTTTTAGCGATCTCAGTTTAATTATATTTATATCGGGACCAGTATCAATAAGAAAACGGCCGTAACCATTTTCGAGTTCGGGGGCACGTAGCGTTATTATTGGTGACCGTCTTTGTCCGTCGGTCCATCTAACGTATCGTCTATCGTAAGGAATTAGTGCGTACCGAATTGAATTAGTGCGTTGGAAAGAGGTTGTCTTCGTTTCGTCGAATTCTCCGCGAGAGAATCTTTCGTCTTTAAGAGGCTGATTTTGGTATATAGGATAGGAAGGTGGATAATGATTAGGAGGATAGCCCGGCCAAGGTGAATACATAGGCGGCATGTAAGGCATAGGGGGGTACGCTTGTGGTGCGTAGAAATGATTCTGGGGGAAGTTCGGGAAATTTCTGTGTAAAGGCCTTTTTATGAATGGCCGCTGTTGAAAGAGATCTGAATTCTTTTCGAATGTTCGATTATTTGGAGACCGAAAGTTTGACTGGAAGTTACCTCTAAAATTGGAACTTTTATCGTTAGGATCTCTTTCTTCCCAAGGGTAAAAAGATACATGACGTCAGTCTACGTTTCGCGGGCTCTGGTATGATGGCTGAGTTTGGGTGAAACGTAATGAATTTGAATTTCTTGCATTTGCGCCCTGCATATCTCGCTCAACGCGTTGAACTACTCGAAAAGCTTCTTCTAGTGTTTGTGGATCTTGAACGCTAATTGCGTATAACAGATCGTCGGATAATCCTCTTTTAAAAGATTCTAAGGCCAATCCGTCGAGCATAGGTAACATTTGGTTTGATTGTTCTTCAGTAAATTTATCCTTCAGAGCAGCTATCGCACTCGTTCGCAATTGTTTGATTCTCGTGTAATAGTCAAGGACCGTTTCGTCGCGTCTTAGTCTGACAGCTTGAATTTCCGCACAATAGAAGGGGTATGATTTTTTTGGCGAAAAATATTCTTTTAATGCGTCCGATAGACTTTGAATCGAATTAATTTCTTTATCAGCGATTGCATCGCGAGCGGTTTCCTTCAATTTCGAACAAACGGCTTTAAAGAAGGCGTTACGTAAGCCATCAGGCACAAACGTAAGACCATTTTCAACATCTTGAATAAAAGCTTTTAAAGGCATATTTTTGCCATTAAAATTTGGCACGTGAAGCAATGCTTGTTGGAGTGCCATACATTCACCCATACTTGTTAACATTGCATCAGTGATGTTTTGATGGTGAGTGAGATTTGCAATTATTTCGGCGTTTGCCATTTTTCTTCTTATTATTTTTTTTTCTTTTTAAAAAAATATAAATGTAATTAAGGATTCGATTATTTATTTATTTTATTCATTTATTTTGCATCAATTTTTATTTTTTTTATTTTTCTTTTTCAAATAAATTTCACAAATTAAAAGAAACGTTCAGCACATCCCACCGCTGTCACCAAAATTTTCTGTTACGTCCGAAGCCGTTTAGAAAAGATATATATTTCTAGAGTTATAAGCGTCGAGCGGTAAACGCTTTACTCCGATTACTACCCTAATGAGTCACGAGTGCTCTTCGGGATAATAATTATGTGGGAACGTTTGCTGTGAGACCTCGAGAGATCTTGTTTCTTTTATGGATTTAGGAAATTGATAATAAAGGGACTTCAATGTCTTGAGTCACACAATAGTTTTAATAAACACTCGATGAAATAATAATTTGGTACATTCAAAGTGAAATTATAATGTGATAAATACCTTCGACAATCAGGAGCGGTGTCGTCGCTTTACAATAACGTATTCTTGCTTTCGTTGAATATTTCTTCAAACACACACGCGTACTCTCACAATCTTCTAGAGATCTGGTCGCGGATTAACAATAACTTGTACTTGAAATATTTGGTCGTTTGACCCTTTTGATTATAAAACGATATAAATTGATTTTTATAATTACGCCGAATCACACTCTTCTACAGAAGACCCGGATTTCGGACAGCGTAACGACGCGTGAAAATTCTGGTTGGAACTAATTTATTATAATATACGTCCGATACTACTGTCGGATCACTCTCTTCTACGGAAGACCTGGATTACGAACAGTGTATCGGCGTTAAAAACTTCGGCTATACTGCGCTCTTGTCGTCGAGACGAGGAGGTTTTATAAGAGCGAGATGACTTTGCCAGAAGGGCTACTCTCTTAATTTGGGCACAGAGAAGAACTATTTTTCGTCTAATACCCGAGAGTTCGACCTCCTCGGAGATGCAATAAAGGTTGGATATTTTGGAATTTTCAAGTGTTGCTTCGCTCGTCCCTATCATAGGGCTTTGAGGCTCCGGCCGGAAAACTTTTATTACTGCTCTCATGCAGAGCGGGAAAAAATAGCAGAGCGGCTCGCTACACGAAAATACATGCATTAGGTATTGTGCCCAGTTGATGAACAAGGAAAGCGTATATCTTCGCTATGGTCTGTGATGCACGCATCTATGGCGTGTGAGAAGCAATACAATTGTGATAGGTATCTCGAACGCTTATATTTTTGGTTGCGTTGAAAAATAAAAATAGCTGACTCTATTGCTTCTCGCACGTGTACAATTATGTGTGTGCTAGTCAAAAAGAAATCACAGAAAACGTCGTACGTGACACCCTCATAATTCTGAGAAAGAATGAAGTTCCGAAATTTTTGCAAACATTATTTTCCTTAAGGGGTAACACCACTGTAACGGCCTGCCACGAAGCGTTTTAGACAAATAATACTTGGGGTAATTATTAAGCATATATTGAAGTATATTGCAAAAAAAATTTATGGGAAAATATTCCAAAATGACGACACTGCAGCAAATTCTTCCGAGGCATGTTGAACTTAAGGTGCTCTGCGGCACGCAGAAAACTTGTGCCAATTTTAATCGGGACAAAATAATTTTTTTTAAATTAAATCTAGATGAGTGTAGCTAGCGAACCACGTAGGGGATTTTAGAAATATTGATTTTTGAGTAATTGCTGGGTATTTGACTAAAAATGTTCAATTTTTTTGTTTAAAGACATCTATTTGTTAATAAATATTATTTTAATTAACTTATCGAAAATCCCCTACGTGGTTCAGTAGCTACACTCATGTAGACTTAATAAATCAAAATTCGTTTTTTTAGATTAAAATTGGCACAGTTATACTGCGTGCCGCAGAGGTTCAACATGCTTCGGAAGAATTGGTGCAGTGTCGCAATGTTGTAATATTTTCGGATGAAAAATTTATAGCAATATACTTAAATATATGCTCAATAAATACCGCAAGTATTATTTGTTTATCACATTTTCTTCCACCGGAAAAAATATCAAAATATACGCTTCCTGTAAGGCCGTTACAGTGGTGTTACCCCTTAAAGTCTTCATATAATTTCCGAGATTTTCCCGTGATTGTAATTAAAATGATGAAGTATTCGGGAAAATTCGAAAAAAGTCGGAAAAATTCGGAGAATCTCGGATGTTTGCGTAAAAATAATTATCCGCAAAACTCCGAATTCTTCATACTTGTTCCAATTCATAGAAAAATTCGGAAAAAATCGGAAAAATTTTCCGGAAAAAATCAGAGTTTTTCGGAAAAAAAGGTGCACTAGGGGCGCGGGATCGTTCCCCGCGCTCATTGCTTTTTTAAAAACTATTATTACTATTAATTCTTATTTGATTAGTTATTTTTATTGGTTATCATTATTATTTTAATTAGTTATCTTTTAGTGTCGAAAAATTTATCGCGCACTCTGACCGCTTATTTTATGAGCTTATATTTTAATGTAAATATAATAATAAATCTAAATTACAACTTATTTTACTACTGAAAAAAATTTTTGCGCTTTACTCACACCCGTCCCTATGCCAAATAAATTGTAATTCATAAAAGTAAGCGGAAATATATTCGTATTATTATATTCATTCTCATATACTTTCATCAAGCGATAAAGCATTATCATATTGTATCCGGCCGCGAATCGTAAGTATACCAGAAAGTGAACATATTCTACAAGCGATGAGATGGTCCCGTTGGTAGCGTTCCTGGCTTCGGTCCGCAGGGGCGCGGGATCGTTCCCCGCGCTGAGAGCTTTTTTAAAAATGTATTATTACTATTAATTCTTATTTGATTAGTTATTTAATGAATATAATAATACGAATATAAATATATTTCCGCTCATATATCGCTTTATCGAGTGATAAAGCATTATCATAATGCTTTATCGCTTGATAAAGCGATGAAAGTATATGAGCGAAAATATATTTATATTCGTATTATTATATTCATTCAATAACTAATCAAATACTTTCATATACTTACGCTCATATACTATATACTTCTTTCATATACTACTTTCATATACTTTCATCAAACGATAAAGCATTATCATAATGCTTTATCGCTTGATGAAAGTATAAATGAGAATGAATATAATAATACGAATATAAATAAATTTCCGCTTACTTTTATGAATTACAATTTATTTGGCATAGGGATGGGTGTGAGTAAAGGGCAAACAATTTTTAAGAAGATAAATAAGTTGTAATTTAGATTTATTATTATATTTAAATTAACGTACAAACTAATAAAATAAGCGGTCAGAGTGCGCGATAAATTTTTCGACACTAAAAGATAACTAATTAAAATAATGATGATAAATAGTAAAAATAACTAATCAAATAAGAATTAATAGTAATAATAATTTAAAAAAAAGCACTGAGCGCGGGGAACGATCCCGCGCCCCAAGTGCAATTTTTTTTCCGAAAAAAATCCGGTTTTTTCCGAAAAATGTTTCCGAATTTTTCTATGAATTGGAACAAATATGAAGAATTCGGAGTTTTGCGGACAATTATTTTTACGCAAACATCCGAGTTTCTCCGAATTTCTCCGAATTTTTCCGAATATTTCATCATTTTCATTACGATCACGAGAAAATCTCGGAAATTATATGAAGACTGTAAGGGGTAACACCACTGTAACGGCCTTACAGGAAGCGTATTTTTTAATATTTTATTTGGCCGAAGAAAATGTGATAAACAAATAATACTTGCGGTATTTATTGAGCATATACTTAAGGAGGTACACCAGCTTCATACAATGTTGCCATGCTAAACCATGGTCAAATTTCAAAATGGTGATAGATCAATAAAATTTGGTGAGTATATTCTTTAGTATTATATATGGGTCATTCCATGTCAAATCGACAAATTTTTTACCTGACCCCCTTTGATTTCGCTGAAAATTTTCTATCTTTTTCTACCCCCCGAAAGTTATTTTTCAGAATTTTTTCAAATTTTTTTTCCCGACTCAAAAAAAGTTATGAATTTTTGAAAAAAACCGCTCTTTTATTTTTAAATTGCCAGAACTTTTTCAAAAATTGACCGTTTGGGAACTTTTTTTTTTCAAAATTTTTGTTTTTAAATGTAGTTTTCGAAAAAAAATATGAAAAAATTTTCAGAATCCCAGATATATGAAATATTTTAGTTTTTTTGAAAAAACCGTAATTTTCTCAAAGTCCGACCGTTTTTTTTTTTTTTTTGCTCTAAAAATACTTCAACTAATTCTGCAATGATCCCCGTTAATCAAAAGATGTGACGACAATCGCTTCTAATTTTTTTTCTTGATTATAAAAAAAATTTTGTTGAATTTTTGCTGATTTTATATAACTTTGTTATGAAATTTTGTTTATTTCCTCGTGAAACCTCAAAAGTTGAAAAATAAAATTTTATTGGAGAATTTCAAGTGATTATCGTCCAAGAAATTGTTATTTAAAAAAAAAAATAATTTTTTTCTCTCATTGACGTTATTTTGTCATGTTTCAGTACCAAAATGACGTTAAGTTGTCATATTTCAGTACCAAAAAAAAACGTCCATAAGAGTAAAAAAATAACGTCAATGAGAGAAAAAAATTATTTTTTTTTAAATAACAATTTCTTGGACGATAATCACTTGAAATTCTCCAATAAAATTTTATTTTTTAACTTTTGAGGTTTCACGAGGAAATAAAAAAAATTTCATAACAAAGTTATATAAAATCAGCAAAAATTCAACAAAAATTTTTTTATAATCAAGAAAAAAAATTAGAAGCGATTGTCGTCACATCTTTTGATTAACGGGGATCATTGCAGAATTAGTTGAAGTATTTTTAGAGCAAAAAAAAAAAAAAAACGGTCGGACTTTGAGAAAATTACGGTTTTTTCAAAAAAACTAAAATATTTCATATATCTGGGATTCTGAAAATTTTTTCATATTTTTTTTCGAAAACTACATTTAAAAACAAAAATTTTGAAAAAAAAAAGTTCCCAAACGGTCAATTTTTGAAAAAGTTCTGGCAATTTAAAAATAAAAGAGCGGTTTTTTTTCAAAAATTCATAACTTTTTTTGAGTCGGGAAAAAAAATTTGAAAAAATTCTGAAAAATAACTTTCGGGGGGTAGAAAAAGATAGAAAATTTTCAGCGAAATCAAAGGGGGTCAGGTAAAAAATTTGTCGATTTGACATGGAATGACCCATATGTCAATACAATTTTTTTCAGATTTTTTCATTGTGCCGTTATCGAATAATTGAACATTGAAGTTCACGTGTATAAGCATAGGGTTTTTATAGATATAGGTATATATTCCGGGTATAAGAATAAACGCTTGTGAATTATTTGTAACAAAACGGCACAACCAAAAAATCTGAAAAAATTTGTATCTACATGAATAATACTAAAGAATATATTCACCAAATTTTATTGATATATCACCATTTTGCTGAAGCTAGTGTACCTCCTTAAGTATATTGCTAGAAATTTTTATCCGAAAATATTACAAAATGGCGACACTGCAGCAATTCTTCCGAAGCATGTCGAACCTCTGCGGCACGCAGTATACCGGTGCGAATTTTAATCTAAAAAAAAGAATTTTGTTTTATTAAGTCTAAATGAACATTTTTAGTCAAATACTCGGCAATTATTCAAAAATCAATATTTCTAAAATCCCCTACGTGGTTCACTAGCTACACTTATCTAGATTTAATAAAAACAAATTATTTTATCCAAATTAAAATTGGCACAAGTTATACTACGTGCCGCAGAGCACCTTAAGTTCAACATGCCTCGGAAGAATTTGCTGCAGTGTCGCCATTTTGTAATATTTTCCCGTACATTTTTTTTGCAATATACTTCAATATATGCTTAATAATTACCCCAAGTATTATTTGTCTAAAACGCTTCGTGGCAGGCCGTTACAGGGGTGTTACCCCTTAAGGAAAATAATGTTTGCAAACATTTCGGAAATTCATTATTTCTCAGAATTATGAGGGATAAAAAAATGTAATGTTTTTTTTACGAAAATCTCATTTTTTTTCATCTTTAAATTTTCTCCGAATATCTTCGCAGCCGTTTACTCAGGTAATAGGAAAAAGGAAAATTTCCGAAAAAAAAAAAATAATAATCAGTTTTTTTAACGAAAATCTCATTTCTTTTCATCTTCAACTTCTCTCCGAATATCTCCGCAGCCGTTCACTCAGGGGCAGGGTCTCAGTTCGCCACAGTGCAGTTCGACATCGTGTCAGTTCGCCACTGTTCAATTCGACGTGTGGGCAGTTCGCCACCGAGGCAAATCGACGGCCGTAGCAGCTCGACATTTCCCCGACGCTCGCGTATCCCCACTCTTCAGATTCGGGCCGGGCGATTCGCTGCCCTGTGTCAGTTCGCCACCGAGTCCTCCCTGCACAGCGTAGTGTGCTCAACTTACATTTCCTAGCGGCTGTACTTTTTTCGAATCACCCATACCCGGGAACGAGAAATATACGAGCAAAATGTTTTCGCATGTACCGACTACCCGCTCTGTCAGTTCTCTAGTTTATCGACTGATTCTGAATGGAAGTTTCACGAGTGGAATTTTGTTATAACTTTATTCTTTAATAATGCCACGAACATATATTTAGTCTCTTAAAATTTTAATTCTTCCATAATTCGGGAAAAAGCGTCATTTTTGAGTACTTGAGAATAACGATCAGCTAAGAGAACTGAAAACTTATATAATAATCGTGTGAAAGAAAAACTGGTGGCCTCGTACAGTTGGACAGTTTTTCGTTGCCGTTGAATATAGGATAATATTCTTCAAGAGGATGTTTAATTTTGTTCTGAATTTCGTTTCTTGTGGCTCTTGGTTTATTCGTAAAAATCATCGTGCAAAGTCTAAATTTTATAATCAATTTTTTAATCATCAAAAATATCGCTGAAAAAAGCATATGCAATTACAAGAAATTAATATCATGAAACGATTGGAAATAATATTGTTGTCAATATTCCTCATATATGTTCCTTTCATTACAGATTGAAACGTCCACATTATTATTATCCATGTTTTTCAAATACTTAATGCCAAAGAACAGTGCATGTCGGATATATATATATATATTTTTTTCATTAATGTGTGAGATGTCGTCTACTATATATGAAAAAATTGAATCATCGTATAACATGGATACGCTGTATTGAAAAGCGCAGAATCATTAAGGGAGGGGGGGTGGAAGGTTCATTTGCTATAAAAAAGCATATTTTGGATATTTTTTGTTGACGTACTGTTTGTATATATTTATATAATTAGTATAAAATAAAAGGACATTTGAAGAATATTGTGTGAAATTTTCGTTAATAATTGTGCAGAAATGAGCCAGTGACAGGAAATCTTCTCAGAGGCCACAAAAGTTACATTGCGGTGAACTGCATAACTCACCTCTGGATCGCCCGAAAAAAATTCAACAAGATCGTATTATTTAATAAGTTTCTTGAGGTAACGCTGTCGAGTTTTTATTTTAATTTTTATTTCTTTTCAATTTTCAGTCAGACTGAGAAGACAAAACAGCGATTTTTCATTTAAAAAATTGGAACCCTTATTATTGCAAAATGAATTAAAATGATAAAAACAATTGACAGCGTTACCTCAAGAAACTTATTAACTAATACATTCTTCTTGGATTTTTTTCTCGGATGATCCAGTGATGAGTTATGCAGTTCACTGCAATTTTTTTGAGGTGTCTGCAAAGATGTGCTGTCAACGGCTCATTTCCGCATAATTATTGATGAAAATTTTACAGAATATTCTTCGAATGTCCTTTTATTATATACTTCTTACACAAATAAATATATATCAACCGTGTCGTAAAAAAAAATTATCGTAAATATGCTTTTTTCGTAGCGAAATACCCCCCGCCCGCTCCCCTTAACACGTCTAGCCACCCGGGCCACTCGAAAAATGGGTATTATTTTTTAAAAGTCATAAACTCAACAGTATAAAACAATATATGTTAATTTTTTAACCTAAGGTGAAAATTAACCTAAGGTGAAAATGCCTCAAATAAATATTATTTTAAAGTATTATAGGACGAATATTATTATAAGATAAATTTCCGTTCCAGGCAAACAACGAAAAAGCATCTTCGTTGGCAGAATCCTGAAAAAAAAAGTTTTTTTTTTTCATTGCCAAGTAACGAAGTAACTTGGCTCGGATCAGTACAGTAAATACTGAAGCGAAGGAAGGGATTTATAAATAAAAGGATCATTGTCGAATTTGTGCCAATACTTGTGGTTTTATATATTTAACTCTTTAAAAAAATGCACAGCCGTTTCAGATGTTTTTTTTTATGCTACAATTCACATCCAACATCAATAACTGTTCATATAAACATCTGTATAACTATTTTCAGTTCTGTGACAATTGACAAATATTATATATTAGATTCCTTTTTATCACATCACATTATTTATCACATGTTGAATGCATTGTTTTCACATATTCGCAGTCATTCAAGTGTACATGTTTTTACAACTAATTAATATTATAAACGTTCGTGTACATATTGGTGCATTTATATTTAAATACATTTTTTTGGGGTTAGTATTGCACAGTGATTTAATGCGCTGTCCGCCGCGTAACAAAGGCCATAGCCGGGTAAGTAGGGAAAAATGGCCCCCGCATTTTTGCCATCGAAATTTGGAGTATATTCTGAGGTATAAAAAACAAATTTTCTGAAAATTTCATCCCCGTCCACGCAATGGCTTTAGAAAAATGATTTTTTGTAATATAAAAAAATTCCGGAAACGGTTCAGTGGATCAATTTGATTTTTTTTGGTCCTTGTTACGATCAAACGTGTTACGAAATAAAATTATAGAACATCTTGCGAAAGATTAAGGTTTAAAAAAAAATTATGTTCCTTGTTTTATTTTTTTTTTACTAAATCCACTTGGGGTACAATAACGAATTTTTTTTTCATGTAATCTTTGGGCACCTCATTAGATTATATAATATTTTTTTAAATGATCGGTTTTGTACGCCACAGTTTAAAAAAAAAACAGACTTTATTGATGTATTTGCGTTATATATCTATATAACTAAAATATATCAATAAAGTGTGTTTCTTTTTTTTCACTGTGGCGTACAAAACCGATCATTTTGAAAAAAGTATATAATCTAATAAGGTGTCCAAAGATTATATGAAAAAAATTTCGTTAGTGTACCCCAAGTGGATTATAGTAAAAAATAATAAAACAAGGAACATTATTTTTTTTTCAAATCTTAATCTTTCGCAAGATGTTCTATAATTTTATTTCGTAACACGTTTGATTGGAAGAAGTACCAAAAAAAATCAAATCGATCAACTGAACCGTTTCTGGAATTTTTTTATATTACAAAAAATCATTTTTCTAAAGCCATTGCGCGGACGGGGATGAAATTTTCAGAAAATTTGTTTTTTATACCTCAGAATATACTCCAAATTTCGATGGCAAAAATGCGGGGGCCATTTTTCCCTACTTACCCGGCTATGGCCTTTGTTACGCGGCGGACAGCGCATTAAATCACTGTGCAATACTAACCCCAAAAAAATGTATTTAAATATAAATGCACCAATATGTACACGAACGTTTATAATATTAATTAGTTGTAAAAACATGTACACTTGAATGACTGCGAATATGTGAAAACAATGCATTCAACATGTGATAAATAATGTGATGTGATAAAAAGGAATCTAATATATAATATTTGTCAATTGTCACAGAACTGAAAATAGTTATACAGATGTTTATATGAACAGTTATTGATGTTGGATGTGAATTGTAGCATAAAAAAAAACATCTGAAACGGCTGTGCATTTTTTTAAAGAGTTAAATATATAAAACCACAAGTATTGGCAAAAATTCGACAATGATCCTTTTATTTATAAATCCCTTCCTTCGCTTCAGTATTTACTGTACTGATCCGAGCCAAGTTACTTCGTTACTTGGCAACATGAAAAAAAAAAAAACTTTTTTTTTCAGGATTCTGCCAACGAAGATGCTTTTTCGTTGTTTGCCTGGAACGGAAATTTATCTTATAATAATATTCGTCCTATAATACTTTAAAATAATATTTATTTGAGGCATTTTCACCTTAGGTTAATTTTCACCTTAGGTTAAAAAATTAACATATATTGTTTTATACTGTTGAGTTTATGACTTTTAAAAAATAATACCCATTTTTCGAGTGGCCCGGGTGGCTAGACGTGTTAAGGGGAGCGGGCGGGGGGTATTTCGCTACGAAAAAAGCATATTTACGATAATTATTTTTACGACACGGTTGATATATATTTATTTGTGTAAGAAGTATATAATAAAAGGACATTCGAAGAATATTCTGTAAAATTTTCATCAATAATTATGCGGAAATGAGCCGTTGACAGCACATCTTTGCAGACACCTCAAAAAAATTGCAGTGAACTGCATAACTCATCACTGGATCATCCGAGAAAAAAATCCAAGAAGAATGTATTAGTTAATAAGTTTCTTGAGGTAACGCTGTCAATTGTTTTTATCATTTTAATTCATTTTGCAATAATAAGGGTTCCAATTTTTTAAATGAAAAATCGCTATTTTGTCTTCTCAGTCTGACTGAAAATTGAAAAGAAATAAAAATTAAAATAAAAACTCGACAGCGTTACCTCAAGAAACTTATTAAATAATACGATCTTGTTGAATTTTTTTCGGGCGATCCAGTGGTGAGTTATGCAGTTCACCGCAATGTAACTTTTGTGGCCTCTGAGAAGATTTCCTGTCACTGGCTCATTTCTGCACAATTATTAACGAAAATTTCACACAATATTCTTCAAATGTCCTTTTATTTTATACTAATTATATAAATATATACAAACAGTACGTCAACAAAAAATATCCAAAATATGCTTTTTTATAGCAAATGAACCTTCCACCCCCCCCCCCTCCCTTAATGATTCTGCCCTTTTCAATACAGCGTATTCATGTTATACGATGATTCAATTTTTTCATATATAGTAGACGACATCTCACACATTAATGAAAAAAAATATATATATATATCCGACATGCACTGTTCTTTGGCATTAAGTATTTGAAAAACATGGATAATAATAATGTGGACGTTTCAATCTGTAATGAAAGGAACATATATGAGGAATATTGACAACAATATTATTTCCAATCGTTTCATGATATTAATTTCTTGTAATTGCATATGCTTTTTTCAGCGATATTTTTGATGATTAAAAAATTGATTATAAAATTTAGACTTTGCACGATGATTTTTACGAATAAACCAAGAGCCACAAGAAACGAAATTCAGAACAAAATTAAACATCCTCTTGAAGAATATTATCCTATATTCAACGGCAACGAAAAACTGTCCAACTGTACGAGGCCACCAGTTTTTCTTTCACACGATTATTATATAAGTTTTCAGTTCTCTTAGCTTATCGTTATTCTCAAGTACTCAAAAATGACGCTTTTTCCCGAATTATGGAAGAATTAAAATTTTAAGAGACTAAATATATGTTCGTGGCATTATTAAAGAATAAAGTTATAACAAAATGCCACTCGTGAAACTTCCATTCAGAATCAGTCGATAAACTAGAGAACTGACAGAGCGGGTAGTCGGTACATGCGAAAACATTTTGCTCGTATATTTCTCGTTCCCGGGTATGGGTGATTCGAAAAAAGTACAGCCGCTAGGAAATGTAAGTTGAGCACACTACGCTGTGCAGGGAGGACTCGGTGGCGAACTGACACAGGGCAGCGAATCGCCCGGCCCGAATCTGAAGAGTGGGGATACGCGAGCGTCGGGGAAATGTCGAGCTGCTACGGCCGTCGATTTGCCTCGGTGGCGAACTGCCCACACGTCGAATTGAACAGTGGCGAACTGACACGATGTCGAACTGCACTGTGGCGAACTGAGACCCTGCCCACTCAGGTCATAGGAAAAAGAGAAATTTCCGGGAAAAAATGAGAAATCATGAATTTTCAGTGAAAAAAATGTGTTTTTGGGAAATAGACCAGAACTTGAATCTGTTTTAAATCATTTTTTCTCCGAAAATCTCAAATATGACTAAAATATGAGAAATTATGAAAAATTTGGAGATAAATTTGCACCGCGGGCCCCTGCGGACCGAAGCCAGGAACGCTACCAACGGGACCATCTCATCGCTTGTAGAATATGTGCACTTTCTGGTACTTACGATTCGCGGCCGGATGGATGATTGGCTTGTTTTTGGGGATAATGCTTTATCGCTTGATGAAAGTATGAGAATTAATATAATAATACGAATATAAATATATTTCCGCTTACTTTTATGAATTATAATTTATTTGGCATAAGGACGGGTGTGAGTAAAGCGTAAACAATTTTATATAAGATAAATAAGTTGTAATTTAGATTTATTAATATATTTAAATTATCGTATAAACTAAAAAAATAAGCGATCAGAGTGCGCGATACACTTTTTGTATACATTAATAACGCAGAGAATCAAGAGCTCAATAAGCATTGAAATCATCTAAAAGCCTCGCTCGTGACGTCGGGTGACGTCACGCGCGAGTCGTGCTCAGATTGCTTTTTCCCTCGAAGCCTTCGTTTCGGCTTGGCCGCACATGAACGTGCTCAGCGTCCATGGATTGGTGTAGCTGCCGAAGGTGCGGTCGGGAAACTTCGACCGTGCTCGGCTCTTTCCGAAGTGTCCAAGCGTCGCTCGCTCACGGACACGCGCTACTATGATTGTGTGATGGGCGCGTAAGAGACTAGAGAGGGGGTAACTTTTACGCGCGATCTGGCTGCACTTCTCCGGTAGCAATGTCTTGTTTTTTTTTATTAAGCATATACGAATTAAATATCATAAATAATGCCTGAACAGGCGAGAATAGCGAAAGCGAGAGTAAGTTCGAAATTTTCTGAATATAAAAAGAAAAAAAAGTTGATTTACCGGGGATTGAACTCGGACCGTAAGCATCGTTAATCTGTCACGCTGCCAACTTAGCCACGACGGTCATTGCATGTAGAGAAACATTTATGATACACGCTGATCCATAATGTTTACTGTTGAAAAAAAATGTCGAACCGTTCGCGGCAAAGGCTCAAGATTTCTTTTTGAACCTTGCACGGCCGTTTCGGCGTTTTATTTTTCAACGCGGTTCGTCGTTAATTTTTTTGACTCGCATTTTCGGCATAAACGGGCAACCGAGAGAAAACAATGATCTCGATACATGTTTTTCACTTTGAAATTCATTTAATGCATATTTCAATCCGCAGTACGGCCACACATATATGTCGAGCTCGATCGGACGGAAAACCTCGCTCCGTTCGCCTGTCGAGCGAGCGAGGGGCAGAGACTTTTCCCCCACCGAGCTACCCATTCGTGTTCACGCTGACTGCGATACCGACTTGAGCGGTGATCACGGACTCGCGCGGCTACAAGGGAATCTGCAACCTCGACAGAGGCGATGATCACGAAATCATACTCCCGAACTCGCCGCCGCGATTTAGCGCCATTTACGAGGCACGCCGAAAAGGGCCGCGTTGTGCATCTCCCCACTAATCTCTGTCCGAAGTAACTCTTGTGGCGCACCCTTGCGGCGAGTTTTGGCAAAACTTGGATTGGTTTTCGTCTGCTAGTGCAGTATGCCGGTCGTCATTTAAGACGGAATGACACCTCATCGCGGTCGGTATGGTAGAACAATTATAGATTCCCAAAAATCTCTGAAACGGCTCTTCAGATCCCGTCGAAACTTTGCCAAACGACGTCAAATAGATAGACGAATAGCTTCTAGCCCCTCAAATTTTCTGAATTTGAGAAAAAAAATGTAGATTGGCTTATCATAAGCCAATCTAGTTTTTTTTTCTCAAATTCAGAAAATTTGAGGGGCTAGAAGCTATTCGTCTATCTATTTGACGTCGTTTGGCAAAGTTTCGACGGGATCTGAAGAGCCGTTTCAGAGATTTTTGGGAATCTATAATTGTTCTACCATACCGACCACGATGAGGTGTCATTCCGTCTTAAATCAGGTGTTTGCGTGAATGACAGTACCGCGTGTGATGTTTACGTTGTAAAAACAGCGTAAACAAGCATTATAAATTAATAAACGTGATGGGTACTCGATCGGTTGAAGGCGCTAATTGCAAATGTTGTGTTGAGGGTTGTCCCCACACGGAAGCGAGGAATCCAGAACTCCATTTTTATGGTTTTCCGAATCGACGTTGCTTTTAGGACGAAAGGAAGTCATGAGGATACATTGAAATCCGCAAGTAATCGTTATTACTTCCATCACACTATTTTATTTTATTTACAAGCACATTCCATTTACAATGTAAGATCTCCAATCGATGATGCTTGCTCAAGCCTAGCTCTTTCGTGTTTGTGCCAGTTTGACTTAACCGTCATGCGCCAATCCAAGTTTTGCCACCGGCAGCCGTTACGGGGCGCCACCACGAAAGTTACTTCGGAGGCCTATCGCAGTCAGCGTGCACACGATGGGTAGCTTGGTGGGGGAAAAGTCTCTGCCCCTCGCTCACTCGACAGGCGAACAGAGCGAGGTTTTCTGTCCGATCGAGCGCGACATATGTGTGGCCGCAATGCGGATTGGAATATGCATTAAATGAATTTCAAAGAGAAAAACATGTATCGAGAAAATTGTTTTCTCTCGGTTGGCCGTTTATGCCGAGAATGCGGGTTAAAAAAATTAACGACGAACCGCGTTGAAAAATAAGATGCCGAAACGACCGTGGAAGGTTCAAAAAGAAATCTTGAGCCTTTGCCGCGGTCGTTACGGCGTTTTTTTCTCAACAGTAAACATTATGAATGAGCGTGTATCATAAATGTTTTTCTATCCTCAATGAGCGTCGTGGCTGAGTTGGTAGCGTGACGGATTGACGATGCTTGCGGTCCGGGTTCGATCCCTGGTTAATCGACTTTTTTTAATATATTTTTTTTTCTTCATTTTATATTAAAAAATTTCGAACTTACTCTCGCTTTAGCTATTCTCGCATGTCCAGGCATTATTTATGATATTTAATTCATATATGTTTAACTTTAAAAAAGACATTGGCTACCGGGGATCGAACCCGCGTCGTCTGCACTCAGAGCCCGCAGGCTGATATATCAACCGCGAGGCTCTTGTGACTGCAAACCTGCCTCACGTATACACACTTATCCAACCGTAAAAAAAAAATCGCTGCATACCAATTGCATATTGTTTTTATGACCCCAAAGTATTATTGAAGACAAATGAAAACGATTTTTCCAAATTCCTAGAGTGGTGTTATCCCTTAAAGAAAAGAAATTGATTTTTTGATCGTTGTAAATGTATATCCCCTCTTAAAGACTTTGAGGCGTCTGGCCACCATGGCCGATCGAAAAATGGGTATATCAAAAAAAATAATAAACTCGAAAGTATGGGCCGGAATATTTTTATTTTTTTACACAACGTCAGAAAGGGCTTTAAGAATAACGTCAATAAATTTCCATTAAAAATATTAAAAGTGGCGCCGTTATGCACATTGCCGCGAAGGCCCTCCGCACGATACGCGCGGCCTTTGTCCCAGCTGTTACCGGGTCATGTCACATCTGCAAAAAAAAATCAGCTCATTCGTGAGTAGTGTCGCTACAATGTAGCGTAGCGGTTTTTTCTCGACCATTAACAAAATTATGATGAGCCGAAGAAAAAAATTTGTATTTTTCACCGAAATTATGGCTCACCATAATTTTTTAATGGTCGAAAAAAAACCGCTACGCTACATTGTAGCGACACTACTCACGAATGAGCTGATTGTTTTTTTTCAGATGTGACATGACCGCGTAACAGCTGGGACAACGACCGCGCGTATCGTGCGGAGGGCCTCCGCGGTAATGTGCATAACGGCGCCATTTTTTAATATTTTGAACGGAAATTTATTAACGTTATTCTTAAAGCCCTTTCTGACGTTATGTAAAAAAATAAAACTATTCCGGCCCATACTTTCGAGTTCATTTTTATTTTTTTTCAATATGCCCATTATTCGATCGGCCAAGGTGGCCAGACGCCTCTAGAGAATCTCGTACGTGTTAGCGAAAACGGGCAGAAAATTATGAAGCAACTCGTCCACTTCTTTGATGTTCGCTATTTCGGTGTTCGCTATTTTGGACCATCGCTCGTTTGCCTATCTGAGATCTATACTTTCGAAGTTTGTATCCTCGGTATATATGTCTTTTTGCTGTAGATGGTATTACGAATATTAGATGCTCACGTCTTTCCATTTCGGAGATATGGATGTTCTAGATTGTTTGAATCTGTATTTGTATGACTCAAACTGCAGACAATCTGAATACACGTTCTCGAATAAATAATCCTTTGGTGTAATTTTTGGTGTAATTATTCAATTTCGTCATCGGCCGAAGGATAAAATTTTGAATAATTTACAGTTCGTTACTTTGAGTTTATAATTCTGTCATTTCGAAATCTTTGTCGTTCTATATTTGGCCTTTCAAAGTTTTGACCCCCATCCCAATGTGAAATGTGTTGAAAAAATGCCGGAACACACTTATCCAATGTGAAATGTGTTTTGAAAAAAATGCCCATCGAGAAAGACTCAAAGTTCTCTTCGAGCCTTTCTCGATCGTTTCGGCACTTTTCTTCAACAATTTTCTAAATTCATTTTCTAAGGGGAAAAGTAAAAACTCATTTCCGTATTGGGGGAAACATTTATTTTTTTGTCATATTTTCCAATACTGTTTGCACCAAGATTTGGAACGCCCGCTCGTTTTGAGTAACTTCAACATGCGTCCGGTGGGGCGAACGACTGCGTGTTCGGTCGCATCGACGATACCCGCGGCGTCCTTGCTGCGGCCGCTCCCCGCGCTCGTGCCACTGTTCTTTCGATGGCCTGCCCTTCTCGCGCCCTTGGGCTGCCTCGGGTGGCTTTTGCCGCTGCGGCTGCTGCTGACGATCACTTTTCTTTTTGTTGCGGCGCCAAAATTTCTTCTTTGTAACTGTAAAAAATAAATAATAAAATGTACAAATAAAATACACTACTCACACAAATTAAGGGATATTTGAAAAATTCCGAATTTTTGGCTGATTTTCAGCAAGGGATAACTCGGAGAAAAATGGTCGTACAGAAAATTAAAAAACGGAAATTATAAAAAAATTTGAATTTTTTTTTCGATTTTTTTTCTTGGTAATTGTTGTTTTTGAATGAATAAATTACTCATTATTGCTAAAAAAAAAACACATTTTGAAGATGAAAAAATGAATAAAAATCGAAAAATCGATGAATTTAATCCTTCGGGGCACTAAGAAAAAAAAATCGCAGCGCTTTGCAACTTCGAGGGTTTTTTGGGGACACTTCGAGGTTAAAACATTACCGACTATATCCCTCGTTCATGCATTATATCCAAAGTTATACCAAATTTTCCAAATATCCGTAAATTGGCAAATTTTCAACTTTTTTTCAGTCAACATCATCACTCCGAAAAAAAATGTTTTATCAACAGCCCCTAATTGCATGTCGTAGAGAATATTTTGCAGTTTCCAAAACCCTACTTTTATTTTCTGTACGATCATTAGTTCTCGAGTAATTGATTGTCAAAGTTAAAATGGACTTTTTTGCTTTTATCGACGATTACTCCGCGACAAATCATCGTACGGAGCTCGTTCAAAGGTCAAATTAAAGCTGATTAAATTGTTTAAAAGACTTTTATAGTCGTATGATAAAAAAAATTCTTTGAAGTCGACTGACCATTTTAAAGACGAGCAAAAAAAAATTTCGTTGGTTTTCGGATGATTACAAGAAAATCGCCCACGCTAACAAATTTTACAGTCCAGATCTGAAAACTAGATACTTGAAGCGATAATTTTCTTTTTTTTAATTTTCTGTACGACCATTTTTCTCCGAGTTATCCCTTGTTGAAAATCAGCCAAAAATTTGGAATTTTTTTAATATCCCTTAATTTGTGTGAGTAGTGCATTTTATTTGTACATTTTATTATTTATTTTTTACAGTTACAAAGAAGAAATTTTGGCGCCGCAACAAAAAGAAAAGTGGTCGTCAGCAGCAGCCGCAGCGGCAAGAGGCACCCGAGGGAGCCCAAAGGCGCGAGAAGGGCAGGCCATCAAGAACAGTGGCACGAGCGAGGGGAGCGGCCGCAGCAAGGACGCCGCGGGTATCGTCGACGTGACCGAACCCGCAGTCGTTCGCCCCGCCGGACGCATGTTGAAGTTCCTCAAAACGAGCGGGCGTTCCAAATTTTGGTGCAAACAGTATTGAAAAATATGACAAAAAAATTAATGTTTCCCCCAATACGTAAATGAGTTTTTACTTTTCCCCTTAGAAAATGAATTTATAAAATTGTTGAAGAAAAGTGCCGAAACGATCGAGAAAGGCTCGAAGAGAACTTTGAGTCTTTCTCGATCGGCATTTTTTTCAAAACACATTTCACATTGGATAAGTGTGTTTCGGCATTTTTTACAACACAATTCACATTGGGATGGGGGTCAAAACTTTGAAAGGCCAAATATAGAACGACAAAGATTTCGAAATGACAGAATTATAAACTCAATGTAACGAACTGTAAATTATTCAAAATGTTATCCCTCGACCGATGACGAAATTGAACAACTATTACACCAAAGGATCATTTATTCGAGATTCAAACAATCTAGAACATCCATATCTCCGAAATGGAAAGACGTGAGTATCTAATATTGGTAATACCATCTATAGCCAAAATACATATATCGAGGATACAAACTTCGAAAGTGTAGATCTCAGATAGGCAAACGAGCGATGGTCCAAAATAGTGAACATCAAAGAAGTGGACGAGTTGCTTCATAATTTTGAAAATTATGAAGGGTCTATAGAAAAATGGGTATATTAAAAAAAATAATAAACTCGAAAGTATGGGCCGAAATATATTTATTTTTTTACATACCGTCAGAAAGGGCTTTAAGAATAACGTTAATAAATTTCCGTTCGAAATATTAAAAAATGGCGCCGTTATGCACATTGCCGCGGAGGCCCTTCGCACGATACGCGCGGTCGTTGTCCCAGCTGTTACCCGGTCATGTCACATCTGAAAAAAAAAATCAGCTCATTCACGAGTAGTGTCGCTATAATGTAACGTAGCGGTTTTTTTTCGACCATTAAAAAAATTATAGTGAGCCATAATTACGGTGAAAAATATTTTTTTTTCTTTCGGCTCACCATCATTTTTTTAATGGTTGAAAAAAAAACGCTACGCTACATTGTAGCAACACTACTCACGAATGAGCTGATTTTTTTTGCAGATGTGACATGACCGGGTAACAGCTGGGACAACGACCGCGCGTATCGTGCGGAGGGCCTCTGCGGCAATGTGCGTGACGGCGCCATTTGTTAATATTTTGAACGGAAATTTATTAACGTTATTCTTAAAGCCCTTTCTGACATTGTGTAAAAAATATAAATATTCCGGCCCATACTTTCGAGTTTATTATTTTTTTTTAAATATACCCATTTTTCGATCGGCCAAGGTGGCCAGACGCCTTAAAGTCTTTAAGAGGGGATATACATTTACAACGATCAAAAAATCAATTTCTTTTCTTTAAGGGATAAAACCACTCTAGGAATTTGGAAAAATCGTTTCCATTTGTCTTCAATTATACTTTAGGGTCATAAAAACAATATGCAAATGGTATGCAGCGAATTTTTTTTAAGGTTGGATAAGTGTGTATACGTTGTGATCCCCCGAAAAAACTCAGGAGAACTATCCGAAAAAAATGCGGTGCGCTTCTGGGCCGGGATTCGAACCCGGGACCTTTCGATTGCCGGTCGACTGCTCTGACCAACTGAGCTACGCCAGCCCGCTTACCTCACCTTTCTCGGATAGTCTCTATATGGTAACGCAACGTTACAAATCCCCCTGCCAGAGTCGATCCGGCTCTGGAGGGTCGACTCGAAATTGTTGCCCAAACTAATATCTCAACGCAACGGTTACTACGACAGACGCGGGGATTGTCTGAGCGACGGAAGGGGGAAGGGGTACTACAGACGCGGTGATTGTCTGAGGGACGGAAGGGGAACTACAGACGCGGGGATTGTCTGAGGGACGGAAGGGGGAAGGGTAAGGGAGGGGCTAGCTCAATGAGACTCTTCTCAAGGAGGGGATTCTTTTCCACGGCAATCAACGATAATTCGATATTTATCTTCATTATTCTGAGGCCGTGGCCCCACGTTGGGCGCCATTTGTGATGCTCCGAAAAAACTCAGAACTATCCGAAAAAAATGCGGTGCGCTTCTGGGCCGGGATTCGAACTCGGGACCTTTCGATTGCTGGTCGACTGCTCTGACCAACTGAGCTACGCCAGCCCGCTTACCTCACCTTTCTCGGATAGTGTCTATATGGTAACGCAACGTTACAACGTAAGGCAGGTTTGCAGTCACAAGAGCCTCGCGGTTGATATCTTCTCACCTTTCTCGGATAGTGTCTATATGGTAACGCAACGTTACAACGTAAGGCAGGTTTGCAGTCACAAGAGCCTCGCGGTTGATATATCAGCGTGCGGGCTCTGAGTGCAAACGACGCGGGTTCGATAGCCGGTAGCCAATGTCTTTTTTAAAATTAAACATATATGAATTAAATATCATAGATAATGCCTGGACATGCGAGAATAGCTAAAGCGAGAGTAAGTTCGAAATTTTTTGAATGTAAAATGAAGAAAAAAAATAGATTAAAACAAGTCGATTAACCAGGGATCGAACCCGGACCGCAAGCATCGTCAATCCGTCACGCTGCCAACTCAGCCACGACGCTCACTGAGGATAGAAAAACATTTATGATACACGCTTATTCATAATCTTTACTGTTGAAAAAAAAAACGCCGTAACGACCGCGGCAAAGGCTCAAGATTTCTTTTTGAACCATCCACGGTCGTTTCGGCGTTTTATTTTTCAACGCGGTTCGTCGTTAATTTTTTTAACCCGCATTCTCGGCATAAACGGCCAACCGAGAGAAAACAATTTTCTCGATAGATGTTTTTCTCTTTGAAATTCATTTAATGCATATTCCAATCCGCAGTACGGCCACACATATGTCGAGCTCGATCGGACGAAAAACCTCACTCCGTTCGCCTGTCGAGTGAGCGAGGGGCAGAGACTTTTCCCCCATCGAGCTACCCATTCGTGTGCACGCTGACTGCGATATCAACTTGAACGGTGCTCACGACTCGCGCGGCTACAAGGGAATCTGCAACCTCGACAGAGGCGATGCACACAAAATCATATTCCCGAACTCGCCGCCGCGATTTAGCACCATTTCCGAGGCACGCCGAAAAGGGGAGCGTTGTACATCTCCCTACTAATCTCTGGTCCCCTTGTAAGGAAGAAAATGAAACAAAGCTTAGCGTTGCGAGTCAACTCTCAAGGTCTTGTAAAGTTTCAAAATTTGAAATGCAAAGTAACCCAACTCAAACAAACTAACCTTGTTTGGGTTATATATGGCTCGGTTTGTTTATTTGGGTTTTTTGTTGGGTATATACAGGGTGTCCAAAATGTCACGCAATTTACAACTTTCGCGACTTATGCATATTGTTGCGTGACATTTGGGCCACCCTGTATGTAACCCAAACAAACTGGAAAAAATGAGTGTGGCGTTGCGGCTAAACTCCCAAGGTCATGTAAAGGTTGAAAATTAAAAATGTCGTGTGACCTTGGAAGTTGCACCGAAGGTCAGAGTCCTATGTTTTTGCTCGAGCTCAGAACCAACATTGTTAGCTAGGCAACGGGGAATAGAAATATCGATTTTATTTGTAAGTTTGTATGTGTGTGTGCAGCCCCGGATCTAAGGGGGGCAAACCGGGGTACCTGCCCCGGGCGGCAACTTAAGGGGGCGCCAAATTCTTGTGTTTGAAAAAACTTGTTCCACTAAAGCGCCTAACATCCAGGGCGCTTTGGTGAGTTTCAATGGCGTCGTGATCCTAGCTATCGAAAATAAAACTGCCTACGAGACGAACTTTGATGACGTATTCCTTTAGGCGTCTTTTGAAAAACTGCTCGTGTTATAGCTCAACAAGTTATGGCTCGATCTGGCTGATATTTTGTCAGATATCTCACTATAAGACTATTGGAAGGACATACCTAAAGTTCCAAGGTTATCGCGTAAATAAATTACTTTTTCGGGGTAAACATTGTCGAGAAAATGGTAAAAAATCTGAACATTTGATTACAAAGCCTACTTAATTTTCAATTTTATACATTTTAATATTTTTATAGGTATATCCTTCCAATAATGTTATAGTGAGAAACCGCCCAAAATTTCAGCCGGATCGATCAATAACTTTTTGAGCTATAACATGAGCAGTTTTTCAAAAGACCCCTAAAGGAATACCTTATAACGCCGCTATTTTGTTACGTTTGAAAAAAAAAGTTTTACCACTTGGTAGTTGTAATAAGATGATGTCAACATTTTAAAATGATGCGATTATCTTATCACATTTTTTTTTAAATCACGAAAAATGACTTATTTTCGGGCGTCTAAAGAGATATCCCCCCTCAATCTCAAATGCTGGAAGGGAGGGGCGCCAATGTCAAGTTTTTGCCCCGGCACGGAAAAATCGTAGATCCGGGGCTGTGTGTGTGTGTGTGCGTGTGTGTGTGTGTGTGTGTGTGTGTGTGTGTGTGTGTGTGTGTGTGTGTTTACTTACGAAAAAGACGTTCAATTCGTCAGGCACTACGGCAAGCAAACGAATTATTTTTTTTCTTTTGCTCCTAAGGATATCAAAGTTTGTACAAAAGAGTGAGTTAGATTGGCGTAGTTATTGTAAATTACGATGAAGGCACTGGTTAACATTTTTTTTCGTCTGCTTCCGCCTCGTTTCTTTCTTGCTGTTTTTGATCTTTTGTTGTTTTGTTTCTTCGCCTCATTCGGGTCATCTCTTCGATAAAGTCAACGCCAGGGCTTACGAACTGCACCGGTGCTCGTACTCCTTTTGATACCCTGATCTGTGAAGAGAGAAGCCATGAGTTTTAATGTGCAATAGACAGGCACGCAATGGTGCGCTTATGCGTATACAGGGTGTCCCGTTCGAACTAGCGCAACGAAATAACTCGAGCGCGGTGACTTTCAGAGAAAAAAGTGTCGAACAAAAGTCGCATAGTTTTGAGAAAGCAGAATCATGGTGTTAGAGGTTTTCTATTTAATGGCATTTCTCAAGATTATTTTAAGACCAACTTTTGTTTTTCAATGGAAAGAAAAATATTTCTATTACGCAATCATTTTTTGCGTAATAAAATAGATAACTTTAGTCTCATACTTTTTTCCGTTTGACTTGAATTTTTCAAGTTATTTCGAATATTCTTGCAAAAAATTGACAAAATATTCAGTTGAATATCCGAAAAAAATTAAATCAAACGGTAAAAATTTACGAACAGAGGTTATTTACTTTGTTACGGAAAAAATATTTCTGGAATAAAACATCCTGGTTGCTGTTAAAAAAGTCAAGTGGCCCTTGGAATAACCTTGAAAATTGCGATGAAATAAAAAATCGCATACGTCGTTGTTTTCATGCGGTGGAACAATGGCACTTTTGTTTAAATTTTTTTCCACTGAAGTGCACTTCACAGAAAAAAATTTCAGTGTACTTTATTTTAGTGCACTGAAGTGCACTTCAGGGAAAATTTTTTTTAACAAAAGTGCTATTGTTCCACCGCATGAAAACAACGAAGTGTGCGATTTTTTATTTCATCGTAATTTTCAAAGTTATTCCAAGGGCCACTTGACTTTTAACGGCAACCAGGATGTTTTATTCCAGAATAATTTTTTCGAGATATTCCGTAGTGCCGGTCCAAATGGTACACCCTGTATAATTATACTATCAGCATTGACAACGAAGTGTTAAAAATTCTAACATATTAATAATAATTGTATAGTCCGAAACTTTTTCCTGTTTGACTTCAATTTTTTCAAGATTCGATGAGTTTTATTAAATGTCAACATGGTTTGAAAAATGAAAGTCAGATAGAGCAAAACATTCAGACAAAACTTACTTATTTTTATACGGGGAAAATGCTTCAAAAAAAAATCGATTCCCATTGAGAGAGTCAAGTTGCACTTCAAATAACCTTGAAAGGTGCTAGCAAAAAAATATCCAACGACATCAATGTTATTTCTTGTAAAACTTATGTTTGGAACCTTTTTTCCCGATAATGCATGGTTTTGGAGATATTTTGTTGTGCCAATTTGAACGGGACACCCCGCGTATAAATCTATAATATTCATTGGATTCGTACTTATGACACTTAGTGAGCGTTTCGGGCGCGCGTTCGAGGTCCATGTTTGACATCTGCTCCTCGCTACGACAGAGCGGCCATCCCTTTGCGTCTGAAAATCTGCCATTCTGCAACGATTAACGACAAATACTTGATATACGGTGTGCTAGTTGCATACGATATAGTGAATATTAATATAGCGCACATACCAAAATACGTTTGTCATATTATATTATATTGCTTATATATAGAATACAAAATGGCGTATACAGGTGACCCATTTGTATAGAGACATCGTACAACTGGGAAACAAAGGAGAAAACGTAAAATCGCTGTAACACACGTCGATCGGAATCGTACGGCAAGTTCGTTTGGCATAAATTCAAGTTAAACAAAAGTTACATCGAAGTTAAATTAACGTTTAATCAATTTTAAATGAAATTTGAATTAATGTTACGTTTAAGTTGAAATCATGTTAAATTTGAGTCAAATAAAAGTTTGATTAATGTTGTACGAAAGTTAAATGAATGCTAAATTCTAGCTAAATATAAGTTAAATTAATCTTGAATCATAGTTACATCAAAGTTAAATGAATGTCATATCACAGTTAAATCAAAATTCGATTGTAGTTTAATAGAATTGACGTTGAAGTTAAATTTGAATTAAGTTCAATTAAAGTCAAATTGTTTGATTTCTTTATGTGCACGTTCTCAAGGCGATATCAATGAAATTTTTTTCTGTAAGAAAAGTCAAATTGAAGGGTGAGTTCGTTTGGCTTAAATTAAATTTGAATAAAAATTAAATGAAAGTTCTATTTATATTAAATGAAAATTGGATCAACGCAATAAATTTAGGCCGTAGCTCATTTATCAACCTGGCACCTGACCAACACCGCCTCGCCACACGGCGTCCACTCCTTGTCGGCGGGTGGTTAATTAGGCGAAGGCATTGTTAACCATCTGAAGGCGTTGCTAAGTTACCGAGTAGTTTACTCGCCGTCCGCATATGGACAGATTGCGAGCGAGGCAATCTGGTGACGGTACGGAGGTGACAAGAGAGTGCATATGTGTGGAAAGCCCATATAAGAAATGACAACCGCTCATGGTGAGGCGGTGCTGGCCGGGTGCCGGGTTAATAAGTGAGCGACGACCTTTAAAGGAACATCGAATTAATGTTAAGTTTGAGTTGAATTAACGTTAAATTGAAATTCAATCAAAGTTGAATTTCAATTTAACTTCGTGATTTAACGTTAAGTCAAAGTTTAATGAAAGTTTAATACAATTGGCGTTAAAGTTCAATTCAATTGTACTTCAATGAGCTAAAATCTAACGTTGAAAAAAACAGTTAAAGTTTAATTATTTATTTTTCATTGAGTGCACGTTTTCAAGGCGATTTTGAGGACATTTTTTCGTATGGAAACCTATATTTTTGCATCGCAGAATTAGGTTCGACGAGATAAAACGAAAACTTTGGTCCGAACTGTTTTCGAAACGTGTTTTATCGACTTTCATATATAATTTTTCTCTTGCCGTTTTCGAATTCTTTCGTTTTCTCAATACAATTGTAACACTATAATATTTTACTAGCATATACCGTGTATATATACTGTATTATTCTGCATGATTTCATTACAAAACGCACACACTCACACACACACACACACACGCACGCACGCACGCACGCACGCACGCACGCACGCACGCACGCACGCACGCACACACACACACACACACACACACACACACACACACACACACACACACACATGTGGAGTACCAGAGGATGCTGAACACGCATTCTTCCAGTGACCACGATACCAAGAAGAAAGAGAGGAACTGGAGGAGGTACTAGTGGAAGCACCAACTCCAGAGACCTTGGTGGGACTCATGATGAAATCAAAAGAGAACTGGGTAGCGATTAGTAGTTTCGGTACGGCGGTGCTCAAGAAAGTGCGCCAAGAAGAAAAGAAGAGAAGAAGCGAGACAGTGACGATAGCCGCTGATGCTTGAAAAAGACGAAGGAAGCCAGTCGGCACCATCAGAGGAAGAGCTACGGCTGTGATCACTCTCGCGAAGTAATGCTTGTCGGCGGTCCCGCGGGAGGACAATAGGTCAGTGAGAAAGAGGTTCAGGGTTTTAGTTGGTATAGCAAGTGCGCGAGTCCAACACACGGGTTGCATGGAACCCGTTGCAACGGGTTGCATGCAACCTACGGTGCAGAAAGCATTTCCCCCCTCTTTAAAAAAAAACAAAAAACCACACACACATACACACCAACTAAGTGCTTCAAGTGCTGGCACTATGGGCATCCGTCTAGCAATTGCAAAAGCACGGTGGACAGATCGAAGTGCTGCATCAAGTGCGGCGGCGCAGGTCACAAGGCCGAAAAGTGCGCTGCAAAGCCCCGCTGTGCTCTGTGTAGCGGCAAAGAGGATGGTGATGCTTGGTAGCATGCTGCAGGAAACTTTAAATGCCCAGTGTACAAGAAGGTCTTCCAGACGCTCATCCGGAAGCGAGAATGAGAGTACTGCAAGTGAATCTTAATCACTATGAAGCGGCATAAGATCTGCTCATGCAGACTATGCGGGAGCACAAGGCTGACGTGGAGATCATCTCAAAGCCACACAGAAACCTCAACCACCATTCTTCGGTAGCGGATAAAGAGGGCAAAGCCGCTATCTAGGCCTGCGGCGAGAACCCATTCCAGGACATCTCAAAAAGACTGGAAGACGGCTTTGTTAGGGCAAAAATAAACGGCACTCACACCTTCAGCTGCTACATGCCACCGAGCATGACGTTGGAGAACTTTGAAGAAAGTCTAGACCGGCTGGTAAAAGACGCCAAGGACCGGACTGCGACACATGCGATTGCGGGTGACTTTAATGCTTGGGCACTGGACTGGGGCAGAAAAAGACGGACAAAAGAGGTCAGGCACTCTTTGAAGCGCTGCCCATACTGAACCTAGTTCTGCTCAACGATGGCAAGGTACCAACGTACTGCAAGGGAGATGCCTCCTCGGTGATAGCCCTCACCTTCGTCATGGGAAGCGTCGAGGCAGCAGTGCAAACGACGGACGTTAGGTGGTTCCAAAGTCCTCGGCTTGGAAAACAAACATGTTCGACATAGACGTGTTTCGCGAGGCCTTAGACGACAGTGAAATGCAAACTGACAACCAAACCGCAGAGACCAAAGCCCAAGAACTAATGAAGAGGGTAGCAAGGGCCTGTGATGCTACGATGCCGAGAAGACTGGAAGGAAACCATCACCCCCCTATGTATTGGTGGAACGATGCGATTGCCGGGCTACGACGCGAAAGCAACCGAACGAGGAGGCTAGCCCAACGAGCCAGGGGCAAGGATTCGCACCAAGCACTGGAGGCGAAACACAAGGCGACACGAACTGTGCTGGCTAAGACAATCAAGCGGAGCAAAAGGCAAAGCTGGATCGAGCTACTCGGTGAAGTCGAAAGTGATCCCTGGGGCAGGCCTTACAAGGTAGTCATGATCTGCCTGAAAGGACAGTCAAGTCAACAACCTACCTGCCCAGACCAACTCAGGTAGGATAGTGTCAACCCTCTTCCCCCAACAAGAGGAGCTCAACTATGAAGTGGAAGTTGAGGACATTGAAGCTATCCCGCCTGTTACGCAGGAGTTGCTCCGAGCGTGCAGAAAGGTGGGCAATAAGAAGGCACCGGGAATGGATGGCATCCCGAACATCGCTCTTAAAGCAGCCGTGAAAGAAGTTCCCGCATTGTACATAGAAATGTACAATGCATGCCTCAGGGAAGAAAAATTCCCTGACCCATGGAAATGGCAGAGACTTGTTCCCCTGCCGAAGAGCAAAAAACCGCCAGACGATCCATCGTCACATCGTCCGTTGTGCATGTTGGACACCGCAGGAAAAATCCTGGAGAGAATTGTCCACAATCGGGTAGAAGCCGCTATCGGGAACTCCCTGGCAGTCAACCAGTACGGCTTCCGTAAGTCCAAATCGACGCTAGACGCCATAAGTCACGTGGTTACCACGTGACGCCGGTACAAGATGAAAAGCGGGGGCAAAGAAGTATTGCCTCCCGGTCGCCCTCGATATCAAAAACGTTTTTAATTCAGCCAGGCGGAGTAACATCTGCTCTGCGCTGGATAAGCTGAACGTGCCATCCTACCTGAAAAGGATAATAGGAAGCTACCTTGACAACAGGTTCCTGAAGTATGACACAGAAGATAGACCACAAGAGTACAGAATCACTGGGGACGTACCTCAAGGCTCGGTGCTCGGTCCACTTCTGTGGAACATAATGTACGACGGCTTGTTGAAACTAACGCCGCCACAAGGGGTAGTGATAGTCGCCTTTGCCGATGACGCGGCAGTGGTTATCGTTGCGAAATATCTTGAAGAAGCTAACAGGAAATTCGAAGAGACATACACCCAGGTCCAGCAATGAATGGGTACAGCTGGCTTCAAACTAGCTGAGCACAAGACAGACGCTGTGCTGATCACCAGCAGGAAGAAGATAGAGACGATAGAGCTGACTGTGGGACATCACACAATTACGTCGCAACCCAGTATAAAACACCTGGGTCTGATGATCGACGCACGACTCAGCTTCAAGGAGCACGTAGAGTACGTCGTTGGCAAAGCGGAAAAGGTTAGAGCAGCGTTAGCGGGACTGATGCCAAACATATGCGGGCCGAGGCAGGCGAGAAGGAAGCTACTGGCATCAGTGGTCACTTCGGTCCTGACCTACGGTATTGCCATTTGGGGCAATGCATTGACTACCGAACAGTACTGACGAAAGACGGCAGCGGTCTACCGGCTCAGCGCCTTAAGGGTTTCCTGTGCGTTCCGCAGAGTATCGGAACATGCAGTATGCGTACTCGCGGGAATGCCACCTATAGACGTCCTGGCTGAAGAGAAGATCCCTATACCACCAGAGGACGTCACCGGCAGGGCTCCAAGATAAGCACAGAGATGAAATCGGGAAACGCAGCCTACAACGCTGGCAGCAGAAGTGGGATGCATCCGTGATGGGGAGATGGACGAACCGCCTAATTCCCCAGATAGATGGTTGGCTGAACCGCAATCACGGGGAGGTCAACTACTACCTGACGCAGATGGTATCAGGCCACGGCTGCTTCAGAGCATACCTGCATAGGTTGTTCACGATGAGTCTGAGGACTGTCCAAGTGAATGTGGAGTACGAGAGGATGCTGAACACGTATTCTTCCAGTGCCCACGATTCCAAGAAGAAAGAGAGGAACTGGAGGAGGTACTAGCGGAAGCACCAACTCCAGAGACCTTGGTGAGACTCATGTTGAAAACAGAAAAGAACTGGGCAGCGATTAGTAGTTTCGCTACGGCAGTGCTGAAGAAACTGCGCCAAGAAGAAAAGAAGAGAAGAAGCGAGACGGCGAGGATAGCCGCTGATGCTTGAAAAAAGAGGAATAATACCTAGCGGCGGTCCCGCGGGAGTAGAAAAGGTCAGTGAGAGAGAGGTTCAGGGTTTTAGTTGGCACAGCAAGTGCGCGAGCCCAACACACGGGTTGCAAATGCAACCTACGGTGCATAAAGCATTCCCCCCCTCATAGTTAAAACACACACACAAACACACACACACACGCGCGCGCACGCACGCACGCACGCGCACGATTGCGGCAACTCGAGAACGCGAATCCGAGACAAAAAGCACAGATCCCGTTAATCTCTGTTAGACATACTTTATTATTAGTACGATTTATAACAAATCGCATGCGCACAGAAAGGGGAATGTATAAAAATTTCATGCAAATAAGCGTGTTCTCCGGGATCACGCGAGTCGCGTGTTATTCCGAATCATACTCTTTGAGCTTCTTTCTCGCGAGCGTACGTTGGGTCGCGAATGAGTAGCAGGACCTCGCCGAATTTGGCCTTTCCTGGCGGTGGGAACGCTTTACTTCGCGATCTTGCTTTAGTATTTTCACCCTCTGTGCGGGCTCCTGAGCAAAAAGCTCGACGATGTTCATTGAGGCGGCGTCACACTTGAAGAACAAACGGAACCTTTTTTTACATCTATTTGCCAGATATGTATGATAATGAGACAAAAAACTATTTGAATTTTCAATTTAACCCTGCGCAGTCGCACTGAGGCGATTTTGTCCCAAGCGAAATTTTACTTTGAAATTGCTGGCAATTATTAGCAATTTATAACAACGAATATAATAACTTTTCTACTTAAACAAGTGTGGATTTACATTCTAGAAGGATTAAAAAGTATTCGTGAATTTATTGAGATTTCTTAAAGCGATCTAACACGTTGAAAATTGTACGCGGCCGTTTTCGTCTCAATGTGACCGCAGAAGCAGCGATATTACAGTGCGACCGCGCAGGGTTGATGATGATGATGATGATGATAATGAGAACTTCAGCCGTGACTCACTTGCAACTGTAGCCGCTGGTGGAAATTCAATTCCGGGAGAGCGAGAGGTGCGTCAACGTGGAGTCTCAGCATGCATCGGAGGGCTTCCACGTAGGTCGTCCTTAAGGCCAAAACTCTCTCGGTTCGCATTATCCTTCGCACCAAATAACCCCTCGCGTACGCATTTATAACCGTCGCGGCTTTTACCTTAAGAAAAGTGCAGAAAAAATTGCGTTGCTTTAAAAAAAATATCGAGGAAAAATGGGGGGCTGGAAATATACAGGCTGGTTTAGTTCAAGTTTTGCAAGCCGGAATCTCAAAACATATATTGTAATGAATAATGTTCGATGTGAGAGTCGTTCGGTTCCGAGAGGGATGGCAATACCGAATATCTATGAGGGTAAAAAAGATTTCTTTTTCTTCGGGGTCATAGTGAAAAATGTTAGTACAGGGTAAAAAAAGTCTCGTGAAAAGTGAGCTCTATAGGTGAATTTAGAAAGATGGCAGAAGCCGTTTTACATACTCCTCCGATTTGTCCTTTCGATCATGGTCTTGATCATGACTTTCGACGTGTTAAAAAGAAGGAAAGTTAGGAAATGTGTTGAAAAGTACATAATTATTTGCGTCAAAAAAGTGATTAACTGATTTTTTAGATTAGATCAGAGCCGACTAATCACACGATAATATTTTTCAATTCATTTTCTAACTAGTATTTTCATTTGACACGCGAAAAATGATGATTAAAAGGAAAAATTAAGAAACTACGTAAAAATGGCTCGCACCACATTTCAAAGTCGAGCTATACTTTGCGTGAATTTTTCTAACCATATCACCAACATTTTTCCGTATGACAAATTGGGAATAAATATCGCTTTTATTTCATCTTTGCATCAGTTTAGGTTAAGGGGCTATACCACGCTATACCATATATATATATTGAGACGTGTACGTCCGTCTCAGACGTGAATCCCCCCCACCACTTATTCAAAGACAGCGATGGGGACAAGCGCGGCCATTGCCCTCAGTCACTCTCTTTGGGAAGGGAGACAATATTGAAGTAACATTTATTTAACAAAGGATGCTTGGGAAGGGGAAGAAAAGTGCGGGAAATAAGGGGTCTAAAAGGGCCACCTCGAGAGAGGAAAGGCCTACTTGTTTCAAGTCAGCTTCAGAGCGAGTACCGAAACGAGATACTAGTACAGGCTTTTTAAGCGTGGACAATATCGAACTAGGGAAAGCATTGGACAAGACGAAGCAAGTGAGCACAATAACATTTTCTTGCTCCCCTAGCCAAAAGTACGCACTTTGCGGCCGCATTTCAGGCCGGGAAGAGCATTTTTCGTGGCCGGCTGACGACCGCTCGCTCTGACAGGATTTTCGCGGCCGCCGATATTTACATATGCACGTTATTCTTTTATCTTGTGCTCGCTCCTGTCAAAGTCGTGTCGTGGTCTCGCGAAGAATTTCGTTCAAGTGTCTTTTGTTCAAGTGAATTTTGCATAAGTGAATTTTGTTCAAGTGATAAGTTTGATGTTTATGTTAGTGATGTTGGTTTTATTTCATCTTGACGTTTTCAATGCCCGCCCCGACCAGCAAAACCTCGGCTGCGCCTCGGTCTTGCAAAAGTCGGGCGGGCATCCCCCCCCCCTTTCGCTCGCCTCCCTGCGAGAACGACAGCTTCATCGCATTTCACGAGATGGCCGGCTGACAGCCGAGAGATGACAGCTGACAGTACCAATGACAGCATTAATTGCACGGAATTACATACATTAATTAGGCCCGTACTTTCGGCTACGGGATCAAGAAAAATAGTATACAACCCACGGCCCAAATGTTGGATGCCAGGAAATCCAACTTTCGGGCCTAGGGTCGTAATATACTATTGAGAACCTCTTTTATTGTGAAGGCCTTAGTACCGGACGCAAGTACCCACTGATTGCAGCGGGGAACGTGACCATTGAGGAAAGGAGCCGAAATAATAAAAGAGAAGGTAGAAAGAGAATTTTTGGGAATCCTTTTTCAAACGATTTCCGCACGAGTCTCGAGCGGAGGTGCCGGCCTTTCACGACTATGGAACGTGGACTTTGCCATAAGTAGTGAAATAAGCGCATGTCCAAGCCCGAAAGGCAAGGAAGGCGACTGAACAAGGAAAGTGGCAAAGAAGAGCAAGTACAGAAAGGAAAGAATTGGCACCATCCGATTAGAAAAAGTGTGACAATCAGAAAAAAGAATGAAATCAATAATGTCGTAGATATTCGAAAGAGAAAATTCGGCAATTTAAAGGAGAAAGCATAGAATCACGAAATTCGAAACAAATAAGCATCCCGCGTGAATAAACGTCAGAATATTAAAGCTGACAGCCAGCTGGAAGCCTAAATGAAAACATGTAACGAGAGCGAGAGAGAAGGAACAACAAAGGGGGCAGTGGTCGAGCAAGACCGAACCGGCGAAATCGCGAAGACCGCGCGACATACATAGACACACACAATAGGAGCATTTACAATTTCGAAAGAAATGTGAGATACATACAAGTCAAAGATGTACATACACCAAACGTATACAAACACGAAACGGCGGCCATTATAGAAAGGGAGCGACTAGTTACCCGGGCAACGGAGGCTCCCGAAATTTCGAGACGTAGTAAGCCCCGCCTCCTCGGTACGCGAGAGCCGCGACAGTCAAACCGACCGAGCGCGCGAAACCAAGACACAGGGTGATTCAAAATTTGTTTGTACCCCGAGATAAAGCGAAATCTGAATAAATCTTCGTTTATTTGTTGAAACATAAAGGTTTATATTAATTTACTCCCTTATCGTGCCCCGAATCCTCATAAATTGAATGTAACTAGGGGTGACCCGTTACAATATATATATATATATATATATATATATATATATATATATATATATATATATATATATATATATATATATATATATATATATATATATATATATATATATATATATATATGGGCTATACGATAACGCTGAAAACTTGGGTGATTTTCGGGAATTTTTTGGAAGAAAAGTACTCAATTAAATGTTTCGGAAAATTAAGAATATATTTGGGAATATTTGACCTATATTACATAATTTTTTCATTGAAAAATATTGAGATCCACGCGACTTATGCACTGTCTTCGGAGGCGCCAAAAAAAAAGTTCCTCCACTGCTGACATGATTCCCGCCGATTGAGTAGCTAAAACCGAAAAAGGAAAAAATGTCGTTGAACTGGAAGGTATTTCCTGTACAATGACGTAGGATTTTTAAAAAATATCAAAAACTAACAAAATGGCGTAGTTATGAAAAAAAATCTGTTTTCTTGCCTATAAAATAGTCGTTTTTTTCAATGTCAAATCGTCAGTTTTCATCCAATCGAAAATATCCTACGTCATTGTAGAGTAAATATATTCAAGAGTACTCAGTTCAAATTTCAAGTCAATCGGATAATTGCTCTTTCAGTTGCAATGTCAGCAAATTTGAAAAATCCCATTTCGAGAAAAACGCGTTTAAATATTTAATTAGGGATTTTTGCAAGGTAGAATTATATTTACCATAAAAAACCGATGTGCTGGTCTAGTGGTTAGCGTGCTTGCCTCTGAAATCAGCACATCGGGACGTCGCGGGTCCGAATCACTGTCTCGTAGTTTCGGAGAGAAATAAAAACACAGGCGTGACGTAGCTCCAGTTCTACACGGATGTCGCGCACACGGACCGGTACGTGTGTGTGTGTCGGGTGTGTATGGCTGTAGCCTGTGAGCTATTTCTCGACGAAACGCGACTAGCTCCGAGGCTGGGAAGCGAACTCGTGACCGGCTGTATTGGTATAGGTTTTCCGCAGTTTCCCTATACCCATGACAGAAAATGTCATGGTGAATACGATACAGAGAGTGAAGTCGGCTGCGGCCGCAAGGTGGAGATCGATTAGGGATGTGGATTGGAGAAAACGGTGGGAAATGTAAAAAGGGGAAATCCCTGTACATGGAAGCTACAATTAGCGTAGCGTCCGCCGTAGCAGATACAATAAAAAAATATATATATATATTTACCATAAAAACTGCTAATCAGCTATACTTGGCAAATACAATGGACCCTCCTCTTTCTCGAAGGCCCGCTGAGAGGCTCAAGCTTTTCTCCGAGCTGTTCGTCCCTCTTTTGAGGATGCTTCATGACGTAACTCCGCCTGGTTGATTCGGCTGTCATCTCTCTCCATGGCATATTCTTTTGCAATAGGACCGATGGTGACGTCTATTACTTGCAGCATTTTTAGAATAGCATAAAAACCATCGTCAAATATTGAGACTGCAAGGAAATTAGCGAGCTTGATCGTTTTGAATCGATTATGAAGATGCTTTGGAGCAAAGTGCCAGAGCAAGCCGTTATAACTTTCATTGTTATTCCGCGTGTTCCCTCCTTTGCATCGCTCTAGTAATTCCCTTGAACTCAAGTCAGTATAAATAGGTTCCAAAGCTTTCGTAACACCCTTGTCAAGTGGCAGATAATCATGCTTGAACTTTGATACGTCCATTCCTTCTGCTTCCGCGCGGCGATATGAGTACCAGCTATTTGCACCTGCAGGGCAATTTCCGTGGTTCGGATTTTCGTCTGTCGAAGACAAATGATGCAAGGGAGCCCAAATTTTTTGACACATTTCATCAATATTATCTTGATGCCTGGTGGTTGCCAACCAATAGTATTTCTGGAGTTTATTAATAACTTTATCAGTTAACTTCACGGTATTCTTATTCCTTCCTCCTAAACCTTTGTTTTGTTTTTTAAGATTGCGGCATCGCGTTCCATTCTTTTCACATGTAAGTAGCGTTCTAGTTTTTCTACATGCACATTGTACGGATTGAAATTCAATAAGCCTTTGTATGTGGCACTATCACCGTCGCCAATATAGCGCGTATATTTTACTCCATATTGATCGACCGAGCGACTAAACATTTCCTTCACACTATCAACCTCCATTAATCCAGCTGATCCAATATGATTCAGATCGCAATCGTCATGTCCTTGAAGCCATTCTTCGTATTCTTCAGGATAAGTATCTTTTTCTCCCATACTTCACAACTCTTACAATAAGTCGATTTTACGATTAAATCGATGATTTTTTGCGGAATTTACCTGCAAGAGTTGTAATACCGAAACGTGAAGTGTGACCGCGTTTTTTCCATGTGCCATCTCCGGAAACTGTATAATTAATATCTGAACCTTGATTCTCTAAGGTTTTAGCTCTCCCCTCAATTACAGCGTTTTGTGTACTCCATTCGTAAACGGTTTTAGCAGCTTTGGTTACATTTTCAAAGCATCCAGTGGGTGTTGTTATGAAATTTTCTAAGAAGATTCATCAAGCCACAAAATAGATTTAGTCCATTGATACCGACGCCTACAAGTCGCATCACAAACACTATACGACGATTTATTTCATAAGCATTACCAATCATCGGTCCAGAATTCACATATGAAACACCGCACTCACATGACAGCAATTTTGAATCATAAACCCCGTGAACTTGCTTCATTGAACTTGATGTCTTTCTTACAACTTTTACACACAACTAAAGTGCTAATTGCACTAAAAACAGAGTAAAACTAGATGAAACGGTATTCATGGGTATGATCAACTATAATTTCATCATCTCCGGTGCGTAACAGTTTTTCAGCGGCTGTACTGGTATTTTCGGTGGACTGCTCATACGTGTATCGATTTCCCGAAAATCTCCTCTGCTTGCTTCTAGATCTATGGATAGGAGTATCGTGAGAGCCTTCTTGATTCGAACTCTAACTGCTTTTACTCATTTTCGCTCTGTTGTGCAGTGTACAGCAGCTGCGAGTAAACTAAACAGACCCTTCCAGAATAACTGCGTTGAACGACTCCAGAATACCTTTTAAATGGTAACGCTGTTTTCAAATGGCCCAATAGTCCCCTTTCTAGTGCCCCCTCTTCATTATGTACCGTTTACGATGCCGAAAGATTCAGGTAATGACACGTCAGCTCCGAGCTCCGCCTCTAGGCGTATGGGGCATTTTATACCTACGAGCGGTTGCTTTTTGGAAGGCTGCCATTCGGGGAGTATTAGAGATGCTGCCTTGAATGTTTTACAGGATATTCTTGAAAGTGTAAACTGTCAAAAAAGGCAACAAAAAAATCGATTTTTTGAAAGTATCACACTGGTATAGCCCCTTAAATAGGGTTGGCTATATATACATAATCCAAACAAAATTACGGAAAAAGATGGGCACTGAGTTTGGCGTTGCGGGTCAACTGTCAAGGTCATGTGAAGGTTGAAGATAAAAATGTCACGTGAGCGAAACCAATCCAAACAAACTCACTTCGCATAAATTCCTTTGGGTTGGTGTCGATTATAAAGGATTGGGTGTATATACAGCGTGTATCTTAACTGCTATTTTTCCATTCGTGAGCACATAGGGTGTGTCCGAGCAAAACGCTTTTTTTTAAAATGTGCGACAAAAATTTTCCGATATATTCACGAGTAAAGTCCGACGCTGAGTACACATACTGGAACACACACCGAAATGTTTCTTGCGATTCTTGTTTATTCAATAATTAACATCTAGTGGATACAAAAATGCCAAACAAGAATAGAAAAAAATAAACAACTTTGAGAATTAATTAAAAAAAATAAAACTAATACTTTGGTTTAATGAATAAAAATTATTGATCAGTATAATTCGTTTGCAAATAAATTATTCGTGTTTATTATGCAGCGAAAAGGAAAAATATGAAGAAAAATTCACTTGCGTGAATCCACCGAACGTGGATAAAATGGAGAAAATGTGAAGAAAAATTCACTTGCGTGAATCCACCGAACGTGGATTCGAATCCGCGCCCGCTCACGCTTCGAAGCCGAAACTACTGTACCATTGCCCTGATAGACAAACGTGCTGTGAAAATTCACATGTCAGCATTATAGCGGCAAGAGAACAGCATACGGCAGCCCACCGTGACACCAATATGCTGTCTTTTGCTTCCGCATTGAGCTGCAAATTTGCGTCACCGTGCGTGGTTTGGCGAAATAAATGTGTAATGCCAAGACGGCAAGTTTACAGTAAATATACGAAACAACTACCTGCTGCAACAACGGTACTGATGCGGCAAGCTCCAGATTTGGAGTGATGTCATCTTTATATCGCGTTTCAGTCATAAATGCACCACGTTGTGATGCTCCGTTGCCGGTAAAAACGAGGCAAGTTATCGCAGCATTGAGACGGAAAATTTGGAAAACGTTATTCCGGCAAGGTTAGGGCACACTGACGGCACGCTGTGACGTTCCATTGCGGGCACAAACAAGGTACATGGTTATACCCATGGCACATTCGCTACGAGAAATGTCATGATCCTAAAATTAGTTACATAAGTTGAACCAGTTGGATGATCGAGTGGTTAGCGTGCTTGCCTTCTAAACCAGCCCATCGTGAAGTTGCGGGTTCGAATCCCAGCCTCGTACTTTCGGGAAAAAAATAATTACTTGCATGACGCGTAACCCTCAGTCATACGCGGGTGTCGCACATACGAACCGGTACGTGAGTGCGATTATATTCAATAAAATTATTTAATTGCCCACTTTTTATTCCGACCTGTCCAGCTACCGATAATGCAGAACCCCATTTAGCCGGTCACAACACCGCAATAGCAGGCCTCGTTTATGACGACGAAGGAGCGTTACGGCGTGTTCTAAATATGCCGGCAACGGAACGTCACAGCATGTCGCCAATGCGCCCTCACCTTGCCGAATAGTGTATTCCAAATTTTCCGTCTCAATGCCGCGATAACGTGCCTCGTTTCTACCGGCAGTGCAGCGTCACGGCGTACCTCCAATGTGCCCTCAGCTTGCCGAAATAACGCATTCAAAATTTTCTGTCGCAGTGCTGCAATAACCTAGAAATGCACGTGCTCCAAATGTACCGCCAAAATTCTGTATTTTCGTTCTGCAATATTAACACCAGCATTTACGCGAGGATGCGCAATGCTGTGCTGCTAGAACACAGCTTAAGGGGTGAGATGCAGTGGCGGACTAAGCCCGTCGGAGGCCCGGGGCGGCATATAAATGAGGCCCCCGGTCTGCTAAAAAATGGATGCATTATTGATGATATGTAATTTTACTATACGCCCTACTTATGATATGGGTAAAAAAGTTAGAACACGGATCAGCATTTAACACGGCACCTAGCAGGTAGAGTGTAAAGAAATAACGAAGACTATCATAAGAAAGTAACTTTTACTGTACTTGTAACTATTTTACATGTTTTCGTGCTTTCATTTAACTGAACTTCTCAATAACGTCGTTGAAATCTATTCCCCTTGAAACTTTCCTTTCAATTGATAGAATGAACAGATTGACGAGGCGTTCTTGGTTCATCAAAGATCGACGAATTTTTTAAAATAAATTTCAGTTTAGAAAACCTTCTCTTGTATGATGCGACCGAGACACAAATAATCAAGAAGTATTGAATTATAAGGGCAAAACAGGGCGAAGATTTACTGAAGTCTCATCTAATAATAATAAAGGTTTGATACAGGTTTGGAAACGACCACGATATGTTAGGCGCGCTAAGTCGATCTACTTTTCTTTACATTTTTCGCCACTACGTGGCATTGCTGTTGATGGGTACATGTGTGACACGGACAGAATATCTTCTGTCTGTCTCTCCCACTCTCCAGATCGAGGCGCATGCGCCGTCGACCTTACCCCCGAATATTTTATGAGGATACGAATAAAAAACAAAATGAACAAATAATACGCTTACTGAAGACTAAACTGATTGATGGACCCATTCTCTGAAAAGTCGCAGCTACGGAAACTCGTCTGCTAGTCACATATTTCTAGGTTTAATTCTGAATATTTTCTCTAAACGTTCGGTGACACGGACCGCGATTATAGTTCACATGACAACACGGAAATTATATGTAGGGTGAGATCAGAGAAGACCGTGGGTGGGGGATATCCTCCGATAGGAGCGACGCATGTGGCGGCTGTGGAAAAGTGGATCTTGTAACGGTGCCTCACGGCATCATTGAAATGTGGCTTCATTTCCAGGCCTGGGATTTTCCTGACCGTGGGTCAGGAAAATCCCGCAGCGGCTAACAGTGTTAACAACTTAGTGGATTTTTCACGTAAACTGGTGGTTTGGACATCCCTTTTAGTGGATAAATTTTGTTTTTAGTGGCTGGTGGTTTTTGTTAGTGGCGAGCAAGATATTCAACCACTAACGTGTAAACAAATTTATGATACATTATATTTTGCTATGACAAGGCCCTTTGAAACAAAGTGTGTCAACTCTTATGATGTAGGCACCACTACTATCTTGTAAATACCTGCCAGCGCCATGGGGATTCCCTGAATAATGTTTTGGCTGTATATAGATTTCAATGAATATAGACCACAGGGTATAGTAATTGAATCGAGTTCAATTTGCTTGAAAAAGTATGTTTTGAAATACTTCATAATTTTGTTATGTAAGTGCATCAGATGTAGCTGCTTGCTTACTAGACCGTAAGCGGTAACACCAAGCGGTATTAGAGGTTTTCTGGTGGTTCGCAGAACCGCTTATGGTGGGTATAACAAAACAAGGTGGCAACAGCGGCGGCTACTATATTTATTTTGGCTTCTAACAAGTTACAAGTAATTTTACAACAGTAAGGTTCAGATTGGTTGATTTCCGCTGTTGTTATTCTTTAGCACGTATGGATGTAATTTCTTTAGTACGTATGTATGCCATTTTTATTACGAAATTTCTCAATTGTTCGGATCTAGTATTTATGTTTCGCGCCAAAGCCACCATAGAGTGAGCGGGGCCCACCGCGCGGGGCGCACCATTTTTATGGCGCTGGCTATAAAGTAGATAGAGCTTTATGTTATATTGACAATTTCTATCATGACCTGGGGGGCTATTACGGTTCTCCGTTCGGGTGAAAATGACAAAAGTGAGCAGCTCACCCTATTACGGTTCTCTTCACCTAGTGAAAATGCGAGATTATTCACGTAAGTTTACTCGACACGAAATGTCATGTCGAAAATCGAAATGCGCATGCGTGAGCGTCTTCCTAACGCAGCGACGATACGTCCAAAGCTAACACATAACACAAGTTACTATGAAATAGCTGATTCAGAGACGGTAGCATCTCGACACCGAATAATTAATAAAATTCAGCAACTTGAAGTTGATATCATAGCGAGTTAAGTAATGTCATCCGATAATGATGAATAATTTGCTGATGATTGTGGTTTTGCGAGATCGGAAAAATCGAATGCTTCGTATACGACGATCACTGTGCGATGCCTTGGATCCCTTCCGTATAACGGAACAAGAATATATTGCACAATAGTTCGATTTATTAACATAAAACAATAATTCTATCACTGTATTATAAGAACCGTTTTATGTTCTAATATGATACAAAAATTACCAGTATTTTTTTTACTTGAATGGCTATGTCGTAATCTGCCTCATGCTAAATCTGCGTCTTTTTTCATGAAATCTAATAACATTTGTTTTTGTTTTTCGGTAACATTCGTGTTGTAAACTTAGATTCTATTTAAACTTGTTGCTTATTCGAGTGAAGAGGTTGTTTTTGTAGATGTGCACGTCTTTCGTTTTGGGCTGGGTTTGATAGGCGTGCTAGTATACCCCTTCTACGGTGTCGTGAAAATGTGAGATCACTAGCCGGAAGTTCCTAGTGATCTGACATTTTCACCCGACCGATCCGTAATAGCGTGAGTAAACTCACGTGAGATGAAAATGCGAGAAGTGAGAAGTCTCACCCGAGAACCGTAATAGGCCCCCTGATAACAGGGGAATTAGTACCTACCTACCTATGTTTATATTTTGCATACGTACAGGGCCTCCAACTCCAAACTGCCCCTTACTGAATATATTTTGGCCTTGGTTGGAATTTGACTAAAAAATGACTTCTTGAGATTTGGAGGCCCCCCAGGACCAGAGGCCCGGGGCGGACCGCCCCCTCCGCCCCCCGTTTAGTCCGCCACTGGTGAGATGCAGTCAGAATTTTCAAAAAATCGATTTTTCAAAACATTTTCTTGAAGTATGTTTCGAAAATATTCCCTGAAAATGTCAACTCAATCCGATGAATAGTTTCCGGGATGTCCCACAATTAGTGAAGGGGCGTCGGATCCCCATGGCAGGTAGCGGCTGACAAACGCGCAAACGATGATACCCGGGAAGGCAGAATGCTTCGAAGACAACAACAAATTAATATTTTGGAAGCTTCCACATCGGCAGAAGCCCTCTTGTATGGGCCAGGAATTGATGGTTCGATGTAAGTAATTTTTTAATTAGTATTTCTATACATAAATCAAGTGTAAAATTGGAACATTCTTTCAGAAATTCTCTAAAAATTATTACTCAAAAACTATGACCGTTAGCAAAATTTTATAAAGAATACTTTTGTTTTGAAATTGCCCAAAATGTTTTTTAAAAAATAATTCATCCCGAACTTTAATTTTTTTAAAAATTGTTTTAACAATTGGCTATAAAAAATTGAATGCTCGACTTTTCGACAAATATTTGTGATATTCGGATTCAGCGGATCAAAATACATAAACAAACTTCAGCTTCATCCATCGAGCTCGAAATTTTACGAACATATAATACCATATCCACACCGAAAAACTTTTAGCGCGTTTTTCTCGTAACTATGTTTTTCAAGTCGGTGACCACTATAATTCAAAAACCACTGGATGGATTTTGATGAAATTCGGTGTGCTTATTGATAGCATTCAAAACTAGTCCTTAATCGAAGGATTTTCATTTTCGTTGAAAATTTATATTTTTTTAAACAATAAACGAGCAATTTTTTGGTCGGAAATCGAAAGTTATCTGTCGGAAGCCGCCATTTTGTTAATTTAAAAAAAACATCTTCTATTAAGGACTAGATTTATTATTAAACTGATGATTTTTTTTGGTTTTTTTGTTTCAGATGATCCAGTAAAATTTTATGATGGTGACCGCAAAGCACTACATGCCGAAGGGGGTCCACAAAGATGGCGATATTGTTATAAATAATAAATATTTTTCTTTGGAAAATTGTACAAGTCAAGTTGAAATATAACATAAAAAGTCTGTGTAACCACTTTTGTAAAACAAACATAATAATATTTTAAAAAATATTGAAAATGCTCGTTTTTTCACGCCTCTGACTGCATCTCACCCCTTAATGCGGCGGCAAAGGATGCCATTTTTTCGTCACAACTTGCTCTCGCTTGGTGTGGTGTTGCCAATGTGTTGTCGCCAAATTTCTTACTGGGTGTTTACTCAGCGTCAGACTTTACTCGTGAATATTTCGGCCGATTTTGGTCGCACGTTTAAAATGTAGTGGGACACAACCTAAACCAACATATCCCAACCCGAAAAAAACCAATTAAACTCTCTTTGCATAAGTTTGTTTAGGTTATATAGAGTTGGACACACCCACACACACGCGCGCACGCGCGCGCCCCAAGCACACCCGAACAGTCAGGAAAAAAATAAGACTGAATTTGACGTTACGGATTAACCGTCAAGGTGATGTCAAGATTGAAGATTAAAAATGTCACGTGACCCAACCCAAACCAAACATAGGAAAAAGGCACTAAGTTTGCCATTGCAAGTTAACTGTCAAGGTCATGTGAAGGTCGGAGGTTAAAATCGTCAAACGACCTTAAAAGTGGCACCGAAAGTCAGAGTCCTATGATTTTTTCTTGAATTCAGAAGTTAAGTTTTTGCAATTCGAAACGTTTTTCATATGGCAATGCGAACACCTGTGGAGACGCTCGAATTGCGATACTTTGCCGCGGGCCACCCGGTATAAAGGTATGGGTTGAGCATTTTTGCACGTTCGTTAATTTTTCGTACGTACGTGTCTTTCCCCGTACGCGATGATTGTGTCGTTATTGACGGGAAAAAGTCGTCGACTAGCGCGACGATCGTTTCGCCGTTGGTCGTCGTCGAGATCGTCGCCGGCGAGGCCGCGATTGGGTGTCTCCTGGAACGGGAGAATTCCGTTGAGGGGACACCGCGCCGTATCGTCCTTGGGACTGAACCCGTTGAACTTGCGGTCTCGTTTCAAGGTCAAACCCCCGTCGGGTTCGTTTTTATCGGTCTCAGGGCTGGTGGATGACTCGGCGATTCTTGACGTCATTTCTGGCAATCTCACACTGGGAAAGGTGCGCTCGATCTGGGAGACGAGTATTTTTGTTTGAGTCTCGAATTCGCGTTGCATGTCGCGTTGCTCGCGCCTCTGTCGTGTGAGCAACTGGCTCATTTGTTGCTCGTGGGTGCTGCGGATCTGCTCGAAAATTTCGAGAACCTTTTCAGTGGTGACCGCGGCGAGGAGTTTCGTGGTGCGAAAATTCTCCCGGTTCGATGCGACAACATCGTCCGCGCTCTGGGAGGCACGACTTCCGGTTCGGCGTCGGCCGAGGTTGCCGAGCGAGCCGCCAAGCTTGTTGGCCATCGCGAGGATCGACGTCCCGTTCCGGGTGACGTTTCTTCGGCCGCATTGGCCCGGGTTTCCTGTTGGCTTCGTCGGGCACGTCCGGCTTTCGCGATATACCATCGATATTATGCAATCCGCTGAACCAACGACGCGACGCTTGTGCGGCGTTGTTCGGGTTTGCTTCAAGTTCTCCGTCCAGGTGTCCTTATTATCCTGAAGCTCCCAGGAACTCCGTGCTTCGGAGATGTTCCAGGCGCGACGTCTCGGAGCGGCCCGCGACGTTGGAGCGTACTCGACCGGAGACCTCTCGCCGACCTGGCGCATCCGGGCCAACAGCATCGGGCTCGGAGTCTCCAGAACGTAGGAGCCCTGGCGCACGAGCTTCGGTGTACTTAAGGCGCTTTCGGTTGTACTCGTCGGTGTTGCCATATCATGGACGGGTATTGGTTCAAGCTGAGAAGACGGTGTCGCCTCCAACGTTATTGGCATGATGTTCAGACTCTTGGGCACTTGCGCTCTCCTGAATTCTGGCACACTTTGCTCTGGAATTTGTTGCGTGCGGTGCTGAGGTTCGGTCTTATTGGCAGTTTGTTGCGTACCTAGCTGTGCCACGATCTTCTCGGCTTGCTGCGCAGTGCGACACGCTGTCATCTTCTCGGTTTGTTGTGCAGTGCGCTGCGCTCCCATTTTCTCAGTTTGTTGTGTAGCATGCAGCAATTCTATTGTCTCAATTCGCTGCGCAATGTGCTGCGCTTCCATCACTTTACATTGCTGATTACTGTGCTGTGCTTCTATTTGCTCTTCACTTCGCTGCCTACTGTGTTGCGCATTGATCTTTTCTGCATTTTGCAGCATACTGTGCTCTGCGTCGATCCTTTCCTCGCTTTTCTGCTCACTGCACCGCGCTTCAATCTCTTCCTCCTTTGCCTGTGCCCTGCCCAGCGCTTCTATCTTTTTTGCACTCTGCTGCAGACTGTGCTGCGCTTCCATCCTTTCTCCGCATCGCTGCGTCCTACGCTGTGCTTTGATATTCTCTGGACTTTGGTTCGCACTGTGCTGCCCTTCGAACTTTTCCTCACTTTGCTGTGCACTGCCTTGCGTTTCGAGCTTTTCCGAACGATGATGACCACTATGCTGTGTTTCCATCTTTTCTTCACTTCGCTGCCACCTATGCTGTGGTTTGATTTTCTCACTTTCCTGTGTCCTATACTGTGTTTCAATCTTCTCATTCTGCTTTGCTGCAACCTTCTCACATTGCTGTACCCGGCGCTGCTCTTCGATTTTCCGTGCACTTTTCTCCTGACTTTGTTCCGTACTCTTATCGGTACTGCTCTCCGCTGACGCCATATCCGCTAGGTAACTATCGACATTGGTATTCTCCGTCACATCCGGACACCCCGGCGTCAAGTCGACACTATCGGTCGTCACATCCGGACTCTCACTGCCGCAAGGCCCAGTCTCGTCCGGATAATCTGTCTCCCCGTCGGCATTTCCATCAAGGGAGTCCGCAGCCCGCGACAAGCCACCACTGCCCGCCAGTACCGGTGGGGTTAGCGCACACACAGAGAAGTCAGCCGATTTCTCGAGCCATGTCAATCTCTTTTGCACCGCCAGTGCCAAACCCTTGTAGTATTGCATCTCAGCTCTGATGACATCCGTCATCTTTGGAAAAAAAAGCCAAAACCGAACGCTTTGCAATTTCGTAAAATAATATTCGAAAAAGAGTTGACCAAAAAAATGTTATTGAATTGGAAACTTCGAAACGTTCCGAAGCAGGAGGATATAATAAGGAATTTTGATATCGGTGAAAAATAAGTGAAAACTTTCGAAATAACGGGAGTTATACAAAACCGAAATTGGGGAAAACCTTCTCTTCGTTTTCAAAAAATTAATTTACAATTAATTGTTTATTCGACTCACCAAGGGCGGAATAATCGGTACGCCACGAATTTTGATGCAGCTCACGTACGAATTTGATTTTCGTAGATCCATTATTATTATTATTATTATTATAAACAAAGCTGCCAGGCGAATCGCTAACCACGTTCCCGACAGCTTTACGTCGTTTTTCTTTCACACGTCTAATTCACTTTCAATTGGCATTTCACTAATAAGGATAAAGAGTCGAGAAATATATTTGAAATGTGGACGCAGGTTAGGTCGGCTCTCGTTTTGACAATACTAGGGACAAAAGAAAATATCAAACGTGCCTGAAGTCACGGCCCAGTGAGGCTAGAGTGGGAGGAGTCCGATCTCTTGTGGTGAGACTTGAAAAAAGTGGCTACAAAAATGTGGTAAAACAGGGATGGCGCCACTATTGCTAAGACCTCGAGAAGTGAGCTGCGTGTGACAGAGACGGAACAAGTAAATAATGAGTAGTGAACTGTGCATAAGGTAGCATGATACTTGAGAAGTAGGCTGCGTGCGAGAGAGATGCAAAATGATATACAGGGTGTCCCATTTTAATCTTACACCTGAATTTTCTCGAAAAATATTGCTCGGACGAAATATTGTGTGGAACAAAACTTCTAGAGATTGAAGGGGGACGTTTGAAAAAAATTTATTTGAGGAGCCAAGATTCAAAGTGGCGGCGTTACAAAGGCTGACATGTTTTTTTCAAACGGAAACATAACTTTTTTTATTGCCAAAAAATTTGTCAGCTGAAAACTAAAAACTTTTGTTGAAAAAATTTTTTGATAAAGTTCATAGTTTTCAAGTGAGAACATCATTTTCAATTATTTCAGATGTATCCAGGATTTGTGTGTGAGTGTGTGTGTGTGTGTGTGTGTGTGTGTGTGTGTGTGTGTTTTTCTACCCATCGTGATCAAAGTTCGTCAAGGATTTAAAGAAACACGTTTTTGGGCCTGAAAATGGCACAAACGCTATTAAAATGGAAAAAAACTATTTTTCATCGATTTTCCTCCAAAATTTTCTCATGAAATATCGTCCAAATTTGAAAAAAAAAACAACAAAAAAACCAAAATCAGACAAAGTCAGACTATGTCAGTAGTACCAATCATGTTTTCTTCAATTTCGCTTACCTTTCAGATCTTGATATTAAAAAACGTAATCGCGAGAAGAGTTCGGGCATGTTTAAATATGAATGGAGGGATATTTGAACATCTCTAGAAAGGGATCACAATACACTTACAAGGAGGGTTTGGAGTAAAAAAATACTACGGTAGTTACGAACCGCAGAGACCTAATCCTTGTGAGTGTTCCACTTGCACGTACATGCACACACACACACACACACACACACACACACACACCGACACACACACACACACACACACACACACACACACACACACACACACACAAATCCTGGATACATCTGAAATAATTGAAAATGATGTTCTCACTTGAAAACTATGAACTTTATCAAAAAATTTTTTCAACAAAAGTTTTTAGTTTTCAGCTGACAAATTTTTTGACAATAAAAAAAAGTTATGTTTCCGTTTGAAAAAAACATGTCAGCCTTTGTAACGCCGCCATTTTGAATTTTGGCTCCTCAAATAATTTTTTTTCAAACGTCCCCCTTCAATCCCTAGAAGTTTTGTTCCACACAATAGTTCGTCCGAGCAATATTTTTCGAGAAAATTCAGGTGTAAGATTAAAATGGGACACCCTGTATAGCTAGATCGCGCGCAAAAGTTACCCCCTCGCTGGCCTCTTACACGCCCATCATACAATCATAGTAGCGCGTGTCCGTGAGCGAGCGACGCTCGGACATCTTTGGAAAGAGCCGAGCGCGCCGAAGTTTCCCGACCGCGCCTTCGGCAGCTACACCAATACATGGACGCCGAGCTCGTTCATGTGTGGCCAAGCCAAAACGAAGGCTTCGAGGGAAAAAGCAATCTGAGCACGACGTCACCCGACGCAACGCGCGAGGCTTTTAGATGATTTCAATGCTTATTTAGCTCTTGATTCTCTGCGTTATCAATGTATACAAAAAAATGTATCGGGCACCCTGATCGCTTATTTTTTTAGTTTATACGTTAATTTAAATATAATAATAAATCCAAATAACAACTGATTTATCTTCTAAAAAATTGTTTACGCTTTACTCACACCCGTCCTTATGCCAAATAAATTATAATTCATAAAAGTAAGCGGAAATATATTTATATTCGTATTATTATATTAATTCTCATACTTTCATCAAGCGATAAAGCATTGTCCCCAAAAACAAGCGAATCATCCATCCGGCCGCGAATCGTCAGTACCAGAAAGTGCATATTCTACAAGCGATGAGATGGTCTCGTTGGTAGCGTTCCTGGCTTCGGTCCGCAGGGGTGCGGGATCGTTCCCCGCGCTCAGTGCTTTTTTAAAATTCTGATTACCATTAATTTTTATTTGATTAGTTATTTTTATTAGTTATCATTATTGTTTTAATTTATCTTTTAGTGTCGAAAAATTTATCGCGCACTCCGACCGCTTATTTGATTAGTTTGTACGGTAATTTAAATGTAATAATAAATCTAAATTACAACTTATTTATCTTCTAAAAAATTGTTTGCGCTTTACTCACACCCGTCCCTATGCCAAATAAATTGTAATTCATAAAAGTAAGCGGAAATATATTTATATTCGCACTATTATATTCATTCTCATATACTATCATCAAGCGTAAAGCATTATTCCCAAAAACAAGCCACATCCATCCGGCCGCGAATCGTAACTTACGAGAATGAATATAATAATACGACTATAAATATATTTCCGCTTACTTTTATGAATTACAATTTATTTGGCATAGGGACGGGTGTGAGTAAAGCGCCAACAATTTTTTAGAAGATACATAAGTTGTAATTTAGATTTATTATTACATTCAAATTAACGTACAAACTAATAAAATAAGCGGTTGGAGTGCGCGATAAATTTTTCGACACTAAAAGATAACTAATTAAAATAATAATGATAACTAATTAAAATAACTAATCAAACAAGAATTAATAGTAATAATAATTTAAAAAAAGCACTGAGCGCGGGGAACGGGTGGGAGTCAAAAGTTTGAACGATCAATATTCTGAAGGGCCGAAAGTTCGAATTCAATATTGACGAACCGTTCCAATATAGATAGATCAATCTTACGATAGTCTGTAAAATAGTTAATACCAAAGTGTGAATACAAATATTTCGAAAGTGATTTATAGCGAAAATAAATATAAGATGTTAGAAAAATAATAAAAGATATAATATCGACCGGCCGGTATAAATACACCAAACAATTCGAGACGACAAATAATCGAATTGTCAATATTATGATCGTTTACAATTTCGAATTCAGTAAAGCGAAGGGCTAAAAAGTCGATCAGTTAAAATGCGATAGGCCGAAAAGGCGAACTGTCCGAATAGCGAAAATTTATGATCGAGCAATACGTTCCTTGCGCTTCAGAGTGAAGCTGACAGATGGCGCTGGCAGCCAGTTGGGTGCACGGTCGGAAACACCGGTCGGCACTAGTCCAGTCGAAAGCGGCCAAAGTCGAAAATTTTTTACTGTAACATGTATTCCTATGTTAATCGACCCGGGCAATCCGAATTACTAGAAATATTAACTATTAACAGTGAAGAAAGGGGTTAAAAACCGACAAATATGCAATATTTCGAGAACGAAAAGGAAATCGCAAAAAAGTTTCGAACAAAAGTTATAGAACGGAAGATTTTACCTCATAGGTGTATACGATGTTTTTTCTCTATCTCAAATAGTTCAGCCGTCAAATTGAAAAACAAATTCACAGCAACACTAACACGCGCGAGGCACACGGACGTGACGAAATCGAGAGGTATGAGCATCGCTGGTACCTCCTCTCTCTCTCGCTCTCGCACGGCCGCTACGGTGCTTCGTTCGGGGGTCCCCTACGTTCGATCGGGTATTTTCGGCAGCCCAGATGTAGGTCAGCGGGTTCACCGCTCGCCGGCGCGGCGCGCCAACCTGCAGCTCGGCTCGAGAGTCCCCGGGACCAATCGGGCGACTTCGAGGGGGTTAGGTAGGACATGGAAAATGACAAATCCGTTACCTGCTAATATTTCGTACACTGAAATAAAAAAGAGCGGGAATAGAGCATTTCGTTGAAACGACGTACAGAAAAGTACCTTTTCTAAAGGTCAAGCTCTATTAGTGGAAACGCCTATATCGAAAGGGTGGTTATGAGAAATTTTGTTTAATAATGATTTTAACATAATTTGTTTTCTTTGTGTATAAAGTTTTTAACACGGTAAAGACATAAGATTGAATGGTAGAAACTCTAAATTCTAATATTAATAATATAATTTGTATTAAAATAATAACATATAAAATTATTATTGATGAAATAGCTGATTCTCTTATTAAAGTTAAAAGTAAATATCCTGCAAATATATTTGCTGTTCATCGAATTTATCAAATTAAAGGACAAACAATATTTCTAGTTGTTTCAATTAAAACTATAAAAGATATTAAAAGAAACGGGGTCTTTTGGGGGATTACATGCGCAAATGCAAAGTTTGTATTGTTTTATCAAAGGAAAACTATTAAACCAAATCAAAATGGGAGGGAAATATCCATTGAATAAATTAAATGTCTTAAACCTGTAAAAATATATGGGACCTGTGAAAAAATATATAAAATTATTTCTTAAAATTAATATAAATAAAATGGTCAACTCAATTATATTAAAATAAATAAATTTATTCAATAAAACAATTTTTAATTCTTTGAATAAAGTTATTGAAATAAAATTTAAAAAATTAATTAATCGAGAATAAACTATTGGAAATAATATAGGAATAATAACAAAATTTGAATAGAAGAAATTCAATTTAAATCAACTATTGAATTGGTATTAGAATAAAAAATTGAAAATAAATTTCTTATCATTTTAAGATACATTTTTTCTAATTTTTTTTATTATACGAATTAATATTTTTTTGAATCTAAATAAAATTATATTTAAAGTTAATCAATTGTATAGTGATACTTGTGGAATATAAAAAATATTAATTTTAATAATTTAAAAATAACATTTTAATGTTATACTTTAACTCATTTCTTTTATTAGAGATAATTTTAATTACTATATATTGATTTTAGAGATCAAAACTTTAAATTCAGTCATCCAATAAAAATGGATAAGAAATAACTCATTGTATACAATTTTCATAATTAGTTCTTTCAATTGCAATAGGTATAAATGTATGAGTTATACATTTCAGAACATTGTCACATTTCACATTTCAGAACATTGTCCATGATATAATCCAGATAGATTTATATTAATTAAAGTTTGGTTACTTCGGCCAGGGATAGAATCAATTTTTACACCTAATGATGGAACGGTTCAGGCATGAATTACATCTAAAGAATTAATTAATATACGAATTTAATTTTTATATGGAATAATTATATTATCATCTACATCTAATAAACGGAAGTTATTGATGTTCATATCATTATTTTTAATTATAAACAAATGAAATTTAATTTTATTAAAATCTGCATATTCAGAAGATCAGTAACAATGATGTCCAATAGATTTAATTGTTAGAGATGATATATAAATTTCATCTGTTAAATATAAAACGTTTAATGAAAGAATTGCTAGATAAATTAAAATTAATATCGGGATTAATGTTCAAACAATTTCAATATTTCATTTTGTTGAATACACTTATTATTCAAATTATTAATTAATGAGGAAAAAATAATATCAATAATTATAATCGTAATTAGCAACAACTTTATTAATGAATGATCATAAATTTGTTTTAAGTTTTCTATAAATGGTGAATTAGCATTTTGTATATTAATGATTCATTAGGTAGAAATTTCATTAACTTAGAGTGAATTAATTATGATATATTAAAGGAATTTTATTAAATCTATGATTTAATGGGGGGTAAAATATTCTTAATCATTCAATTGAAGAAATTGTATACATTGAAAAAAGATTTGATCGTTGAGGTGATATTCGTTCTCATATTAGAAAAATAAAATATATAATTTTTAATATTGAAATTAAAGATCCTATAAATGAAAAAAATATTTTAAGTTAAATATGAATCAGGATAATCAGAATATCGTCGAGGTATTCCATTTAGACCCAAAAATCGTTGGGGGAAGAAAGTTAAATTAACTTGAAGAATATTCTATACTATTGAATTTTTTATAATTTTTTATGTAATCTTAGGCCGTTTGTTAATGGATATCGATAAATAAAACCTCCTATAATAGCAGATACGGCTCCTAGAGATAATACATAATGAAAATGAGCTACTACATAATAAGTATCATGTAAGGTAATATCACTTGATGAATTACCTAGAATTACTCCAGTTAATCCTCCAATTACAAATAAAAATCGAATAGCTAAAATCGCATAAATTATACGAATAAAACAAAAAGCTTCTTTGTTTTTTATTTTGGTTAAAAATTATATGGGAAACCAAATCCTGGTAAAATTAAAATAAAAACTTCAGAATGTCCAAAACCAAAATAAATGTTGGTGTAGAATTTGTATCTCCTCCACCTGATGGATTAAAAATTGTATTTAAATGTCTGTCTGTTAAAAGTAAAGTGATCACCTCAGCTAATACAGAAACAGCTCATAATAATAAAATTGTTGTAATTAATATTAATCATGAAAAAAAACCGATGCGTTGGTTCGGCGGTTAGCGTTGCGGGCCTGCGAATCGGGCGATCGCGGGTTCGAATCCCAGTCGCGTACTTTCGTCACGAAATGTTTTTCTTCGCCATTTTCTCGGCAAAAGGCGACTAGTTCTGTGACTGGGAGGCTAACTTGGGACCGACTTGGTATCGGTATATAAGTTTTCGGCAGTTTCCCTATGCCCATGACTGGCGAAAACATGAGATATGCATGGTGAATACGATACGGACGAGGAAGTCGGCTGCGGCCGCAAGGAGAAGGGGGGCGGGGGATGATGGAGAGAAAGAATAAGTGTAGAGCGGTGGACATATAAGTAGTGGGGCCTTGTAAAAAGCCGGAAAGGCTGTGCAAGTAAAACTTGAAAAAAATATATTAATCATGAAAACATAATAATTTTTTGAAAAAAAATTTATCTATATCATGAAAATACAATAATTTGTTGAAAAACATATATTAATAATGAAAATACAATAATTTGTTCAAAAATAACATTTAACAAATAACATTTTTTACATTTATGATTGTGGTAATAACATTAATTACTCCTATAATTGAGGATAATCCTGCGAGATTAAGAGAGAAAATTGCTATTTCTAATGATATTCCTTTATGAGATAAATTAAATGAAAGAGGTTTCTTATAATTAATAAATTAATAGAAAGAAGTAAAAGTCAAAATCGCAAATAATTTATGCGTGGAAATTATATATTTGGGGTTGCTAATATTAAGGGAATTATTCAAATGCCAAATCCTCCAATTATAATAGGTATAATTATAAAAAAAATTTTGGAGAGGTCGTGGGTAGACTCGATGAGAAAAAGAGATGCTACCGTATAACACCGTTGAATTATTTTTATTGAACAAGAGCATTGGAATAGACGGAGCGGTACGTCTGCACGTTCGCAGGGTCCGAGAAGGAATAACAAGAAGGCGAAGTATCCTCGCAACGTAACATACGCGCAACATAAGAAACGCGATAAGATGACCAATCCGTATCAGGGCTGGTCGCTAAGGGCTCGCTTGTTATAGACAGCGTTCCCGTTTCTCCGCGTCGTTGCCGAGCGCGGGTCGTACGATGTCGTGCATCTCCCACAAAAAATATAATGTATGCATGACGTGTAATGGTGGAATTATATAATTGATAATTATTAATTAAGTAACCAGGATTGGCGAATTCTATACGAATTTATAAACTTAATGAAGATTCTATTATACCAGATAATATTCCCAAAATAAAACAAAAAATTCCAATATCATTATGATTAGTAGAAAAAAATCATTTTACAATGAATTTTTAGTTAAAAAATAATTATTGCAAACTTGAAGATATATTAGTTATAAAATTTGAAGTAATGTGTCCGATTTAAGTAATAAATTGTAAATTCATTTAAAAGATTAATTCTTTGCTATAACATTATTAAGATTTAAAAGTAAATTTTTATTTTTATTTTGAAGATTAATAGTTTTTTTGAACTAAAAATGTTAAATAATTCAATGATTTAACATTTATAAATTTAATGAAGTGATAAATAAAGTTATGAATAAATGATATATATTGTTAGTATTAAAACTTTATAAAATAGATTAGTTTTTAAGTTCATTTTTTCATAAGCCTAAAGAAAGAATAATACGTGTATGAAATAAAAATAAGAATGATATAATTATTAAAATTAATAAGATAATAAATGTAATTTATTGTTCATTAAAATGTTAATTGAAGATCAGGAAAATAAAAAACCTATCCTATCGCTCATTTTCTGGTTCAGTCCGTGGCGAAGAGCCGGAGAGCTGTCAGGTGAAAAACATAGTCCCGATGGATTTCGTGCGAAAGGAAATATAGCCGGTAGCAGAGTCTTTACAATCCGACAGCTTAGCTATATATACTAGGCTGCCGAAGATACCCGTTCCACTTTCAGAGGCCGTCGGCGTAATACAAGCATGTGCAGTGCGCCGGCGAGAGAGTAAGGGGCGGTTAGGTACCAATGGTCTTCAATCTCCTCGATTTCGTCACGCGCGCGCTTATAGTATTGGTGTGAATTTGTTTTTTTTTTTAATTTACGGCTAAACTATTGGAGATATAGAAAAGAATCGTAGATACCCACGAGGTAAAAACCTCCATTCTACAACTTTTGTTAGATTTTTTGCGATTTCCTCTTCGTTCTCGAAATAATGCATATTTATCGGTTTTTAACCCTTTTCGTCACTGTTAATAGTTAAAATTGCTAGAAATTCGGATTGCCCGGGTCGATTAACGTAGGAATACATGTTTCACTAAGCGGTCGCAAAAATTTTCGACTTTCGCCACTTTTGACTGAACTATTTGAAGAGTGTTTTCATGTCATAGAACTGTGCGGGGCGTGCAATTCGGATGGGCACTGGGAACCTCTGCATGGAACACTGATGTATGCTTCGAGCAAAACAGCATCGCTGTTATCAACCCTACGTCCCGAAGCCATTGAAGGGTCTTAGCATGATTTAAAATAGAGGACAATTCGTACACATTGTACGTTGCATTCATGGTGAACAACGAAAGACGAATTAAAATCGAAGGCCGTACCCGAGTAGAAATATTGTCAGGCTGGCCTGATATTTGATCTGCGCCTGATCAGCTTGTAGTACGAAGGCCTTACTTAAGTTTGCCTTAATTTGCCTGATCAAGCTGGGGTCAGGCGGTGGTCGAGCAACCGGACTTACGGCTTACTTCAATTTGCCTGACCCGGCTAGCTTCAGGCGATGTCAAGCAACTGGACTTACGGCTTACTTCAATTCGCCTGATCCAGCTAACTTCAAGCAATCATCATGTAACTGGACTTCTACAGTTTGGCACTAAAAACGTGCCTAACCTCATCTTGTCAAATGATACACAGACACGAGAGAAGCACGAGACATATTATTAATCACTTTATATATTTTTACAAATAACGTGTACGTTGTGAATAAGATGGACAAACACAATCGGAAGATTGCGCAACGAATGTGTCTGCGTGAATAGCGGGCTCTAAATAAGGGAAAAAACGAAGAAATAATACAGCAGCAGGTTAGTATAACAATTAATTTTTTTCAAAGACTTACAATTCTTAAATCTATAAATATAAATTGGATTAAATCTGACTGTAAATTAACCATACGCCAAATTATATATGCATTGGTTGAAATATTTATTATGATACATTTGACAGATACGGAACAGATCCTCTCAGCGAGGAACAACTCGAAATTCCTGAGGATTGGCATGTGTTGGCGCTACCACTATGTAAGTAGATTTATATTTGTTTTGTGTATCGCTTTTATTTTTCTTTACTTGGTCCGTCTCCTTTGTCAGAGGAGAAAAAGAGACAGCGTAGGCCAACCAAATTATGGTAAGCTGACAGCGTAGTTCAATCTGGTAAATGTTTTGCCATCGGTGCTGATTAGCCCGGACAGCATAGGCTAACCGAATAATGATAAGTTAACTGCGCAGTTCGGTTAAGTGAAAGTAATTCCATCGGTGCAAGTTAGCCCATAAGAAATGCACTTCGGATGGACATTACATTCACTGAACTGACTACGCTGTCACCTTACCATTATTTGGTTGGCCTTCGCTGTACGGGCCCAGACAGCGTAGGCTAACCGAATAATGATAAGTTGACTGCGTAGTTCAGTTAAGTGAAAGTATTTCCATCGGTGCAAGTTAGCCCATAAGAAATGCACTTCGGATGGACATTACATTCACTGAACTGCACTACGCTGTCAACTCACCATTACTTGGTTGGTCTTCGCTGTACGGGCTCTCCTGCTTCAATTCTAATTTTGTTTAAAAAATGACCGCTCGCAGCTTTCGCAACAATTTTTTTTCTTCTTTAAAATAGATTATTGGATGGTGAGAAAAAGGAAAAAAAAATAGAGCTCAAATTTGTGCCACTCTAATAAAATAATGTGCATACCTTATATAGATATATATGTAGGCATTGAATTCTAAGTGGGATACACATTTTCGTATTTTTCAGTGGATGTCATTTCGAAATATAGGGAACACGGAATAGAAGTTCTTTCGAAGCAAATTGGACAAGCTGTTGGAGCGGTATCAAGGCCTGATTAATTCAGCAAAAGACTGGGACAAGTTGCGAGCGTCGCGTAAAAAAAACGAACAGAACGCCCAATGTAACGTTTCCTAGAAACGTCTGGTCATAAAAACGTTGAGCTCTGTTTACTTTATTCACGAAGTTTTTGTTTAAAAAATATAATAGTTAATTTCGGGATGATAAGTGGAATATAATACAGTGATATATCTTAGTTTATTTCGAGTTTTTGTTCTATTACAAATACAAGAAAAATGATGTTTGTTTTCCACATAGATATATGTGAAAAATATATGTGATAAATTTTATATTAAGATTAAAAAATGAACGATCAGCGTTATTTATAAAGTGGTACCTTTTTCTCTTTTGTGTATGCGTTGTATTTTTTATTTCAGGAAAAAATCGGTCATCCTGAGCCGTGAAAAATCATATGATTTTTCATTTTGATCAAGTCGTGAAAAATTAAGCTCTTATCAGGCCTTAATTTTTTACGCTGATCAGGCTTTGATCTTTTACACTGACCAGGCCTTGATTTTTTACCCTGATCAGGCCTTGATAATTTACCCTGATCAGGCCATGATTTTTTACCCTGATCAGACGGAAGTCAGGGATTGTGTTTCAAAAATGATCAGGGCTTGATAAAAAATTCTGATCAAGGCTGGAAAAAGAAGTCAGGATGCATGATCAGGTGTTTATTGTAGCTGGAGCAAGATTTCTACTCGGGTACAGGTAAAAAGTGAGCGCTGGGTCGAGCAGCGTACCTCCGAAAGCCTTCGAGCTGGTTGAAATCTTTTTAATCCCGATTGTTTAACTTCTGATAATATTTTTGTCCACATACCGTTGATTTCTTTACTCCATTCTAATATCTGATGTCTACCATGAAATATGGAGAATACTTCGATTTTCCATTCTCCCGTGGAAAACTTTTATTAATTACAAGACGCGGCAGCGTCTCGGTGCAAATGTTTCGAAAATTAGAAAGAATATTTTATTCGTTCGATAGAGCGACATTGTATTTGACATATGCAACTTTCATAATAGGCGAATAGAACGACGGAATAGCGTTTGAAAAGTTTCAATACCTGTTTAGATTTGTTTCGAAGCGCGACATTTTGACTTCGATTGGCTTGCTATTTTTAAAAAAGTGAAGAATGATTGGTTACATTATACGACTGTGTAAAACGAGATTGCTGTGCTACGTGCGAGGAAACAACCAATAACGCTCCTAAGGCATTAGAAAAACAGTAGAAAAAATAGGTTGTCATGACAGTATATACAAAATGTCCTAAATTGTCGAGAAATTGTATTTGGAAGTAATACAACATTCCGATTCTTCCTTTCTAGCAGGATCACTTCGGAAGCTGTTGAGTTATTATACACTCAGGTTCTCATACTGATCATACACTTCATGTGTTTCATAGAATATCCAACTCAGGTTGGTATTTGGCGCTATAGTGTTAATTTGTGAGATGGGAGACGATTTAATTAGGTAAGTGGATGATAAATTATCAAAATACCAAATTTAACGACCAGGTGAAATCTTTGATTAACTCAAATGAGCAAGTGATGATACCATTCTGTGCTGTCCGTATTTTGACAAATTTCTATTCGATAATTACATGATAAATTGAGCGATCAGAGCACAAAAGTCGTAAGCAACATAATAAATGTTTGTTGTAATAATTATTGTTACATACGCTATGAATCGTTGTATACAGTTTATATAATCAAATATTTCCTTTCGTCGTTTATAACTCTTTTGCGCTCCCTCTACCATTATTTCTTTGTCACTACTTCGAATATTTTAACCTTATCGGCGTCATTTGCGCACATCTTTATGTCCGCACGCAACCACCGTGAAACGATGTTCAAATGTATAAAATGCGTGTGGTTTTATAGAATGTGTTACTTCTTTCAAAAACAAGTAAATAAGATTTATGCCTAAGAAGATGCCTACAAATGTAGGCAATTTTTTCATGAGGCAAATTTCGTTTCCCTTACATTTGGCTAACACGATCCCTAAATCGCTCGCGTATTTATCGCTTTATTTTAGTTTTCATAAATGATTCTATATTGCATGTTTAATCGCTCAAACTGTTATATGTCAACTACATAAAATGAAACTGGAAGTGTCAGTTAAGTGTTATCAGTTAAGAAAGATGTTGCGTAATTCATTATTTGAGTTTGTAAATGTAAGTAAAATTCGACAATTAGGTTATTAAATGATTTTTTTTAATTATATGTTTTCATGGATCATGTGCGCTTTTAATAACAAAATGCTATTGTTTTTATTTTTTTTCTAACAATGAAGAAAGATATAGCACTTTGCAACTTTGGTTTTATTCAGCTAGGCGAAAACGCGCTGAACGTATCTGAAGTTAACCGAGCGCGCTGTGACGTCACAACGTTATAGTCTGCATACGAACTCCTCGTGTAAAACGAGTATTGGGTTGTTGAAAAATAAAAGGGCTCAATTTATGTTTCTGGAATTGTGCTTTCATAATAAAAAAACAAACAGAATGGCGAAGGGTTTTTTTATACTTCAAAAGATAATAATCCATGGTTTTTGGCACCACGAAAATTCAAATCGTCGCCGCTAACCCGAAACGCTACGCGATTGGCGCTCGCACTTGTGTCTTTATGATGTTGTAAGATACAAAATTATAGATTATATGGCTTACGCGAGACTGTAAACAAACTTGGTGAGATTACGAAATACACGATACGAAAACATCTAAAAAGCTCATAAAAAGGCTAACGTTGCTGCGATTTTCGTACAAGGATGTGTGAAACCGGGTTTAGCAAGGAAAATTCCAGTAATTTGCCGACCGTTTATATTTTCGTAGTGACAAAGTTTCTAAGCAACGGTTCGCGATTCAATGCAACAGAAATTCGTAGAGTCACCGCTTCATTGTAAGTTCATTTTTTGATGAACTACTTGATGAAAGCAAATGGACGTCGTGAAAAATTATTATTTGATTTTAGTGCGTCTCGTGAGAGCTACGTCCTTTTAATTGTCATTTTTGACAGATTACTCTTTTACGCCCATGATCTTTACAATGGAAAAAAATTATTTAACAACCCAAACAAAACTATCTCTAATATTGATATATGGGCAATATATATTGCACACGGGTAAGAGAAATTCTACAATTCAAAAACTATCCCCCTGCTGATGCATGAATAATAGGTACAACACACACCGTTTAATGATGGTGGAAATTTCATTTCAATTCACATCATAACACATTTATTAACAGAGTCTTATATAATATATTCCCCATTTTGTTATATTATAGTTTTTGACATTTTCTCTTGTTTCATCTGCTATGCAGTTTATTTGTTTTCGTTTTGTCGACAGTAAGTTTTCTTTTTGTGATGAAGAGAACATGTTCAATTTCACATCCTGTACACATGAGGCGTCGTAGAGCTGCACAGCATTTATGGGCCGGGCGACAATATGTTCAGGAAAATCCGAGCTTTACTTTTGTTCGCAGCGCCGAAGTCGTGGAAGTTCATTTTGGGGGTAAAAAGTGAGGTGAATTTTTGAAAAATCAGTTTTAATTCGATAACTCTTTAGGAAAAGAATCATCCAATTTTTGTTTAAATGGGAATGTTGTGGCCCTTGAAAAGACGCGTCCATCGCGTATTTGATCATCCCTCTCCGATAATATCTTCGCTGCCAAAAAAATGTTGCAATATTTTTTTAAAATTGTGCATTGAATAACTCAAAAAGAATCAATTTTTGGGTATGGTTTCAATGTGCGAAATGTAGAGAATAATTTTCTCTATATTTTCGTTTCTATGGACCGCCCTTGAATTTTGCTTTTTCAAACCCCTCTCGGGTAGAAGATTAGTTGAAGATTAAAAATGAAATTCTGAGAAAATGTTTTATACTGCAATTTTCATGCATGTAATCCATATCTGTCGCTTTTCCAGTATTTTATGTTATTTTTTTTAAGTGAATACTTCTTATTCGACTCTGGAGAGGCGTTACGGAAATCGTGTGTTAAATCGGACAAGAGGAATGGAGAAACAAAAGAGAGAGAGAGAGAGAGAGAGAGAGAGAGAGAGAGAGAGAGAGAGAGAGAGAGAGCATCCCTAGTATACCCGGGTATACGTGATTAGTACGTATAGGTCGGCTGCGCGCATGCGCGCCGATCTATCCTTTGTATCTTTGAGTCCACAGCTATGTGTGGGTTCATTCTGCGTCGTCATGCCTCGTGTCCAATTCAACATTTCATTCCGTGTCTCTAAATTTTATATATATTTTATATACGTTGTGTCTCTACACTTCCAAGATTTTACTAGTTATTTATAAGTTTATGTGCATTGTGTGGACAAAAGCAGTAGTGGTTTAATATATGGTACAAATGAAAAACATTGAGAAAATCGAAAGTGTGGTTAACCATGACTGATGACCGCGGAACGGATGAAACATCAACAAATTTTACATGAAATGAAGGTATGAGTTCTGAATATTACATTAAATTATCCATTTGAAAAAAAATCGCAATCGAAGAACAAAAATTTTTTCAATGTGCTGTGGAGGACTATGGGGCTTCTTAGTCTAGTCAAAAGCGGCCAGTCGAAAATTTTTGCGACCGCTTAGTAAAACATGTATTCTTATGTTAATCGACCCGCGGAATCCGAATTTCTAGGAATTTTAGATATTAACAGTGAAGAAAAGGGTTAAAAACCGAAAAATATGCATTATTTCGAGAACGAGGAGGAAATCGCAAAAAAGTTTCGCACAAAAGTTGTAGAATGGAAGATTTTACCTCGTAGGTGTATACGATGTTTCTTCTCTATCTTCAATAGTTTAGCCGTAAAATTGAAAAACAAATTCACACCAATACTATCAACGCGCGAGGCACACGGACGTGACGAAATCGAAAGGTATGAGCATGCTAGTACTTCCGCCCCTCTCGCGCACGACCACTACCACGCTTCGTTCGGTGGTCCCCGACGTTCGATCGAGTATTTTCGGCAGCTCAGAGGTGCGTCAGCGGCTTCCCCTCTCGCCGGCGCGGCGCGTCAACCAGCAACGCCGCTCGAGAGTCCGCGGGACCAATCGGGTGTCTTCGACGGGGTTATGCAGGATCTCCAGGCCGTACCGGAGGAAGAGGTTCTCGAACCGAACTCCCCTGGTCCAGCCGAGGAGATGCCTGAGGCCGCCTCTGTCAGCTCGCCCCGCGCTTCGACTTCGCAACGCTGGAGCGCCGCGTACGGCACCTTCGAGCATGCTGTCGGCCGGCTTGTTCCGGTCGTACAACAGATTCGAGGCTTTGGAACGACGCACCTCCTTGAGATTGTTTACAGTCTTCAGAGGAGTCGCGACGTCTCAAAGGCGTGCTGTACGTGGCTGCAGGGAGTATTCCCCGCAACTCCGGAACGTCCGCGGCGGAAACACCGTGGACCTATCCCCACTCATGTGCCCAAGAGAACTAGACGTCGCTGGGAATATGCTCGCATACAGCGGCTCTTCAGAACATCTATGGGAAGAGCTGCTAGTGAAATCCTCGATGGCCCGGGCGGAACGTCCGCCCCCAGTCTCGCGACTATGACCGCGTACTGGGGACCGTACGTATCCCAGCCCTCGTTGCCGGCCGATGAAAGGAACGGGGGTCCTCCTAGGGAGGATCTCCAGCATGTGTGGCAACCAGTCACGTGCGAGGAGGTTGCTGCTTGCAACATTCCTCTCTCTTCGGCACCTGGTGTGGATGGCATTACTCCGAGACAGTGGCGCGCCGTACCGGCAAGTGTTAGGGCCCTCTTCTTCAACATCGTCCTGTCCCGTGGGGCATTCCCTGCGGAGCTCCTTGTAAGTCGAACCATATTCGTCCCAAAGAAGGCCGATTCACCGCTGCCGTCCGACTATCGACCTATTAGCATCGCCTCAGTGGTGGTGCGTCAGTTACACCGGATCCTGACAACGCGATTACGCCTGTCGGACCTTGTCGATGATAGGCAGCGGTGCTTCGACGACGGTTGCGCGGAAAACGTCACCTCACTGACTGCCGTGTTGGACGACTCGAGGCGACGCCTAAAGGAGGTCCATGTAGCCTCTCTCGACGTCGCCAAGGCGTTTGACACGGTCAGTCATAATGCAATCCGCGCCGTCTTGGGGCGACTACGGTTACCAGCGGGTTTTAACAACTACATGACCCGCACTTACAAGGACAGCGTGACGATGTTTGAGGTGGAGGGCACTCGCTCTAAGCCTGTGCGCGTCGGTAGAGGGGTACGGCAGGGTGACCCGCTCTCCTCGCTACTGTTCTGTCTCGTGGTTAATGAAGTGTTGAGGTCTATACCTCGGGACGTCGGGTACGATGTTGGCGGCTGCAATCTTAACTCATTGGCATACGCAGACGACATCCTCCTCATCACAGCCTCAAAAACTGGTATGCAAGTAGCATTGCGAATGGTCGAGGATCAGGCGGCGACACATGGACTAACGTTAAACTCTGCCAAGTGCGTAGCACTTTCCATCGTGCCTGCTGGTAAACTAAAGAAATACAAGGTCATGGCCGACACCCAGTATCGGCTGTCTGACGGTACCCCCGTAAGACAGCTGAGCGCTTCGCAAGAGTGGAGGTATCTGGGTGTCGACTTCAGACCGGTAGGACCGAAGCGAGCCGGCAGCACACTAGCCGTCGAATTGGGCAGATTAACGAAAGCACCTTTGAAGCCGCAGCAACGAATCAAGATCCTCCGTTGCTTCCTGATCCCTCGTCTGTATCACGCACTGGTCCTGGCGGGGGCTACTCTCGGAAAACTGAGAGCCCTCGACAGGCAGGTACGGGATAACATCCGCAAATGGCTCCGCTTCCCGCACGACACACCCACCGGATATTTCCATGCTCACAGTCGGGATGGGGGACTTGGCATTCCATCCTTCACCACGACAATCCCTGGTCTCTTACTTGAGAGCCTCAGGCGATTAAATGACTCTTCTTCCGCCCCCGTGAGGGCGACCGCGATGCTCGACTGGACGGAGAGGCGGGTCAGCTGGGCGGAGCGTGCGCTCACGCGGGATGGAATCATCCTTGATTCCAGCGAAAGGAGAGCCAAGTGGTGGGCCAAGCACCTCCATTCCTCTGTAGACGGCCGAGAGCTGCGCGAGTGTGGAAAGACCGGTGTCTCTAACCTGTGGGTCGATGCGAGAAGTGGTGGAATTCCGGGACATGATTATGTACAGTATAATCATGTCCGGATCAACTGTCTGCCCACGCGAATACGAACGTCGCGTGGCGTGCGAAGACCGGATCGTGAGATTGGATGTCGTGCCGGGTGCCGGGTAACCGAGACAGCGGCACACGTCATACAATCCTGCCACCGAACACACGGCGGACGTGTCAAAAGGCACAACGCCGTGTGTAAGGTGGTGGCATCTGGCCTTCGAGACGCCGGGTGGGCAGTTTCCGAGGAGCCACGCTACCAGACATCGGCGGGTCTCCGCAAACCGGATCTTGTGGCTGTGAAGAATGGACGAGTCAGTGTTGTCGATGCACAAGTTGTCAGCGGAGCAACAACATTGGATGGCTCTCACGAGAGGAAGAAAGCCTATTACGCAGAAAACGCCGACCTGGTTCGGGCCCTTGCGAGGACCCATCAAGTCGGATTGGATGCGGTGGCCTTCTCCTCTTGCACTCTCTCCTGGCGAGGGGTGTGGTCTTCCAAGTCTGTTGACTTCTTGTTGGGGATGGGGCTCTCGAAGGGACTCCTGGCTGGTATTACCACCAGGGTTCTCCAGGAAAGCCACTTAAACTGGACGAGGTGAAACCAAATGGTGGGAGTAATTGGACGTACAAATCGGCAAAGGGGGATGGAGCGGACGGGCGTTGGTTAGGACAAAAGGCACAGCGCTATGGCGCAAAACTAGGGTATCCGTCCCCTTACTTCACAGACGGACAATGATTTGTGCATACCTAGACACTTGTGTCCAAGTATGCACAACAGAGGAGGGGTTTTAGTGGGTAAACACGTAAGTGGAGCCCCACACTCGGCAATAACATCTGCCGGCTAGTGCGTAATGCATTTCCCCTCCTGCTGTGAATAATTAAAAAAAAAAAAAAAAAAAAATAGCGCATAGAAAATAACAAATTCGTTACCTGCTAATATTTCGTGCACTGAAACAAAAAGAGCGGGAATAGAGCATTTTGTTGGAGCGGAGCGTTTTTTTGGCGTCATTTGGTGGCGTGGCGAGGTGTATCTCGTATCAAAGCAGAGCGTTAATCAATCAAAGCGATTTGTACTATCATAATATTCTAAATAAATATATTGTGCATTATGATTGAAAGTTCTATTCATTAAAAAATAAAAATACAGCCGAGGATAAGGATCGAACACGCGCTGCTCGGGTGCTAGTTGAGCACTCTGTCCCCGAGCTACGGGACTCTCGAAATTTTTATATAACGAACGTAGTACGGACGTTGCGTCATATTCTTCGATTGCATTTTTTCGGCTTATATTTCCATGTCGCGACAATTCGGTATCCGTTGACTATCCTACTCTAGTGGTGCTATTAATCCGGACAAACCTGCGCTGAATCCGTGATCCACAGTTGGTGTCCTCCCCTTGTTAAGTCTTTGAACAGTGGTTTGAATGGATTTAAATTGTTTGCAAAATTTCAATTTGTTCAAATTTGAATTGATTAATGTGTACATAATTATTCAGTTCATTATATAAAAATGTACGAAATTCATTCAATTCATATAAATTATTGAAGCTCAACGGCAAATCAAATGCAGGTCTAGTAGAATGTATATGAAGCATTCCACGCCATTTCACCGACCCCTAACCCCGACCATTTTTTATTTTCCTATTTTATCTTTGTTGTGAAATTGTACCCCATGAAAGGAATATCCACACCATTTTATGGATTTTTATTTCTTCTCTCTTAGGTGTTATAATTTTCCAAAAAATGTCGATGTCGGAAGTTTTGAAAACGTTTAAACGTTGATAACTCCTGAACTAAATGAGATATTGACAAATGTCAATATAATTTTTTTTCTTCAAATTTTAAAGCATACTTTTGTTAGAAAATACGGAAGAATTATCGGTTATCAATGTCCACGTTTTTTTGCTTCTAAAGAGAAAACTACTTTCGTAAAAGGTGATTGCCTTTTCCAATTTTATTTTAATTCTCCAAAATAGAGTGACCCATTCTATGTTTTTTAAAACTAGTCTCATTGTAGACCCATTTTTCCTTTTATCTTTTTCGAATTCATCATATTTTTTGAAGATATAATATTTTTATCATTATAATCTCTAATAATGCTATTAATGGTATTGTGATTTCCAATTCGGCTTCGACAGGCCTGAAAAGGTTTATTTTTCATTTATACTGAATTTCAATAATATTTTTTCCAAATCATATCCAAAATTTGTATTTAACGAAAAAAGATTATTTTTTCTTTCAAAATAATTTTTTTCGTTCAAATCAGCACAAATTAAAAATAAACCGTTCTAGGTTTGACTCCTGAACTAATTGAAATATCGACAAATGTCGGTATATATTTTTCTTCATTTTAAAGCATAATTGCGTTAAAAAATATGAAAACCATCAATTATCAATTTCAACGTTTTTTTGCTTCTATAGTGAAAACTCTATTGTTGTAAAAATTAGTAACCTTCTTAATTTTTTTCACAGAAGTCTCTAAAATAGAGTGTCCCTCTCTGTGATTTTTAAGAGTAGTCTCATCGTGAGCCCATTTTTCCATTTATTTTTTTCGAAAAAATTATATTTTTTGAGAAGATTTTTATCATTTTAACCCCCAATTACTATTAATGATCTTGTGATTTCCAATTCGGCTTCGACAGGCGAGAAACGGTTTACTTTTCATCTGTGCTGAGTTTAACGCGAATCTCAATTTTTTGGATTTGTTTGAAGATTTTTTATTCAAAATCATTTTTTAAGATATTTTGCATTCGAAATTATTTTTGAAAAACATTCTTTATTTATTGGTTTTTTTCCTTAGGTACACGCTTGTCGCGTTTGTTACCTATTCTTTCCCATCATTATGACCGTTCTTTCCTTTACTGTTTACTCCTTTTTTCTCCATCTTTCTCCCTGAAAAACATTCTTTATTCAAAATCGCTTAAAAAGGATTTTTTATCCAATAATCGATGCATTCCATAAACATTTCATTTGATGAGTTCAATTATCAACTAACGGTCCTTAAAATATATAAAGATGACGAACTTAAATTGATATCACTTTGTCGAGGATAAATGGACTTGGCCAAACTTCATCATTATATTTAGATTGAATAAATGTGTGAATCTATTTTGCATCTTCCGTATTGTTACTACAGACGTATGTTGTAAACGAAAAATGTTGACTATAATTTATTTTTTGGTCTTGTATAACGAAAGGAAAACAGTAATAATAACAAAGTAATAGAATAAATGAATAAAATACAGTCAACATTTTTACAGCGAATAAAAACGAACAAACAAAACATAAGGGCGAAATATAATTAAAAACTTCCTTATATTTGTAAAAAAAACACACGGAATTCGTTAAACCGTCAACAAAAAATACTAAAATAGTACAAGTTTGTATTGCTTTATTTTGTATTAAAATATTCGATTCGAACGTGTGTTGTTCTTTTGAGCGGACATGCTGTTGTCTTGTAACTGCCATGATAAAATCATTTTCCAAGATTTGAAAGAATCCAAAATAAATTGCCACGTCTTCTTAAAATTTGAAAACGAATTCAAATAATTGTCCTATCAACAATTAAATATCTCATCAAACGTAGAAAGCCGGTTGCTCTACTTGGGTGCAAAATTTCAAATCGATGCGTCAACTTTCATTCGAGTTATAAAGATAAAAAATACGGCAACATCTCATTAGCCAACCCGATTTTGGGTGTGTCGTATGCATGCATTATACAGCTGAGAGCACGCGTTCACCATGCTTTTAGCTTGGTGAATTGTGGGCTTAAGGTTAATGACCTTTAATAGCGGACTTCGTTTCTGGCTGTACCTACTTTATTTTTCAATCGAGCAATAGTTGACTCAACTGCAGGCATATCGATTGTAGAGCTCAAAAGAACAGCAAACAACGGGACATTGTCTTAGAAGATTAGTCGTCTGGCATCATTTATAGTACAACCTATCAAGAGGCGAAATAGTACAATCGAGTACCTGATGTTTGGTATCAATTATTCGCTTTACTGTCTTATTTTCGAGGTCGCAGGGGGTGGGAGGGGGAAGGAGAAGACATGAAGCAAAAACTATAGAAGATGGGGAGAAAATGCGTGATAAAGGAAAGGGAGGAAACAAGAAGAAACGTAAGAATAAAAAAGAGTTAGGGGAGGAGTCAACAAAGGAGGTGGCAAAGAAAGTTATCGAAAACATGAACGTGTGTTGTTCTTTTGAGCGGACAGACTGTTGTCCTGTCAGTGCAATGATAAAATGATTTTCCAAGATTTGAAGAATTAAAGAATATAAAACGTCATGTAAATGGCCACGTCTTGTTAAAATTTCCAAAAGAATTCAAATAAGTGTCATATAATCGGATAGAAATCGCATCAAACATAGAAGGCCGGTTGCTCTACTTGGGTACAAAATTTCAAATCGATGCCTCAACTTTCATTCGAGTTATGAAGATAAAAGTACGGCAACATCTGATTAGCCAACCCGATTTTGAGTGTGTCGTATGCATGCATTATGCAGCCGAGAGCACGCGTTCACCATGCTTTTAGCTTAGTGAATTGTGGGCTTTTGCCCGCACTTTTTGAAGTGTGGATGCGGACGACATTCGTTGATAAATGGGTTTTAATCTGAGTTACGTACATTCTTTGTTTATAACGCGATAGTAGGCGAAAATTTTACGAATGAATATTTGACAGCGGAATGGAACTACAAGTACAAATACAGCGACTTTTGATTAGCAAACCCGATTTTGGGTGTGTCGTATGCATGCATTATGCAGCCGAGAGCACGCGTTCACCATGCTTTTAGCTTAGTGAATTGTGGCTTTTGCCCGCACTTTTCGAAGTGTGGATGCGGACGACATTCGTTGATAAATGGGTTTTAATCTGAGTCACGTATATTCTTTGTTCATGACGCGATAGTAGGCGAAAATTTCACGAATGAATATTTGACAGCGGAATGGAACTACAAGTACAAATACAGCGACTTTTGATTAGCTAACCCGATTTTGAGTGTGTCGTATGCATGCATTATGCAGCCGAGAGCACGCGTTCACCATGCTTTTAGCTTAGTGAATTGTGGGCTTTTGCCCGCACTTTTCGTAATGTGGATGCGGACGACATTATTCAAACGAAGGTTAATAATCTTTAATTGCGCACTTCGTTTCTGGCTGTAACTATTTTATTTTCCAATCGAGTGATAGTTGACTCAACTGCAGGCATATCGATTGCAAAGCTCAAAAGAACCGCAAATAACGGGACATTGTCTTAGAAGATTAATCGTCTGACATCATTTATAGTACAATCTATTAAGACGGAATGACACCGCATCGCGGTCGGTATGGTAGAACAATTATACATACCCAAAAATCTCTGAAACGGCTCTTCAAATCCCGTCGAAACTTTGCCAAACGACGTCAAATAGAGAGACGAACAGCTGTCTGCCGCTCAAATTCAGAAAATTTGAGGGGCAGACCGCTGTCTGTTTATCTATTTGACGTCGTTTGGCAAAGTTTCGACGGGATCTGAGAAGCCGTTTCAGAGATTTTTGGGTATCTATAATTGTTCTACCATACCGATCGCGACGAGGTGTCATTCCGTCTTAAGAGGCAAAATAGTACAATCGAGTACCTGATGTTTGGTATCAATTATTCGCTTTACTTTCTTATTTTCGAGGTCGCAGAGGGTGGGAGGGGGGAGGAGAAAGGGAGGAAACAAAAAGAAACGCAATAATAATAAAAGTTAGGGGAGGAGCCAACAAAGGAGGTGGCAAAGAAAGTTATGAAAAGATGAATGTGTGTTGTTCTTTTGAGCGGACAGACTGTTGTCCTGTCAGTGCAATTATAAAATGATTTTCCAAGATTTAAAGAATTAAACCATATAAAACGTCATGTAAATGGCCACGTCTTGTTAAAATTTCCAAACGAATTCAAATAAGTGTCATATCATCGGATAAAAATCGCATCAAACATAGAAGGCCGGTTGCTCTACTTGGGTGCAAAATTTCAAATCGATGCCTCAACTTTCATTCGAGTTATGAAGATAAAAGTACGGCAACATCTGATTAGCCAACCCGATTTTGAGTGTTTCGTATGCATGCATTATGCAGCCGAGTGTACGCGTTCACCATGCTTTTAGCTTAGTGAATTGTGGGCTTTTGCCCGCACTTTTCGAAGTGTGGATGCGGACGACAGTCGTTGATAAATGGGTTTTAATCTGAGTTACGTATATTCTTTGTTCATAACGCGATAGTAGGCGAAAATTTTACGAATGAATATTTGACAGCGGAATGGAACTACAAATACAAATACAGCGACTTTTGATTAGCAAACCCGATTTTAAGTGTGTCGTATGCATGCATTATGCAGCTCAGAGCACGCGTTCACCATGCTTTTAGCTTAGTGAATTGTGGGCTTTTGCCCGCACTTTTCGAAGTGTGGATGCGGACGACATTCGTTGATAAATGGGTTTTAATCTGAGTCACGTATATTCTTTGTTCATGACGCGATAGTAGGCGAAAATTTCACGAATGAATATTTGACAGCGGAATGGAACTACAAGTACAAATACAGCGACTTTTGATTAGCTAACCCGATTTTGAGTATGTCGTATGCATGCATTATGCAACCGAGAGCACGCGTTCACCATGCTTTTAGCTTAATGAATTGTGGGCTTTTGCCCGCACTTTTCGTAGTGTGAATGCAGACGACATTATTCAAACGAAGGTTAATAATCTTTAATTGCGCACTTCGTTTCTGGCTGTAACTATTTTATTTTCCAATCGAGTGATAGTTGACTCAACTGCAGACATATCGATTGTAAAGCTTCAAAGAACAGCAAACAACAGGAGGACAATTAGGGGAGGAGTCAGCAACGGAGGTGGCAAAGAAAGTGATGGGAAATATACAAGTGGACGGAAGAGTAGTGGAGGTGAGGAATATAGGGAAGAGTAGGGTGGGAAGGAGGGAGAGGAAACGAGACGTCAGGACGGAGAATACAGAGGCAAAAAAGGAGTAACATGAAATAGGAAGAAGTTTGAAAAGATATGGATAGAGGACGATCATATCTGGGAGGAGAAAAGAATGCAGTGGCAACTAAGGCATATAAGGAAGGAGGGGGGAAGGAAGGGCAGAAAAACCAGCGTAAGCTACGGAAAGATACAAATAGAGGGAAGCATGTGGTGGTAGAAAGAACGAGAGGAGACACTAAGAGACTGGAGAAGAATGAAGTGGGAGGAAGAGGAAGCCAGAGAATAGGAGGTTGGAAGTGATAATACAGGAAGCGAAGGCTATATACACCCTTGGCCAAACGTTTGGGGAACCCTGCAATTTTTCTTTCCGGACACAAAATTGTATATCTCGGCAAAAAAATCGGAAACCAATTTACTAAACGGGGTTTTGAAGAGAATAATGTTAGCTTCAATTTGCTTTTTTAATATTATTTTTCCTATTTTTTTGTACCCGGTACGTCATTCTGAAAATGGCGGTTTTTCACGATTTTCTCACCTTGCAAAGTCGTTCGTTGCACTCCGGAAAAATAGAAATCTCGCTATTTAGTGAAATGATCTTTGAGAAGGGAAGTGTTAACTTTAGTTTCGGTTGTAAAAAAAAATTACAATTTTTTTTCGCAGAGAAATTTAGTTTTTCTTGAAACGAGGCAGGTTTCCGTAAAGCCGGCATCGTGCAGCGTATAGTGAAAACTATAAGGTTGACAATATTAGTCCTAACGACTAAAAAATGTTGTTTTGTTGTTTTGGAGTTGTTACATTTTTTTCAGAGTTTTTGGCAGATGGGGTGAGAAAGAATTTTAGCATCCCATATTTACATTTTTTTTAAATCCACCTATACCAATTCTATATCAAACATGGGATATTCGAACGTGTAATTTTGCCTATTAACAGGTTAAATGAATGCCATTATATTGGAAGAACTACCAATTTTGTTTTCCTAATATTCTTGGTTTTGTTCACTTCGCAGTTATGTTTCATGTTAACGTTATGTTTACGAACTATTTATGACATACGCTAATATTTTTTTTTCTTTTACAGCACCAAAATGTGCCATCTATCTCTGCAATAATGTGACCCACGGATTCATTCCGTGTGGTCACAATTGTAGTTGTTTAAGGTGCGCGACAACCCTGGGAGAACAAGAAGTCAAGAGATGTCCCATATGTAGGGCGGATTTCGATCAATTTATCGCTATTTATACTGAATCTGCGTAGCAAATCAAGGAGTTTTTTTAAATAATAAATTACAATTTATGAAATCCGTGATCTTGATTATTTCTAAACCTTCCCTTACAATTTTGAATGGTATGGATCAGGTTGTATCAAGAGACTCGGTGGTCTCGAAACAGCTTGTTCATAAGTGATTTTCGTTAAGTGTATCAAGAAAAATAGTTGAGTTTCGACTGAGTTTAGATTGAGAAAATATAACATTGGCAATATGCAGAGAAACATTAGAAAAATTTCGAAAATGACGTAAAATCACTTCTTAATTGAAACAAATTCTTGAAATAATTCGTTGATTTATTGAAAACAATTTTCATTTATACTACAGTAATTTTAAAGTAAAATTTTGAAACTTTTAAAATTTCCATAGCCTATGATTTTGACGGTGTTCAGATTTTCGGAGGTTGGGGTTTCGAGTAAAATTCTTTCGGAGTTAGGATCTTTCGTGGTATATGATAGTATGGTATAGACGTGGTGTTTTGAAGCTGTCGTTGTTATTTTGCTTGGAGCCGCCGATGCAACGACTAAGCAGCTCGTCTCTGCTCAATTCTTTGTAAATCGGAGAGATCGCTTCGAAAACGCTGCAATAGAGATGGATGCGTAAATCTTCAGTGCCGTCTGTCACGAGTACTGCGAATTTTCTCCGTGCGGACATTTTTCGTCTTTTGGTTGGTCGTCTGTCGATAATTTATGGTCTAGCGTTGCGTAGATTTAATTACGCATTTTTTCTATATAATCGGGATTACGATGTATTGCTAGACCATAATAAATCGATAACTCGTCAATTAATTTGCCAGTTAGCTTGCCTCCTCCGCCCAGGGCTTTTGTTTATGTTTTCAAATTGCGAAGGCGAGACCCATTCGTTTTTGCACGTGGTCGATGGCCACACTTGTAAAATTGAGCCTTTGCTCTGTAACGAATCAGAGTGCCTCACGTGAGGTATCCATCGATAGGGCAAGCAAATTAGATTTCCAATTTCCCATTTCTATTTTATTGTAAACAATTCAGTGAAAAGAATCGTATTTTTTGTTTTTTTTTTTTTCATATCAAACGAAAAGTATTACAGCTATCGAAATAAATCCATAAGACGAAATATAGGAAATGAAAAGACGAAGAGAATGAGCGGTGGAACGACCCGATTCGATAATTATTAAGGGAGTTATTACAAAAAAGAAAAAGAGCGGTTTTGAAAAACGAATAACTCCGCTATTTTTATAGTGACAGCGTACGGCCTTTGTGTGAGATTAGATATTAATGCGTACTTTTAGTGTGCAAAACCTAGGCACTGTCGGATAATTAGTTTCCGCGTAATTGGGAAAACAATTTTTTTCGCAAAGTAGAACACTTGCGCTACCAATCGTCAAGCTTCGATTGTGGATAAAATGCCGAAAAGTTAGTTGAAAACGCGTGCGAACATGCGTAAAAACAGGCGAGAACTCGAAAGTGGTCGAGTGGTATGGGGTAAAGCAGCTGAACTGGTGAAGGCGTATATATAGTAACAGAAGCGCGCTCAGTGCAACTTGGACATTTTTAATAGCGATCTCCCATACGATTGCAGCTATATCGACATTTTTTTCTTCATTTTAGGGTATTTCAAGCTGCGGAAAACGATTCTTCACTCGGATATCCTCAATGTTCATTAAGAAAGACGTTTTTCGGGATTTCTTTGCTGCTCGTATTTGAATATTATATTTCTTAATAAAAATGCCGTTAAATTGGTAAAAGTGGTTCCAAATTTTGTTGAAAAGGCATTTGAGGGACAATAGTGAAAGAAGTTAGACAAGGTGTATAGGTCTGTCGCTTGTGGATTTCAAGGTAAGGGTAAAATACGGATTGAAATGTACAAATTTCTGTGCACACCGGTATGAAAATACGTGCTTCAATATAGAATCAAATATGCCAATTGAGCTTGACGACGATACATTCGAAGATAACGATGAAATCGATATTTATACGGGAGGCAACAATATTGATGATGACGATTTCGCTTCAAAGCCCAGTAAAAGACAAAAAAATGTGAATAGAAACTTAAGTTACCTAATCTAAGTTAATATCTATGTATATTACTAAGATAAGCATGTAATTTACCTGTATTTGTGTAATAAAAAAATACAATGTACAAATTAATAAGCTTCTTCGTTATTTATATTACATCTATTCCACAGCATCCCCAGAAATCCCAAAAAAAATCCCCAAAAAGGCTTCCCTATAAACATTGAGGAAATCGGAGCTGGGTTCATTTCGATAGCTATAATACTTTTCTAATGAGTATGAGTGGTGTGCGGCCGTGTTGATAATACGAGATGTTGAGGAATCGGCTTCGATTCGGCCCGTGAGATTTCCAAGGTCGTCCTCTCATAATACTTTTCTTTTTATACCAAAAAACACGATTTTTTCACTAAATTGTTTATAAAAAAATTAGCAATGGGAAATTGGAGTAGAAAACATATAACTAAGCAACTAAGAGTGGTTCCATGGTGAGATTGCACTGTCGGTTATCAGATGGTACTTTTGTCACGAAATGAACATTTTAGAGCTTTTGCTTCGCCTACGAGCTCAGCACGCGCTCCGAGGCGCTGCGGCAAAATCGATAATTGAAGCTAAAAAAACATTCGCTGCAAGACCAATTGCATATTATTTTTATGACCCCAAAGTATTTTTTAAGCCAAAAGAAAACGATTTTTCTAAATTCCTAGAGTGGTGTCATCCCTTAAAGAAAAGAAATTGATTTTTTGATCGTTGTAAATGTATATCCCCCCTTAAAGAGTTGAAAAGAATGTCGTACATGTTAGCGAAAATCGGCAAAAAATTATGAAGCACCTCGTCCACTTCTTAGATGTTCGCTATTTCGGTGTTCGCTATTTTGGACCATCGCTCGTTTGCCTATCTAAGATCTACACATTCGAAGTTTGTATCCTCGATATATGGCTTTTTGCTATAGATGGTATTACCAATATCAGATACTCACTTCTTTCTATTTCGGAGATATGAATGTTCTAGATTGTTTGAATCTGTATTTGTACGACTCAAACTGCAGACAATCTGAATACACGTTCTCGAATAAATGAGCTCTCGAATAAATAATCCTTTGGTGTAATAGTGATTCGATTTCGTTATCGGTCGAAGGATAAAATTTCGAATAATTTTACGTTCGTTATTTTAAGTTTATAATTCTGTAATTTCGAAATCTTTGTCGTTCTATATTTGGCCGTTCAAACTTTTGACCCCCACCCGCTGCTGCGATATCGACTTGAGCGGTGCTCACGACTCGCGCGGCTACAAGGGAATCTGCAACCTCGACAGAGGCGATGCACACAAAATCATATTCCCGAACTCGCCGCCGCGATTTAGCGCCATTTCCGAGGCACGCCGAAAAGGGGAGCGTTGTACATCTCCCTACTAATCTCTGGTCATAGATGCTCGTAAGCAAAACCGCAAAGTCACCATCAACAACGAATCCAAGCTTCTCCCTTTTCAATCCTTTAACCTGAAATTCGAGAGCCGCTCTCGCCCCGATCACGTCTCACTCTTTCAGGCGCGTCACGCGGTGGATCCTTGGCATTCTCCCGTGAAGAATTGCTTCTTATGCTTCCAGTTCAACCACGTCTCTCAACAATGCAAGAGCCGCCCCAACTGCATTCACTGCGGCTGCAGGAATCGCGAGGGGGGATGAAGAGTGCCCGAATAGGAACGGTCCGCCTTCCTGCACCAATTGTAAAGGAATTATCTTCCTATCAGCAGGCAATGTCCTGCCTTCCTCCATCAAAAAAATATAAAAACAACGACGACAGAGAGAGGCATCCCTTTGTTCGAGTCCAGACAGCTTCTTGGGGGCCGATCCACCGCGTCTCGCGAACCGGTTATGCGTTCATCCGCGCACTTCCCGTCTCTCCCCTCGACACACTCTGTCGCCCCACCTTCGCCGACCCACATGAAGCAACCACTGATTGCGTACGGTTAGGTCGCTTCACGCCCACCTCAAACGGTGCAACACCCCCCAGCCCCCGTATCCCTCGCACTGACATCTAATGCAAACATTGCTTCTCTTCGCGTGATCCCTCAGCGAAAAACACTTAAGAATCTGAACGTCGCTCATCAATCGACGCTTGCCACACGTACAGCTCACAACAACCTTTTCATGGCTCGAAACGGGCGCCTTGACCCCTTCTCTCAAAACGGATTTGCCCTTCAACAAAGCGCCAAACACCCTCCCTACCCTAATCCAACTCCCAGGCCATCCCGCCCTTCTTCAAATCCGCATCAATCGAGCCCTCCCAGACGGCGCAAAACAGCGACTTAATCTCTACCCTTGTCAACATTATCACGCAACAGCTTATTCCGATGCTGATTTTTCTTGGCTTAATGGATACGGTATATCCCTTCTTCGCAACACTCCTTAGCTCTCTCGCTTCCCTTTCTCCGCAATCTCAACATGGCTCCCAATTACAAGCTAAAAATCTAGCAAACGAACTGCCGTAGTCTTCTCAATAAAATTGGTATTTTACTGAACATCACCCATTCGTATGACATCATTATTCTATGTGAATCTTGGCTCACCGACTCTTCTATCCCTAAACTTAAGGGTTCCCACCTTCTCAGAAAAACAGATCTAACCAGAAAGGCGACGGCCTGGCCATCGCCCTTAAAAAAGACATTCCTTTTAAACAAATCAATCATACTCTCAATATTACGGACCAACTAGACACCCTAGCGACCTCTCTCGGACCGCTCACCATTGTATCTCTCGACCGTGCCCCAACTGCTCGCACAAGCACTAATGTATGGTAAAACCTCTTCGATTCCCTCCCTCCCAATGGGAACATCCTTCTCGCTGGCGACTTCAACTGCCACCACACCGCGTGGGGTTGTGCAACTAATAGCCCTTCCGGCTCCTCCCTGTTACACTCTCTTATCGACAATAACGTCTCTCTGCTTAACAATGGATCTCACTACAAATCCCTCTAATCTCAATAACGCCGCGTCAGCCATCGACCTCTCCCTAGTCTCCCCCAACCTGCTCGCCTTCTGCGAATGGCAAGTCGAAGAAGACTCTCTCCTCAGCGACCACCTTCCTATCACTATCACAATCGGTATCTCTTTACCGACCTTCAAATTCTCCTCTCACCGCCACCCTATTAAAAAAATGGATTGGTCCCTATTTAAGGAACCCCTGAATTCGGTGGCTCCCACTATTGCTGACCCTTCTCCATTAATTCAATACAACAAACTAACTCAAGCCATTAATGATTCCATTCTTCACTTTTGTTCGAGCTTACCAACAGCTGATAGAGCTCACACATTCAAGTCCCGACCCGCCATATGGTGGCCTCGGCCTCCTTCAGGCGCCTAGATAACTTGGATAACCTCATTCAAGCAAAAAAATTAGATGCCAGAGCCAAAAAACTTTTAAAAAAGCTAAGAAAAACTCGTAGACAGAATTTACCCAAACCATTGATTTTCGCGTTCCAGCTAACAAAGTCTGGGCTAAAGTTAAGAGCCTCCGAAACAGGAACCTTTTCGATCCCAATTCTGTCCTTTCCAACATAACGGCCCAAGAAAAAATTCTGTCCCTAATCCCTTCTATTTGTCAACCCTCTTGTTTGAAACAAAAAGGTTGACAGATCATATACGCTCACGATCATGAGCGTCATAACGTCATACGATCATGACGTTTGGTTCTCGCGAAAGCGCGCGAGCCTCGTCTTCTCTCTCGTATTCAATTTCTCAGTGACAAATTTATTCTCAAAACCTTTTCATCCTCTGATAACCCTCTTCTTACCTCTTTACCTACACTCTCACTTTCACTCAGATCCTCTAACACTCATCAGATACTTTTCCATATTCCCTTGCACAAAGCCTACAACAATTTTATCCACCACAAATACCTCATAGAACCCCTTCCTTTCCTTCCATGCTACGACATCTCTCCCTCCATGGATTTATCTGACCTTTCAATTGATATTAAAACAGGTTTTCTGATACAAGCATCGGTTGACCCTAAATCTGAATTCTTAGCACACTTCAACAACGCGAATGAGACCCCATTCTTCTACACAGACGGCTCTAAGTCTGAACCAGGTATCTACGTTGGTCTGGCAGTCTACTGTCCCTCCCTCTCCATATCCCTTAAATACCGAATATCGTCTTTTGCTTCAATCTTCTCAGCCGAAGCTCTCGCTATTCACCACACTAGTAAATTAATTATGGCCAACAACATTCCTAGTGCATTCGTATTCATGGACTCCCTCAGCTGTCTTCAATCCGTCCGCTCCTTCTCGACTTCGTGAACTTGTTGCCCATTCACCATCAGCATCCTCCAAGCCCTTCTCAAAGCAATCAATCAGAATATACGCATCAACCTAGTTTGGATCCTGTAGTGTTGGCGTCATTGTAAACGCGCATGCGTGATATGCATTCAGTGTGACTACGCGCCGTCTACGGTTGTTCGTCAGTAGTAGAGCTAGGGCGGTTCTAACGCAAGGGGAGGTGGTGTGTCAAGAGTAGGGAAGCCAAGGTGGCGCTACGGTCGTGGGGAGGTCACCGGGACGCGTGTGACGTCACAGAGGGGCCTCTGCGGCGGGGGGGGGGGGGCATGTGGTCCGTGAAGCGCCTGGCGGGGGGCGTCGATGAGTGTTTTGTGTGTATGTGCGTGCGTGCGTGCGTGCTTGTAGGGAAGCAAAGGTGGCGCTACGGTCGTGGGGAGGTCGGCGTGCGTGCGTGCGTGCGTGCGTGTAGGGAAGCCAAGGTGGCGCTACGGTCGTGGGGAGGTCGGCGTGCGTGCGTGCGTGCGTGCGTGCGTGCGTGCGTGCGTGCGTGCGTGCGTGCGTGCGTGCGTGCGTGCGTGCGTGCGTGCGTGCGTGCGTGCGTGCGTGCGTGCGTGCGTGCGTGCGTGCGTGCGTGCGTGCGTGCGTGCGTGCGTGCGTGCGTGCGTGCGTGCGTGCGTGCGTGCGTGCGTGCGTGCGTGCGTGCGTGCGTGCGTGCGTGCGTGCGTGCGTGCGTGCGTGCGTGCGTGCGTGCGTGCGTGCGTGCGTGCGTGCGTGCGTGCGTGCGTGCGTGTGTGTGTGTGTGTGTGTGTGTGTGTGTGTGTGTGTGTGTGTGTGTGTGTGTGTGTGTGTGTGTGTGTGTGTGTGTGTGTGAAGGGCGATCTTTCAAAGCCCATTATTTATGACATGTAGCTGTTTCAATTCCGAAAGATAATGTCAAGATGTCGGCATCCACTCCGTCTCAAAGCTCGCCGACACTCGAGACAGGTCCTGACAGGTTTCTTGGAAAAGCGTGCGTGCGTGCGTGCGTGTGTGACAACCATATATGGGTCGGAAAATTTTCGGTAATATGACAACGCTAGGCGCCACATGAAGGGCGTCTCAAAGCTCGCCGACACTCGAGACAGGTCCTGACAGGTTTCTCGGGAAAAATCTTTTGGGATTAAAGGGACCGCGGATGGACCACTTGAGCGCAGCTCTTGAAAAGTCGAGGTCCCCATTCCGAAAGATAATGTCAAGATGTTTGCATGCGTGTCTACTCCTGTCACGAGTCTCGCCAACACTTTAGACAGGTCTCGACAAGTCAGGATTTATCGGAAAAACTATACACTTTAGCGATCAAAGGCGGCGGCCGCCGATGGACCACTTGAGCTGCAGGACCCATAATATCTTTTGACCCGATTCATTCCGACTTCCTGTTCTTTGTCTCATGTTCCTCGAGCAATCTACGCGTTATCGGAAAACTCTGTTTTTTCCCGCGAGAGGGCCGAACTTTTTTTCCCGAAGAGCCTTTTTAATGATCCGCTCCGCTCAAATCTGACCACACTTTGCATGAAGCAGTCAGTCTGTTAACATCGTGGAAGTTTTTTCGTACTCATCAACATGGAGCAAATCTTGCATGACCAAGCCGTGCTTTTACGCTCAATCGAAGATTTTACCGCATGGGAGCAACGATGCGTCGAGTTCATCGAAGGGCTGGAAACGCAAAGCCGAATTAAGCGCCCGCGATTATTAATCGGACATCAACAGTCACTAATAGCTCAAATAGCGCGTCTGGAAGGATTGAGGAATTGTGCGCGGAGCCGTTTCGTACACACGGGCGCAGGACACGGTGATCATGAGTTAATCTGGCGTGAGATTGAAACACCCTTCGAGAGTCGCATATTGACCGGTTCCATCATCAATCGCAGCCACATCGAGCCGAAACACTTTCTAACTGATACCCGCGTCCTAGTGCTTCAACATGTGCAAAATATCATCGAAAAGCACAACAGCATCAAAATCAATACAGTGTTTAATGGTGAATTCGCGAGTGGTGACAAACATGCGAATAAAAGTATCAACACGCGAAACTGCGAACTATTTAGCACAAGCGATTTGGGTGAGTGGTATGAACAACGTATTGTGGAGCCCACTTTAACCTTACTCGATGAATTTCAAGAACGTGATAGTGGCTGGGCTCTGCAGAAAATAGTTAACCTCACGATAAATGTGAATAAGTATAATACGATGCGTGCCGGGTGCTCCATATCATTACCGCGGAAAATAATGATGAAGAGAGCTGTGGTTAACGTCAAATCCGACGATAACGCATGTTTCGCATGGGCAGTTGTCGCTGCTCTATACCCAGCCGAACGAGATAGTGCCCGTCCAATTTCTTACCCTCATTATTCGACAGTACTGAATCTCCAGGATATCGAATTTCCGGTGACGATACATCAAATAAAGAAATTTGAAGCTGATAACAATGTATCGATCAACGTATATACCCCTACCACCAAAAAGGACATTGTTCCAATACGAGTCAGTCAAGACAAGAAGGAAAAGCATATCAATTTGCTGTACATGCAAGATACTGATGACAGCAATGTGGGGCACTTCGTATGGATCAAGAACCTGTCGAGACTCGTGAGGTCACAACTGACCAAAAAGGAGCATAAAAAATATATCTGTGATCGGTATGTAGTTGCCATAATATATATATATATATATATATATATATATATATATATATATATATATATATATATATATATATATATGAGTACAACTTTGCAGTGACCGTTTTTTTCAAAAGTTTAAGGCTTTATTATAAAAAAGTGGCTACATATTTTTTAATCAAAGTACTGCCCGTCGCTAGCTACGACCTCGGCCCATCTTTCAGGTAGCATTCGAATCCCGCGTCGATAAAAGTCTTGGTCCTTGGAGGCAATCCAGGAATCGACCCAATTTTTGACTTCTTCGTAAGTACCGAAGTGATGGTCAGCCCAATCGTGTGCCATTGACCGGAACAAGTGATAGTCGGAAGGGGCAATGTCTGGAGAGTACGGCGGGTGGGATAAAACCTCCCATTTCAGCGTTTCCAAGTACTTTTTCACGACATTGGGGGCATTTTCATACATGGGGTCGGGCATTGCCATGCTGCAGTATCACCTTGTCATGTCTTTCGTTGAATTGTGGCCGTTTCTCTTTGAGTGCTTTACTCAAGCGCATCAACTGACGTCGGTAGAGTTCCCCTGTGATAGTTTTGGATGGTTTGAGCAGCTCATAGTACACAACGCCCAGCTGTCAGCCCGTCTTCAAAAACTTTCTGCCTTCCGCCACCATGCTTGTTCTCGACCTCAAAATCTCCACTTTTGAAGCGTTGAAACCACCGCCGACACGTTTTCTCACTAATAGAATCCTCCCCGTAAGCATCTACAAGCAAACGGTGGGCCTCAGCCGCAGATTTCTTGATGTTGAAGAAGTGAATCATAACCTCCCGCAAATGCTGAGAATTCGGTTCGTGGGTTGCCATGTTTGAGTGCCTATAACTTTATAATGCATATACGTATCCGTTAGCTTTTTTAAATTGTTTACATTGGCAGAGCCTCTACTTCAAAATGCCACTTTTTTTATTGAGCTAGGGCCACTACTTCGGCCGCAGTGGCTCTCTAAGTAAAACGGTCTCTAAGTAAAAGTAAAACGGTCTCTAAGTAAAAGTAAAACGGTATAATTATATATGCTAGACGAATTAAACAAAACAATCTTGTTTTTTTTTGCAGCTGTTTGCACCACTTCGGATCAGAGGAAAAATTGCGATCACATGAGGTCGATTGTGGAGTGATAAACGACTGTGCAATTCGACTACCAAACGACACCAATAAGTGGCTCCAGTTCAGCAACTTTAGCCGGAAAGAGCGACTTCCCTTCATTGTGTATGCTGATTTGGAGTGTGTGCTGGCAAAGACCGATGGAGAGAACCTATCGAAAGATATGTATCAACACCATGAAGTGTTTAGTATCGGATACTATGTGTGTTGTTCATATGCCGATTCATTATCTTCGTATCACTCGCGTCGCAGTGCTGATTGTGTATCGCGGTTTGTTGAAGAACTAAAAAATCTGGCACTGCGGATAATAGAAACTTTCTGTGATAATGTACCAATGGTGCATTTAACACCGAGTGAGTGGGCTAGTTTTCGCGCAGCGACTCAATGTCACATATGTGAGAAACCATTTGCGCAAGAAGATGTACGCGTTCGAGATCATTGCCATCTGACTGGGCGCTATAGAGGCCCCGCCCATTCCAACTGCAACCTAAATTACAAGCAGTCATTTTTCATTCCAATAGTTTTCCACAATTTATCCGGTTACGATGCGCATTTTATAATCAAGGAAGTAGCCACAGCGTTCGAAGGAAAAACCGATGTGCTTCCAATCACAAAAGAGAAATACATCTCCTTCACGAAGCATGTTGAAATTGAAGACGATTCAAAACACAAGATCCAATTGCGCTTTATCGACTCATACAAATTCCTCAACACCAGTCTCGACAAATTAGCCTCATTCTTGACCGAGGACAAACTAAACATTTTACGCACACAATTCCCAACTCTCTCGACAGACGATTTCAATTTGCTGACGCGAAAAGGGGTCTTCCCTTATGAATATATTGATGACGTGACCAAGTTAGACGACACTTGCATACCACCACGTGACGCATTTTACAGTTCCCTGACAGATGCTACGGTATGTGAGTACGCACATGCTGAGAAAGTTTGGGAGCGGTTCTCCATTCCAACGCTGGGTGACTATAGCGATTTGTACTTGAAGACAGATGTCTTGTTATTAGCCGATATTTTCGAAAACTTTCGAAATACATGCGTTGAGAGCTATGGCCTAGATCCCGCGTATTACTGCACATTGCCGGGGTATACCTAGGATGCAATGTTAAAACACTCGAACGTCAAGTTTGAATTACTAACTGACATCGACATGGTTTTATTCGTTGAGCGGGGTATACGCGGTGGTCTGAGTCAATGCTCGAACCGATATGCACACGCTAATAACAAGTACATGGAGTCATTTGATCCATCGAAAGCATCATCATACTTGATGTATTTTGATGTCCACAATTTGTATGGATGGGCAATGTGCCAGCCCTTGCCATATGCAGATTTTCGATGGGTCAACGACGTGTCCAATTTCGATCCATCATGCATCGCGCTAGACTCACCTATAGGCTACATCCTTGAAGTCGACTTGGAATATCCCCAATCTCTATATGATGCGCACAAAGACCTGCTGTTTTGTCCAATACATGAAAAACCGCCGGGTAAGCGGGAAGAAAAGCTGTTAGCAACTGTCTGCGATAAAAAACGCTACATCATACACTACCGGAATTTACAACAGTGCTTACGCCATGGGCTTCGCCTCACGAAAATCCATAGAGTCCTACAGTTTACACAATCCCCATGGCTGCGTTCGTATATTGAGTTGAATACCCAGTTTCGAACGCTTGCCAAAAACGATTTTCAAAAGAATTTGTTCAAATTAATGAATAATGCGGTCTTTGGCAAAACGATGGAGAATGTGCGCAATCATGTAGATGTAAAGCTTTTAACAAAATGGGAGGGCAGATATGGCGCAGAGGCAATGATTGCGAAGCCAAACTTCCACAGCCGAAGTGTTTTTTCGGAAAACCTCGTGGCCGTGGAATTGCGCAATCTCGAGGTGAAATTCAACAAGCCAATATTTGTGGGGATGTGCATACTCGATATATCCAAAACGTGCTTGTATGGATTTCATCACGAGTATATGGTACCTCTGTATCGAGATAAATGTAAAGTCATGTATACCGATACGGATAGTCTCATATATGACATTGAGAGCAATGATGTATATGCCGACATGAAGCGTGACATTGAAAATTTTGATACAAGCGATTATTCGGCGGACAATCGGTATGGTATACCGCTCATCAACAAGAAGGTGCCCGGTCTCATGAAGGACGAATGTAATGGAGCAATTATGACAGAATTTATTGGACTTCGATCGAAAATGTACGCGACACGTGTCGAGGGTAAGAAGGACACGAAAAAAGTTAAAGGTGTCAAGAGTAGCGTTGTGGCGAGGACAATCACGTTTGCCGATTATGCTCAATGCTTGAAGGAAAATATTGAAATGGAGCGTAGTCAAACGTGCATTCGATCAAAATTACACCAAGTCTACACCATTCGCGAGACGAAAATTGCTCTGAGTCCTCATGACGATAAGCGGTACATCATACCTGGTACCTGTGATACCCTACCATGGGGGCATTATAGAATACAGTCGTAAAAAGTTGTGTAATTTTTTTTTCTACGACCATGATGTAAAATTGTGTATATTTTTCTGAATATCGATGTATAAAACTCGTGAAAATCATGTATATATTTTGTTCACTCGATGTTAAAATTATGTTTGTTGTTGTAAATATTTAATCGTGTAAGAATGGATTTATTATTTTCTGTAAATAACGAAACGGACATTTTATAATCCCATGTGTTTATTCACTCTATCCATCTCCTTGTACCCACGTTCCACGTAAAAACATGCATAAGGTGTTCAAAGAGTTTCAAGAGACTTTCGAAAACGTTCATAAGACGTTTGAAAACATTCATGAGAGGTTCGAAGACGTTCAGAGACTTTCGAAGACATTCAAGAGATCTTTGACGATATTCATAATACGTTTGAAGACATCGATGAGGGGTTCAACGATGTTTTAGAGACTTTCACAGACATTCACGAAGGGTTTGAAGACGTTCAAAATACTTTCGAATACGTTCTAAAGACTTTCGACGACATTCATAATACGTTTGAAGACATTCATGAGGGGTTCGGAGACGCTCAAGAGACTTTCAAAGACATTCACGAGGGGTGTGAAGACGTTCAAGAAACTTTCGAATACGTTCAAGAGACCTTCGACGACATTCATAATACGTTCGAAGATATTCATCAGGGGTTCGAAGACGCTTGAGAGACTTTCAAAGACATTCACGAGGGTTTCGAAGACGTTCAAGAGACTTTTGACGACATTCATAATACGTTTGAAGACGCTTAAGAGACTTTCAAAGACATTCACGTGCGAAGACATTCAGAGAGACTTTCGAAGACATTCGAGAGATCTTTGACGATATTCATAATACGTTTGAAGACATCGATGAGGGGTTCAACGACGTTTTAGAGACTTTCACAGACATTCACGAGGGGTTTGAAGGCGTTCAAAATACTTTCGAATACGTTCTAAAGACATTCATGAGGGGTTCGAAGACACTTGAGAGACTTTCAAAGACATTCACGAGGGGCTCGAAGACGTTCAAGAGACTTTCGACGACATTCATAATCCTTTTTTCAGACATTCATGAGGGGTTAGAAGACGCTTTCGAGACTTTCAAAGACATTCGCGAGAGGGTGAATCCCTTTTTGAGATGAATGTTTGGGCAAATCCCAAACAAACCCAAACAGTGCCAGCAAAACTCAAACGTCATGAAAGTCTTTGGTTTATGGATGTCGTCGAAAGTCTCTTGAACGTCTTCGAGCCCCTCGTGAATATTTGTGAAAGTCTCTAAAATGTCGTTGAACCCCTCATCGATGTCTTCAAACGTATTATGAATATCGTCAAAGATCTCTTGAATGTCATCGAAAGTTTCTTGAACGTCTTCACACCCCTCGTGAATGTCTTTGAAAGTCTCTTGAGCGTCTCCGAACCCCTCATGAATGTCTTCTAACGTATTATGAATGTCGTCGAAAGTCTTTAGAACGTATTCGAAAGTATTTTGAACGTCTTCAAACCCTTCGTGAATGTCTGTGAAAGTCTCTAAAACGTCGTTGAACCCCTCATCGATGTCTTCAAACGTATTATGAATATCGTCAAAGATCTCTTGAATGTCTTCGAAAGTCTCTGAACGTCTTCGAACCTCTCATGAATGTTTTCAAACGTCTTATGAACGTTTTCGAAAGTCTCTTGAAACTCTTTGAACCCCTTATGCATGTTTTTTTCGTTGAACGTGGGTACAAGGAGATGGATAGAGTGAATAAACACATGGGATTATAAAATGTCCGTTTCTTTATTTACAGAAAATAATAAATCCATTCTTACACGATTAAATATTTACAACAACAAACATAATTTTAACATCGAGTGAACAAAATATATACATGATTTTCACGAGTTTTATACATCGATATTCAGAAAAATATACACAATTTTACATCATGGTCGTAGAAAAAAAAATTACACAACTTTTTACGACTGTATTCTATAATGCCCCCATGGTAGGGTATCACAGGTACCAGGTATGATGTACCGCTTATCGTCATGAGGACTCAGAGCAATTTTCGTCTCGCGAATGGTGTAGACTTGGTGTAATTTTGATCGAATGCACGTTTGACTACGCTCCATTTCAATATTTTCCTTCAAGCATTGAGCATAATCGGCAAACGTGATTGTCCTCGCCACAACGCTACTCTTGACACCTTTAACTTTTTTCGTGTCCTTCTTACCCTCGACACGTGTCGCGTACATTTTCGATCGAAGTCCAATAAATTCTGTCATAATTGCTCCATTACATTCGTCCTTCATGAGACCGGGCACCTTCTTGTTGATGAGCGGTATACCATACCGATTGTCCGCCGAATAATCGCTTGTATCAAAATTTTCAATGTCACGCTTCATGTCGGCATATATATCATTGCTCTCAATGTCATATATGAGACTATCCGTATCGGTATACATGACTTTACATTTATCTCGATACAGAGGTACCATATACTCGTGATGAAATCCATACAAGCACGTTTTGGATATATCGAGTATGCACATCCCCACAAATATTGGCTTGTTGAATTTCACCTCGAGATTGCGCAATTCCACGGCCACGAGGTTTTCCGAAAAAACACTTCGGCTGTGGAAGTTTGGCTTCGCAATCATTGCCTCTGCGCCATATCTGCCCTCCCATTTTGTTAAAAGCTTTACATCTACATGATTGCGCACATTCTCCATCGTTTTGCCAAAGACCGCATTATTCATTAATTTGAACAAATTCTTTTGAAAATCGTTTTTGGCAAGCGTTCGAAACTGGGTATTCAACTCAATATACGAACGCAGCCATGGGGATTGTGTAAACTGTAGGACTCTATGGATTTTCGTGAGGCGAAGCCCATGGCGTAAGCACTGTTGTAAATTCCGGTAGTGTATGATGTAGCGTTTTTTATCGCAGACAGTTGCTAACAGCTTTTCTTCCCGCTTACCCGGCGGTTTTTCATGTATTGGACAAAACGGCAGGTCTTTGTGCGCATCATATAGAGATTGGGGATATTCCAAGTCGACTTCAAGGATGTAGCCTATAGGTGAGTCTAGCGCGATGCATGATGGATCGAAATTGGACACGTCGTTGACCCATCGAAAATCTGCATATGGCAAGGGCTGGCACATTGCCCATCCATACAAATTGTGGACATCAAAATACATCAAGTATGATGATGCTTTCGATGGATCAAATGACTCCATGTACTTGTTATTAGCGTGTGCATATCGGTTCGAGCATTGACTCAGACCACCGCGTATACCCCGCTCAACGAATAAAACCATGTCGATGTCAGTTAGTAATTCAAACTTGACGTTCGAGTGTTTTAACATTGCATCCTAGGTATACCCCGGCAATGTGCAGTAATACGCGGGATCTAGGCCATAGCTCTCAACGCATGTATTTCGAAAGTTTTCGAAAATATCGGCTAATAACAAGACATCTGTCTTCAAGTACAAATCGCTATAGTCACCCAGCGTTGGAATGGAGAACCGCTCCCAAACTTTCTCAGCATGTGCGTACTCTCATACCGTAGCATCTGTCAGGGAACTGTAAAATGCGTCACGTGGTGGTATGCAAGTGTCGTCTAACTTGGTCACGTCATCAATATATTCATAAGGGAAGACCCCTTTTCGCGTCAGCAAATTGAAATCGTCTGTCGAGAGAGTTGGGAATTGTGTGCGTAAAATGTTTAGTTTGTCCTCGGTCAAGAATGAGGCTAATTTGTCGAGACTGGTGTTGAGGAATTTGTATGAGTCGATAAAGCGCAATTGGATCTTGTGTTTTGAATCGTCTTCAATTTCAACATGCTTCGTGAAGGAGATGTATTTCTCTTTTGTGATTGGAAGCACATCGGTTTTTCCTTCGAACGCTGTGGCTACTTCCTTGATTATAAAATGCGCATCGTAACCGGATAAATTGTGGAAAACTATTGGAATGAAAAATGACTGCTTGTAATTTAGGTTGCAGTTGGAATGGGCGGGGCCTCTATAGCGCCCAGTCAGATGGCAATGATCTCGAACGCGTACATCTTCTTGCGCAAATGGTTTCTCACATATGTGACATTGAGTCGCTGCGCGAAAACTAGCCCACTCACTCGGTGCTAAATGCACCATTGGTACATTATCACAGAAAGTTTCTATTATCCGCAGTGCCAGATTTTTTAGTTCTTCAACAAACCACGATACACAATCAGCACTGCGACGCGAGTGATACGAAGATAATGAATCGTCATATGAACAACACACATAGTATCCGATACTAAACACTTCATGGTGTTGATACATATCTTTCGATAGGTTCTCTCCATCGGTCTTTGCCAGCACACACTCCAAATCAGCATACACAATGAAGGGATGTCGCTCTTTCCGGCTAAAGTTGCTGAACTGGAGCCACTTATTGGTGTCGTTTGGTAGTCGAATTGCACAGTCGTTTATCACTCCACAATCGACCTCATGTGATCGCAATTTTTCCTCTGATCCGAAGTGGTGCAAACAGCTGCAAAAAAAAACAAGATTGTTTTGTTTCATTCGTCTAGCATATATAATTATATATATATATATATATATTAGGAGTACAACTTTGCAGTGACCGTTTTACTTAGAGAGCCACTGCGGCCGAAGTAGTGGCCCTAGCTCAATAAAAAAAAGTGGCATTTTAAAGTAGAGGCTCTGCCAATGTAAACAATTTAAAAAAGCTAACGGATACGTATATGCATTATAAAGTTATAGGCACTCAAACATGGCAACCTACGAACCGAATTCTCAGCATTTGCGGGAGGTTATGATTCACTTCTTCAACATCAAGAAATCTGCGGCTGAGGCCCACCGTTTGCTTGTAGATGCTTACGGGGAGGATTCTATTAGTGAGAAAACGTGTCGGCGGTGGTTTCAACGCTTCAAAAGTGGAGATTTTGAGGTCGAGAACAAGCATGGTGGCGGAAGGCAGAAAGTTTTTGAAGACGGGCTGACAGCTGGGCGTTGTGTACTATGAGCTGCTCAAACCATCCAAAACTATCACAGGGGAACTCTACCGACGTCAGTTGATGCGCTTGAGTAAGGCACTCAAAGAGAAACGGCCACAATTCAACGAAAGACATGACAAGGTGATACTGCAGCATGACAATGCCCGACCCCATGTATGAAAATGCCCCCAATGTCGTGAAAAAGTACTTGGAAACGCTGAAATGGGAGGTTTTATCCCACCCGCCGTACTCTCCAGACATTGCCCCTTCCGACTATCACTTGTTCCGGTCAATGGCACACGATTTGGCTGACCATCACTTCGGTACTTACGAAGAAGTCAAAAATTGGGTCGATTCCTGGATTGCCTCCAAGGACCAAGACTTTTATCGACGCGGGATTCGAATGCTACCTGAAAGATGGGCCGAGGTCGTAGCTAGCGACGGGCAGTACTTTGATTAAAAAATATGTAGCCACTTTTTTATAATAAAGCCTTAATCTTTTGAAAAAAACGGTCACTGCAAAGTTGTACTCATATATATATATATTATGGCAACTACATACCGATCACAGATATATTTTTTATGCTCCTTTTTGGTCAGTTGTGACCTCACGAGTCTCGACAGGTTCTTGATCCATACGAAGTGCCCCACATTGCTGTCATCAGTATCTTGCATGTACAGCAAATTGATATGCTTTTCCTTCTTGTCTTGACTGACTCGTATTGGAACAATGTCCTTTTTGGTGGTAGGGGTATATACGTTGATCGATACATTGTTATCAGCTTCAAATTTCTTTATTTGATGTATCGTCACCGGAAATTCGATATCCTGGAGATTCAGTACTGTCGAATAATGAGGGTAAGAAATTGGACGGGCACTATCTCGTTCGGCTGGGTATAGAGCAGCGACAACTGCCCATGCGAAACATGCGTTATCGTCGGATTTGACGTTAACCACAGCTCTCTTCATCATTATTTTCCGCGGTAATGATATGGAGCACCCGGCACGCATCGTATTATACTTATTCACATTTATCGTGAGGTTAACTATTTTCTGCAGAGCCCAGCCACTATCACGTTCTTGAAATTCATCGAGTAAGGTTAAAGTGGGCTCCACAATACGTTGTTCATACCACTCACCCAAATCGCTTGTGCTAAATAGTTCGCAGTTTCGCGTGTTGATACTTTTATTCGCATGTTTGTCACCACTCGCGAATTCACCATTAAACACTGTATTGATTTTGATGCTGTTGTGCTTTTCGATGATATTTTGCACATGTTGAAGCACTAGGACGCGGGTATCAGTTAGAAAGTGTTTCGGCTCGATGTGGCTGCGATTGATGATGGAACCGGTCAATATGCGACTCTCGAAGGGTGTTTCAATCTCACGCCAGATTAACTCATGATCACCGTGTCCTGCGCCCGTGTGTACGAAACGGCTCCGCGCACAATTCCTCAATCCTTCCAGACGCGCTATTTGAGCTATTAGTGACTGTTGATGTCCGATTAATAATCGCGGGCGCTTAATTCGGCTTTGCGTTTCCAGCCCTTCGATGAACTCGACGCATCGTTGCTCCCATGCGGTAAAATCTTCGATTGAGCGTAAAAGCACGGCTTGGTCATGCAAGATTTGCTCCATGTTGATGAGTACGAAAAAACTTCCACGATGTTAACAGACTGACTGCTTCATGCAAAGTGTGGTCAGATTTGAGCGGAGCGGATCATTAAAAAGGCTCTTCGGGAAAAAAAGTTCGGCCCTCTCGCGGGAAAAAACAGAGTTTTCCGATAACGCGTAGATTGCTCGAGGAACATGAGACAAAGAACAGGAAGTCGGAATGAATCGGGTCAAAAGATATTATGGGTCCTGCAGCTCAAGTGGTCCATCGGCGGCCGCCGCCTTTGATCGCTAAAGTGTATAGTTTTTCCGATAAATCCTGACTTGTCGAGACCTGTCTAAAGTGTTGGCGAGACTCGTGACAGGAGTAGACACGCATGCAAACATCTTGACATTATCTTTCGGAATGGGGACCTCGACTTTTCAAGAGCTGCGCTCAAGTGGTCCATCCGCGGTCCCTTTAATCCCAAAAGATTTTTCCCGAGAAACCTGTCAGGACCTGTCTCGAGTGTCGGCGAGCTTTGAGACGCCCTTCATGTGGCGCCTAGCGTTGTCATATTACCGAAAATTTTCCGACCCATATATGGTTGTCACACACGCACGCACGCACGCACGCACGCTTTTCCAAGAAACCTGTCAGGACCTGTCTCGAGTGTCGGCGAGCTTTGAGACGGGGTGGATGCCGACATCTTGACATTATCTTTCGGAATTGAAACAGCTATATGTCATAAATAATGGGCTTTGAAAGATCGCCCTTCACACACACACACACACACGCGCGCGCGCGCGCGCACGCACACACGCCGACCTCCCCACGACCGTAGCGCCACCTTGGCCTCCCTACACGCACGCACGCACGCACGCACACACACCCACACACACACACGCGCGCGCGCACGCACGCACTCACGCACGCACGCACGCACGCACACACGCCGACCTCCCCACGACCGTAGCGTCACCTTGGCTTCCCTACTCTTGACACACCACCTCCCCTTGCGTTAGAACCGCCCTAGCTCTACTACTTTCATCGTGAAGGTTGGGTTTTCGTCGGCCACTCTCGTCCTAACGTTTGCCATGTTTCCGTGTGTCTCGCGCTTTTACGAATAACGTGCTGATTAATAAAGACAATTAGATCAGGAAGAGTCAAACGTGCATTCATTTATTAAATCTAGTATATGGACAAATATACTACAGTGGCGACGAGGATAGTGGCAAGTAGCAGCGATATAGGATCGCAGAGATAAGGGTAGATTCGATCTCGCGGATCAAGGCGTGGTCAAAGCAAGATGTCCGGCGAAGAGGAAAAGAGAAGATTCGCGAGGGAGTTAAAGGAACTCGAAAAGGCTCGGGCTGAAGTGGCCGAGAAGAATCTACAGCTGGCTGAGCAACGGAAACAGTTGGCGATCGACCAACAAAATTTGGTGGCGCAAACAGCTCAACTTCGGGAACGGGAATCGCAAGCCTGTGCGACACGTGCAACTCAAGGACAGGTGTCTCACATCGTTACATCGAGAATCGGCGAACTAAAGGAGTTCTGCGCGAAGAGGATTGGACCTTGTGGTGTGAGAGATTAGAACAAAATTTTTTCGCGAACGATATTCAAGAAAATAAGAAAGTTTCGCTTCTCATTACCCTGCTCGGAAGTGAGAGTTACGGTCTCCTCCGTAATCTGTGCATGCCGGTGACACCGTCAGAGAAAACATTCGTTGAGTTAATTGGCATAATGTCAGAGCATCTCAAGCCCAAACCGAATGTGATGTCGGAGCGTTTTAAGTTCAAGAACGCCACCCAAAAAGAGGACGAGGACTACGTGGGATCGAAGAAGACATCGCAGTCATCAAGGACGACTGGAGGCAGCGACAAAGGGGTTCGTTGCTATTGCTGCGGAGGAGTAAACCACCGGTCGAACGTCTGTAAATATAAACTTTACAATTGCAATGTGTGTAAGAAACAGGGTCATTTTGCTAAAGTTTGCAAAGAAAGTAAAGGGGCGCCTAGTACAGAGACTCAGCCGACTAAAAAGGAACGGCATAATAATCATAATAACGGGAGACAAAACTATATTACCGAAAGTGAAACGGTCTCAGACGATTTTGACAATCTTTTTCATTTGCAAATGGAAGAAAGTAACGTAAACGTGGTTGCGAGCGAGGGATTTTTTTGTATCGAGCCGATTAAAGTAAAGTTAAAAATTTTAAACGAGGAAATTGAATTTGACGTGGACACAGGGTCCGATATTGCGGCTATCTCAGAGAAATTCTTGCGAAAGCGAACGGAATGGAGTGAATTGGAAGCGAAAAAAACGAATCGAAGGTTTAAATCGCATCTGGGTCATATTATCGTTTCGGTGGGATATTTTGAGGTCAAGGGCATTGAAAAGGTATTGGAATTATTCATGTTGCCGGGGGATGGCCCGCCATTCTTGGGTAGAACGTGGATTCGTGCACTCGAAGTTCCGGTATCGGAGTTGTTGAAAGAGAACAATAAAGAGAGCGTTGATTGGCTCAATAATAATAGAGAGGGTGATATCGATGCGATTATCAAGGAATTCGATTCGGTTTTTTCGGAACAATTGGGTAAATATTCGAAACAGTTGAAATTGTATTTGAAAGAGAACGCTAAGCCGGTGTTTTGTAAGCCGCGACCGATTCCGTATGCGATGCGAGGAAAAGTAGAGGTCGAACTGAACCGTCTTGTTGAGAACAAGATACTTGAGCCGGTCGAAAGTAGCGAATGGGCTACACCAATAGTTGCGATTCTCAAGCGCAACGGCGATATCAGGATATGCGGGGACTATAAGATCACGCTTAACCGTCACTTCAAGATCGATCGTTATCCGATTCCGCGGGTACAAGACCTGTTAGCTACGTTGAATGGGGGTAAAATCTTTTAAAAAATTGACCTTTCTCAAGCGTACCAGTAAGTGGAGTTGGATGACGCGTCGAAATTGCTAGTCACGATCTCTACGCACAAGGGTTTATTTATGTATAACAGACTTTGTTTTGGCGTAGCTTCGGCTGCGGGGTTGTTCCAGAGAGAGATGGAGCAGGTGCTGAATGGATTGGAGGGGGTTATCTGTTTTTTTGACGATATCTTGATTTCGGGTCAATCGCGCGAGTTGCACAACGAGAGACTTCGAGCGGTTTTGAATAGGCTGAAAAATTCCCGGCTTACCGTGAGGAAAGAAAAGTGTGAGTTCGGGAAGAATCGTATAGAGTTTCTGGGATATGTGGTAGACAGCCAGGGGACCCACGTCTCACCGGAGAAGACGAAAGCGATTAGTGACGCACCAGCACCGACGAACCTGACTCAGTTGAGGGTTTTTCTCGGCATGATAAATTATTATGCGCGATTTATTCGGAATTACTCGAAGGTTGTCGGTCCTTTATACCAATTGTTACAGAAAAACATTAAATGGAACTGGGACGCGGAGTGCGGGGAGGCGTTCAGGTCAGCCAAGCAGAGCCTCATTAAATCTGAGGTTTTGGCTCATTTTGATCTTAAATTACCAATCAAAATGGCTTGTGATGCATCACCATTTGGCCTGGGGGCGGTATTATCGCACGTTTTTCCGGACGGATCCGAGCGACCGATCGCTTTTGCGTCCAGGACGTTGTCGAAAGCTGAAAAGGGCTATTCGCAGTTGGACAAGGAAGCGTTAGGTCTACCTTTTGGGGTCAGAAAGTTCCATCAGTACGTTTGTGGCCGTCGTTTTGTTTTGGAAACGGATCACAAGCCATTAATATATATTTTTGGACCCAAACAAGGGTTGCCGCAGATGTCTGCAAGCAGAGTGCAACGGTGGGCGGTGTTGCTGTCCGCATACGATTTCGAAATTAAGCACATTAAGGGTACCGACAACACTCGAACGGATGGACTGTCTAGGGTACCTTTGACTGTTAATGAACTGAACGAATCAATGGAGAGGGAGTATTCCTATTTAAATTTCGTTTCTGACGGGGTTAAATCTATTGACGCTGCTATTGTTGCAGAAGAAACTGCGGCCGACGATCAGCTGAGTCAGGTCCGTCATTTTGTAATGAACGGGTGGCCGCAACAAGAGAGCGAATTTTTTAAATCGTTTAAAAGTAGATCGAAAGAGTTGACGATAGAGGGGGGATGTCTCATGTGGGGTCACAGAGTTGTGATACCGTCGAAATTAAGAGCGACCCTTCTGGAAGAATTACATAACGCACACATGGGTGTGGTTAAAATGAAGGCCATGGCGAGTTCATACGTGTGGTGGCCGGGAATTGATAACGATATCGAGAAAATCGCAAAGTCATGTGAGCTTTGGCCCCTCCGGCCGTGGAAATGGCCGGAGGGGCCAAATCACCGTTTACACGCGGATTTCTTGGGGCCGTTAGAGGGGAAAATTTACCTAATAATCATTGACGCGTTTTTTAAATGGGTGGATGTGAAAGAGATGAAGGACATCACGTCCGAGTCCACCATTCAAGCGTTCCGAGAATATCTTTGTACATGGGGTATTCCGCTGACCTTGGTCACCGATAATGGCCCGAGTTTTTACTCGAAGGAATTTTGTGATTTTCTGGAAACGTATAAAATAACGCATATTCGAACTGCGCCGTATCATCCCACGTCGAATGGCGCCGCCGAAAACGCTGTGCGTAGTTTTAAGAATAAATTTAAGGTTTTACGTAAAGCGGGGAGCACGAGACACGAAGCGCTCTGTAAATATATTTTCCATTGTAGAGCGACTCCGCATTGTACGAAGAATTGCAGCCCTGCGGAACTGCAGATAGGACGGAAGTTTCGAACAAAATTGAATTTATTGTTTCCAACGGTGCAATACGACGTGTCTCAGAGACAAGAAAAACAAATCGAATCTTTCCGTGGGAACCGTACATCGACGTTGGCGGCGAATCAAAATGTAATGGCCAAAGATTACTCTCATAATTTGTGGCGTAAGTCAGAGATAGTTCAGCGTTTATCGCCAGTAACGTACCAATTGGGGGTCGACGATGGTCGTATTTGGAAGCGTCATATAGACCAATTAAAACCGTACGAATTAAATAAGCCGTGTGTGATAAATACGCCAACTATGTCAAGTGTGCCGAATGTATCAAATGAATCAGCGGTATCGTGTGAACCCTCTAAGGGTGTGGACGAAATTGTATGTGAAGCGCCGATTATATCTAGTCATGCCACATCGAAGAAAGCGTGTGCGACGCCAGTTCAAACTGCAGTACCTATACGCCGTTCTAGTAGGGCATCTAAGCCCGTCGTTAGGTTAAACTTGTAACCCGCTAAGCGGTGAAGTCAAAAGCTGTGATAACGGAGTGATATTATGATTACCATGTGATGTGTTGTAATTGTTAAACGAATGGGTTATGAGACAGGCCGCGTGGATAGCTTTTAAATTAAGCGCGGAGGAATTGTAGTGTTGGCACCATTGTAAACGCGCATGCGTGATATGCATTCAGTGTGACTACGCGCCGTCTACGGTTGTTCGTCGTGAAGGTTGGGTTTTCGTCGGCCACTCTCGTCCTAACGTTCGCCATGTTTCCGTGTGTCTCGCGCTTTTACGAATAACGTGCTGATTAATAAAGACAATTAGATCAGTGAGAGTCAAGCGTGCATTCATTTATTGAATCTAGTATATGGACAAATATACTACAGATCCCAGGCCATCACGGAATTCCGGGCAACGAAGACGCGGATTCCCTTGCAAAATCAGCCATTTCAGTCGCCGAAACCTTTTTCACCTCTCTTCCGCCCTCAGATCTTTTCCCCATTGCACGGAAAAAATGCCTTCACTCTACAGACCGTCGCCTACGATTCGAGGGTACCTACAAGGGCACCCCCTACTGGCAAAATTACTACACAGCCTCTTCTAAAACGTGGTTTGCTAAATTCAAACGGCTGAATCGAAAATCTATCGTAACACTCTCCAGAATGCGATCGAATCATTACAGCCTTCAAGCCAGCCTCTTTAGAAAAAGCCTCACTCAGTCTCCGGTCTGCTTATGCGGTTACGAATCACAAGACTTAAACCACGTTTTCTGGGCCTGCCCTGAGCATCACCTACATCGTTCTATCCTCATTTATTCTCTAGCCGAAGGAAAAAATGTCCTCCATTCAATATTGAATCTCTAGTAGCAACCTCCAGCTCACGAATTATCACTGCCATCATGAAATTCATTAACTCTACAAAAATGTCAATACGATTTCACGTCATCCGCATTTAAGATATACCAGTTCACGCCCCGGCGCATGTTGCCATCTCATAGTTTAAAATGGATGGCACGAAGCGCAGCTATGTGAACTTGGCGATTCGACTTTGGATCCCTTTATTTTTTTTTGCGTCAATCGTTTGTGGTTGATTGTGGTAACAATTAAAACGTTTGTGAGATGAGTCGTTAGTTAGAAAATGAGCGTCAAAAATTACCGGTAAGTTAGCGACTTGACTTTGACTTTTCGATTTTTTTTTTAAATCGTTTGTGAGTCATTTGTGGTTGATTGTGAGAACAAATAAAATGTTTGTGAGATCCGCCTTTAGTTGAAAAATGAGTTAAAAATGACCGGTAAGTTGGCGACTCGATTTTGACTTTAACAATTTTTTTTTAATCGTTTGTGAGTCGTTTGTGGTTGATTGTGAGATTAATTAAAACGTTTGTGAGATTAGTCTCGGCGGTGAAAAAGAGACATGTAAAGAACGGGAAAGTTAGTAAAAACATATGTGGAAAAATTCTCGACGAACGGTTATATTACCCAAACACGTCAGCACCGAAATATTCATTTTTATTATATTTCTATATCACGAAAAAGTTAATCGATGTCAAATGGTTGACGAATACTTTAATTAGAACATTTTGTGAGGTCAGTCATTAGTTGAGAAATGATGGTGAAAGATTACCGCAAAGTTAGCGAGTCGACTTGACTTTTAGATTAAAAAAAATCGTTTGTGAGTCGTTTGTGGAATTGTAAAATCAATCAAAATGTTTCTGAGCTCACTTTTGGTGGAAAAATAAGACTTAATAGTGACTGGTAAGTAAGCGACACGGCTTTGACATTTTCAAATTTAAGTGTTTGTGGCTGATTTTGATAATAATCAAAACGTTTGTAAGATGATCGCTTTCAAAATGGAAAGTAAAACATGTTTGCCAAACTTCTTTGCATGGTCATATAACCCAAACACACAGGCCAACACAGAGAAATGCTATTTTTGCGTTATTTATATATGACGAAGAGGTTAATTGACGTCAAATTGTTGACGAATATTTTTCAATCGTTTGTGGTTGATTATGGAAACAATTAAAACGTTATTGAGATGAGTCTGTAGTTGGAAAATGAGCGTGAAAAATTACCGGTAAGTTAGCGACTCGACTTTGACTTTTCGATTCAAATTTTTTTTAAATCGTTTGTGAGTCATTTGTGGTTGATTGTGAGAACAATTAAAACGTTTGTGAGATCAGCCTTTAGTTGCAAAATGAGAGTTAAAAATGACCGGTAAGTTGGCGACTTGACTTTGACTTCCAATTTTTTTTTTTTCAATTCGTTTGTGGGTCGTTTGTGGTTGATTGTGAGATTAATTAAAACGTTTGTGAGGTCAGTCTCGGCGGTGAAAAAGACATGTAAAGAACGGGAAAGTTACCGATTCGACTGTCACTTTTGCACTTGTTTGTATACATTTTTGGTCGTTTGTAGTTGGTTGCGCGAACAATTCGAAGGGTCGTACGATCAGCGTTTACGAAGTAAAACGTAAAAACATATGTGGAAAAATTCTCGATGAACGGTTATATTACCCAAACAAGTCAGCACCGAAACATTAATTTTTATTATATTTCTATATCACGGAGAAGTTAACCGATGTCATATGGTTGACGAATACTTTAATTAGAACATTTTGTGAGGTCAGTCATTAGTTGAGAAATGATGGTGAAAGATTACCCCAAAGTTAGCGAATCGACTTGACTTTTAGATTTTAAAAAATCGTTTGTGAGTCGTTTGTGGAATTGTACAATCAATCAAAACGTTTCTGAGCTCACTTTTGGTGGATAAATAAGATTTAATAGTGACTGTAGATTTAATAGTAAGCGACACGGCTTTGACATTTTCAAATTTAAGTGTCTGTGGCTGATTTTGACAACAATCAAAACGTTTGTAAGATGATCGGTTTCAAAATGGAAAGTAAAACATTTTTGCCAAACGTCTTTACGCATGGTCATATAACCCAAACACACAGGCCAACACAGAGAAATGCTATTTTTGCGTTATTTATATATGACGAAGAGGTTAATTGACGTCAAATTGTTAACGAATATTTTTCATTCGTTTGTGAGTCGTTTGTGGTTGATTGTGATAACAATTAAAACGTTAGTGAGGTGAGTCTTTAATTGGAAAATGAGCGTTAAAAATTACCGGTAAGTTAGTGACTCAACTTTGACTTTTCGATTCCAATTTTTTTTAAATCGTTTGAGTCATTTGTGGTTGATTGTGAGAACAATTAAAACGTTTGTGAGATCAGCCTTTAGTTGAAAAATGAGAGTCAAAAATGACCGGTACGTTGGCGCCTTGACTTTGACTTTTACAATTTTTTTTTTAATCGTTTGTGGGTCGTTTGTGGTTGATTGTGAGATTAATTAAGGGTTTGTGAGATCAGTCTCGGCGGTAAAAAAGAGACATGTAAACAACGGAAAAGTTACCGATTCGATCGATGCTTTTGCACTTGTTTTTATAAATTGTTGGTCGTTTGTAGTTGGTTGCGCCCACAATTCGAAGGGTTGTACGTTAGCGGTTTCCAAATAAAACGTAAAAACATATGTGGAAAAATTCTCGATGAACGGTTATATTACCCAAACAAGTCAGCACCGAAACATTCATTTTTATTGTATTTCTATATCACGAAGAAGTTAATCGATGTCAAACTGTTAACGAATATTTTAATTAGAACATTTTGTGAGGTCAGTCATTAGTTGAGATATGATAGTGAAAGATTACCGCAAAATTAGCGAGTCGACTTTGACTTTTCGATTTAAAAAAAAATCGTTTGTGAGATGACTTTTGATGGAAAAATAAGGCTTAATAGTGACTGGTAAGTAAGCGACACGGCTTTGGCATTTTCAAATTTAAGCGATTGTGATTGATTTTGACAATAATTAAAACGTTTGTAAGATGATCGGTTTCAAAATGGAAAGTAAAACATTTTTGCCAAACCTCTTTTTGCATGATCATATAACCCAAACGCACAGGCCAACACAGAAAAATGCTATTTTTGCGTTCTTTATATGACGAAGAGCTTAATTGACGTCAAATTGTTAACGAATGTTTTAATTAGACACTTTTAATACACTTTTCGGATCAGCGGCTCAACGTGAGAAAGTTTGCAATTGTTTTGATTAAGTTATTGAAAAATATTGAAGAGCAGACAAAAATTACCAGCGGTGAACTGAACAACTGAACTGCGTTTTTTCTAATTTTAATCGTTTGTGGTTTGCTGTACGTGTAATTAACACGGTTTTTATCGTTGACAAAGATTCCAAATAGAACTTTTTTTAATTGTGCTTAATGAAATATAAATTAAAACACTTTTCGGATCAGCGGCTCAACGTGAAATAGTTTGCTGAATTGTTTTGATTTTTATTGAAATTCGGAATCTTCGAAATTTTTATCGAAATTCTTGTGGGAAAGTTCTTTATCCGACTAATGGTCTCTGCACACTGTGCGCGATTTGCGATGAGCGACGTCCAATGGGAGCTCAGGTATTGCAGAAACCACCTGGGAAAGTGAAGCTCCCATAGGATATCGCCCATCGTTCGTCGCAAATCATGCGTGTGTGCAGAGGCCATAAGAGCGTCCGCACACTGCGCGCGATTTGCGACGATCGATGAGCGATATCCAATCAGAGCTATGGTATTAAAGAAAACCCCTAGGAGAGTGGAGCTCCTATTGGGTATCGCTCATCCCAAATCTCATGCAGTATGCCGGTACCATTATGGCCTCTACACACTGCGCACGATTTGCGATGAGCGATGAGCGAATGAGTGCTCAGGCATTCCAGAAACCCCCTGGGAAAGTGAAGCTCTCATTGGATACAAAGTGAAGCGTCCATCGCGCGCAGTATGCAGAGGCCATTAGCTTTTGATCTGGCATGAGCGAAAAATTACAGGGTGAATGACGAAGTTGACACATTTTCGGAAATGGTTGAGTTACAGCTTATTTATTTATTTACGTTTCTAATCTGAAAATTGTACATAACTGTTTTCATACATTATTGCCTCTCATAGACGAACATTTGTTTCGAGGAATGTTGTTTTTGTGTATTTTCACCGAAGATTCCAATGGAAATGGAATCAGAATATCAAATTAGAAAGCCAATAAATTAACAGAAAAGCAATGTGGACCTTCCTTACCCAATTTTCCAAGATTATTCACTAATATTACATTACAAAATAAAATTCGAATTAATGCATAACTTTACCATGATTTACTCCTCTCGATGAAATTCGAGTCCCATTGACGTATTAAGGACATATCCCTGAGAAAAGGGCGCATACCGATAGAGTCGACGATGACTGCGAGGAAGATAGCTATGTCGCAAATTCCAAGTGTTCTCGTTAACCCACCTGAAAGAAGCAAAATAAATACTTTTAGGTCTGTTAATGTAACAACAAAGTGTTTCTCCTCGTTTGCTTGAAATGTAATCCGTCTGTGAGAAATCTGTCTTGTAAGGTTATGATTGACCGAACCTTAGATACATCACCTTAAGGTCTATTATACCCACGGTTTAAGAATTTCGTCTAAGTTCTTGAATCTTGAACATAGATAGATAGATTTATTAGTGCGCTAGAACCAAGCAGGGTCCTCTGGCACGTAATCCTTATATTGCATACTTCTTACAGGAAAAAATACGACAAACAAAAGAAAAACTCGATACAAAAACAAAAATAAGTGAGTCTACATAGACATTTACGGCGACATTTCATAGACAGCAACGAGGAGACCTCATCAAAGTCACCCCCCCCCCCCCCACTTCGACTAATCAAACTTTTTTTTACGAATCGTTTGGTGGTCGTTTGGTAGCGTTTGGTAGTCCATTCAAATCGTTTGTGAACGGCACGTATAATTGAGGTTAATTCCTTAATTAGGCGCAGACAATAGAGGGCTGTAATTGGTCACTTATGGATCCAACGGAATGGAGAGCCGTGATATTTTATTTCTTTATGTTTTCTCCGCCATTTCGTTTTAATAGATCATAGAAAAAAGATAATCGTTTGGTAGTGATTGTTAGCTTAATGGTAACGTTTGGTAATTGATGCCTTAATTACGTCGATAGAAAAACCATCTAGGTTTAGGCGCAGACGATAGAGGGCTATGATTGCTGATGGGTCCAACAGACTAGGAAGCAGTGATATTTCGATTTCGTGATGTTTTCTTCGCCTCTTTCGTGCAATTAAGTCTCAAACGGAAGATACTCGTTTGATAGTGATTAGTAGCTTAATTATAATGAATGGAAAAACCATCTACGTTAGACGCAGGCGATAGAGGGCTGTGATTGGTCGCTGATGGATCCAACGGAATAAAAAGCAGTTATAATTTGATTCCTCTATACGTGTCAGCTAGGATACGTATTTTTTCGATCGGCGGAATTAAGGAATTGACCGTCAAATGTTACAATCAAAATAGCAATTACCACTAAACGGTTACCTCCTAATTGAGAGTTATCGGAACGAATTAGTGAATGAATAAAAAGACTGAAATATAACTGGTTCTTATTTGATTTGATCAACCATGCCGTGTCCATTACAGTCCTCTATCGCATGAGCCTAAACCTCCATGGTTTTACGATCGGTATAAATGGGAAATCAAGGACCACACGTTATATGTATGTATATGTATGTCTTTATTTCGTGGTATACCCTCTCAGGGTGTTTACACAGGTATCCCCCCACTACATAACCAGTCCCCCTTTTTTGTTTTACTTTCCTTTCGCACGCACTTAAATCTAAATACATTCTATTTGAGTTTCTTCTTTTACATAAAATATTTAGAAACTACCCTTACAAACTACTTATATTCTCTATCTATTCCTATGTATATTTCCTTTTCTATCTCTTTTCGGTTTTGATCACCTTCTCAAATTGCCTTATGTATGTACCTAGTGGTTCCGCCGGTCCCTCCTTCAACGCCATTTCTATTCTCCTATTTATCTCCTCTCTTTCTCCATCCCCTAACCACTTTTCCAACTCCTCCACTATTTCTTTTTTAATTTTTCCCTTTATTCCTTCACACGTGCATATGTGGACCAAATCTTCTATTTCTTTTTCGCAGCTCCTGCACTTATTGTCGCTATATCCCTTGTTGCCTTGCTTCCCCACATTCCCGCATCTGAGTCTTGCCCATGTCTCCTTCATTCCCGACGTTGTGTTTTCCTCCTCCCAATACTTTTCTGCTTCGACCGTTTGTTTTCTATTCTTGAATTGTACGCAGTACGTGGATTTTTCGATTTTGCTCCAATCCTGCTGGATTTCCTGATCTATTTTTGTTTTCTTTCCTCTTTCTATTATTTCCTTCAATTCCCTTGTATCATTGTTTGCAATGGCCATCCACATTCCTCCCTCTCCTACTTCCTCCATCGCTTTTTGCACCTCCCTTCCCCATTTTGTTGGGTTTCCATTTATAACTCCTCTCGCTTCCTCTTTTAGGCATTTTCGGGGCCATCTTTCCTCCCCCATCTTCATGATTACCCTTAAATAATTTGCCGCTCTCTGCCATGTTTCCGTTGATATACTTCTGCGTCCCGATTCCCTTCGCCAGATGTAGTTTGGCGTATTTTTATTGATGCCCATTGCCATTTTTGCATATCCTCCTTCTAATCTCTCGACTACTTCTCGTCTCTTCCAGCCCCACACCTCGCTCCCATAAAGCAAACCACTTTTGACTATCGCATCCATCAAGTGCATCCTTCTCTTTAAACTATTTATCCCGGCCCTTTTGAAAGTACCCCAGGTCGCGTTGGTAGCTCTCCTTATTTTCCCCGTTAGGTTATTCAGATGTTTTTCAAATGGGACCACACGTTATAATTGAATTACAAATTACCACCAAACGATTATTTCTTGTTTGAGACTTATTATAACTAAATTAGCGAAAAAAAAACATAATTAATCGGAATACCACTGCATCCTATTTCGTTAGATCCATCAGCGACTAATTATAGCCCTTTACCGCATACGCCTAAACGTAGGCGGTTTTTCGATCGGCGTATTTAATGAATGAACTATCAACTCTAATCACTACCGACCGATTATCTTCAGACTGAGTAGAAAAAAAATAATGAAGAAAACAAAGAAATGGAAATATCACCGCTTTCTATTCCGTTGGATTCATCAGCAATCGATTACAATTCTCTATCACCTGCGCCTAAACGTAGGGGTGATTTTCGATCTGCGTAATTAAGGAATTAACTACCTAAGATTATCATTGAGCTACCATTCACTACCAAACGAATATCATCTCTTTTAAGCCCACGGTCTTACATACAGGTCTTGCAACTGAATCAAATATTGGTGGTGAGGGTGGTCGTCTTACTGTCGGCTCGTTAATTTCCTTGACCGTCGCTCGCGTCGCTTCAATCAAATCATAGCGAAACAGCGGAAGACGCATGTGGCAACACAACCTCACTTAATCGGCTACTATAAGGTGTTACATAACCGTAATTAATAAAACCACGTGTTTTTTTATGACGGTGATATCGTGCGGATTTTTACATAATAATGACGACCAATTCGTGTGCGGTTCCAACGTGTGACACTGGACGTCAGTTAGTAAAGGAAAAACGTTAGGTGTTTCGGGTTCCGTCGAATATCGAACGTCGTCAACAATGGATCACTGCAATTCCAGGAATTTCTCCGCTCACGCCTTCGCAATTCGTGTGTGAGAAACATTTTCTCCAACGATACATTCTGAGAAAGTGGGTAAAACATGACTTAAACGGTCGAGTTATCGCAGAGGTAAGTTGATTTTATCTTTTTTTATTTATCACTGTATCAAGGCTGAAATGATTTCGTGATTTTATGTACCGTGTTGTTAAGAATGTCATAATGACGTTGAATTCAATTCAAGGTACCTTATTCCCGTCCTCGACTCGATCCATCGGCAGTGCCTTCTGAGTTCGACAATTTAAATCAAGTGAACTCCACTATGGTTGCCAAGTATTCCATCGAAGAACATGTGAAAACCGAACACAGTTATTTTTCTACAAGCGAGCCTTCAACGATCGAAGTAGAAAATGCACCAAAAGATACTGCTTTTGTTACTTCGACAGTGGAATCGAAGGAGATTCCAATGTATACATCAGCGATTCATGAAGTATTCGCTGACTGCGCAGAGGCTTTCAATGACCGTATTGAGACATCTTCGACACAAGGTACATATATTTTATTCACTAAAGCTCCATATTATTTAGAATGTTAACGCGGTCCTCTAGTTTCTCGGCTGTTTTTTTACGGCTTTTTCAATAATTTTTTACGGGCAAAGCATCGAAATAATCAATCTCATTGGTTTTGCATAATCTTTGTTAACATTTAAATAAGCTTTACAAATTTTTTGAAGTCAAAGTATATAATAGAATAAACGTCATAGTGGCCGACAGGAAGACATCAAGTAAAAGAGGTGCTTGACGGTGACCAAGATTGCGGCTGTTCTGCTTATCTGAAATCAAAAAACCAAACGGCATTTTAATCTTCATATTTAAAACTAGCGCTTGAACTAGAGTGAATTCTAAATTACAAAAATTGACTTTTTTTATACACTTTTGAAAATTACATTCTATTTTTTACTCATTTGTTCTTAAGTTTTTCGCTCGTACAAAAAAAAACTATCGAAGCAATTATGATAATCCTAGTTCAATCGCTGGTTTATAACATATTAAAGATGCTGTATAAATTTGAACAAGATCGGTGCAGTAGTTTCTGAAATATCGTGGTCACCGTTTCGAAAAATGGTGTTTCGAGAAAAACGCGTTTGAAAGTTCGCGCTCCCGGCGCGCGCTCCGTATGACTGCTCCGTTCCAGGGTAGTAACTTGTGAACCACTTCGAATATCGAAAAATCCTTTGGCACACATTTTCTACACATGTTGTAGATGTGATTTATGAAAAAAAAATAAAAAATCGATTTTTTCGACCCGAGAAACTAGAGGACCGCCTTAAGTTATTGATGTTTCGATGGTACGAAATTCGACGGCACAAAACTGGAAAGGATGCGTAGACATTGATCGAATAGCAGAAAAACTTTATTGTCATTTATTGTACCGCTTTTTACAAATTTGATTAAGAAATCAAGGATATTGAAAGAGCATTTGAATTGAGCATTTATTTTGGGGAATATGACAAGTTATTAAAGTGTAGAATAAAGAATATTTTTTCTCTACTTATTTTATCATTATTATTAAATGGCAGACATAATTTTATGAGAAAGGCATTAAAAATAGTCGATGGCACAGAATACTGATGGACAATTTAGTGCACAATATTCTCCCTCAGTCGTGCTATATTTTAACCTGTGAAAAAATCAATTGGATTATCCATCGTATAAAAATTTCATTGACACATTTCATATCACCTTAATAATATTTCAAGAAAATTCCTTGCCGCAATGACAAGAATTTCATATATTTTTTCTCTTCCTCTCCTTCATTTGGCTCTATTCTTTTACGATGAACCCTGGAATAAAAATTAAACACGAGATATATAAGGAGTACAACTTTGCAGTGACTGTTTTTTTCAAAAGTTTAAGGCTTTATTATAAAAAAGTGGCTACATATTTTTTAATCAAAGTACTGCCCGTCGCTAGCTACGACCTCGGCCCATCTTTCAGGAAGCATTCGAATCCCGCGTCGATAAAAATCTTGGTCCTTGGAGGCAATCCAGGAATCGACCCAATTTTTGACTTCTTCGTAAGTACCGAAGTGCTGGTCAGCCAAATCGTGTGCCATTGACCGGAACAAGTGATAGTCGGAAGGGGCAATGTCTGGAGAGTACGGCGGGTGGGATAAAACCTCCCATTTCAGCGTTTCCAAGTACTTTTTCACGACATTTGCAACATGGGGTCGGGCATTGTCATGCTGCAGTATCACCTTATCATGTCTTTCGTTGAATTGTGGCCGTTTCTCTTTGAGTGCCTTACTCAAGCGCATCAACTGACGTCGGTAGAGTTCCCCTGTGATGGTTTCGGATGGTTTGAGCAGCTCATAGTACACAACGCCCAGCTGTCAGCCCGTCTTCAAAAACTTTCTGCCTTCCGCCACCATGCTTGTTCTCGATCTCAAAATCTCCACTTTTGAAGCGTTGAAACCACCGCCGACACGTTTTCTCACTAATAGAATCCTCCCCGTAAGCATCTACAAGCAAACGGTGGGCCTCAGCCGCAGATTTCTTGATGTTGAAGAAGTAAATCATAACCTCCCGCAAATGCTGAGAATTCGGTTCGTAGGTTGCCATGTTTGAGTGCCTATAACTTTATAATGCATACACGTATCCGTTAGCTTTTTTGAATTGTTTACATTGGCAGAGCCTCTAGTTTAAAATGCCACTTTTTTTATTGAGCTAGGGCCACTACTTCGGCCGCAGTGGCTCTCTAAGTAAAACGGTCACTGCAAACTTGTACTCCCCCAAGTCCTAGATGATCTTGGTGCACTACCGCAAGCTTTGGAGAAGTTTAAAAATATGAGCCTATGCAATGGTCTTGGCCCCATCAACGATCATCATCTGCCGCCAAATAGTGCCTTTAAAGATGCCGTCGATATGTGGCGAAATAATAACTGCACTCTGATCTCAAAATCGAAAAGATGTATTCACTGCATTAAATGTAGAGACGCAACGCTAAAGCGAGACGCAAGATCGAAAACGGAAACGTCGTTAAAGCGTGTTTCTCGATCTTCCAACCCTATTGATCAAAGGAAATTGAGCGCACTACGCAAAAAAATGCCCGTATAAAGCGATTGAACAACAGAAGTCAAAAACGTCTCCGCTTGTTACAGAAATGCTTACAAGATAAAGCAAACGAAATAACTTCGATTTGTAGCAAAACATTAGCCGACAGATGTATGGAATTGGAAATCCCAGAGGCTCAACAAACCGCAATTAAAGAAATAATTGCCGCTGCAGGAAAGAAAGACAGCAAGAGTCGGCGGTACGGGGAACAATGGATCATGCTGTGTCTACTTATGAACATAAAATCGCCGAGTTTCTATGACTTCCTTCGGAAGAATAATATTCTTCCACTTCCTTGTTCTCGGACGATCCGCCATTATTTTTCATTGATTGACATGAAATGCGGCTTCGACAAAAAGTTCGCTACATTGCTCAAAAAACATCTCGCGAAAAAAACGCCTTTGCAGCGACACGGAGTAATTTTGATGGACAAAATTAACTTAAGAAAATCCGTGACCGCGTGTTCGAAAAACTTGACTTACGTTGGGTTGACTGACTTCGGGGACGACGGCCCGCAATCCACTGACATCGAAGATCAAGCAACACACGGGCTCATCATCATGTTCCAGCCTGTCGCAGATTCTTATACACAGCCAATCGCAGTATTTGCGTCTAAAAATCCTGTCAAGGGTGATGAACTTGCGAAGCTGCTTATAAAAGCTGTTGGATATTTGGAAGAAGCTGGAGCGAAAATTCACGGAGTCATCGCTGATGGCGCAGCCACGAACGTCAAGATGTGGTCCCTATTAAGTGTCACCAGCTCGATGGAGGACACGAAAACTTGGTTCACGCACCCTATTCATGAGGACCGGAAAGTCTTCGTCTTTTCTGATATGCCGCATGTTATGAAAAATATTCGGAACAGACTTTACAATAAAAAAAAATTGAGGGTAAGGTTACAAAAAATTGAAATTATATTGAATTGAGGACATTTGATGACTCCACGTTAAAGGATTCCGAAAGGCTCGCCTAAATTATATAATCCTAACTACACGTTTGGGAACCAATAAGTCGTCTACAAGTCACACTAATGTCACGTATTCCTATAAAAATGGTTATATTTTTGATTTTGTAGATAAATCCGTCGAACGATCACATAAGCTGGGACTACATTCGTACTTTATTCAACCTTGATACTCAACATGCTGGCAATGCAAGAGTTTGTCCAAAGTTAACGCAACGGCACGTTGTGTTGGACAACACTTTGAAAATGCGTGTTCGACTTGCAACACAAGTACATTTCTTTCACAGTCATATCATTTCGTATAAATTTATTGTCCAATTCGGAAATAATGTTTCTTTCTATTATTCAACTGTTATAGGTGTTCAGTAATTCGGTTGCACAAGGGCTACGTTTCTACTTTTCTCACAGCTCCGAAGGTCCACTTAAAGGATGCGAAGAAACAATCAAATTCTGCAAACGCATGAACGACATGTTCGATGCGTTAAACCGTAAAACTCCCAACCAAGGACTCACCCCTGGGAATGACGATTTCAAGGTATACATTATGTCTTTATTTAATAGATGTCACCGCCATTGGCTAAGTTCGTCTTCATTTCTAATTACCCGCACTTTACTTTCAGATTTTGCAAGATTGCCTCCGTTGGCTGAACGAATGGGAAATGGCTGTACGAAGAGGTGCGATATCTCCTGAAGAGTATTTAACAACCGAAACATCGAGGGGCTTGCGGATGTCTCTCACATCAACGATGGATATGTGCTGCTACCTCGTCGAGAAATTCGATTTCCAATACCTTCTCACAGGAAAAGTTAACCAAGATAACTTGGAGGTAAATTTCTTTTGAAATCACTTTTTTAAGGAATAATTGCCTGCGATTAATAAACTAACATATCTGCAATATTTACAGAAATTTTTCGGTACCATTCGCCAGGCCGCTGGTTGCAACGATCACCCGAATGCCCCAACGTTCTTACAATTATATAAGCTGTTATGCGTATATAGTATTTTGAAACCTCCAAAGTTTGGAAACTGCACGGTGTCGGAAAAGCATTCGCCTCAGCTTTTAGTATCGTTGCAAGACCGGAGGGAAGTCTATAGCGAAAAGTCCGAGGCAAAGAGTTTACAGTATCGGCGAGAAATTCAAGCAAAGTTGGACAACATTTTGGAGTACAACGATTGGGAGGCAGACGACGTGATCGAATATAACCCCGACCATGATTATTCCTTGTCCCCTATTCTCGACTGCATTATTTACTACGTGACAGGTGTTTTATTTTAAGATTTAATCCGTAAAAACGTTATTAACCCTCTGTAGGTATCTGTAGTATACTAACTTTGCTTCTCGTATCACTTTGATATGAACCGCAATTGCATGCATTATTTCTACTTGTAGATATTGTTGAACAGCCGTTGATCTCGTTGGGATGCTACTTTATCTTTTGATGTGCTTTTTTAACATATTACTATGAATTCTACAGGTTACCTGTGCAAGCAGGTGTTGAAAATGTACAAGAACTGCATGATATGCTAGAAAGCGATTAGATCTGATTCTTCCACAACGTCTTCAGTGTCGCAATTGGTCGACCTGAAATCGAGAGGGGGATTGATCCATGCTAATTGGCATTTTTTCCATTTAATTTCTCACGTAGAGGCTTGTTTCGCTAAAAATGCGTCACGGGCCGATGTTTTCGACTGTACTCTTGACGAAGTTTTCACTTCATATAAGTTTACATTTCCTTGCTCCTCACACGCCTCGGATATATTATCGTATTCGATTATTTATTACATTCGACTACGAATGAGACAAAATGCTTACCAAGAAAATTTGAAAGTTACGAAAAAATTCGTTGTAAAAAAAACTGTCCAAATTGACGAATCAATAAAAAGAGGAACCGGTTGGCAATATAACTAAGTACGAATAAATAATAAAAAGAAAAAAGTTATTCTAAACAGTGTACATTTTGCCTTTCTCTTCCCTTTTTCAGCATTGACTATTCGAAAAAAAAACACGATGTCTTAGTTGGACCGTCGAAATGCCATACTTACAGCCTTCATAAGTGGAATCATCGAAAGAGGTACGTCATAGAAAAATGTCTATAGTATTCAGATAACTGACAAAAGTTTACAAATAATTTGAAAATGATACAAAATCACATTAATAATAATTAAATGAGACGATTATGAGAAATAACAAAAGTATTAGCCATTGTGAAATTTTATTTGATAATTGATAAAAATTGTTCATATACTATTTCATTTTCTAGTAAAAAAAATGCATTCACGCCTGCAATTACTTTACAAAAATTAATTGAATATAAATGCTGAAAATAATTTGACTAAACAAAACTGATTCCCCGCTTCTCCCCATACTCGGGAATAAAAAATTGATAGTATCCGCAAATATATTTTTCAAAAATGGATTAAAATTATGAAAATAATTTGATTTATTAATGAATAACATACCCTTCAAAAAAATTCGTACCCACAATCAAAAAAAAATAAACTGCTGAACGTGGGTTTTGAGCGCACTACCTTTACCACTCGAATCCAGCGTTGACCAATTCAGCTAAATGTACCTCTTGGCAAATAAGGAAAACAAAAAATGATATATACTTATCAGGGCTGCTTGAGTCGATGATGCTTTAGGATAAAGAAAACTGCAGTTCAAATAAAAAAATATATTCTTCAACAATAGAATCCTATACAGTGCAACATACGTAAAGCGTATATTTATTTTCGCTTTTCAGTATTTTTTTGTTGGAAATGTTCCTACATTTACATGTTTATTTACTTGTCCTAGCCGCTATGACAAGTTCGCAGCGCCGCTCTTGTGGCTATAAGCCAAAGCTTATTGCCGACATTAAGCGTACCACCCCCACCACCTTCGTTGCAAGACCTGTATGTAAGACCGTGTTTAAGACTTATTAGAGCGCGATCGGTGAAGCAAACCTAATAAAATAAAAATATAATTGCTTCGTATTCCGTTGGATCGCCCAGTGACCAATGACAGCTCTCTTTCACCTGCGTCCAAACGTCGATGGATTTTCGATCGGCGTAGTTAAGGAACTAATTACCAAATGTTGGGATTACCTTATTTTTATCACCAAACGAATCTCCATGGATTAAGCTCGTTATTTGATGAATTACAGGATAAATTTTAAAAAGTCCAGCGAACTTTACAAAGAAATGTATTGCTTAATTACAAGAAAATGGTTAGCCACAAAACATTTTTATTGGGGTACCGATCACCACGAAACGACCACCAAACAATTTATCAAATAAAACATTAAAAAGCTGAAATGGTCTGGCTAAGTTTATCTTGGAGATGGCTGATGCATAAAAATGAGAAAAACGAATGGCAGACGTGTGGGGGTACTAATTGATGAGCGGTTACAAGTAGCAGTGTTTTACTAACTTACTAGTTTTTACTAGCAACCGTTCGTAGATTTAATGCTCCCAGAATACAGCCCAAGCAACCTCACTTATAGTATTGTACGTAATTATTATATTTGTAAATTGTTAGCCGACTTTATGTACTGTGGATGCTTCTACATTTCCAGCGTTGCTCACTGCTGCTGTAAATAGAACTAGCGAGTTTACTGCTTTGCTGTTTAAACGAATAAAATTAAAGCAGTAAGAACTTCTGCCAAAAGTACTTCATGTGGACAATTGAAAACCCAAACTGTTGTTAGTAAGAACTAGTGAGTTACTGAAACGCTGCCACTCACTGTCGAGGAAGTAGCACTCTGACCCTTCCTATTAATCACTTTTTCAGAATAAATGCTTTAAAAACGTTTTAATGAAAATACTGATGAAGTAATAACGATTGCATGTCTAACGAGCCATGGGAAAACTAACATGGAATAAGTTTGTCGGGGCCGACTTCGCCGGGTAATATAGCTACTTAGGGCAATTTGCCCCATCAAGCTTATTTCTTTTTCGAACACCGTAACTGCACAAAATTTTTAAATAAACATTCGCCAAATCTAAAAAATTTTACGACGCGGCGCTAATCTGATAAAACTTTTTAATTATCTCACAATTAAACACAAACGATTACTAACAAAGGCAACCCAGAGATAAAGTCGAGTTGCCAAGTTCACGACGTTGACTATTTGTACCTTTTGTTTCAGTAAAAATGGTCTCACAAACGGTCAAATTAACATTTCCGTAAACTATGAATGAATTCATATAGAGCGACTGATTTCACAAACGTTTTGATTAGTTATTCAAGCAAATGAAAACGATTAAAGATGGACTACCTTCAAAAAATCAAATCTTCCTTGGCAAGTTCACGCTGTTGGGGATTTTTACCTTCTATTTCACAATAGATGATTCATAAAGGTTTTTAACTGAAATATTTGTAAAAGAAACGATTTCACGCCGAGAGACTAATCGTATAAACATTTTAATTGCCCTTATGAGGAACCACTAACCATTTAAGATAAAACATACAAAGTTCGGTTCTCAAGTTCACGCCACTGGCAATTTTACCAGTTGTTCCAGACATGAAGATTTCATAAATATTTTTAATAAAGTATTAGTCCACAACTTGACGTCGATTGAGGTCTTTGTTACAATGAGTATCGTGAAAACGGATTTTTAGGTGCTAACGGGCTGGGTAATATGACCGTTCATGGAAAACTTTTCCGCAGTCGAATCGGTAACTTACCCGTTATTTACCCTCGGGACTGATCTCACAAATGGTTTAATCGATCGCACAATCAACCACAAACGACCCTCAGGCGATTAAAAAAGTCGAAGTGAAGTTTGCCACTTATCGGTCATTTTTACTCTCATTTTTCAAGGAAAGACGGATCTCATAAACGTTTCAATTGTTCTCAGAATCAACCAAGAGCGACTCGTAAACGATTTTTCAAAAATCTAATAGCCTTTGCACAGTGCGCGCGATTTGCGATGAACGATCTCCAATGCGAGCTCAGGTATTCCGGAAACGGCCTAGGAGGGTGAAGCTCCCATTGGACATCGCTCATCGCTCGTCGCTCATCGCGCACAGTGTGCAGAGGCCATAATGGCCTCTGCACACTGCGCGCGATTTGCGATGAGCGATGAGCGATATCCAATTTGAGCTCAGGTATTCCGGAAACGCCCTAGGAGAGTGAAGCTCCCATTGGATATCGCTCATCGCCCGACGATCATCGCGCGCAGTGTGCAGAGGCCATAAGAGTCAAAGTCGAATAGCGAACATTGCGGTAATCTTTCACTATCATTTCTCAACTAATGACTGACGTCACAAAATGTTCTAATTAAAGTATTCTTCAACAGTTTGACATCGATTAACTTCTTCATGATATAGAAATATAATAAAAATTAATGTTTCGGTGCTGACTTGTTTGGGTAATATAACCGTTCATCGAGAATTTTTCCACATATGTTTTTACGTTTTACTTCGTAAACGCTAAGCGTACGACCCTTCGAATTGTTCGCGCAACCAATTACAAACGACCAAAAATGTATACAAACAAGTGCAGAAGTGACAAACGAATCGATAACTTTCCCGTTCTTTACAAGTCTCTTTTTCACCGCCGAGACTGATCCCACAATCGTTTTAATTAATCTCACAATCAACCACAAACGACCCACAAACGATTTGAAAAAAAAAAAATTGGAAAAGTCAAAGTCAAGTCGCCAACTTACCGGTCATTTTTAACTCTCATTTTTCAACTAAAGGCTGATCTCACAAAGGTTTTAATTGTTCTCACAATCAACCACAAATGACTCACAAACGATTTAAAAAAAATTTGAATCGAAAAGTCAAAGTCGAGTCGCTAACTTACCGGTAATTTTTCATCCTCATTTTCCAACTAAAGACTCATCTCAATAACGTTTTAATTGTTACCACAATCAACCACAAACGATTGAAAAATATTCGTCAACAACTCGACGTCAATTAACCTCTTCGTCATATATAAATAACGCAAAAATAGCATTTCTCTGTGTTGACCCGTGTGTTTGGGTTGTATGACCATGCAAAGAAGTTTGTGTTATATGACCATGGAAAGAAGTTTGGCAAAAATGTTTTATTATCCATTTTGAAACCGATCATCTTACAAACGTTTTGATTATTGTCAAAATCAGCCACAAACACTTAAATTTGAAAATGTCAAAGCCGTGTCGCTTACTTACCAGTCACTATTTAGTCTTATTTTTCCACCAAAAGTGAGCTCAGAAACGTTTTGATTGATTTTACAACTCCACAAACGACTCACAAACGATTTTTTTAAATCTAAAAGTCAAGTCGACTCGCTAACTTTGCGGTAATCTTTCACCATCATTTCTCACCTAATGACTGACCTCACAAAATGTTCTAATTAAAGTATTCGTCAACCATTTGACATCGATTAACTTCTTCGTGATATAGAAATATAATAAAAACGAATATTTCGGTGCTGATGTGTTTGGGTAATATAACCGTTCGTCGAGATTTTTTCCACATATGTTTTTACGTTTTACTTCGTAAACGCTAATAAGCGTACGACCCTTCAAATTGTTCGCGCAACCAACTACAAACGACCAAAAATGTATACGAACAAGTGCAAAAGTGACAGTCGAATCGGTAACTTTCTCGTTCTTTACATGTCTCTTTTTCACCGCCGAGACTGATCTCACAAACGTTTTAATTAATCTCACAATCAACCACAAACGAATAAAAAAAAAAGTTGTCAAAGTCGAGTCGCCAACTTACCGGTCATTTTTAACTCTCATTTTTCAACTAAAGGCTGATCTCACAAACGTTTAAATTGTTCTCACAATCAACCACAAATGACTCACAAACGATTAAAAAAAAATCGAAAAGTCAAAGTCAAGTCGCTAACTTACCGGTAATTTTTTACGCTCAGTTTCTAACTAACGACTCATCTCACAAACGTTTTAATTGTTACCACAATCAACCACAAACGACTCACAAACGATTGACGCCAAAAAAGATACAGGAATCGAAAGTCGAATCGCCAAGTTCACATAGCTACGATGCACACGCACCTCCGTGAAGTTGGCCCCCCGATATGATCATAAATAATTCTAATTAATGTTAATCGTTTGAGAATCGTTTGAGAGAGTTTGAGAGAAAAGAAAAATCGTTTGAGAGTTAATAGTTTTTCCAAAAAAACCAATTTAAATTTTCGCGTGAAGTTAGCCCCCAGATTTTTTTATATGGTCATAAACAATTCTAATTAATGTTAATCGTTTGAGAATCGTTTGAGAGAGTTTGAGAGAAAAGAAAAATCGTTTGAGAGTTAATAATTTTTCCAAAAAAAAACAATTTAAATTTTCGCGTGAAGTTAGCCCCCAGATTTTTTTAATTCCGTAAAAAACGACCTTTCACAATTTTTTTTTTTTAATCGCTTGAGAATCGTTTGAGAGGGTTTGAGAGTTAAAAAAATCATTCTAGAGTTCATATTTTACGAAATATAAGAATTTTTCCAAAAACGCAACCAACCGCAGGGCCGTGTGACGCATGGGGCGCACCCTGCTCATCGTTCGCAAGCGCAGAGAATATGAAAACATGCCTAAAGTGCCTAAAATGTAGCACAAATAATAAAGAATCGTTAGAGAGGGTTTGAGAGTTCTATAAAATCGTTTGAGAGTTCATATTTTATGAAATGTAAGGATTTTTCCAAAAACGCAACCAACCGCAGGGCCGTGTCACGCATGGGGCGCACCCTGCTGCTCATCATTCGCAAGCAGAGAATATGAAAACTTGCCTAAAGTGTCTAAAATGCCTCGCCTCGCCTCCTTCCAAAACAATTCGATTTTTGACAGGTCGGAAGTAGGCGCTCTAACCTCGCACAGTCGTTCGAAATAAATTACATGCAATGTGTAGTAGTGTGTCATAGAGTGGAGCTTATTTTTTCGTTGCTTTTTGGTGCATTTATTTTTCTGAGAATGACAATACGAGCCCGGTGGTCGAGGACGACGCGTCAGGACGCCGGCACATCACCGACGAAAAATCCCGACAACGATGGCCGACGCAGAAAGAATCGACGAGAAAACCGTTGCGGCCGATTACAAGGAGAAGAAGATCAGGGAAATCGCGACAGCGAGAAGCCGAAGGAGAACGGCGAGGAGAAAACACCGGAAGTCAAGGTACGTGCATGCTATCATACTCAACGGCTTTGGGGATTTCAAGGGTGTAAAGGTACTGAGAACACCTGAGCCCAACTCGCAGAGGGTGAAGTGTTTTTATGATTGCTCGATAACCGTAGCTCACAAAATTATTTTGCCAAAAGATCTCAAACTACAAACTTGAAGCTTCAAATTGTTTTTTTTTTTTCATCTTGATACGACTAACTTTAACATTGATACAGCCTTTTAAATAACACGTTTAAAAGTGAAGAAATTTTCTGTTTCTTTCATTTTTAGGGGTACGGTATAAAAGGTGATATAATTTTTACAATTTTCGGTTAATCGAAAAAAGTGCTTGTCCTTGACTGTTAAAGCAATCTAAGAAGCTTCAGTTAAAATTTCAAATCGATTGGACGAAAATTGTTCAAGCTTCTGCTACGTCCCGATATAAGAAACATAGTTTTGTGATACTCATAGTCTGGATAGCCAGAATCTGGCAAATACTGGCAGATTCGACAATGAGGGGTGATACGTAAATAGGCTGAATAGGATTTTTTTGACATTTTCATTTTTGACGGAATTGCGACCGTTTTAATTTAACATTTGTTTTTCGTTCGCAATTTCCGACAATTTTGGATTGCATACACATTGCATAAAAAGCAATGGTTCAATCAAATGAAAAACCCCTACCCGGCAACCGAGAAAAACTATCGAAGAATATTGTATCCAAATTTGGACAAAATCGGACAAGCTGTTTTCGAGATACATCTGGCACCAACTTTAAAAACTATGTTTCCAGTTAGTCGCGTTTGAATCGCTTCCAGTCAACGAATTTATTTTTAAAAATTCCTAAACATACCTCAATGTACATATTTTCCAATAAAAAAACCCGGATCCATTAGAAACATTAGTTTTTGAGATAAACATTGTCGAAGTTCACCGGTTTTTCTTGCCGTTTACTCAGGTACCTCCCCTTAAGGAAAAAAGGTTTTCAGCAGGGCCTAATTATTTTTTCAACATTTCGAGAATGCAGACTGAAATAAATATAGGTATGTTTTCTTGGATGCATCCGATCCAACTTTCTTCGCCTGTGTTATCGCAACAGCAAGACTCATATTAACGTCAGCTGCGCGAATTTGTTCAAGCTTGAGAATCTGACAGGCATTATTTATTTTCGACACGCGATTATTTTTCGAAATCCCGATTCTCGGTTCCATTTTCGTACGCACAGGCGTATGTGGCGGGCATACGAGTCCTGTATCTAAAATTTCGCTGGATGATAGTGGATTACGGATACGAGACTATATATCGAACCTATGGAGAAATTGGACAGGCGTTGAAAGAGAATCGTCACGCGCATTAACGATCTTTATTTCGAGCAATTTTTTCGGCTTGGCTTTTTTTATCGAATTTCACGAGTGGTTGTACGAAAGAGAATTTTTTATTGCTTCGTATCCAATCAAATGTATTCGGCCATTCACCAACGACAGTGAGCGCGCTGGCCAATACTTGGATCCGTCAATGCTATCGAATCGCACGATATATTAATTTGAACTTTTTTTTTAAAACAGCCCCGTAACAAGGAACAGGAAGCCCAGTTGCTCGAGTGGATCGCAAATGTTCTCGGTGAAAAATTGCCGCCCGGTAATTACGAGGACATTCTCAAGGACGGTGTGGTTCTTTGCCAGCTGATAAACAAACTTGCTCCAGGATCCATCAAGAAGATCCAGATGAAGGGTACCAATTTCCAGCTGACGGAAAATGTGCAGAGGTATGGTGTATACGGAATGCATATCAACCTGCGCAGTTTTAGCTTTTTTTTATATATGAAAGAATGAAGGTTAGGATAAAGAATAAAATAAGAATTTTATATTTTATGAAATTTATTATTTATTCGGATTATTTTATTAATAATAATAATCGAGTTTTATTTGCACAACTTGTTTTACAAGTTTTTTTACAAAAGGGATTATTTCATTATTTATTACAAATAATATGATAGAGAATCAAATAAGCTTTGTGTTATTAGGTTGGCAAGAATGTCTTTGCGTTTTATCACCAAAAATAAAATTAAAAAAACAGTCTTGAAACTAACGATTAATTTTATTCTATGTATCCACCGATAAAATAAAAATAATTATTTTATTTTTAGTGATAAAACGCAAAAACTTTCTTGCCAACCTATATTTTAATCTCTATATATTTAATCTGATATTTTTATCTCATAATGTTTTCTTTTTCTAATTGTTATATAGTAGTCTTGTTTTATTCCTTGTATACCCTTTTTAAATGTGTTTATGTGAATGCTTTTTATTATCAATCAGATCGAGTTTTATTTGCACAACTTTTAACCGATTTTTTTACATAACAATGACCTTTCGCTTACATACTACTGTACTTATTTACTACGCCACGGATTATTGCACTTCGTACCATCTGACCTTTCTCTGTTTTTTTCATTTATTCCTCCATTCCATCTCTTTCTCCTCCCTCTTCCTCCTTGTTTATCTTTCTGCAGACTTCCTCTATTTCCCTAAAATACTGACATATCCCTTTTTGTATTTCGCCGCCCAGAATGCATTTTATTATATTATTTATAATAAATATCCCTTCTAATTTACATCAATTATTTTACATGGGTTTTCTTGTATTTATCCTAGTTGCTAGTTTCTTAAATTGTCTGATGTGATCGCATAGTTCCTTTGCCGGTTGCATTTTCCGTTGTGCTGGTATTTTCCGGTCAATTTATAACCCCCTGCTAGTTTCCAATCATTGCTCCAGTTTATGTACTATTTCTTGGTTTAGTTTCCCTTAACTTTTTACATATTCTTTTTTTCGCGTCTTTCCTGACATTACCACATCTTATCCTCGCCCACGTTTCTTTCAATTCTCCACTAATCATCTTGTCCTCCCAATATTTTTCCACGTGTATACCTGTTTTCCTATGTTTATATCCCTTGCAGTATATTGATCCATCGATTTTGCTCCAATCGTTTTGAATTTCTTGTTCAATTTTAATTTTTATGCCTCTTTCTTTTTTTCTTTCCAGCTCCCGTACATTTCCATTCCATAGGGCTTGTCAAATTGCCCTCTTCTCTATGCTTTCCATTACTTCTTTTTTATTTTTCCCATTTTTATGGGTCACCACTAATAATTGCTTTTAATTCGTTCCGTAGGCATTTTTTTGGCCCCCATCTTTATGATTTCGAGTAGGTACCTTGCCATTTTCCATACTTCAACTTCCATTGCCCTTATTGTCATATATGTATTATATATATTCTTACCACTTATTTTTGTACTGTCAATAATATGATAAATAATCATATATGTTGAAAAAAATTTATCTGCAAAAAATTTCTTTTTTTCTAGGAGTTATATAATCAAATTGAGCGGCGTAAATATTTTTTTTCCACAGTATATACATATACGTATGTATGTGTAGCCTAAACATCACTCACAGTGATCTTTTCAAATAACTCCTAGAAAAAGAGAACATTTTTTGCAGATTATTTTATTCGTTAGCGTATTCCACACGAAATACTGCACGTTGATGTTAATTTAAATAAAGTATATTAATGAAAATTCGTCAAGAGCAGACAGGAAAAAGCGACGTGTGCAAATACTTTCGTCACCCGCTTTTTTGGATATTTATATTTGTGGAGACGTTAACTGTCAAAAAAAGTACATTAAAAAGATCGAATGATCTCTGAAATGCTACAGGAATATTCCTCGAATTTGCAGATTCCAAGCGGTGATCAAGAATTACGGACTGCCACAGGAGGACATTTTCCACACGGCGGATCTCTTTGAGAGGCGCAATATTCCTCAGGTTACTCTTTGCCTGTACGCCCTTGGAAGAATCGTGAGTATTTCTCTTTTTCATTGCAACGTTTTTCCGAAAAAAAAAATAATAATAATACGCAGTTTGTCAATTCTATAAACATAAAAAAAACTCTTGTCGGTGTCACGTTGATTTTATTAAAGTGCAAAAGTGACCGTTCTATCTCATGTACCGTCGATAACAGTGTTTTTCGAAATTACAACGTTTTCCATACCATTTTTTCTGGTTTTCAGCTTTTTTAGAAATTACAGCGTTTCTCAGACCATTTTTTTAAAATTTTTTCGAAATTACAGCGTTTTTACACCATTTTTTGTATTTTTTTCTAAATTACAGCGTTTTTCGGACAATTTTTTGTAGCTTTTAGCTTTTTTTGGAAATTACCGCGTTTTTCAGACGCCTTTTTTTCTTTTTCGTGTTCGCAGCTGAGGGCTAGTCGCTCATTTTACTATCGCAATATCATTTTTCGTTGCAGACGCAAAAACATCCCGAGTTCAACGGACCGACACTGGGACCCAAAATGGCAGACAAGAACGAGAGAACGTTCACGGAGGATCAGCTGAGAGCGAGCGAGGGTCAACTCAATCTGCAAATGGGCTACAACAAGGACGCCAGACAATCCGGACACGGTGGCTTTGGAAACACACGACGCATATGAACATAAACATACATATATTTATACATTTGTATATGTTTATGTACATATGAATGCTACACATGTATATACGTCGGAAAAAAAACCCTCAATTTTCGTTCGATAATTCAAAAATTTATTTATTTACCATATTTTACGTTTCCTACAAAAACAACAAATGTACTCAAAAGAACAACACGCATACACACATAATTTTTTTTTAAGTCCGCCAGGGAAGAATCGAACTTGATTATTGTCAACTTGCGAGAATAAAAAAATTCCTATACTTTTATGTGTTCTTGAGTCTCTTAGCGGAGAATTCCTTCCCGAAAAATTGCAAGATCAATAAAATAAATTTTTAAAAATCAATGTACCGTTACTGCGAAGATCACACAGGAGAGACGTCATCCCGAAAAAATGTATGCACAATGAGGGAAACGTAATTTAATTATTAAAAACGATTTAATAATTATTAAAAACGAAAAAAAAACAATTTGAAAAATGTGAACCTCGCTGTGGCTGTAATGCCGATAATGTACGGAGGACCATCTAAAATGTGAGAGAAGTGCAGAGGCCAGTGGAGGCCTGCTATATAAATGTTCATTGAGGAGTTCATGATCGATGGTTACCAATTGATCTCAGATAATGGTTACCAATTATCTCAGTTTTATGCACTATTTTCTTGGAATGCAGGGTGGACAATTTCGAATGTTTTGAGGTAATAAAATCTGCTTTGATGTTTTGTACTTTATCAAACATTTTTTGGGTGCGATCATGATGATGAGCTGAGCTGTCACTTTTGATGAGGCTTGATAATCATTTGGATATATGGCATTTTTTTGTAATACTTTTGATATATTGCATGTTTTCCGATAATTTCGATATACAGTAGAACCTCGATTATCCGAACCAATTGAGACCGAGACTAGTTCGGATAATCAAAAGTACGGATATTCGAAACGTGGGTTTTTTGGGACGAGATCATAAACAACACCTTTTCACATAAAACCAGTACATACATATATATAAAATTTGACATACATATTAACGTTGAAATGTATATATATATATATGTGTGTGTGTCTGTGTGTGTTTTAAGCACCTGAAAAAAATCGAATGCCTTATTTATATTTATTTTTATAAAATCGTCCATTTTTAATCGACGAACGGCTGTAACGCGTTTTTGAGCGGCTAAGTCTCGCAGCCGTTTGAGAAGGAGAAGTTGCGTTGGGTTGCTCATTGTTGCTCACGGCGGTGGCAGCGAGCAATGATGTATCTTTCGCGCCAACGTTCGGATAATTGAGCGTTCGAATAAACTAGGTTCGGATGATCGAGGTTCAGATAATCGAGGTTCTACTGTATTGCATATTTTCGATGATACTTTCGATTTTTTGCATTTTATTTGCGAATACTGTTAATATATTACATTATTTGATAACACTTTTGATATATTGCATTTTTTGCTAATACTTGTGTTGTATTGCATTGAAGGTCGTCGATTGGCAGGCAGTTGCATTAGAACCGGCTGTTCGGCTGTATTCCGAACACCTCTTAAGAGGATTCACATAAGAGCCCTTTCCTGCACACCAGTCTTGTTTGTATCAAACTTAGATCTCTAATTTCTCGAAGTGCCCAATATAGTTGGCTCTTTTGATGTTCGCATTTCCAGACGCACTTCGATTTTCTGGTCGATAAGACCCTTTGTGTTTATCAAAGGGTATGTTCCAGTTTTTCAATCCCTGCTTACGTTTGCCTTCAATTCCGTACGCTCGTGGATACGCCTTGAACATTCTTTCTTTTTCTTCATATTTTACATTTGGTGTCTGCGAACCTTTTTTCGACACTACCACATTTTATCCCGCCCACACATTCCATATATCGCCCCCGCCCCCCGAGGAGCGAGACTCCCTCGATCGTCATAGCTAGAAAATTCGATTCCTGGAGATACCTGCCGAATATAAATCCTGGCAACGAGAAAAAATGCTAAACGTATTTTTTTTTGCAATAAATATAAAATTTACCACTCTTTCGCAGAGTGAGACCCGGTCAATCTCGTTCGCTCGCGAATTTGGTCGGCCGCAGACAACCTGCCGAAGATAAGCCATGGCAGAGAAAGAAATGGCGACCGCAATTGTTTATACAAAGAGCATTGTAACATTTTTGAAGGTTCCAAGGATTTTTTTAAAGTGCTTCCAACAAAACGTTTTTTTCGAAAATTTTACACCGGTGACCTCTAAACAATTCACGACAGTAAAATTTTACCGCTCTTCTGTAGAGCGAGACTCCTCCGATCGTCATTGCTAGAAAATTCGATCCTTGGAAAATCCTGCCGAAGATAAATTCCGGCAGAGAAAAAAAATACTAAACGTGTTTTTTTTGCAATAATGATAAAATTTTACTACTCTTTCGCAGAGTGAGACTCGGTCGATCTCGTTCGCTCGCGAATTTGGTCGGCCGCAGGCAACATGCCGAAGATAAGCCATGGCAGAGAAAAAAATACCGAACGCAATTGTTTAAACAAAGAGCATTGTAAAATTTAACTACTCTTTTGTAGAGTGAGTCTCTAGCGATCTCGGTCGTGACTCGAGATTTTGGCAGAGATCGAATTCGTCGACGATTAGCGACATCGAGATGCCAACAAGTCCTCGAGCTTATATGTTTAAATGAATTAAAAAAGCATGGGAAAATGCCGGTACCCTTCCACAAGACGAGTCTTGGTGGTGCCGTCGTCGAAAAAAAAAGATTTGATGGCATTTGCATATACAATGTAAAATGCAACAAAGTTAGACGCTTTCCTGCCGAGCGAGCGCATGCTTCCAATAAAGCGTACCATGGTCGCTACGCATAGTTGTGTGTGTTGTGTGATACACACATAGATGTAAGGTGTTGCGTACGACCGAACGGCGTGAGAGAATGTATTCGTTCTTTTTGCACGCGGCCGGCGTAGCAAACACACACACACACACGCGCGCGTGCTCGCTCAGCGATCGCAGTCTTTTCGGCTTCGACTCTTCGTCCCAGTGCGAAGCATCGAGACCGAATTCGAGAGTGCTTCGCTACCCGTCGGTAGGGACTCGTAGCTAAAAACTGCGAGATCTGCGCTACCGACGTAACAAGAGGCCGCGTCGAGATTTTCTAGCATGTGGCACACATAAATAAGACATGTTTTTGAAAAATAGGCGTAGTCCAATAACTATGGGGTTTCCGAGGTCAAGAGGGTAAATAGTTGCATAGGTTCACACTGGAGTAACCAGAATTATTTCAGATTTTCTGTTGAATTTCTTTTTTACGATTTTTAGTCGGGACTCTGATGAGTGGAAGGGCTTTATTAGGTAATTATGGGGTCCAGGACAATCTATCAAGAAAGAAAATTTGTTCGCTTTTCCATGTTTAATTAACTACCATTTTTTCGGATTTTTTTAAAAAACATTCATAACGATTTTTTCAGAATTAAAAAAAAATTCCGAATTAAAAAAAAAATATTTTAACAATTTAAAAAAATATATTTTAACAGTTTTTTCAGAATTTTTAAATATATTATTTGAACAATTTTTTCGACTAGAACTCGGAGAATCATCCTCGGTTGAGTTTGTTGTGTCTCAAGACCTATCGGATTTAAGGCCGAATATTAAAAAGAAAAAACTTTGAACTTTTGAAAAGGAAGAAGATATGTAGTCGCCAAGTATCCGTAGGACACCTCAATAAATGGTATCGATGAAATCAATCCTGTCGTTGTATCCTTGTGATAAGAGAGCGGCGAACTGGTAGAAACAAAAATGTAAAAATGTAAATGTAAAAAAAGAAATCTGACCAACTTGTGTGACAACCGGGGAATCCGGGGTGTCCGATATAAACACGATTGATCCGATTGTCGGTCCAGTATAGACCAAGATAGATATCGACAATCGACCAAGATAGATGTGATTCAACACCGACTAGCACGAGAGATTCAATTGTAAATTTGCAATGTCTCTGAATTGTATTTACTTTAAGAGAAAAGAAAAACGAAAGTTGCCCTTATTTGATTTGATAAAGGTGGCAATTCGTTTTCTTCTCTTTTTTCTAATTCTAAATACTTTCTCGTGATATATTTCCTGTAATCGATGTATTTCTTCTTTTTTGATACAAACACTTTGGACATGAAATAAAGATAAATATACTTCAGTTTTCTGAATCAACAAAGAGACTTGTCGGTATTTCGTATTTCGTGTTTGGCGATTTTCCTCTGTCCGAAGAACAGACCGTGCAAAAAATCAACGCTGTCGCCGGACATGACCCGTTCTTAAAAAAGTCGAAATATTGGTACAATTGCGTGATTGCATGCAAAAGTTGAAAGCGAGAAGGTCGGGTAACATGGGTCCCGTTTTTATTTGCTGTACCTATGTTTCATACTCGATCACGACCACCGGGGCTTGCTTCTCCGAGAGGGTTCTCAGTATGTCTTGTACCGGTAGATCCGCTTCCATTTTCGGTGTTCCCAGCCAACTCTGCAAAAGTCGAAAACATTTCGCTTCAATTTCTATGATTGTTCATTATACTTCATTATTTTTCAAAAACACCGATTCTTTTTGCTATTTGTTTAATCAAAAAGGAAGGATGGTACCTTTGATAACAAAACGTTGTCAATGTCGCTCCACTGCTGCATCGAACGTCTTATCTTTAACGCCACTCGCTGATACTGTCGGGACGAGTTCACACCCGTAACGAAGCCAGTCCGGCCAATTGATTTGGAAAACTTCGTCCACCTGATTGCTCGCGGGGGCTATTTGCCAGTCTGTGAGCGAAAAACCACGAGGAAAAAGAAACTCTGCTAATCCATTTCGAGGTTTTCTCAACGTACCTAAAAGTTTCGTGTAATTATTGACGAAGCGTCTTTGCAGTCAGGCATTGCCGCGAACTGTGTCTTGTAACATTTTTCAGATTTAAATACTACATTTTTGGTTATCTCTCAGCGCCACGTTTATTAACTTTATCAACAACGGCATGTGTAATAGATTTGAGAAAAGGATGACTAGATAATCGTTGAACCAAAAGGCTGGTAGTTAAAAAAAGTAAATCTCGTAGAATTACTCTAGTCGATTTTTTTCGCTACAAAGTTGATAAAATCCTTTCCTCGTTAACAGGTTGTAACTCGGAAGAAAATGGTCGCACAGCGAAAAAAGGAAATTGTAGCTCCAAGTCTCTAGTTTTCGGATCTGGCCATAACATTTTTTTATCATGGACGTTTTCGGAGTAAACCTAAGACAAAAAACGAAAAAAAAATTTCAAAATTTTTGCTTCTCTTCAAAAAGGTCTACGGGCTTCAAATTTTTTTTTTTAATTCCACCGCAAAGCTCTTTTAGGAAATTGAATGCCCTTTAATTTGACGTCCTCAAAAAGTATGTACGATGATTCGCTGCGAAGATATCGTCGATCAAAGCAAAAAAGTCTTTTTTAACTTTAACAATCAATAACTCGGGAAATGATGAATCTACAGGGAATCAAAGTAGGGTTTTGAAAGATGCAAAACATTCCCTATAAGACTCTAACAGTGGCTTTTGATGAAATTTTTTTTTTCGAAGCGATACTTTTAATTGAAGAAACGATCAAAATTCGCCTATTTAAGGATATTTGAATAACTTGGTATAACTTTGGATATAACGGATGAACGAAGGGTATCGTCGGTATTTTTTCAACCTTAAAGTGTCCCGGAATAACCCTGAAAATTTCAAGGCGCTGCGATTTTTTTTTCTTAGTGCCCCGAAGTTTCAAGTTTATCATTTTCGCCAAAATTGACCATTTTTAGCAATTTTTCGATTCTTATTCATTTTTCCAATGAAACATTTTCTTTCGGTGATAATCCTTATTCTTTTGAACTAAAAGATTAATTATTGAAAGAATCTGGATTTTTTTTTTTCGAAAAAATTTTTCGATTTTTTTTTCTCAGCGTCTTCACAATGCTTCGTTATTATATAAAAAAATTCACTTGATTTTTTTTTACCACTGTCTTTTACCGCCGGCATTAGCATTACCCAAAGCGTACCACGTGGAGGTTGCGCGGTCGGATTTACGCTTCTTCCACGCGTGTGTGTATGTGGTTCTTTAGGAGGAATGAGACCCGGTGGTTCGTCAGTTCCACCGTAAGACAGCGGTAAAAAAAATCAAGTGAATTTTTTTTTTATAATAATGAAGCGTTGTGTAGACGCTGAGAAAAAAAATGTCGCAAACAATTTTTTCAAAAAAAATAAATAAAAAAAATTCTGATTTTTTCAATAATTAATCTTTTTGTTCGAAAGAATACGGATTATCACAAAAAAATTTTATTGTAAAAATTAATAAAAATCGAAAAATTGCTCAAAATGCTGATTTTTGGCGAAAATGATCAATTTGAAGCTTCGGGGCACCAAGAAAAAAAAATCGCAGCGCTGTGAAATTTTCAGGCTTTTTCCGGGACACTTTAAGGTAGAAAAATTACCGACGATATCCTTCGTTCATCGATGATATCCAAAGTTATACCAAGTTATTCAAATATCCTTAAATAGGCGAATTTTGATCGTTTTTTCAGTCGAAAGTATCGCTTCGAAAAAAAAAATTCGTCGGAAGCCACTGTTAGAGTCTTATAGGGAATGTTTTGCAATTTTCAAAACCCTACTTTGATTCCCTGTACGATAATTATTTCCCGAGTTATGTATTGTCAAAGTTAAAAAGGACTTTTTCGCTTTGATCGACGATATCTCCGCAGCAAATCATCGTACACACTTTTTGAGGACGCCAAATTAAAGGACATTATATTTCCTAAAAGAGCTTTGCAATGGAATTTAAAAAAAATGTTTGAAGCCCGTAGACCTTTTTGAGAAGAAGCAAAAATTTGGAATTTTTTTTTTTTCGGTAGTTGTCTTAGGATTACTCTGAAACCGTCCATGATAAAAAAAATTCATTGCCAGATTCGAAAAGTAGACACTTGGAGCTACAATTTGCTTTTTTTTTGCTGTGCGACCATTTTCTTCCGAGTTACATCCTGTTGAAAATCACCCAAAAATTTGTAATTTTTTCATCCCTTAATTTCTGTGATTAGTGTAATGTAATGAATTCAAAACAAAATAATATAATCAATTGATGACGGGTCGGAACTTTATCCAATGAAATACCTTAACAAATTATAACAACCAAATATAAATGTATGTACAAGATGTTTTGAACATGAAGAAGACGTTGTAGGTGAAGGACAGAAAACGAAAATAAAAATTAATGCTATACTGTTCCAATTTATTGCTATGATTTATCCATTTCAATGTTTATATATCTGTACTTTGTCCCTATGCATTGAAAGTTTTATAAAACAAACGAATATTATATAAAAAGAATGCAAGAAACTTTGTCGACGATACATTGTATGGTCCGCTAGGGCAACTCCATCGCCGAGTGTCTTTGTGCTGTGGCAGAGTCGCGGCGCGAGCTCAGTCTCGTCTACGGTCTGATAGCGTGAACGTAACGACGTCTTGGACTTTCTTCAATTTTTTGTCCGTTCATTCTAGTAATTTCGTTGGTGTTACGTTTCGTTTTCATTATTGACTGTCTTATTTATATTTATCATTTTTTACTTACTTTTTAGTACTTATGGTTTTGATGTTTTTTGCGTGTTTCGTCTATATTTAATCGGTGCGGATATGTTTTTAAAACGTATCGTAATTGTTTTTTTTGTCGTCGCGAATTTAACTATTTAATTCAGAATGCCACGGAAGGCGGTTGTAACAGTGGAAGAAGCTGTGCGAAGTTTGAAAAAATGTATGCATTATTTTCGATCCTCGAAACTGCCGGAATATGCTTCCGGCGTTTGGGAAGAAATCAGCAAAGATTTGAATTCAAAGTGGAATGCTCACCACGTATATAATAGTGTGGTCCAAAATCGTCGCAATATCCTCACTCTTGCACGATCAGAAACGGGTGTCATTGTTCCCTCGCCGACAGAACAATCATCTCCGGAGTCCGACGACTCCATGACCAACGAAACGACAACTTCCGAAGGTTCCGTCGAGACGGTCCTGGATTACGAGAATAATGAACAATTATTCGAGGTGCAGTTCACAAGTGAAGAATGCAACAAAATTAAACCCAAGTGTACGTTTTCGATACTTTTTATTTCACTTTTGCACGCATTTTTGTAAGAACAATCAGCTTCATATATACAACATTTTTAAAGCATTAAACGGTTATTGAAATAGAGAGTTCGAAAAAATCGAAGAAATTTCAAAATATTCCGGAAACAAAAAAATTATTTTGTCGGACGAAAAAAGTCTGATTTTTTGAACGAAGAATATTTTTGAAACAGTTTGTTAAGATAATGCCCCCCCCCCCCGCTCCGTTCAGAATTGACACGACATTCAAGATACTCAGGCCGAAATGAATTTTTGGGAAAAATCTTTTTTTCGGGATTTTTCTGTCCGAACGTGACGACCAGAACAAATTGTTCCACGCTAGGCTTGGTTTATGCAAGAGGAATTTAATAATGATAAGATTGAAATTTTAACTTAATTATTTATGCAAATTATATATTTCTGTCCTGCAATGAAAACTGTGAAACCATAAGATTACCTTGTTGAAGACTTCTACAGAATGTTAAATTTTTTCATGCGTAACAATATGGATTTGTAATTATTTGTATTATTATTGTGGAGGTCCTTTTTTTGAACTTGGTTGCAAATCTCGATAAAAAAAGATACTGAAGTTTGCATCGTTGCAAACGCAACGAAATTTTTTTTTATTCTCCATTTTTGATGATCAACTGGTTGCTTTATGTGTTTGGTGAAGAAAAAACATGTATCCGCCATGTACGTCTCCCAGAAATCGCCCTTAAGCGGGGGTGAAAATCGAGAAAAATCGTATCTACCGACGTACAAGTATCACACATTTTCTTTTTCGATATTCGCATTAGGGAGCTCTAGAAAGTAGCCTGGAAAAAGTTTGGATGATTTTCGAGATCCGGAAGCCACCCTTAAGCGAGGTTGAAAAATCGAAAAAAAATCGTATCTCCCGACGTAGAGGTATCACACATTTTCTTTTTCGATATTCGCATTAGGGAGCTCTAGAAAGTAGCCTGGAAAAAGTTTGGGTGATTTTCGAGAACCGGAAGCCACCCTTAAGCGAGGTTGAAAAATCGAAAAAAAATCGAAAAAAAATCGTATCTCCCGACGTACAGGTATCACACATTTTCTTTTTCGATATTCGCATTAGGGAACTCTAGAAAGTAGCCTGGAAAAAGTTTGGGTGATTTTCGAGAACCGGAAGGCACCCTTAAGCGAGGTTGAAAAATCGAAAAAAATCCCAAAAAAAGTCGTATCTCCCGACGTACAGGTATGACACATTTTCTTTTTCGATATTCGCATTAGGGAGCTCTAGAAAGTAGCCTGGAAAAAGTTTGGGTGATTTTCGAGAACCGGAAGCCACCCTTAAGCGAGGTTGAAAAATCGAAAAAAATCGAAAAAAAATCGTATCTCCCGACGTACAAGTATCACACATTTTCTTTTTCGATATTCGCATTAGGGAGCTCTAGAAAGTAGCCTGGAAAAAGTTTGGGTAATTTTCGAGAACCGGAAGCCACCCTTAAGCGAGAGTGAAAAATCGAAAAAAATCGAAAAAAAATCGTATCTACCGACGTACAGGTATCACACATTTTCTTTTTCGATATTCGCATTAGGGAGCTCTAGAAAGTAGCCTGGAAAAAGTTTGGGTGATTTTCGTGAACCGGAAGCCACCCTTAAGCGAGGTTGAAAAATCGAAAAAAAATCGTATCTCCCGACGTACAGGTATCACACATTTTCTTTTTCGATATGCGCATTAGGGAGCTCTAGAAAGTAGCCTGGAAAAAGTTTGGGCGATTTTCGAGAACCGGAAGGCACCCTTAATCGAGGTTGAAAAATCGAAAAAAATCGAAAAAAATCGTATCTCCCGACGTACAAGTATCACACATTTTCTTTTTCGATATTCGCATTAGGGAGCTCTAGAAAGTAGCCTGGAAAAAGTTTGGGTGATTTTCGAGAACCGGAAGCCACCCTTAAGCGAGGTTGAAAAATCGAAAAACGAAAAAAAATCGTATCTCCCGATGTACAGGTATCACACATTTTCTTTTTCGATATTCGCATTAGGGAGCTCTAGAAAGTAGCCTGGAAAAAATTTGGGTGATTTTCGAGAACTGAAAGCCACCCTTAAGAGAGGTTGAAAAATCGAAAAAAATCGAAAAAAGAAAATGTGTGATAACTGTACGTCGGGAGATACGATTTTTTTTCGATTTTTTTCGATTTTTCAACCTCGCTTAAGGGTGGCTTCCAGTTCTCGAAAATCACCCAAACTTTTTCCAGGCTACTTTCTAGAGCTCCCTAATGCGAATATCGAAAAAGAAAATGTGTGATACCTGTACGTCGGGAGATACGATTTTTTTTCGATTTTTTTCGATTTTTCAACCTCGCTTAAGGGTGGCTTCCGGTTCTCGAAAATCACCCGAACTTTTTCCAGGCTACTTTCTAGAGCTCCCTAATGCGAATATCGAAAAAGAAAATGTGTGATACCTGTATGTCGGGAGATACGACTTTTTTTTCGATTTTTTTCGATTTTTCAACCTCGCTTAATGGTGCCTTCCGGTTCTCGAAAATCACCCAAACTTTTTCCAGGCTACTTTCTAGAGTTCCCTAATGCGAATATCGAAAAAGAAAATGTGCGATACCTGTACGTCGGGAGATACGATTTTTTTCGTTTTTTCAACCTCGCTTAAGGGTGGCTTCCGGTTCTCGAAAATCACCCAAACTTTTTCCAGGCTACTTTCTAGAGCTCCCTAATGCGAATATCGAAAAAGAAAATGTGTGATACCTGTACGTCGGGAGATACGATTTTTTTTCGATTTGTTTCGATTTTTCAACCTCGCTTAAGGGTGGCTTCCGGTTCTCGAAAATCACCCAAACTTTTTCCAGGCTACTTTCTAGAGCTCCCTAATGCGAATATCGAAAAAGAAAATGTGTGATACCTTTACGTCGGGAGATACGATTTTTTTCGATTTTTCAACCTCGCTGAAGGGTGGCTTCCGGTTCTCGAAAATCACCCAAACTTTTTCCAGGCTACTTTCTAGAGCTCACTAATGCGAATATCGAAAAAGAAAATGTGTGATACCTGTACGTCGGGAGATACGATTTTTTTTTCGATTTCTTTCGATTTTTCAACCTCGCTTAAGGGTGCCTTCCGGTTCTCGAAAATCACCCAAACTTTTTCCAGGCTACTTTCTAGAGCTCCCTAATGCGAATATCGAAAAAGAAAATGTGTGATACCTGTACGTCGGGAGATACGATTTTTTTTCGATTTTTTTTCGATTTTTCAACCTCGCTTAAGGGTGGCTTCCGGTTCTCGAAAATCACCCAAACTTTTTCCAGGCTACTTTCTAGAGCTCCCTAATGCGAATATCGAAAAAGAAAATGTGTGATACTTGTACGTCGGGAGATACGATTTTTTTCGATTTTTTTTCGATTTTTTTCGATTTTTCAGCCTCGCTTAAGGGTGGCTTCCGGTTCTCGAAAATCACCCAAACTTTTTCCAGGCTACTTTCTAGAGCTCCCTAATGCGAATATCGAAAAAGAAAATGTGATACCTGTACGTCGGGAGATACGATTTTTTTTCGATTTTTTTCGATTTTTCAACCTCGCTTAAGGGTGGCTTCCGGATCTCGAAAATCATCCAAACTTTTTCCAGGCTACTTTCTAGAGCGCCCTAATGCGAATATCGAAAAAGAAAATGTGTGATACGTGTACGTCGGTAGATACGATTTTTCTCGATTTTCACCCCCGCTTAAGGGCGATTTCTAGGAGACGTACATGGCGGATACATGTTTTTTCTTCACCAAACACATAAAGCAACCAGTTGATCAACAAAAATGGAGAATAAACAAAAAAAATTTGCAACGATGCAAACTTCAGTATCATGATAAAAAATCAATCCTATGAATATTTGTCAGTAGAGTATACGCCTGAAATCCCACTCTGTAATGTATGCTACTGTGCTACCTGGGTTGTTCCGACAGGAATAGCACTGCGAAGAAAGATATAGCGATAAGAGGGAGGAGCGTCGCAACGCATTATATAATTGCGCTGCTTTGGCAGCCACTTTTGGTCCATTTTTAGACCATAACTTCGCAGTGCTATTCCTGTTGGAACAACTTACCCCCGGCACACTGAACCCCGGTCTGATCTATCTAACATAACAGTTATCCAATAAAAAAAACAATTAACATGATTTCGTTCCTCACTCAAGTTTTTTTTTATAACTAGACTCTTTTGATTGTTGTTTTAAAAATCCCATACGTCAACGAAAAAAGACCGCCATATTTTAAACATAAATGAGTTGTAATCGGATATATTTTGTGATTACTCAACAGGTATGAACCAACACCGAAAGTTCAAACGGAGAATAGAACGCTTTCATTCACATTAAGCGCATATGACAGCGTTTATAACTTCGTGAATTTAGCGATGACAACGGAACCGAGTCTGGACGTAATTGAAGAGTGTTCCCAGTCGTGCAAGCGGAAGTACTCATTGGTGACGGTGTCACCAAATCATACAACTATTCAAAAATCCGGCTATGGTGCCTTGGAACACGCTCTCAACTTCTCGCCGCGTCTTACGAAACTGCCGTGTTTCAATAGGGACTGCCGAGGACTAATGACTCGTACTAATCGACTGGGTATTCATTTATTGATCGATGCAGATGTGCGTGTCGGTATCGGAGCCTCTAAGAGTATACGATGCAGTCTCGCGAATATACCGACATCATTGAAATTACGAGATGATAAAGATAATCATATCCAATACCGGTAAGAGATTTTGGAAGTGCAGTCCATTGCCATGGACCATGCCAGTTATAAAATCTATAGAATAATGCAATACTTGGTATTTAATTATTTTATTAATTTCAGATTGAGTGGTGCAGTCACATACGCTGCGAACCATTTTACAGGATATTCTATTCGGAACACCAGGAAATGGGAGCGCAGTGATGACATGGAGCAAAATAAAATACCTGCATCGGCTCAAACAGAAATCGTACCGCATCTTATAACATACGTTCGGACTTCGGAAACATGATCTTCTGGAAAATTCACTGAAAGGTAAAAAGTAGAAAAAACTACAAATGGGCTCATCTTTAAAGTTTTTTTCTTTTTAAATAGGCTATTACCTCGCCCGGAATCGTCGAATTTTTCAGTCAAATGACAAAGTCGAGACTACGAAAAAAAAGCAACCAAAATAACCGTCGGAATCTCGTTTTAGAAGCTTTGCTATAAAACTTAAGATTAATTAGAACAAGCGGTACATATTTCAAGGATTTTTGGAAATGTTCCAGATAACGATTCTTCGTCGAAATAATACATACTTTTACTGTCAGACCAATTTCCTTTAATGCTATGAAATATACAGAACTCCAATAAGGCTTCATTAATAGTTGGGCATTTCACGAAAAATGCAGTTGTCAATAGAATTTGCAAGAGTCCATTTTTTAATATTTTTCCTTTTTGATGTTCTCTCTACTTTTTTTTAGACTTCTGTTAAAGACCGTCGAGCAAAATCTCCTGCGGAAGAAAAACGACAATAGCTCCAACGAGGCGGCGCACCGGACGGCTGCCAATCGACAACCTTCAATGCAATACAACACAAGTATTAGCAAAAAATGCAACATATCAAAAGTATTATAAATAAATGCAATATATCAAAAGTGTTATCAAAAAATGTAATATATTAACAGTATTCGCAAATAAAATGCAAAAAATCGAAAGTATCATCGAAAATATGCAATACAGTAGAACCTCAATTATCTGAACCTCGATCATCCGAACCTAGTTTATCCGAACGCTCAATTATCCGAACGTTGGCGCGAAAGATACATCGTTGCTCGCTGCCACCGCCGTGAGCAACAATGAGCAACCCAACGCAACTTCTCCTTCTCAAACGGCTGCGAGACTTAGCCGCTCAAAAACGCGTTACAGCCGTTCGTCGATTAAAAATGGACGATTTTATAAAAATAAATATAAATAAGGCATTCGATTTTTTTCAGGTGCTTAAAACACACACACACACACACACACACACACACACACACACACACACATATATATATATATATATATATATATATATACATTTCAACGTTAATATGTATGTCAAATTTTATATATATGTATGTACTGGTTTTATGTGAAAAGATGTTGTTTATGATCTCATCCCAAAAAACCCACGTTTCGAATATCCGTACTTTTGATTATCCGAACTAGTCTCGGTCTCAATTGGTTCGGATAATCAAGGTTCTACTGTATATCGAAATTATCGGAAAACATGCAATATATCAAAAGTAATACAAAAAAATGCCATATATCCAAATGATTATCAAGCCTCATCAAAAGTGACAGCTCAGCTCATCATCATGATCGCACCCAAAAAATGTTTGATAAAGTACAAAACATCAAAGCAGATTTTATTACCTCAAAACATTCGAAATTGTCCACCCTGCATTCCAAGAAAATAGTGCATAAAACTGAGATAATTGGTAACCATTATCTGAGATCAATTGGTAACCATCGATCATGAACTCCTCAATGAACATTTATATAGCAAGCCTCCACTGGCCTCTGCACTTCTCTCACATTTTAGATGGTCCTCCGTACATTATCGGCATTACAGCCACAGCGAGGTTCACATTTTTCAAATTGTTTTTTTTTCCACCATATTTACCGACCGCAATCAATATAACAAAAATTACGTTTCCCTCATTGTGCATACATTTTTTCGGGATGACGTCTCTCCTGTGTGATCTTCGCAGTAACGGTACATTGATTTTTAAAAATTTATTTTATTGATCTTGCAATTTTTCGGGAAGGAATTCTCCGCTAAGAGACTCAAGAACACATAAAAGTATAGGAATTTTTTTATTCTCGCAAGTTGACAATAATCAAGTTCGATTCTTCCCTGGCGGACTTAAAAAAAAATTATGTGTGTATGCGTGTTGTTCTTTTGAGTACATTTGTTGTTTTTGTAGGAAACGTAAAATATGGTAAATAAATAAATTTTTGAATTATCGAACGAAAATTGAGGGTTTTTTTTCCGACGTATATACATGGGTAGCATTCATATGTACATAAACATATACAAATGTATAAATATATGTATGTTTATGTTCATATGTGTCGTGTGTTTCCAAAGCCACCGTGTCCGGATTGTCTGGCGTCCTTGTTGTAGCCCATTTGCAGATTGAGTTGACCCTCGCTCGCTCTCAGCTGATCCTCCGTGAACGTTCTCTCGTTCTTGTCTGCCATTTTGGGTCCCAGTGTCGGTCCGTTGTACTCGGGATGTTTTTGCGTCTGCAACGAAAAATGATATTGCGATAGTAAAATGAGCGACTAGCCCTCAGCTGCGAACACGAAAAAGAAAAAAAGGCGTCTGAAAAACGCGGTAATTTCCAAAAAAAGCTAAAAGCTACAAAAAATTGTCCGAAAAACGCTGTAATTTAGAAAAAAATACAAAAAATGGTCTAAAAACGCTGTAATTTCGAAAAAATAAAAAAAAAATGGTCTGAGAAACGCTGTAATTTCTAAAAAAGCTAAAAACCAGAAAAAATGGTATGGAAAACGTTGTAATTTCGAAAAACACTGTTATCGACGGTACATGAGATAGAACGGTCACTTTTGCACTTTAATAAAATCAACGTGACACCGACAAGGGTTTTTTTTATGTTTATAGAATTGACAAACTGCGTATTAATATTATTATTTTTTTTTTTCGGAAAAACGTTGCAATGAAAAAGAGAAATACTCACGATTCTTCCAAGGGCGTACAGGCAAAGAGTAACCTGAGGAATATTGCGCCTCTCAAAGAGATCCGCCGTGTGGAAAATGTCCTCCTGTGGCAGTCCGTAATTCTTGATCGCCGCTTGGAATCTGCAAATTCGAGGAATATTCCTGTAGCATTTCGGAGATCATTCGATCTTTTTAATGTACTTTTTTTGACAGTTAACGTCTCCACAAATATAAATATCCAAAAAAGCGGGTGACGAAAGTATTTGCACACGTCGCTTTTTCCTGTCTGCTCTCGACGAATTTTCATTAATATACTTTATTTAAATTAACATCAACGTGCAGTATTTCGTGTGGAATACGCTAACGAATAAAATAATCTGCAAAAAATGTTCTCTTTTTCTAGGAGTTATTTGAAAAGATCACTGTGAGTGATGTTTAGGCTACACATACATACGTATATGTATATACTGTGGAAAAAAATAATTTACGCCGCTCAATTTGATTATATAACTCCTAGAAAAAAAGAAGACATTTTTTGCAGATAAATTTTTTTCAACATATATGATTATTTATCATATTATTGACAGTACAAAAATAAGTGGTAAGAATATATATAATACATATATGACAATAAGGGCAATGGAAGTTGAAGTATGGAAAATGGCAAGGTACCTACTCGAAATCATAAAGATGGGGGCCAAAAAAATGCCTACGGAACGAATTAAAAGCAATTATTAGTGGTGACCCATAAAAATGGGAAAAATAAAAAAGAAGTAATGGAAAGCATAGAGAAGAGGGCAATTTGACAAGCCCTATGGAATGGAAATGTACGGGAGCTGGAAAGAAAAAAAGAAAGAGGCATAAAAATTAAAATTGAACAAGAAATTCAAAACGATTGGAGCAAAATCGATGGGTCAATATACTGCAAGGGATATAAACATAGGAAAACAGGTATACACGTGGAAAAATATTGGGAGGACAAGATGATTAGTGGAGAATTGAAAGAAACGTGGGCGAGGATAAGATGTGGTAATGTCAGGAAAGACGCGAAAAAAAGAATATGTAAAAAGTTAAGGGAAACTAAACCAAGAAATAGTACATAAACTGGAGCAATGATTGGAAACTAGCAGGGGGTTATAAATTGACCGGAAAATACCAGCACAACGGAAAATGCAACCGGCAAAGGAACTATGCGATCACATCAGACAATTTAAGAAACTAGCAACTAGGATAAATACAAGAAAACCCATGTAAAATAATTGATGTAAATTAGAAGGGATATTTATTATAAATAATATAATAAAATGCATTCTGGGCGGCGAAATACAAAAAGGGATATGTCAGTATTTTAGGGAAATAGAGGAAGTCTGCAGAAAGATAAACAAGGAGGAAGAGGGAGGAGAAAGAGATGGAATGGAGGAATAAATGAAAAAAAACAGAGAAAGGTCAGATGGTACGAAGTGCAATAATCCGTGGCGTAGTAAATAAGTGCAGTAGTATGTAAGCGAAAGGTCATTGTTATGTAAAAAAATCGGTTAAAAGTTGTGCAAATAAAACTCGATCTGATTGATAATAAAAAGCATTCACATAAACACATTTAAAAAGGGTATACAAGGAATAAAACAAGACTACTATATAACAATTAGAAAAAGAAAACATTATGAGATAAAAATATCAGATTAAATATATAGAGATTAAAATATAGGTTGGCAAGAAAGTTTTTGCGTTTTATCACTAAAAATAAAATAATTATTTTTATTTTATCGGTGGATACATAGAATAAAATTAATCGTTAGTTTCAAGACTGCTTTTTTAATTTTATTTTTGGTGATAAAACGCAAAGACATTCTTGCCAACCTAATAACACAAAGCTTATTTGATTCTCTATCATATTATTTGTAATAAATAATGAAATAATCCCTTTTGTAAAAAAACTTGTAAAACAAGTTGTGCAAATAAAACTCGATTATTATTATTAATAAAATAATCCGAATAAATAATAAATTTCATAAAATATAAAATTCTTATTTTATTCTTTATCCTAACCTTCATTCTTTCATATATAAAAAAAGCTAAAACTGCGCAGGTTGATATGCATTCCGTATACACCATACCTCTGCACATTTTCCGTCAGCTGGAAATTGGTACCCTTCATCTGGATCTTCTTGATGGATCCTGGAGCAAGTTTGTTTATCAGCTGGCAAAGAACCACACCGTCCTTGAGAATGTCCTCGTAATTACCGGGCGGCAATTTTTCACCGAGAACATTTGCGATCCACTCGAGCAACTGGGCTTCCTGTTCCTTGTTACGGGGCTGTTTTAAAAAAAAAGTTCAAATTAATATATCGTGCGATTCGATAGCATTGACGGATCCAAGTATTGGCCAGCGCGCTCACTGTCGTTGGTGAATGGCCGAATACATTTGATTGGATACGTAGCAATAAAAAATTCTCTTTCGTTCAACCACTCGTGAAATTTGATAAAAAAAGCCAAGCCGAAAAAATTGCTCGAAATAAAGATCGTTAATGCGCGTGACGATTCTCTTTCAACGCCTGTCCAATTTCTCCATAGGTTCGATATATAGTCTCGTATCCGTAATCCACTATCATCCAGCGAAATTTTAGATACAGGACTCGTATGCCCGCCACATACGCCTGTGCGTACGAAAATGGAACCGAGAATCGGGATATCGAAAAATAATCGCGTGTCGAAAATAAATAATGCCTGTCAGATTCTCAAGCTTGAACAAATTCGCGCAGCTGACGTTAATATGAGTCTTGCTGTTTCGATAACACAGGCGAAGAAAGTTGGATCGGATGCATCCAAGAAAACATACCTATATTTATTTCAGTCTGCATTCTCGAAATGTTGAAAAAATTATTAGGCCCTGCTGAAAACCTTTTTTCCTTAAGGGGAGGTACCTGAGTAAACGGCAAGAAAAACCGGTGAACTTCGAGAATTTTTATCTCAAAAACTAATGTTTCTAATGGATCCGGGTTTTTTTATTGGAAAATATGTACATTGAGGTATGTTTAGGAATTTTTAAAAATAAATTCGTTGACTGGAAGCGATTCAAACGCGACTAACTGGAAACATAGTTTTTAAAGTTGGTGCCAGATGTATCTCGAAAACAGCTTGTCCGATTTTGTCCAAATTTGGATACAATATTCTTCGATAGTTTTTCTCGGTTGCCGGGTAGGGGTTTTTCATTTGATTGAACTATTGCTTTTTATGCAATGTGTATGCAATCCAAAATTGTCGGAAATTGCGAACGAAAAACAAATGTTAAATTAAAACGGTCGCAATTCCGTCAAAAATGAAAATGTCAAAAAAATCCTATTCAGCCTATTTACGTATCACCCATCATTGTCGAATCTGCCAGTATTTGCCAGATTCTGGCTATCCAGACTATGAGTATCACAAAACTATGTTTCTTATATCGGGACGTAGCAGAAGCTTGAACAATTTTCGTCCAATCGATTTGAGATTTTAACTGAAGCTTCTTAGATTGCTTTAACAGTCAAGGACAAGCACTTTTTTCGATTAACCGAAAATTGTAAAAATTATATCACCTTTTATACCGTACCCCTAAAAATGAAAGAAACAGAAAATTTCTTCACTTTTAAACGTGTTTTTTAAAAGGCTGTATCAATGTTAAAGTTAGTCGTATCAAGATGAAAAAAAAAACAATTTGAAGCTTCAAGTTTGTAGTTTGAGATCTTTTGGCAAAATAATTTTGTGAGCTACGGTTATCGAGCAATCATAAAAACACTTCACCCTCTGCGAGTTGGGCTCAGGTGTTCTCAGTACCTTTACACCCTTGAAATCCCCAAAGCCGTTGAGTATGATAGCATGCACGTACCTTGACTTCCGGTGTTTTCTCCTCGCCGTTCTCCTTCGGCTTCTCGCTGTCGCGATTTCCCTGATCTTCTCCTTGTAATCGGCCGCAACGGTTTTCTCGTCGATTCTTTCTGCGTCGGCCATCGTTGTCGCGATTTTTCGTCGGTGATGTGCCGGCGTCCTGACGCGTCGTCCTCGACCACCGGGCTCGTATTGTTATTCTCAGAAAAATAAATGCACCAAAAAGCAACGAAAAAATAAGCTCCACTCTATGACACACTACTACACATTGCATGTAATTTATTTCGAACGACTGTGCGAGGTTAGAGCGCCTACTTCCGACCTGTCAAAAATCGAATTGTTTTGGAAGGAGGCGAGGCGAGGCATTTTAGACACTTTATGCAAGTTTTCATATTCTCTGCTTGCGAATGATGAGCAGCAGGGTGCGCCCCATGCGTGACACGGCCCTGCGGTTGGTTGCGTTTTTGGAAAAATCCTTACATTTCATAAAATATGAACTCTCAAACGATTTTATAGAACTCTCAAACCCTCTCTAACGATTCTCTATTATTTGTGCTACATTTTAGGCACTTTAGGCATGTTTTCATATTCTCTGCGCTTGCGAACGATGAGCAGGGTGCGCCCCATGTGTCACACGGCCCTGCGGTTGGTTGCGTTTTTGGAAAAATTCTTATATTTCGTAAAATATGAACTCTAGAATGATTTTTTTAACTCTCAAACCCTCTCAAACGATTCTCAAGCGATTAAAAAAAAAATTGTGAAAGGTCGTTTTTTACGGAATTAAAAAAATCTGGGGGCTAACTTCACGCGAAAATTTAAATTGTTTTTTTTTGGAAAAACTATTAACTCTCAAACGATTTTTCTTTTCTCTCAAACTCTCTCAAACGATTAACATTAATTAGAATTGTTTATGACCATATAAAAAAATCTGGGGACTAACTTCACGCGAAAATTTAAATTGGTTTTTTTGGAAAAACTATTAACTCTCAAACGATTTTTCTTTTCTCTCAAACTCTCTCAAACGATTCTCAAACGATTAACATTAATTAGAATTATTTATGATCATATCGGGTGGCCAACTTCACGGAGGTACTTTTACGCGCGATCTGGCTGCACTAGAGCGAGGGGCAGAGACTTTTCCCCCACCGAGCTACCCATTCGTGTGCACGCTGACTGCGATATCGACTTGAGCGGTGCTCACGACTCGCACGGCTACAAGGGAATCTGCAACCTCGACAGAGGCGATGCACACAAAATCATATTCCCGAACTCGCCGCCGCGATTTAGCGCCGTTTCCGAGGCACGCCGAAAAGGGGAGCGTTGTGCATCTCCCTACTAATCTCTGGTCCGAGCATTTGTTTTCGACCAGACGGTCAAACTTATTTATTTATTTACGATTTTTCTAATTATTTACCGGTAAATAGATGTTTTTAAAGTGATTCAGTGTTATGCGTAGGATGTACTGCTGAAGGAACACATTTTTTTTCCTAGGATGACGCCAGGCGCAAACAGTGGCAAATAGCTTTGTCGCTTTTTCCCTTGTCACCCTGTTAGCCCCTCTGCTTCTGAGAATGGATTTCAATTATTCAACTTTTAAGTGAGCAAATTTATTTTGACTACTCATTGCACACAACAGAGAATGCAGAGATGTCCCTAGCGGATTGGGAGACGGAAAAAAAACCTTTGTCCATCGGTCACGGTCATTTTCTGCCCTTTTTGAACCGGAAAAAATTACCGAGCAGTTACCGAACAACGTTTTTTTAAGGTTAGTCACTTGACCGGTTTTTTCGGTTTTCGGCCACTGTAATAAAAGTAAGGTTAGTCACTCGACCGGTCTTCGGTCACTGGGGTGTTTCAGTCTACTGACTACTACTACTACTGACCGTAGTAGTGACCGAAGGCGAACCGAAGTGCATGGGGCAGAGAGAGGGTCCTTCTGGAACGCTATTGGAAATATAATAATAGAAACTCGTACACAAAAACATCAGTGAATTTGAACGTTTTTTTTAATATCTTGAAATAAACCAAACAACAATAACACTTTTGTATCCATTTAATACTCATCCTCTTACCCCTCCTCCTCTTCGTCGGAGTCGGTTTCCATCTCGAAACTTCTTTTTCCTTCTTGTCTCTTTTTGGCCTCTGTCCTTTGTTCTTAGCCCCTTCGCTCGGTATCTTTCGCTCTTTAATTCGATGGATAACCACTCGCGTACTTTGGCTGCCGTTAGCCTCTCCTGTTGATTTAGACGACGGCAATGTTGGAGTTTCCGGCATGCAACTGTAACATAAACACGGCATTGTTATTTTCTTGTAACAAGGTAAATGGTAGCCCATTTAGAAATATAACCTGCTACGCTCGAATTGTTTATTATTTGAGATCATTTACCGTATAGACCCTCTATCTCTCTGTCGCTCACAATCGGATAGCCCTCGTGTCCCAACGTCCGTTTAACTACGAGTTTTAATCGTTGATTCTGGGACCACAACCCTTCTACCAGCGCACACGACATATAAACGTCGTTATTGAAAAGAACTCGCTAAATGTGTCGCTCAGCGTCGCGTTGCTGCGTCAGGCAGCGTTCAATATGGCTGCGCATGAAGAGACGTGTTGCGCCTGCGTGTACGTTGAGCGACCATCTACTCCAGTACGCCTATTCTGTAACTCGTTATGTCTCGGTAACGACAGTGTTCTTTATCGTTAGCTAGCGACAGCCAATAAGAGGCCCCCTTTCGTCTTTGAACGTGCATGCGATTGGCTGTCGCAAGCTAACGATAACGAAAACTGTCGTTACCGAGTTATAACGAGTTACAGAATAGGCCTACGGGGAGACTAGAGTTCCCTGATCTACTCTATCGAGGACTCCTCGGCGGGGAGGCGAGGATTGCCGAGAACCGAGAGTACACCACGTGGAATACGCTTATCTATTATTTATATGAAGTGAATACTCAGTGCATAGGATATTATAACGTATATGTATAATGCAGTGCACATGCTCGTACTTTTTTCTTTACAAGATTTTAATTTCATTTTGTTTACAAAGCAGCAGCAGCAGCGTGGAACACATATGTGGCATACATACATACGTAACGTGCTACACGAAATAGCAATAATTGCGAGAAAAGAATGTATATTTCTTTTCATTCTTGTCAACATATAATAATTATTTCCTTTCTCATTTACAGATGGAAAATCGGATGAAACACCTCAAGTGTCAAGTGACTAACCTAACTTTTATTTCAGTGACCGAAAACCGAAAAAAAACCGGTCAAGTGACTAACCTAACTTTTATTTCAGTGACCGAAAACCGAAAAAAAACCGGTCAAGTGACTAACCTAACTTTTATTTCAGTGACCAAAAACCGAAAAATAACGTTCAAGTGACTAACCTAGAAAAAAGTGTTCGGTCACTGTTCAGTCACTTTTTTCGGTTCAAAAAGGGCAGAAAATGACCGTGACCGAAATAGGGTCATTTTGACCAATTTTTGTTCTTTTTTTAGGTCTCCCAATCCACTAGGGCGTCTCTCTTATCTGAACACAATAACAAATGAACTCCGCAATATCTTCAATGTCTTTCACAAATGTATGGTATAAACAGCGACATGGGTCGCTCTGAAAAGTCCGTTTTAATAACGGAAGCACAAGCAAATTTCAAATTTTATAATTATTATAAATAACAAAAAATTGAAAATTTTAAGGAAAAAATACATTTTTAGAAAATATATATAACCATTCACTTTTGGGAACGTAACAAGTTTGTAATGATTTTTGCTTTTTTTTTAATTCATAAAACAGGCGTGCTTGGGACGTGCTATGGTGGCAGCATCTGCCCCGAGCTTTGTGTTGCCTTTCCCATACCCAATTAACCAAGCGTACCATTAGTACAGCATACCGCAAATGTGGAGTACGCCGTGCCCTACAGTACTGGTAATGTACGGGTACGGGATCGCAGCGTAGTCGTACCTCCACGGTATCGCTACCGTGGAGTTACACTGTACTGCAGTGCACGGTGGCTCCACGGTGGCGATACTGTATCGGTACCGTACTTGTAAATTGGCGGTACAGCGTACCGTACGGCGCACCGGTCGTTTACCAGTACTGTCCGCACGTACGAGGTCACAACAGCAGCGGTACGGCGCTCTCCACATGAGCGGTACATTTCCGATACTTGGTTGGCTGAGTACCCAGCTAACCACGTACCGTACATGTACCCCTCATGTGGAGTGCGCCGTAACGGTACTGTTGCCACCTCGTACGTGCGTACGGCACTGGTACATTACCGGTACGCCGTACGGTACGCTGTACCGCCAATGCACTAGTACAGTACCGGTACAGTATCGCCACCGTGGAGCCACCGTGTACTGCAGTACGGTGTAACTCCACAGTAGCGATACCGTGGAGGTACGAGTACGCTGGTATCCCGTAGCTGTACTTTATCGGTACTGTAGGGTACGGCGTACTCCACATCTGCGGTACGCTGTACTAATGGTACGCTTGGTTAACTGGGTACCCAGTTCTCCACAGCGGCGATACTGTACTAATACATTGGCGGTACAGCGTACGGTACGGCGTACCAGTAATGTACCAGTGCCGTACGCACATACGAGGTGGTAACAGTACCGGTACGACACACTCCACATGAGGGGTACATTTACGGTACGTGGTTAGCTGGGTACCCAGCTAACCAAGTATCGGAAATGTACCGCTCATGTGGAGAGCGCCGTACCGCTACTGTTGCCACCTCGTACGTGCGCACGGTACTGGTACATGGCCGGTACGCCGTACGGTTCGCTGTACCGCCAATGTGCTAATACGGTACCGGTACAGGATCGCCACCGTGGAGCCACCGTGCACTGCAGTACTGTGTAACTCCACGATAGCGATACCGTGGAGGTACGATTACGCTGGTATCCTGTACCCGTACATTACCGGTACTGTGGGGTACGGCGTACTCCACATTTGCGATACGCTGTACTAAAGGTACGCTTGGTTAACTGGGTACCCAGCTAACCACGTGCCGTAAATGTACCCCTCATGTGGAGTGCGCCGTACCGGTACTGTTGCCACCTCGTACGTGCGTACAGCACTGGTACATTACCGGTACGCCGTACGGTACGCTGTATCGCCAATGTACTAGTACAGTACCGGTACAGTATCGCCACCGTGGAGCCACCGTAGACTACAGTACGGTGTAACTCCACGGTAGCGATACCGTGGAGGTACGAGTACGCTGGTATCCGGTAGCCGTACATTATCGGTACTGTAGGGTACGGCGTACTCCACATTTGCGGTACGCTGTACTAATGGTACGCTTGGTTAACTGGCCCAGCTAACCACGTACCGTAAATGTACCCCTCATGTGGAGTGCGCCGTACCGGTACTGTTGACACCTCGTACGTGCGTACGGCACTGGTACATTACCGGTACGCCGTACGGTACGGTGTACCGCCAATGTACTAGTACAGTACCGGTACAGTATCGCCACCGTGGGGCTACCGTGTACTGCAGTACGGTGTAACTCCACGGTAGCGATACCGTGGAGGTACGAGTACGCTGGTATCCCGAAGCCGTACATTAACGGTACTGTAGGGTACGGCGTACTCCACATTTGCGGTACGCTGTACTAATGGTACGCTTGGTTAACTGGGGGGTAGTAGAAGACCAAACATCGGCATCCTATCTCACGCTACTTGGTAATCTCGAGCTTATCGACGCTCGGTACAACAGCTGAAAATGGTGGTAACTCAATTGAGACGATCACGTATAGATGTGTCGCCTCGCGGGGCTATTGGAGGGGATGATGATAGACACCCAAAACTGCCTTTAACTGGATAGGCGTAAAAAAATGGCAGTTAAGTATAGACACACACTTATACCGTCATATACACACACACACACACACACACGCACGCACACGCACACACACACACAGACACAGACACAGACACACACACACACACACACACACACACACACACACACACACACACACACACACACACACACACACACATATATATATATATATATATATATATATATATATATATATATATATATGTTCTGCTTGATTTGGCTTATCTCTAGTCTACCGGTGCGTGGCAACCGAGCGCGCTCGGGAGGGCAGGGTTGTGATCGGTTCGGCGCGCGTATGGTGGGGGGCGTGACACTCCTGGACAGCGCGGTACGGGACGGGCGGGCGGTATAGTGGACTCGAACCGTCGTACAACGGTCAGTTCGGCGAAGCGCGTACAAGAGAGAGGGAGGAACGAAGTGAGCGAGAGAGAGTGGGAAAGATTGGCGATTGTTGCGCGGGGAAACATTCTTTTGCCATATTCTCGAGGATTTTGGCTCGTGTTGGAAGAAAAATCAGGTTCTCGAGTGGGTAAAGAGGGTTTAGGAGATTTCAAATCCACACGCAATAAATCCGTGTTCCATCCTTTCGCCCCTCCCACTACCCGCGGAGCCTCCCACCTTTCCGGACGGCGAGTGGTCAACGGGGAGGGGGGTCCCGCCAAACGGAGATCGGGAAAGATCGGGCCGTGATGTAAAACGTGCACGCGCAGCTGTCATCGGCCACTCCACGCAAGCGGGGGCGGGGAAGAAAACGCTTGGACTAGAACAATTTGGATTCATCAGCGCGAGGTCGTAACTTCGACGACCCCAGAGTGTCGTTTGTGCGCGTGTTTTGACTCCCGGGGTTAAACGAATTAATAATCCCAGCGCCCGGCAGTGACGATTTATTCGCCTCGTGCCAACGGCCATTGTTTACGAGCCAACAAAAAGATCATGCAGGAACTCACATAGTGTGAGTGGAATCGTTTGGGATTTTTTTGTAGTTGCTGTTTCAAATTTCTACGGATCGTATCTTTTTTCTTGTAATGCGCGTTCACGCTCGTTCTGAGCTTGAGCGCTGAGAGAACTCGTTGCATTCTTTGGTTGTGTATTTCTCATTTTTTGTTGCCAATTTAATATTGAACTCTGCGCACGCGCTTTCTGACTAGTCACTCGAGAATGTGATAATCGGTATACTCATCGCGACGTCAATGTCAGTGTGTTCGGTCGGGGACGTGTCGGGACTTCCCCCGAGTTCGGGGAATTGCACGGTGGTTCGGGGTTTTAAGGAGAGCGGTCGAGGTTAAGGGTTCGTTTTGCGTCCGTAACGATCGCGTCCGATCTTTGCAGCCTCTCTTTCTCTCTCTCGTTCTGCCGTCAATTCCGCTAGCTAGGCATTTAAATTCCACACTGAGCTTCCGCAAAATTGTAAAAAATAAGTATTGCACTCAAGCTGGTGTCGGTCGCCTTCCTTAATCCGTTTTCGACATTAACGGATTTGCGTTGCGTAAGCTTGGGGTCCAAAAAAACTTTTAAGGAAGTATTGGGATGACGAGGTCGGAATTTTACACACAATTGATACGCAGCCTTGTCAAGTTTAAGTTTTTATTTTATAGAAAAGTATTGATAAACAATGCAGTTATTATTATTTAAAGAAACAGCCGCCGTTTCCGCATGGCCAATCGGTGTAGATGCTTCCGGCAACGAGGCTCGTCTGAAATGAAAAATTAAACAATTTACTTTTAGTGTGATAATACAACTTTCCTATAACCGGATAGTCTTTTGAAATTTGAAAAGTGACTATAATGATGAAGCGTAGAAAAAACGTTCCATTTTCGGTTAAAAAAACGATCAACTTTAATCATTTGTTATTAACAACTGGATAAACATATGAAAAAATCATCCGGTCCTAGGATAGACAACGTTATAAACTATATTTTGTCCGAATTTCAAGTGATCGGACGAATTAATTATAAGATACAACTGTTTCATAAAGCATAGTTTCGAGAAAAAGGGAAAAGCGTAAGGCGCGGCGGAGCCTTTGAATTTTCTGACCCCAACCACCGAAATTCCGTCCGTCAAAATGGCTTAAACCATTTGAAATGGCAAACGTTCTTCGCAAGCTATAACTATACAATTAAGACACCCAGATTCATGTTTGCATACACGAAATTGCAATAAGATCACATTCGCTAGCGCGATAGTCGGTGATGTTAGACACGGCATTGAGTTTCGTCAAAAAATAAAACCGATTGCGCGAACTAGAAATTCGCAGATTACTTCCCCGTCGTTTTACTCGCCAGAGGCCATTTAGTAGCCAAATTTACTAACAAAGAAGCGCAGTTTCCTTTCTCTCCGGCCGTTGATAAAACAGACGAAGTGGGGATTGTTCCCCTGGCGGGTTCAAACCACGGCCTTAACCGGTCTTGAAACGGTGGCGATTTTCATTGGTGGGGGTAGGCACGCTTGGTGTTCAAAGCGCTGCTGTCGAGGGGTGTCCATCCCCTGGCCCCTTAAGGGGTTAGGCCACAGTAACGGGCATGTGCGAATTTAACAGTTTTTTTCGTATGAAAAAGTGATTTACTCACAAAATTAATTACACATCTATTTAGTATGAATATCAAACTGTTAGAAAAAATATATATCTTTTTTTCGATGTACAACATGGCCGACTACTAATATTTTATTTTATTTTTTTTTAGGTGCTCCGCGGCGTGACATTGAACATCCACAATTTTTTACCTAGGACAAAAGACAAAAATTCTCGTCAATCTACATTAGAATACCTAGAGAAGTAAGTACGGAATTAAAAAAAATATTATTTTATTCAAAAGTTGTACGAATACCTACGAATACCTACCATGAATTTTCAGTGAAAAATTTCGTATAAAACTGCTCATAAAATGAAAAGTTTTCGATTAATCAGAAATTCCGTACGTACTTCTCTGCAAAATGCAATTAGGAACATAACTTTTAAATTTGAAGTAAATCGAGTGAAAATTGTTAAGTTATTTGTCACGCCAATTGGAAAAAAAGCTGTCTCGAGAAAAACGCGTTTAAAGTTTTACATATGCCTCTGGCCGTGCCAGAGGTGGGCTTGCGTTATACGCTCGAAGTCGGTGAAAAAAAAACGTCTTGCTATAAATCGAATAGTAACTTATTCTTATGATGTTTTAGTGTGAAAGGAAAGTACTTATTGTTAGCGATAATTTTTTTGCAATCCGTCGTATTCGTTTGTAGTTAGAGAGTTCAGCTTAGGAGATTGCTATATTCCTTCTCTGTCGGAAACGACCACGGTCTTACATACAGGTCTGGAAATGAAGCCAGATTTCAATAATGCTGTGAGGCACCGTTACGAGATCCACTTTTTATTCCGCTCGCCGCCACATGCGTCGCTGCCATCGGCGGGTGCCCCCCACCCACGGTCTTCCGTGATCTAAGTTTTCTCCCTTATTGTTCCCCGTCTTGTCATGTGAGAGATAACCTCGCTCCGTGTACAATTTCAAGCTCTTAAGGCGTTACCCCCACTTGTAGCGCAAAAAAGGCCTTTTTCATACATTTTTTTAAAGAAAACTACAGAACTTTTTGAATCGATCAATATACCATCTTAAAGAACACATCTTGAAGAACTTTCAGTAATTTTTTTATTGAAAAATATTACATTGTTTAGTGGCAAATGGCCGTCAATGAAATAATGTTTTTATATACACGGTTTGCGGTGACCAACATTGCGGCGAAGTGGATCATCTGAAAGAAAATGCGGATGGATTTAGTCAAATATAAGTATAAACTAGTCTTTAATCGAAGGATTTCAAAAAATATTCATTTTTCACAAAATGGCGGACAGTCAAAGTTAATGGTTCGATTTTAACGAAAAAAAACGGCCGTTTTTTGGCTATAAAACGACCATTTTTTTTCGAAAAAAAATCGAACGATTAAATACTACATTTTTATGTATTAAATAAGCCTGCAAAATTTCAAGAAGATCGGTTCATTAGTGTTCTAGTAATCTTGGTCACCGACTTCAGAAATGCCATTTTGAGAAAAACGCGTTTAAAGTTTCAATTTCAGTTTACACGAAGAAAATTTTTTTTTTTGTAAACTTACATAGAGTCATCTATTCCGGGCATAAAAAAAACTGCACTTCAAATTGCACTTCAAAAAAATGCAATAAAAAAATCGATTTTTTCAAAATCGCAAGTGGGGGTAACCCCTTAAGATCGTGTTAACGAGGTTTACATTTAGTTACACGAGAGTTCAGATAATATTATTGCAGATAGGGAAGACGATTTGGTGCTTCAGTGTTTACCAAAAACTCGTCGACATACCTAAGTCGTGCGCGATATACGTATAAAAAAATAATGGGATGAATAAATGTAACAAAAGATCGAATAAAAACAGTATTTAACCTATCTGAATTAATAAACACTTTTATTACCTGAATATGAAAAAAAATCTTGTGCAAGAGTCGAATCCTGAAGTTTGGGTTACAAAACTTGGCGCTAACCATTTAGCCAAACTTGCGACTTCATAATTTGAAGTAAAGATCGTTTATGTTTATTACAGCTGCTTGGGTTCCACGGAATTTTTATATGACACGCAGGTGACCTCAATTACGATGATGCCTATCAATCATTTAGGTCTTATTTATTAATTTGGTTTTTTTAAATTCGTATCCCTATCAAATATGTCATAAAATGGGTAGGAGGCAAGGTCGACGGCGCATGCGCCGAGAGTGAGAGGGACAGACAGAAGCTAGTCCGTCCTTGTCGCACACTCTCTGCAGGTGTGCCACGTAGTGGCGAAAAATGTAAAGGAAAGTGGTCTGGCTTAGCGTGCTTATCATGGAGCCTAGATACCAGGAGGTTCAGCGAGGCCTTTCAACTCGTCCCCAAAACGAGAACAAGAAATGATGGCGCTGGGGTGCTCCGGCACCTACATGTATATAGATATACGCTAAACATGGGTACGATCTAAGACAGATCACAGATGATGTACCTAACCCTCATTCGTGTCAAGGGATAACACCACTCTAGGATTTTGAAAAGACGTTTTTTTGCCTAAATATACTTTGGTGTCATAAACACAATATGCAATTGGTCCTGTAGCGATTTTTTTAATTTAAAGGTTCAATTATCGATTTCGCCGCAGCGCCTCGGAGCGCGCGCTCAGTTGCTCGTGCAACTTTAAACGCGTTTTTCTCGAAACCACTTTTTTCGATCTCGGAAGACGGATTACTCGACCATCTCTGCATGCGTCGATTTGAAATTTTGATAGCAGCTTCACAATCATATTCTTTATGGGAGTACGTAGCCGTTTTTTGATTAAATGTAAACTTCTTTTTATAAAGAACTTACTGCTTTTTTGGCAAAAAATCGATTTATTTCCTTCAAAGTGCGCTACTTTTGCAAAATTTGAAAGCAAATTTCTAGGTAGTCTCATAGCTAACAATATATAAATTATCATTTTTTTGGTTTTTGTTTCAGGTCTTATATTTTACGAGAAAACCGTTCTCCCGTGAAGCTATATGTAAAAAAAAACACGTTTTTCTAGATAGGCTGTATCGCCGCCATTTTGAGTTTGAGTTTGATATCTTTTCTCGCTTTTGCGTTTTTTTCCGAACCGTCATGAGGAAATTATGAATCGGCGGATATTTCGACGTTTGATGTCACGATCGGTCTGTCGTGAGGTTAGAAACTCATCCGATCACTTTCACCTCGTTGACCAATATATTACTATATATGTAGGTGCCCCTGCACCCCAGCGCCATCAGTTCGGACATTTTCGGGGACGCTTTTTTCAGCACCTTTGCATGGCCGCTGAACCTCCTGGTATCTAGGCTCCATGGTGCTTATCATATCGTGGCCGTTTCCATACCTGGATATAAGACCGTGCACACGACACCCCCATAGGAATGGGCAAGAAATATCGTTATATCAAAATATCGATATTTTTTCAGAAAAATATCGATATTGTCGATATATCAAATATCGATATTTAATTTTGTGTATCAAAAGCGATATTTTCATTTAAAACACATTCCTATATCCACTTAGGCATAGGCATTGCGTTGAAATTTTTCTTTCGATCTATGGTTCGATTTAATGTATCTGATGCAGTGTCGCTAACTGAGAGGTTGTTCCATTAAATCTACTGGTACACTTTTCTGTGCCGGGATTTGCTAACGTTTTCGCGACAGGTTTCGTTATCGTTAGCTAGCGACAGCCAATCGCATGCACGATCACACAAGAAAGGGAGCCTCTTATTGGCTGTCGCTAGCTAACGCTAAGGAAAACTGTCGTTACCGATGTACATAATCTCGCTACTGATGGCTGCCGGTTTTTTGGTGGCGAATAATTCGTGTGGAGAAGATGATTATGTTGATTTTTTTTTATTAAGAAATTATGTTATTTTGTATTTTTGTTGATATTACTACCTGTTATTAGAAGTGACTAAATAATGAATAGTGCTATCCTTATTATTTTCAACCAAATAAAGATCAATTACTTTATTTCCAGAAAATTTTGCCATACTTTTACATACATACATACTTTTACATCAATACTACGACAAATATTATACATTAAAATAAGATTTATGAAACTTGTAGTGATTACAGAAAGAAAATCCATATTTAGTGGTTTTCTGGTTATATTAAAAGTCACATTTAGCGGGTAGCCGGTCGAACAGTTTGCTACGCTGGTCTGAATGATAGTGTCCGCGCTTAGTGTAACAGTTGGTAACACTAGTCTGATGTTCTGATATACACGTAATGGGACCGTTACCGTTTTTTTCTTTCGAAGTTCTAAAAACAGTATTTGGTTACGCCCCGATTTTGTTGTGGGTTTTCCAAAATAACCATGTCTGCTATCTGGAAATTCTTTTTAAAAAAGGTGGCTCCGAACCTGTGTCCTGCAACTTGTATGGCAAAACCTATAAAACCTGCGGAAATACGACCAATTTGGCTACTCATCGCAAAATTAAGCATCATTTCGCCTATTTGCAATTGGCGAAAATAGCAAAATCCGTGTTGCCATTACCAACTCTATTAACATCAACAAATACACAACCGGCTTCTGCTAAAGACAATGTCGATTCAATTCCAGTATCTTCAAATATTTCAATGATGGAATTTATGGATGGTTCTCGGGTTGATGTAAGTATTACACATACATGATCATGATACGAAAGTATTATTAGGTTATTTATAAATTTTGTGTAGACTATATAAGAACTGACCTTTCGTCTTTGATTTTTTATTTTAGGTTGCTGTAGTCGTGTAGTAATAATAATGCTGAACAAATCACAGCCAATTCTGAGATGGCGATTTCTACTCAAGAAACTTTTGGTGCGAAAAAACCAAAGCAACCGGCCCTAACAGATTGTTTGGAGAGAAGTACAAGGTATGAAGGTACGGTAAGAGTTTTTGCGATTGAAGTAGGGATTTGCCAATAATATTTTGCTTTTATACGTAATTATTTCTAGTATTCTGTTATTGGCTTGGGGTTCTATTAAAGTATATCATAGAGTGAAAGATCAAATTTTAGTAATGCCCTTACTAATAGTTGTAAAAATATCAATAGTTTTAATATCACTAATTTATTCATTTTTTCTAAACTTTGTTATTTAATAATAATTTTAAGTAAGTACTTATGAACCAATTGTCAAAAAAATTCAGAAGGTGGACAAAGGCATTGTGACATTACACAAGCCTTGATCTATATGATCTGTAGGGATAATTTACCCTTCTCATGCGTAGTTTTTAACTTCTATTTTCATAATTTCATTAAAATTATATACACATTATTTTTGTTATTTTTTAATGTACTATATAAATATACCACTGTGCTAGAACTGATACTTGTATATATTTCCAATATCCACTTTCCACAATATCCACTTTTACTTGTATATATTTCCAATACCACTTAGTAGAGAGACGATATAGCACAACAAAGTCCGTTCTTTAAAATATCCTTAATGAAGCGAAGTTCGTCTCTTTTACAAGTGACATACTGACTCTTACCAATTCAACAAGGAGTTTCTTAGTACTGATGATTCACTTGCTTGACAACGTAGGTGGATTTTTTCGACTTCAAAACATAAGTCTATCAGCGCAAAGACTGTCTCAGGTATGCTTTTTTTTATATAAACAGATACTCTCTCAACAATTAGATTAACTGAATTCACCTCAATATCAATAAATAGCAGTTTTTAGACTATAATTATATCAAATATTTTCACATGATAGGTATTATTTTTGAGGCACATTCAGGACAGTACATAAAAGGATGTTGGGATGAAATTTGTGAAGAGTTTGACAAGGACAAAAATAAAATCGTATCTGTTACTACCGATGGCGATGCAAACATAGTGTTAGCGGTACGATTGTTTTTAGGAGATGAGAAGAGAATTCCTTGTATGGCGCATCTGCTAAATCTAATAGTCGATGGAGTGTTAAAAGAAAATCAGATGTTTTCAGCTGTTGCAGACCACGTCAAGAGCATTGTGACGTATTTTAAGCAATCGGTTAATACTATGGACCTATTAAGAGACCAGCAGGAAGCATCCGGAAACAAAGAAGGAAAAGTGTTGACTTTGATTCAAGCCGTCAACACAAGATGGAACTCCTGCTTTGACATGTTAGAGAGATTTATTTTATCAGCAGTTATAGCAAAAGTCTTGGTTATGAGAAGTCAGTCGAACCGAAATACGCCCGACATGGTTGCAATATCGCAGCTCAATGTGATAAGACACATTGTTGCCCTTCTTGGCTCTTTCAAACAAACCACCGAAGAGATTAGTGGTGCAAACTATGTGACTGCTAGCTTAGCCGTTCCTATTACCAAATTACTTCGACAAGAAATGGAACACGCAACCCCTTCAACCAATTTAGGAGTGTCGGTGAAAAATTCTTTACTCAAAGGAATCTCAGATAGACTAGCTCTTTTAGAATGAAACACTTTTCCTGCAATAGCTACCATATTGGACCCCCGGTTCAAGCGTACCCATTTTGATTCCCCACTTGCCGTGTCAGCTGCAATATCATAAATAAGCAATGAAATTCGCTCAGAACATAGTCGAAGAGGTCAACTTTCTCTTGAACTCAGAGCTACACATATAGCACAGGAAGACTCTGACGGTTTTTCAATTTGGTTCAGGCACGAAAAAATCTTATCGCAAAGCTCAATTACTCAAGAAATGCCAAGCTCTGGCTCCGTGCCTAACGAGCTCAAGCAATACCTGGATCAACCACATTTAGGACGAAAATCTGATCCTGTAAAGTTCCGGGTCGATAGCCGTTATTTTACGCCTGTATTGTCGGATATTTTCGGCGCGATAATATTGATACCTTTTGTTAATATGGATACGATATGTATCGATATTTTTCAACGCGTTGCCCATCCCTATACCCCTATATTGAGCGAACCTTGCGGCGTAAATCGGAATTTACGAACCTTGGACACTACCCAGGTAGCCTAAATGTCCAATTGACGCGGTTAAGTTACCATTTTCAGGTTATCGTTAAGACATTACCGCAAGATAACTACTCCACATCTTTCAAACGACATCCCGTTTAATGTTGTCGTGAATTTATCTTTTTATATCTTTTGGCGGTGAAAACGGATATCTGTAAGGTATCCAATTGATGACTATTTTCAGGTATCAAAAAGTTATCTGTCTGCTGTATCTAATTAAACGTTGTCCGAATGATATCCTACAGACTAGTCACATGAGATGTCTTTTTCATGATATCGTTCGGACATCGATAATATGCTGTCTTTTGACGTATTTGGAATTGGTGGGAGATAGTGAAAAGGCATCCAAATGTTGTCCGAAAGATGACACAACCGATCACTGTTTTACTCTCACCGGCTCGTGTATCTTTGTATATGGCACCATTATTCCGATCACCGAGGAGCAAAGTGCGAACATATAATTAATTTTAAAAAAGAAGAGGTGCTTGAACATATACTCGTGAGTATTTATGCCTCTAATATATTCTCCTATTTGCCTCTGTGAGCAGATATATATATATATATATATATATATATATATATATATATATTCTTTCTTTATATTCTAAGAGCTTTATATTCTATATTCTAAGACCTTATTTTTAAGGTTATTCAAGGGATCGTTCGAAGAACTCGGTTTTGTCTACAGTGGACTTGAAAATTGAAGTAAGTACACTTTCTTCTTCTGCTTTCTATATCAACGTATAATTTAATATTTTATTGTTTCAATATTTTGTAAAATCATTCTCTGTAAAGACGTCATCACACGTTGAATACAATTATATTCGTAATATTTGTTCATTATCTTTTTCAGATGTCGTACGAAGCTCATTCCGCGACGCCGAAGCCAAGGACATTGAAAATAGTGTCGTGGACTGGCTTTGCCATGGGGGCGACCGGCTAAAGGCTAGGCAACTGGCGGCTGACGGAAGGAGTCCCCGTAACGACGATGAAAAACCATGAATGTATTTTTTAGTAATATTAAATTACATTTCATTTTTAATTAACTAGCTAACATTTAATCGACGATCCCCTTTAAAACTGAAATAACACTATTTTATCTATCTCTTTATCAAAATCAACTTATTAATAGTCTAGAATATTCAATATAGCCCAATATTACCTATTATTGGTTATTACATGGTAAACATCGTTAAGGCGGCATATACATTTAGACAGGAAAAAGATAAGCAATATTGAGGGATTTTTAAAACTAGGAAATCATTATTCTACAATTATTAAACCTTAGGTATACTTTAATAGTATATTTAAGTATACCAAACCATTTTTTCTAATTAATTCATCATCATAATGGCGGAGCTGTGGCAGAGTGTTACAGCAAGGTCGCCGCGGGAGTTGCGAATCGGCGTGCAGTCTAGCATCCTGTAAACTTTGATTTGAAAAAAATTTCAAACATTTTTTGCAGTTAGAACACGTATAGTTTCTATGTGACGGTAATTAAAATTAAGAAAATGCAATTTTAAGAAAATGGCAAGCATTTATAAAAAAAATCAATATTTCACGCAACATTGATGTAAAATGTGGATTGAAAAAGTAGTTTCTTTTTCAATATTTCAAAAACAATTCCCATCAAGCAGAAGGTACCAATATTATCAATATTTCTATCAAGTTTCAACTCGATCAGCTTAATAGTTTTTGAGTAATCCTGCACGCCAATTTCGATAATGCAGTTTTGAGAAAAACGCATTTGAAGTTTATGCCCGCTCCGAATCCGAGCAGTGAGGCACAGCGTTGACGGGCTGTCGACGTTTGAAGTTTTTCGAATTTCGCTTTGAAACTTTGGGAAAATATTCTACATGTATAGTTCTATCGTTTAATGAAGAAAAAAAGAAGTCATTTTTTATCGTTGTAAATGAATATAACAAAAAATAGGTAATATCGGGCTATATTAAATATCGTAGACTAATACTAAGTTGGTTTTGATAAAGAAATGGGTCTATATATATAGCCATTCGATAGCACTTTTTGATACCGTTTGGATGTCGTTTTGTCAACTTTATGGATGCCTTTTGGACAACTTAGACGCCTGTGGCATCTTGGCATTCTCATGCCTTTAAAAGGATATCTTTTGGATATATCGATTTGATAACTTTACGCTAACGTACCGACGACCAATAAAAGTTAACGTCTGGTTGTCAATTTGTCAACCATTAAAAGTTGCCGTATAGTTAACTAATTGGATACAAATGAGTTATCCGTGAAGCGGTCATTAGTGATACTATTTGTAATTCAAACTGGTATCTTTTTGGATAACCAAAAGTTATCGATATCCGTTTTAGGATATCTTTCGGATACCATATAGATAACATTTTGCTACCTGGGTAACCCGGCCTATCCCCAACACCATCGTTTCAAGACTTGTTTGTAAGATCGTAGTTCAAACTTCGCCACCTTCGTTTCCAGATGCAGTGGCTGACGGTGATGATGTGTCTGTACGCGGGAGTCGCTAGCGGACGTACAGAGGAGGATCAGTCTTCCGGTTTGGGTGGGATGAACGGGATAATGTCAGTGTTGCCGGAGAGATGCTTCTATGAGGAGAGCTCCTCCTGCCCCTCGACAGCGAACGGCGCGTGTCCCTGCAAGCGGATCCTCCTGTCCCACAGCAGTCCCGACGCGAATGCGGTCCTGTGCTGCAATCTAGGTGCTCGAAGCTTCGAGTCTGGTCTCGCTTGCACCAGTGAGCACTCTTGTAATTTCTTTGCGCAATCACTTGAAGCATCAATGCTTAAGGGGGGAGATACCGTTAGGCGAGGAAAAAATGGCTGATTTTCATGATTTTTTCAAAAAGGAAAAATTTCTTCACCTTTTTTTAGACTCAGGGTATGTTTAATTACTACTTTTTACTACTACAAAAAATTGATGATTTTCATGATTTTTTTTTAAAGTAAAGATTTCTTCACAATTTTTTAGACTCAGGGTAATGTTTTATTACTACTTTTGGTTGTCATGTGATATATTTTTTTTATTAATCTTTAAAAATGACGGAGGTATGGTACGGTCTTGTAAACGGGTTGCGGCGGATGTTGTGAGACGACGTGAAATGTAGCGTCGCCAGGAGTAACCTGAAAAAAAACCGACAAAAATTTTTTTTTCATTTAGGCCATGTGTTACACCACCAAGCGGCCATGAGTGCAAGTGAAATAGCTGATTCGCAGAGTCCCAGTGTTCTCCGAGACGGCGGGTATTTCGGAAAAAAGAAAAAAAACTTCTTCCTCTTTGTTGAACGACAAATAACATGATTCTCTTCGTGTGCCCGAAATCTGATCCGTCTAGGAGAAAACTTAGCCGTAGGCTTTTTACCGACCGGAAGTGGTGCCATATAAACCAAGAAAGAGTGAGAAATTTTGATAAACGATAACATCGAACCTTTGAGACAAAAAGATTGAATTTTCCGACAAAAATGGCTACATTTAGCAATAAAAACTTTTTATTTTCAAGAACATTTAGGGTCATGGTTTCGACAACAAGGTTAGAAAGATTTATACCGAATTTTATCAGAATCGGCCGATTAGTTTTTTTTAGCTATACGTCATGCCAGATTGAAAATGCAGTTTAGAAGACCACGCCATACCTGCGCTATTTTTAACGACGAATAAAAAAAATACAATGTAACAGCCAAAAGTAGCAATAAAACATACCCTAAGTCGGTCGGCGACTCTCCGCGACAAGTGACAGACGTGCCGTGTGCGGTCGTCGTTTTTAAGAGGAGCAACTGAAGTTCAGGGGGCTGAGACGTAGAGTACGAAAGGTAAGAAGGAGAGTGCTTGAGCAGAGGATCCGGCAGAGATAGGGAAATATATCGGGAAACGCGGAAATAAGAGAAAAAGACGGGGGTTTAGTACAAGGGAAAAAGGGAGGTTAGGACGGAGGCAACGGTAGAAAGAGATGGAAGAACGAGGACCGGAAGGACGAAGCGCCACGGACGATGGGCGGCGAAGAGAGGAAGACGCAATCGCCGCGGAGGATCCGGCGGTAAAGAAGAGGAGAGGTAGACCTCCGGGCTCAGTCGGTATCAAAATACGTAACACGGCCAATACAAATAGCCTAGACAGATTCTTGGAAATAGGTAAGGCAAATAAGAATAAAAACGTGAAGGGGCGTGAGGAGACGGAATTGGACCTGGATGGTGAATTGGAAGAACTGGGAGTTGTAGAGGAGGAAGAAGTGTTCACGACTAAGTGCAAGTTGGCGGACTCACCGAGTTGCAAAGGGGGCGAGCGGGAAGGAAGGCGTTTAACGGAGGCACGGAACGCGGAGGAACAGAATCGGCCGAACGTCGAGGAACGAACAAACGGAACGGAACGGACGTGCGAAGAGGATGGGGAAAGCGTCATCAGCTGGGAAGCCGAGAAAAATCGAAAAACAACGAAACCGACGACAGGCTGCGCTTAAATGCAAACAGGGACGGCATGATCAGCTTGGGAAATGTTCAAGAACTATTGTACGAGTGGACCATTAAAAGTATGGGAAAGTGGGAAAAAAATAATGAAAAGAGATGAGAACGGTTATTGAAGAAGTAAAAGGAATCCTGGAAGAGAACGAAACTAAGAAGAAAGAGTTGGAGGACGAGCTAGTACAGATACAAGCAAAATTGTGGTTAGAGCAGTCTAAGTGGGAAGTTCAATGTATGAACCGGGATCTCAGGATAAATGCATTAGAAAGCCAAATCAAACACCTACGGAGAGAATTGTCACTAACTGAGCACCAGCGTCGGAATCAGAATAGCGAGCAGGAACTTCAGGAAGAGTCGACGGAAGAGAGCGAGGAAAATGGGAATTTACAAAAACAAAAAGGCAACGATTTAGAAGATCTAAGCGACCGAGAATTCGCAAAAACGGGAGACTTCGAGAATCATGACAGCGAGAGAACGGATATTACAGCAAGGAAGAGGGGGGAAGGCACACGGAAGAAACGACAAACAAGAGAAGGCGACCCAAGACCCGAAAAACTATCGATCGGCGAGTGGGAAAGAGAAAAAGAAGAAAGAAGGAACAGAAAAACGAACATCATAGTCAGAGGAATCAATCACTCGAGTCGTCGAATAAAGGAGGAGCTACGTGAAGAGGTCAGGGCCCAGACGGGAATTTGGCCGTATATTAAAAACTGGAGATGGATCGAGGAGGGCCTGCTGGTGAAACTGGGTTCGGAAAAAAATAAAGCAACCATAATGAAGAACAACTTCAGAGGAAGAGGAGGTAGACTAAAGATCACCGACGATTGGACGCAGAGGGAAAAGTTGGTGCAAGTCTGGATCGAGAAACAGGCAAGAGAGATGAGACAGGGGTGAAAATATGAAGACAGGCCACCTGAAAATTCAGATCAATGGCGAATGGAAAAAATGGAACGAGACTGAAGGAACGTGGGAAGAGGATAGGCGCAGACGATGGATAGCGGAAGAGGACAACGGAAGACAAGGGGGGTTTCGAAACAGACGAATCAACAATACGGACTGGAGATAGAGGAAGAGGACCTGCAAGTAGTATCATGGAACATTGCAGGGGCGTGGAAAATTCAGGAAGCATGGGAATGGCTGAAGAAAAACGATGTCATCGCGTTGCAAGAAACCTGGACGGAAGAGAAAGATGAAGTCTCACTATTTGGCAAACTCCATAAAGACTTTAAGTGGTTCACGAAAAGCGCGATACGGAAAAATAAAAAGGGTAGGGCCATAGGGGGACAGCTAGTCGGAATTCGAAAAAGTATTGCCGGAAATGTAAAGGTGGAGAAATGGAAAGAGGGTCTGATAATAAGAGGTGTGCAAGCGAGGAAAAACGGCGAAAACATGACAATAATAACGGTTTATAACAACTGCGACTTCCAAAACTTAAAAGCGGAATTGAAAAATGCGGTGAGCGAGGTGCACGAAAAAGATGAATGTGTTTTGATAATGGGGACTTAAATGCGAGGATTGGGACGGAGTCGGGTAAACTGAGGGAAGGACACGAAGATAGAGGACAAAGAAGTTCGAAAGACAAAAAACAAAATGCGGAAGGGAAAAAGTTGACTGATTTTTGCGATGAAAATGGGCTCCTAATCCTGGATGGTAGATGTGAGGGGAATTGGGAGGGGCGATTCACATTCGTGGGAGAAGGGGGGGGGGGAAGTCGGATCGGTAATCGACTATCTAATAGTGAGTGAAAGTAAGGACTTTGTAATTAAAAAAATGGAGATACAGGTGCGAATCGAATCGGACCATGTTCCCATAACCTTTAGTATCAGACGAGGGAAAGGGGAGGGAGTAGAGGTAGGGAAAACCAACGGCATTACTCCGAAAATAAACACTCAAATGAGAATGATATGGAAAAATGAACTAGCTGCAGAATTCGTGGAGAATTTTAGGATACACTGGCAGGGGAAAAAAGAAGCCGAAGGAGGAAAGGATAGATGGGATAGACTAATAGGAACCATTAAAACAACAGCACAAGACATTGGCATGTACAGGAAGATAGGCACAAAAAAACAGGGAGCTGGGGCCTTAAGCGAAGAAGTGAGAAAATATAGGAAAGCGGTTTGGGAGAGTCTGAAAAAATTTATAAAAAATGGAGAGGAAGATAAGCAAAAATTAAGGGAGGCGAGGAAAAAACTAAAGAAAATTTAAAAAGAGAAAAAAACTGAATTCTGGGGGAAAAATGGGCTGAAGTCGAAAACAGCAAGAATTTAGGGGAAATGTGGAAGGCAATTAAGCCATTTAGGCAAAAGGGAGTCAACTTAGGATGTCAGATCAGCGCTGAGGACTGGGTCGCATACTTTCAGGAGTTATTAGGAGGAGGGGAAACAGCGGAGGAATGAAGAGGTCAGAGGGGGAAGACAGGGAGAATGGAGACATCGATAACGACCTAATGAGGGCAAATAGAGCAATTAGCTGGAATGAAATGATAAAGACACTGGGAAAAATGAAGAACGGGAAAGCAGTGGGGGAAGACGGCGTAACAATCGAGTTCCTGAAAGGCATGCCAAAAAGAGAACTAAAAGAACTATACGAAATTTTGAACATTTTCTGGAAAAAAAACAGAGCTAGGAAAGGGTTGGGAAGTAGGGCGAATATTTCTGATCTACAAGGCCGGTGAAATAGACAAAACACACAATTACAGAGGGATAACCTTATTAAATACGGGTTACAAACTGTTAGCAAAGATCCTGACAGGATGACTCCGATGCTGGACAGAGGGAAAAAACATCTTAAAAGAGAGCCAGGCAGTCTTCCGAAGCAAAAGAGGGACGCGGGATCATGCCTTCGTGTTAAACGCTATAATAAATAAAAACCTAAAAAACAAGGGAAATAAATTATACGCAGCCTTCGTGGATTTCAAAGCAGCCTTCGACACGGTAAACAGGGAGTTGATGATACAGAAAATAAGAAAGTTAGGCATAACCGGCAAACTGATAAAAATGATTGAGAGGATTTATGAGGAAACAGTTAATGAAGTGATAACAGAAGAAGGATGCTCAGAACGCTTCCAAACCGTGAGAGGAGTCAGGCAGGGTTGCCCTCTGAGCCCGCTGCTTTTCAATATATTTATCGGGGATATGGATAATATATGGAGAAAAAGGAATGAGGGGGGAACAGTGGTTGGGGAAAGATATTTGGGTTAAAATTTGCGGATGACATTGTTTTAGTAGCGGACGAAGAGGGCGGATTGAGGCAGATGCTAGTTGAAATGGAGACATATGTCGAGAAGAATAAGTTAACGGTCATCATAAACAAAACAAAAATTATGATTTTTAGGAATGGAGGCCGAAAGCAAAAAGACAAGTGGGAATAAAATGGTAAGGAGCTGTCGATAGTTAAGGAATATAAATACTTGGGTATATGGTTCTCCACGGGGAACACATTCGAAAAACATACGAAAATTCTGGTAGGGAAAATCAACAAAGTGATAAACGCGACATGGGGAGTTTTTAAGCGAGCCAGAATTAGCAGCCTTAAAAGGAGATTATACCTGATGGAAGCGATAGTCAAAGGTGGAATGCTGTATGGATCCGAAATCTGGGGTTGGAGGAAGCGGGAACAGGTGGAAAAATTTCAGGCAAGGTATGTTAAAATGGCCTTGGGTGTTAGCAAAAATACCCCGAATTACATCTGGAGAATGGAAGCGGGTTGCAGGGGGATGGAACTAGAAACGTGGAAAAGAGCCGCACGATATCTGCTGGAAATAGTTAAGATGGAGGATGGCAGGTGGCCCAAAGCATGTCTCAAGGAGAAGGTGAAGGCAATATTAAATGGGAACTCGTCGAAATGGGGCAATGAGTTGGAAAAAGCGATGGAAAACATAGGAGGGGGCGGAATCTGGCGTGCCATAAGGAGTGGAAATATTAGAGAGGTAGAGGAAAAAATAAAAAGAGGCATAAAAGTAAAAACGGACCAAGAAATCCAGTATGATTGGAGCAAGATCGAGGCGTAGACATACTGCAAAGAATATAAAAATAGGAAAATAGGAAAAATATTGGGAAGATACGACAATTAGCGGCGAGATGAAAGAAACGTGGGCAAGGATGAGATGCGGGAGTGTGGTGAAAAATACGAAAAGGGTTACGCGGACAACAAATGCAGAATGTGCAATGAAGGAATCGAAAATTGGAGCCACATTTGTGAGTGCCCCGAAGTGAAGGGAAACATCAACCAGGCAATCGTGGCCGAAGTAAAACAATGGTTAGAGAACAACAAGGGGGAGGAAATCGATCAGAAAATAGAGGCGCAACTAAAATCGAAACCGGTAAAACAACTGTGTAACTACGTGAGGCAATTCGAGCGGCTTGGAAAGCAAGAGAATAGGAAGTAGGTTTAAGCATCCAACAAATTATACCAAATGTATGTAAACCTATGTAAGTGGAAATGGGAAGGGCCAGTATGGAAACACCCTTTAAGGGTATACACGGAAATAAATAATACTACTACTACAAACCCTAAGTCTAAAAAATGGTGAAGAAACCTTTCCTTTTTAAAAAAATAATGAAAATCAGCAAATTGTTTCCTCGCCTAAAGGTATCTTCCCACTTAAGGCCGTATTCTAGTGTAAACAGCCATTTTCATGGTTCTTTTTGGGGAATAAAATGCAGAGAAGCAGCTAAATCTACAGTGTTAGTATTACATAGTTATATTTATACATGTTTGAAGTAACATGTTAAATTTTTGAAAGCTTATTATTCGAAATTGTACATGATGTTTGATGTTGCGCGTTGTGATTGCGGCCATCCTTGCCACCTGAAACAAACCATTTTTTAAATTATTTTCTTCACTAAAGTGCTTATCGTTCGGACCTATAATAAAAAAAATTATGAAATGGTGCCGTTTGAAAAGGAGTAGGGTAAGCTGATATAGGAGTACGAAGGCGATAAGAGTACGCAGTTATGCTAATGACGAAACAGTTTGCTAATTGAAGCAAACTTCTGTTGTGTTTAGACCGCCTCACAGGTTTCTGACAAAAAAATCTGAAGTGAAATAAAACCGAAAACCTAGGTAAGTTTGATGTTTTGTTTGCAATTTCTTATTTATATTTGACATTTTCAAAGCATTACAAGTACGAAACACAATTTACATTCTTCAAAAACAACTATTAATTTCGTACGCCGGTTTACGAAGATTATTGGTCAAAATGAAAGTAATTTCGCATCTCATCAATAAATAGCAGTAACAGTAATGTTTGTTTAAAATGAGGCGGGATAAGAATACGCAGTGCTTGGGTGTGTAGGAGTACGCGCGTACTCTTATACGACTGTTGTTAATTTTTTTTACAAGTATACAAAATATACAAAAAGTATATATTCATATATATATATTTTATATATATAGATAGATTCGTTCATTCCAAATGTACAGCTTTCGCTTTTTACAATACCCCTTCTCTTTCCACTTTTTCATTACATGTTTTCTTAATTTAGCGCTACTTAAATACTACTTATGATCTAAATACTAAATAGTAATTGATCCCCCCCCCCCCTCTTTCTCTTTGCTTTTATTCCTCCTTTCCAGCTCTCCCCTTTTCTCCCCCTTTGCAACCTTGTGAGCGCCTTAAAATATTCGCAAATCCCCAGCACCGGTTCCCTCCTTAAAGTTTGTTTGGTCCACTCCTCTAACTTCTCGCCTTCCCTTCCTTCTCTCCAGTCATCTGCCCCCCTAACCCATTCTTCTCTTATCTCTCTTCTCGCCACCTCGCATTTCCACATGTGTGCCAAATTTTCGACTTCTTCTCCGCAAATTCCACATGATCAGCTGTCATATCCCCTTTTCCCAACTTTGCATACGTTTCAGCATCGCAGTCTAGCCCACTGCTCCTTCGTTTCCCCCCTATCTGTTTATCATCCCAATACTTCTCTCTCTCAATCCCTACGTTTGTATCGTTGTACCAGGAGCAGAAGGATGACCTATCCACTTTGATGCAGTCCCCTTGCACGTCCTGATCCTTTTCCCTGCTCACCCCCTCGCTCAGGCATCACTCGACCCTTTCCCTGCTCCCCACTCCTGACCACACCAGATCGATGACTCATCCATCACCTACTTCGCTCATCGCCTTGTTAAACTCCCTTCCCCACCTTGACGGATGCCCGTTTAAAACACTTCTGACTATTATGTAAATATATATATATAGTATATATTTTATATATATGGGACATTCCACGCCATTTCACCTAGCCCGTGACCCCGACCATTTTTGGTTTTCCTGATTTTTTTCTAAGATTGTAGCCCATGAAAGGAATATCCACACCAATTTTTCGATTTTTATCCCTTCTCTTTTAGGAGTTATAATATTCTAAAAAATGTCGATTTCTTTCTGAAAAAATATTTACTTCAGAAGACTTTTATCATTTTCATCTCCAATTGCTATTAATGATTTTGTAATTTCCAATTCGGCTTCGTGAGGCCTAAAACGGTTTATTTTTAATTTGTGCGGAATTGAACGAAAAAAAATTATTTTGAATAATATAACTTTTTTTCGTGAAATTCAGCACATATTAAAAATAAACCGTTTCAGGACTGACGAAGCCGAATTGGAAATCACAAAATCATTAATAGCATTATTGGAGATAAAAATGATAAAAGTCTTTCTGAAAAAAATATTTTTTCAGAAAGAAATCGACATTTTTTGGAAAATTATAACTCCTAAAAGAGAAGGGACCCCCGTGCGTACTCTTAAAAGCCCGTAAGACTGAGTGCTCGCAAATCCCGTTTCGTATTTAAAAAGTTTGTTATTTAAAAAAAATAAGGTTCCCAATTGTCGCTCATAATTTAAATAGAATACTAGATATTCTTTCAATTAAAACAAAATCTAACTCGTAAAATGTATTTGTTTGTTTTTTCACCGCTTTGAAGCTTAGGCGCGTACCCCTATACCAGCTTATCCTACTCTGATTTTTATAATAAAATTTTCACTGTTCGCGGCCTGGAAAAATGTAATTATAAAGCAATCAATAAGATGGATGGCCAAACGATAACCACATTCGTAAAGAATAGATTTTTTTTAAAGGGTTATTTCAGATGCCAAGGGCGGCCGCAATCACAATACCCGACGATAAAAAATTGTCGCAACATGATCTGCGTAACGTCGCACTTTCGAATAAAATGCTTTGAAATTTATTTAGATGTTGCTTCAAACATGTACAAATATAACTAAGAAATAATAACACTATAGATTTAACCGTTTCTGTAATTTAATTCCCAAAAAATTACCTTGGAAGTGGCTGTTCACATTCTAGTGTGAACAACCGTTTTCAAGGTGACTTTTTGGCCATATTCTAATGCGGCCTTAAGTGATGTGCAGTTATTCCATCTAGTCAAAGTGGCGATAACTCTATGCTCCATACCAATCTGTTGATGTAACGTAACCGAAATAATTTTCATAAAAAATTAGAGGGTTCCATATTGCAGGGGGGAGGGCTCAATGTCGTTTTGAGAGACCTGTCGGATAACCTCACAGTCGATGATGGGGTCGAGCAAAAAAAATTGCCAATTTTACATACAGCGGAAAATCCCTAGTGATTTTTTAGGGAAGACTTTGCATACATGTTATTTGAGATCCCCATCTGAAGCAGCAACTAGTAAAGTTTGATGCATATAGAGTGAAAACTGTAGAAAGGTGAGAGCCTGCAACGCACAGACGGTCATGAAGTTATAATCGTTCCTTGTTTGACTATGGAATCCTACAAAGTACTTTTACGATTTAACACCTTAAAGTATGAGCACCCAAGAAAATGTACTCTTCTTCATACAAGGGGACCTTGCCAGGTACGCAATCGATTTCGAGACGTCCTTTCAGGGTAGTGTAGGGTTCGATTCCAAGTGTCACCCCCTGCCACCGTTTACCCTGATGGACCCTCATTTTCGCGAAATCGACCAAACAAAATTTGTGTGATGATTTTTGAACCTCGAAAATAACAAGAATTTTTAAAGCGGCGCGTTAGCCTAGCGGTCTTCGGCTAGTACGCTGCTAGTTGTGGGAGCGAGTTCTACTACCGCGATTTTTTTTCCTCAATCGAAATGCTTGTAAAATGAAGTTTTATTTATCTACTTTAATTTAAATCCAACTTTTTTATATTGCGTTTAGAATTCTTACCCGCGTGATTGTAATCACCGTTTCAAAAATTTTGTATATCCAATTTTCTTTCTTATATTCTTGATCTAGTTTAAAATAATTGCTTGTTTTTTATTGTTCTTGTATATTTTCTTTGTTTAAATTATTTTTCTTCTATAATTTGATATTTTCGTCTGTGTTAATAGAATTATTATTTTATTTACGCTTTTCATCTGAATTTTGGTTTTCTACGATTCCTTTTTTTGTTTACACCGTGTTTAAACTCTGTTTTTCAATTCCTCATATTAACAATAATAGAAGTTAATAGAAACAATTAAAAAAGCGAGCAATAATTACAAACTAGACGAAGAATATAAGAAAAAAATTGGATATACAAAATTTTGGAAACAGTGATTACAATCACGCGGGCAAGGATTTTAAACGGAATATAAAAAAGTTGGATTTAAATTAATGTAAATAAATAAAAATAACGTTAACAAGCATTTTGATGGAAAAAAATAGCGGTAGCAGGACTCAAACCCACGAATCCAAAACCAGCAGCGTACTAGCCGAAGACCGCTAGGCTAACGCGCCGCTTCAAAAATTCTTGTTATTTTCGAGGTTCAAAAATCGTCAGACAAATTTTGTTTGGTCGATTTCGCAAAAACGAGGGCCCACCAGGGTGAAGGGTGGCAGGGGGTAACACTTGGGACCGAACCCTTACACTACCCTAAAAGGACGTCCCGAAATCGATTACGGGCCTGGCAAAGTCCCCTTGTTAGTGCTCATTTAAGTGCTCAGTGAAGAATGTTCTATAGGATCCATGCATGCAAATACAGACACCTGCATACCGAAAGCGAATTTATATTTATCACGAACAATATTTAGTCTATTAAAACAATAAGCCAAGTGCAATTCGTTGCCGAACCTCGAAATCCTTCAGACTTTCCGGCGAACGTCTCGTACCTTCACATAAGGAACACGACTTTGGATACCTTCAACGCGAGCGAGGTGAGATGGCGCAGGCTAAAGACCCTCTCGATCACGGACGGTCGTATAAGTCGTATAAGGGGACAATTCCTGAGGATGACACCGACGCACTGTGTCAATCTTTCCAACAACGGCCTCCTGGAGGTCGAGAACAACTCGTTCATAAGGCTGGCGCAGCTCGCGACTCTCGACCTCTCCTACAACAACATCACTCACCTGCCCGCGCTAAACAGCATGAACGGCCGTGAATTCTGGCTCGACATTTCTGGTGAGTAATCACTCGCGTGCCTTTTCGATCATTTTTTTTTAACTAGGGTAAAACAAACCACCGCTTCGAGTGTCCCACATTCCGGAGCCTAATATAAACGCTACTAACGGCTCTTTAAGGCAGTCGTCTAGTATAAAGATAGAGAAACGCAGTCAATCATTGAAAATTTTCTTCTCGAAAACCATCAAACATAGGACATTTCGGGTTTTTGTGGTTTATTAAGGGGGTGTACACAAATTACGTAACGCCAAATTTCCCAATTTTTGACCCCCCGCTCCCTCCACGGAACGAGACCGTAACGGCTGGTCGGAACCCCCCCTCTGTTCCGTTACGTAACAGGTGCTTTATCGTCAATAATTCAGGGTGTCTAATCTTGACCAGAACTGAAATTTCATGACATTTAAGGATTTTTAAGGCAAGGAATGGGGATTTTTTCATGACTCTTAGTATGACTTTCTGGAATAGAAGTATACTTTATATTTCTACAGTGCGACCAATTTTCTGAATTTTCATATTTTTATTTTGCTCTTTGAAACACACGTGTGTTGTATGCCAATAAAAAGTATACGGAATAAACGAAAAGTCACCAATCTGTACAATTCCATATGTAGTAAAAAAATGTGAGACAAACATCATTTCAAGATTGCTGTCAAGAAATATATTTTGGGAACATCAAGGAAAATATTACATACGCTAGGAACTTTGAGTAATATCATTCAGTCGCTTTACACGACTAACAAAGAAAAACTAATATATTGAGATAACGCATCATTTTCTTTTACTTTTTTCTATTTTATTTTCTAGCGATTCGATATTCGCTTCTCTATCGACAAGTATCACAACGTTAGTACATATTGTATATAGACTCAACGATAATTTAATATTTTATGATTAAAAAAAAGTTGTTCCATGAGACTAGAGCTTTTGAAGCAAATCACAGATACAAATAAAACACCTAGTTTACAGATAAAGAAAACAGCATGACTTAACGTAATGAACTTAGTGCTTCAAATTTTCTATTTTTTCATCGAACTGTGCCGCGCGTTTAAACGCGTCACTCATCAGCTTTTCCCTCTCGCCTTTTAATTCCTTAAGGATTTTTGCTTGCGATTTCTTTTCAGCGGCAGATTTTTGAGCTTCTTCTTGGGATTTTTTATTCGCAGCGAGGCTTCTCTATACCACGATGCCGAATTGCGCGCAGCATGTATAAAAGGTTTTGTAACGATGAAATTCTTCAAACCTCCGCGGACAAGAACACCATCGTAAATCAGTCTTTGAGCAATAAGAGACCTCTCCGTCTGATTTTCAACTATGCACTCTTTATTAATAGAAAAACCTCTCTCGAGAGTCGAGTTGCCATGGGATAGAATCATTACTTTTTTAATGAATGCCAACAAACAAGAATAATTCTCTGATCCATGTGAGTCAATTAGACTTAACCAGAAGTGATCCAAACGAGTCGTGTTTCTTCGGAAATCCTTAAACGCCTGCATAGTACTCCCCAAGCGCAGAAGTCTTTTGTACTCCGTAGCTACTTGATCGGCTTGTACACCTGTTATTTGTCGGGCTTCAACAAATTTTTTCAAGGCAATTTCTAACCTTTCACTGGCAAGTTGAGTTTCAAGAGCTGTCGCAGGGTTGAAGCAAGAAATTCCTTTCACAATGGAGAATTTCAATGGTGACCGGTCCATTAATTTCTTCACGAAAGACTTCAGACATTGACGACAATGTTCCTTGAACTGACAAATTTCAAGTGCAGTGACACTTTTTATAACACGGAGCGCTGCTTTTGTTGCAAATCCGATGTCAGTTTGTTTCGCGGTCAAGAGATTATGCTGCTTGTCCAGGTCGATGCTACTTATACTCTTCGCGCTCAAGATATCTGATTTAATAAATCTCGCCATTTCATCATGTAGAAGAAGTTGCAAGGTATCGTACAGAAATGGGACCAGTGGGTAATCCGATTGAAATTCTCGAAGAAAAGGCTCAACTCTTCCCGCCAAAGATTCGAAAAATGCCAGTTTTGCATCTAAAAATTTATCTTTCAACGTGTCCGAAACCGTCTGAAAACTGTTACAACGCGGCACCTTCCCGTTTTGAACGACTTTAGACACATACGTCTGCACATGGGGCAAAATTTCACGAGCTCTTTTGATTACTGGTACGTTTTCAAGCCATCGGATAGCACAAAACTTCTTTGGAAATTTGTCTGATCCTGAGGCAGCAGTATAGTCACCTCTACGGGCAGGAACATCTTTAAATAAATTATACAAGGCTCGCAGGAACGGGATGATATTCCAATCGGTTGATGTCAATCCAGTTTTGATAGCCCCGTGTAGAGTATGCAATCCGCATGTGCCTAAATCGAGCAACGTTGTATCAGTCAAGGTCGCGTTCAAATCTGCCTGCAGGTCTCTGTGAAATTTCAAGTTAACGTTCGGACCGTCCATGGATATTTGTAGGATCTTGCAGAGCAAAGTTGGTGACACACTCTTCTTGAATGCTTCGAGCAGGTGAACCGCATCAGCTTTGTTTAAAAACGCAGAGGTCAGATATCGAGTCGACACTTCCGATTTTTCTATATTCCAGAATCGAACTCCTATATCCATCTGGTTTTTTCCACTAACCTTGTTCAAGCTCTCATCGAAACCGATAACAATGTGGTCAATGTGTTCAAGTAATGCATTAAGCTCGTTTTGGAAACATGTTGGCAAACCGTAAACAATGATATACGATGCTTTCGACTTGCTCAGCTTTACATCCGAAAGAATTGCACTATCTGGAAATGCAGTTTTCATGATTGATAGATCTTCTTCAATATCGCGGAGCGATTTATGTCTCATGACTGCTTCCAGACATAGAAGTATCTCTGCTTTCGTAACTTCTTCTTTCATTCGATAGTGAGTCAATTTGTCCAGTTTTGTCGTTTGTACAGTTTTTGGAATAACCACAGAGATGTCATCATTCCGTACTTCCACAAGCTCATTTTGCTTAATATTTTTAGCTTGATTGGTCTTGTTATCCGCTGTAAAGTATGCAGCAAGTTGGTTCTTCGAAGCTTTTGTAAAATCTTGATGTTTTTGTTCTTTTGAGTGAACTACGAGAGCAGATTTTCCCATATTGCTCAAGGAGAACGGTGACTTGCATAGAATACAATATGCAGCGTGATCATTTTTCTCGACTCGCTTGAGCCACGATGAAAAATCGGTGTCCGAAAGCCAGCTATCTTGAAATTTGCACTGTTTCCGCTTCACCATGATTGTCCTATGAGCAGAACATTACAATTTTACAATTACAACTTTATTGGTAGTCATTATTATAAGAATTAAATTAAATAAATATGGAAGGAGATTATATAATTCTGAGATGATACATTTTAAATGTGTCGTAATTTATTTTTAAATGTTTTCATTTATTTGATAAAAAATCCATGGTCAATCATATAAAGATTTTTTTCGTTAAAAAAGTTTTTTTTTTGTGCGGATTATAATACCAGTGCATTAGAAATATTCCAAAATACACGAACTTGTTGTCAACAATCTTTTGAAAAAGTGGCAAAAAATTATATACTAACAGATTGAATAACAAATCGGTTCGTTATTACAACGATAAGTTGTTTATCATTACCCGTTTGCAGCCCGTGACGAACTTGCACACCGATGCCGCCGATGACTTTGTTGTTAACTAGTGCGAGACCATAAACCGTTCAGATGTGGTCGCGTTTCATAAAAAAGTATTTTAAAAAATCAACATTAGTCACTGACTTGAAACATTAATCCCACTGTACGAGAAGTGACGAAATTATTGAGCATGCGATACAGAATATTCTTGAGGTCGAACATAACCCCAATTTGATAAAAACATTCTTTCTCGTTGAATTCCTTACTTTCGACTGATAATTCCGAAAATGTACGTTCTTAGGTTGAAATGATAAGAATTTTATACAGAAATAATATAATATAATGATCCATTTATATGTATAATTAATACTTACCAAGATATCGCGAAACACAAGAAAAACACACCGGCCGGTGTAAACGGGCGATCGTAGGCTACGCGCACATAACATGTAAAACTGCCGAAACGAAATCATAAACGCACGGGCCCGCGCCATATTAGTATGCTTTTGTTTTTATTCAAAATCGAGACTTGAGCGCACTCTATCCGAATAGAGTATCGAAATACCGTAGATTGTCGTCAAACCGCGAAAATTTGAAATTATTTTGGATAAATTAAGGTAGTACCTCCTAACAGAAGTAGTACCTCCTAACAGAAGAGTTGAATTAAGAAATGGTTGAAATTTGACATATATGGTATTCAATACATTATCCAAACATCTGTGCAATTTGAATAAGTTTGACCACCCCAAACCTGAGATATTTACACTTGAAGTTGGCTTGGTTTACACACAACAAATGCGTTATGATTGGCAAACAGAGCATCATTAATTTTACCGTCAAAACTAAAATTAAGAAATTGATAAAAAACGAGGATAAGCTAGAGTAAGATATCACGAATAATGTGAAAAAAAATGAGAATGATTCACCATCTAGTTTCCAAGATATAACCATGAAAAGCCCTCACAATTTTGGTGCAAAGCCTGGCAAAGCCTGGAAAAAAACAATTGGGGCAAAGCCTGGACAGTCCCGGCAAAAAGTTTAGTGGCAATGGTAGATTAAAAACACAATACAAAATATATTTTACGGCAATAAATGATATCCATCGTATTATCTACTAGTACCGAGTCAATATTGCGTAGTTTTTAATTTTATTTATTACTATTTAAACCAATTATCAATCTTTTAAACATGAACATGGTATGTAAACTTTTGGTTGAGATTTTCGCAGAGGAACTACCTTAATACAAAAATCGCCCATAATAATGAGCGCTGCAGAGATCTTTGAAAAAATCAGGTAGACTGGTAATTTTTCATGACATTTCATGACTTTTTCAGGGTCGAGTGTAATTTCATGACATTTAAGATTTTTCATGACTTTTCAGGTCAGTAGACACCCTGATAATTGCAATTTTTTATAGACATAACTAATTATGAAAGGATCAGGTTTATACTCATTTTATGAAGTATATATTCATCTAGTTTTATAGCAATTTTTATGAAAGAATCTTTAAAATGATCCCAGATATATGCCTTCATTTGATGACGAAAAAAGAAATTCTCTTCATTGTCCCATCGATATGTTTATAGAAGGTTATCTGTAAATAAAAACTCGAAATTTATTGATATCTATATAAATGTAGCTATCGATCTTTCATTTTGTTGTTTTTTTTACAAAATGCCGACAGTTTGGGCATTTTTTTCGATTTTCAAGGCCCTTTTTTGTATTCAAGTAATCTTTAAAAATAGTAATTATCAAAATTTATGAAATCGGCTACGTACAACCTTAGTCACTGCGATTACAACAATGTCAAACAAAAAAATTGAAAATCGGTTCATAAGTTTTTGAGAATTCGCTGGGACAAGGTCGAAAAAAGTAGTTTTAAGAAAAATAAGTTCAAAGTTTTCGTTCCGTTTTTCTTGATATAAAGTTGTTTTTTCTGAAATATTGATACTTACATTAAAGTATCTGGTCGCGGGGGATATGACGGTTCTTCATCTTCATTATAATTCACAAAATAATAAGAGCCTGCACTTTATCTATGCAGTTCTAAAATCGTGACGTAACGCAAACCTTGACCCCCCCCTCCCCCCACGTACGTAGACCGTAACGCCTGGTCAGACCCCCCGCCCCACAATCATGTTACGTAATTAGCGTACGCCCCCAAACAAGAAATGAAGAACACATACGTTTTTACAGGTTGAAAAATGTTAGTTATTAACAAAGTTACATATTAATATGGCTAAAAATGTTAGTTATGGCTAGGGGGACTTCCGGTTGGAACGGTAAAGGCTGGACGGGTGGCGAGTAAGCGAAGATTTATATTAGCAGATAGAGTGGTTGAGAGTGAGGAAAAAAGCAGCAAAGTGAAGTAGGGCAGGAGGTAAGGCCCAGGAACCACCTGAGATAATAAAAAAAGGATGTAGACGAGTGTGGGACACAGGGAAAGTGGAGAAATAGAGACTCGAGAAAGTGAGGTTAGAATGGAGAAAAGTGAAGGAGGGGAAATAAGCGGGAATGGCGAGGAGCGGCAGCGCCGCGGCGAGTTGGGAAACCCGGAGAAGAAAACGGCCGTTGTGACAGGGTCGGGCACCCGGGCTCGGGAAAGAAAAAGAGAGGACGCCCACTGCTAAGCAAAAAAGCGGAGGGAAATAGGGACGTTAGAGAGTTTTTCGACGTCGGGTTGGCGGTAGCGAGGGCAAAGGTGCTGCATACACCGCCAACGCCACCAGCGCCACCACAAGGAGGCGCTATCGCGGAGTTACAGGCAGGAAATCGACGAAGAAGGACATGGTCGACTGGAACGAGAATATTGTGGACGAGGAAGTCGCAAGTGGAAGTGAAGGGGAAAGCGACGTTGAACAGGAGGAAGAGAAAAGTGAGGGCAATGCCGAGGGAGAGCAATCGAACCCGGAGGACACGACGGTTGAGGAAGGGCAGTGGGAGGAGGGGGAGCAAGTCCCGGTGACAACAGAGGGGAAAGTGTAATCGAAATGAAAAGAAGTGAGAGCGAACAAAAAACGACGTTGGAGGATATAAGACGGGCCATCCGAAAGGCGGAGAGAAAAGGGGTCAATTGTGCGAGAATTTGATCGGAAAAATTAGGGAGGAGATTGCGCCCCTACCGTGCCGGTGCGAAAAGATGAACGTAATCATCAGGGGTCTGCTAGCGGAAGCGGAACAATGGAGATTCCTGAGATACAAGGACAAAGCGATCTGGGATGAGGAAAAGGAGCAACTGCAGCTGGAGGTAAGGAGGCTGCGGCGAAAAGTTGAAAGCAGAGAGCGTCAAGGAGGGAACGTGAACAGGCAGACGATCGACCTGGCGGAGGAACGGAAGTCGGCAGACGACGAGTTCGAAGGAGAAGAGCCACGGCTGATCCAAAAGCAGCACGGGGCCATGGAAATATGCTCTCCAACTTGAGGCAGCGAGACGAGCAATCGAGGATGGAGACAAATCTGCCAGAGAGGACAGCCCCATATGAACCGAGCATCGGACGAGACAGAAATCGGAGTGGAAGTAAACGGCGGGAGCACGGGACACGGGACGCCACGCGAGGAAGGCGAGGCAAGCAGAGGAGAACCAGGCGGATCGGCGAGCAGAGAAAAGAAACCGACGGAGGGGGAGAGTGGAGACTCCAAAGAGGGCGACGACACAGCGGCAGGGTGACGCGAAAGCCGGTGGCGCTAAGCGAAGAAGAATGATATTGAGAAGCGCAGGAGAGAAATAGAAGAACGTGCAATATAGTAATAAGAGGGATAAATACGGCCGGGAATGAGCGGGTAGTAGCGCGGGAGATTAAAAATCGAAATGTATGCTGGGACACATAGTAGAAGTGAAACTTCAACGGACAAGTGAAAAAACGAATCGCAACGGTCAAGTGGAAAAACGAATGGCAACGGACAAGTGGAAAAACAAATCGCAACGGAGAAGTGGAAAAACGAATGGCAACGGACAAGCGGAAAAAACGAATTACAACGGGAAAGTGGCAAAACGAATCGGAACAAAATTTTAACTTAAAGTTTTACGGGCAGGTTTTCAAATTGGACAAGTACATTAACAATCTGCCCGTAAAACTTCAAGTTAAAATTTTGTTGCGATTCGTTTTGCCACTTGTCCGTTGCGATTCGTTTTTCCACTTGTCCGTTGCCATTCGTTTTTCCACTTGTCCGTTGCGATTCGTTTTTGCGCTTGTCCGTTGCCATTCATTTTTCCACTTGTCCGTTGCGATTCGTTTTTCCAGTTGTCCGTCGAAGTTTCACTTCTACTATGTGTCCCAGCACACATTTCGATTTTGTCGCAGGTTTACTGCAAATTGTGATTTGGTTAGGTTAGGTACATTTTAATGAATGCAATTTTTATTTAAACATATTTTATTTTATCAAACAAAAAAACTGAATTCAATCCGGAACCCAAAAAAACATCCATAGTCTACTCTAAAATTATACACATACAAAGGAACATTAACAAATGCACATCTTTCGTCATCAATCTTCATTCGGCTCATCTGTGTTATAATCAATGAAAGATACAATCGGCTTATGGTAACTAAAATATGATATAAAAACTTGAGATTCCAATCTATTAATAAATCTTGCAAAAACGGCATCGAGTGTTGTCCCATGTCGAGTTGTAGGTTCTCGTGGGTCGTTGCTTTAAATCTAACAATAGTTTTTCTTGTAAAAAATCTACTAACACTCTTGACTCGTCCGAAGCAAAGTTAACATTAAAATCTCCACTCAAAATCATTGGGTGTTCGTGTAATTTTTTCCCTAACGCAGCTGAACCCATCGGGGTATAGGCTAGCAATGACTGATGTATAAAATCTATGATGTCCGGCACTCTAGAGTGAGGCGGAAAGTAAACTACTATTAACACTATTTCTTGTCCATTCTCTAGTTTGCATTGAGCTGCACATATATCGCCTACTGCTCCATGTGAGACCGTAACAGTGTTCAAATTACGTAATGTTATGTCCAAGTTGTTTTTAAAAACTTTCGCAGTATCATTACAATTCTGATATATTGCTACACCCCCTGCACGACTATTTTCACGCTTTAAATGAACAATGCAATTAAAATTGAGAATATCCAATGGAGAATAACCATTGGAATATCCAATGGTCAAAAGCGAGAAACCCTTTCGTTTTCTTATGAACTCGCTTAAAACTTGTGTCACCGTTTCTAACCGATTTAGAGCTAATCTTCTAAATTCTCTTTGTAAATCTTCCATGCCAGCTGATGTGTGACGTCCATGATAAAACGTTCGATCATTATTGTTTTTTTGGTACAATGAAGAGACCTTCAATTGAAGTTACTCGAGACAAAGCAACGTATAACAATGATTGGGAATGTGATTTTTCATATTCATAAACAACATGGAATGCCTTGACAAATTGTTTATGTGCTAATTTATTTCGGACGAACCCTGCGTATGGTAAATTAGAGGCCGCTCGTGGAATCACGGCTGTGATGACCCTGGAAACCTGCCCCGTACTCGGCCCCACTACTTGACTTTGAAGTTGTCCTCTCGATTCCATCTCACTAACGCGCCTTGCCAGTCTAGCCTTTGATTGTCGCTGGGCTGCTGATTGGGCTTGTTTTTTCGCCGGTCCGTGGGCTTTTTTCCGAGCCCGATAGTCTCGCTGCCTCTCAGCGAGCGTCTTCCCCATTTTAAACTCCGGTCAGTTTAATTTACTGTTAAAAAACAGATTTAAAAAAATCGTTAAATAAAAAATATTAAAAATATATTTAAAAAAATATATTTAAACAAAATTATGTAAACAATAAATATATATGTACTTAAACACCGCGGAGAATACCAACGGAGCAGATGTAACACCTCTATATATATATATATATATGTTGTGTCTGTTAGTGTAATACGCTACACACGCACCGACCATTTTTTCCGTCAACACTTTTGTCGTTCGTTGTCGTTCACTTTTGTTGTGACTTTCAAAAAACTGAACCGTCGGCAAAGTTTTCTTGTTATTAATTTGTTTCCTTAACAAACTCTCTATTTATTTATTTATTAATACGTTTTTTACACAGACCGCAAAAAGAGGCAATGATGCCCAGCCATGTGGAGACCGGAGGTAAGAAAACAACAGCTGAGCACACGCCGCCGGGACTCTAGCGGAGACATATTACATGTAGAGCATCTGCTCAGCTGTCCCTCCTATCGCCGCTCTCCGCGCGGCTGTGGATTATATCCATCGAATACAGCCGTTGCCCTCTCGCCACCGCCGCCAGCCTTTCTCTCCCTCCGCCTCTGCGGCCGCTCACCGCGCGATATATCGTCTACCCCCTCCACGCGGCCGTAACGCTTTTTCGTGACAGAAAAAATCCTAATGCCCCCCGGCTATATAGAAGTTTCACTTCAAAAAGTAGTGTGGGCAAAAATGGGGATTACTCCACACATCAAGAGGGTGTGGTGCACGGGGGGAGGAACGGTGGTCGCGTTAGCGTCTAAGGACAACAAAACAGTTATCATGAGAAGAAGGGGGGAGTTGCGGTGCACCGGAATCTGGATGGGGGACGACCTAACGGCGCGACCGTTACGGAATGGATGAAAAAGGAAGCGGCAGAGAATAGGCGTGCGGGGAAGACCGTGGGTTTGGGTCACATGAAAATGTTCGTGGATGGGGCCTGGTGGTACTGAGTCGAGAGAGGGGGCAAAATGGAGAGAGTGCTGTTTCAGAGGGGGCGGGGGCGAAAGAATTGAAAGAGCTGAGGGGACTATATAGTCCAGTCAAAAGTGGCCAAAGTCGAAAATTTTTGCGACCGCTTAGTGAAACACGTATTCCTATGTTAATCGACCCGGGGAATCCGAATTTCTAGGAATTTTAACTATTAACAGTGAAGAAAGGGGTTAAATACCCAAAAATATGCATTATTTCGAAAACAAAGAGGAAATCGCAAAAAAGTTTCGAACAAAAGTTGTAGAGGGGAAGATTTTACCCAGTAGGTGTATATGATGTTTTTTCTCTATCTCCAATAGTTTAGCCGTAAAATTGAAAAACAAATTCACACCAATACTATCAACGCGCGAGGCACACGGACGTGACGAAATCGAGAGGTATGAGCATCGCTGGTACGTCCTCTCTCTTTCGCTCTCGCACGGCCGCGACCGCGCTTCGTTCGGGGGTCCCCGACGTTCGATCGGGTATTTTCGGCAGCCCAGAGGTACGTCCGCGGCTTCCCCTCTTGCCGGCACGGCGCGCCAACCTGCAGCTCGGTTCGAGCTGCAGAGTCGCCGGGACCAATCGGGTGTTTTCGCGGGGGTTAGATAGGGCATTTAAAAAGATAAATCCGTTACCTGCTAATATTTCGTACACTGAAATAAAAAGAGTGAGAATAGAGCATTTCGTTGAAACGACGTACAGAAAAGTACCTTTTTTAAAGGGCAAGCTGTATTATTGAAAACGCCTATATGGAAAGGATGGTTATGAGAAATTTTGTTTAATAATGATTTTAACATAATTTGTTTTCTTTGTGTATAAAGTTTTTAATACAGTAAAGACATAAGATTGAATGATAGAAACTCTAAATTCTAATATTGATAATATAATTTGTGTTAAAATGATAACGTATCATAAAATTATTATTAATGAAAAAGCTGATTCTTTTATTAAAGTTAAAAGTAAATATCCTGCAAATATATTTGCTGTTCATCGAATTTATCAAGTTAAAGGACAAATAATATTTCTAGTTGTTTCAATTAAAACTATAAAAGGTATTAAAAGAAAGGGGGTCTTTTGGGGGATTACATGCGCAAATGCAAAGTTTGTATTGTTTAATGAAAGGAAAATTATTAAACTAAATCAAAATGGGAGGGCAATAACAATTGAAAAAATTAAATGTCTTGAACTTGTAAAAATATATGGGACTTGTGAAAAAATATATAAAACTATTTCTTAAAATTAATATAAATAAAATAGTCAAATCAATTATATCAAAACAAATAAATTTGTTCATTAAATAATTTTTAATTCTTTGAATAAAGTTGTTGAAATAAAATTTGTTTAATTAATCGAGAATCAACTATTCGGAATAATGTTTGAATAATAACAAAATTTGAATAGAAGAAATTCAATTTAAATCAACCATTGAATTGGTACTAGAATAAAAAATAGAAAATAAATTTCTTATTATTTTAAGATACATTTTTTCTAATTTTTATTATTATACGAATTAATATTTTTTTCAATCTAAATAAAATTATATTCAAAGTTAATCAATTGTATAGTGATACTTGTGGAATATAAAAAATATTAATTTTAATTATTTAAAAATTACATTTTAATGTTATATTTTAACTCATTTCTTTCATTAGAGGTAATTTTAATTACTATATTTTGATTTAAGAGATCATAACTTTAAATTCAGTCATCCAATGAAAATGGATAAGAAATTCATTGTATAAAATTTTCATGATTAGTTCTTTCAATTGCAATAGGTATAAATCTATGAGTTATACCACACATTCATTTTCACACCTAATGATGGAACAGTTCAGGAATGAATTACATCTGAAGAATTAATTAATATACGAATTTGATTTTTATTTGGAATAATTATATTATTATCAACATCTAATAAACGGAAATTATTTATGTTCATATCACTTTAGTTTTAAGGCTTTCACGGCTCTTTATGTAATGAGAAGAGTATGTGGCTTCCGGATGGAGGCCGTGTTGAGGATCAGCGTTGTGCCGACGTTTCGCAAACGTTACAGTCTGCATCATCAGGGCTGAGAGCTCCGATACTGAAGCTCTCGTGTCTCAGGTATTCCTTATATAGTTGCAGTCATCGTTCCAGATCGCTGCACCAGCCAATCAGATGTTTTAATTGATCAGCTGGTCAATTAAAAAACCGGGAGGACGCCCGAGTCGAAATTTTCAGCCTATTTTGCCCCTCGAGATCCTCACAGTGGTAGGAGATAAAGGCAGTAAAGTAGCTTCGTATTCAATATAAAATGAGCTCCTACTTAGGGCCTAGAACGGGAACAAATTTCCCTTTTCTCCACTAGCAGGCGCTAAGGAGGACGTCGATTGGCACACGTATACACGCACACGCATACACTCTATTACGCACATAGAGATACATATGCCTGAATACGCGCATGCGTAGACACACGTATATACTCGTGCACATGCACGCCTAAGCATACACCAACGCACGTATACTAGTACCTATACGTATGCATGCGTGCCTGCTATGGGCATCCGCGTATACGTGCATACGTGAGGGCAATTCCTATCAAAAATATTGTAACTGTTTGCCCAAGATCCATTTCTTCCACTTTGGAGAGTTGCTGGAGCTGCAGGGGCAAGTTTGAAGCGAATGCGAAAGGTTCGCTGGGTGGAGATAATGGAAAGGCCATTGGAAAGGTGAGCCTCTACGTCGAACGCGCGGTCCTACCTAGTCCAACGCATGATGGTTACTGAAAACTATCAGACGCTCTCTTTCGAATGCGACCATCCCCACCCTCGTTTCGTCGAAACAGCCAAATGCGCGATAGGTCCAAACGCAATCAAAAGAGGAGCTGCAACGACTTTCGGTAGGTTAGGTAGGAGTATAAGGGCCTATGTAGGAGGTAAGCAGCAAAGGGAGAGCATGTTAGGGCCCGTAGTAGGACTTCTAGTAGCAAAAGAGGCGCTGCAACGACTTCAGCTAGGTTAGGTAGGAGTATAAGGGCCTATGCAGGAGGTGAGCAGCAAAGAAAGAGCATGTTAGGAGCCCATAGTAGGACTTTTAGCAGTAAACAGACTCAAGTGAGGCTGACATAGGATCAAAGGCCTTTGAAATAGGCTGAAAATTTCGACTCGGGCGGTGTGCCAAATAGGATTGACGTGATATCCTCCATCTCTGTTTAGATTGTCCGGACCCGAGTCGAAATTTTCAGCCTATTTTGACCCTCCAGATCCTCACAGTGGTAGGAGATAAAGGCAGTAAAATAGCTTCGTATTCAATATAAAATGAGCTCCTACTTAACGCCTAGAACGGGAACAAATTTCCCTTTTCTCCACTTGCAGGCGCTAAGGAGGACGTCGATTGGCACACGTATACACGCACACGCATACACTCTATTATGCATATAGAGATACATATGCCTGAATACGCGCATGCGCAGACACACGTATATACCCGCACACATACATGCCTAAGCATACACCAACACACGTATACTAGTACCTATACGTATGCATGCGTGTCTGCTATAGGGATCCGCGTATACATGCATACGTGAGGGCAATTCCTATAAAAAATATTGTAACTATTTGCCCAAGATCCATTTCTTCCACTTTGGAGAGTTGCTGGAGCTGCAGGGGCAAGTTTGAAGCAAATGCGAAAGGTTCGCTGGGTGGAGATAATGGAAAGGCCATTGGAAAAGTAGCCCTCTACGGCGAACGCGCGGTCCTTCCTAGTCCAACGCATGACGGTTACTGAAAACTATCAGACCCGCTGTTTCGAATGCGACCATCCCCACCCTCGTTTCGTCGAAACAGCCAAATACGCGATAGGTCCAAACGCAATCAAAAGAGGAGCTGCAACAACTTCAGCTAGGTTAGGTAGGAGTATAAGAGCCTATGCAGGAGGTAAGCAGCAAAGAACGAGCATGTGGCGGCCCATAGTAGGACTTCTAGCAGTAAACAGACTCAAGTGAGGCTGACATAGGATCAAAGGCCTTTAAAATAGGCTGAAAATTTTGACTCGGGAACAAACAGATAGGGGGGGGGGACAAAGGAGCAGTGGGCTAGACTGCGATGCGGAAACGTAGGGAAAGTTGGGAAAACGGGGTTATGACAGCTGGTCGTGTGGAATTTGTGGAGAGGAAGTCAGAAATCTAGAACATATATGGAAATGCGAGGTGGCGAGAGAAGAGATAATAAAAGAATGCGTTAGGGGGGTAGATGACTGGAGAGGAGGAAGGAAAGGCGAAGAGTTAGAGTGGACCAGACAAACGTTAAGGGGGGAACCGGTGGTGGAGATTTGCAAATATTTGAAGGCGCTCGCAAGGCTGAAAAGGGGGAGAAAAGAGGAGAGCCGTGAAGAGGAGGAATAAACGCAAAGAAAAAGAGGTGGGCACTGATTAGTATTTAGTATCCAGTTCATAAGTAGTATTTAAGTGGCGCTAAAGTAAGAAAACATGTGATGAAAAAGTGGAAAGAGGAGGGGTATTGTAAAAAGCGAAAGCTGTACATTTGGAATAAACGTATCTATCTGTTAGTTATTGCTAAAAAAATGTTAGTTATTGCTAAAAAAATGTTAGTTATGGCTAAAAAAATGTTAGTTATTAACAAAGTTACACGCATATTAATGTGGCTAGAAAAAATGGATGCCGCCGTTTTTTGGGCATGATTTCTCGCTTCCAGGGGCCTGAAACAAAAAATTAGAAAAATGTTATAATAGGTGAGCATGTCGGTATTCCGTTACTCGAATGAAAGAGATTTTTTTTAAGCATGGCGACGATGTACCCGAACATAACGATTTGACATGGAATAATTATGAATTATGATGCATGTTAAAAATAATTAATATATTTTCATCGAGTTGATTCTAGCATACGCAATAGACACCAGTATACACGGCATGTGGTTTGAATTTGAAATAAATCGGTCGATTAGTTTTCGAAATATCTTGCCCAAAAAATTAAAAAATAGTTTTGAGAAAAACGCATTTAAGGGGCTATACCACTGTGAACGCTGAAAAATTGGTTTGAAATTTGAAACAAATTTGATTTTCGGGAATTGTTTGGAAGAAAAGTACTCAATTAAATCTTTCGGGAAATTAAGAATATATTTGGCTATATTTGACCTATATTACATAATTTTTTCATAGAAAAATATTGAGATTCAAGCGACTTATGTGCCGCATTCGGACGCGCCAAAAAAAAGTTCCTCCACTGCTGACGTCATTCCGGCCGATTGAGTAGTTGAAACCGAAAAAGGAAAAAATGTCGTTAAACTAGAAGGTATTTCCTGTACAATGACGTAGGATTTCCGAAAAATATCACAATCTAACAAAATGGCGTAGTTATGAAAAAGTCTCGTGCCTATAAAATGGTCGTTTTTTCAATGCCAAATCGTCAATTTTTATCCATTCAAAAATATTCTACGTCATTGTAGAGTAAATATATTTAAGAGTACTCAGTTCAAATTTCAAGTCAATCGGATAATTGTTCTTTGAGTTACAATGTCAACAAATTTGAAAAATCTCATCTCGAGAAAAACGCGTATAAAGATTTAACTATCGGTTTTTTGCAAGATAAAATGATATTGATATAAATGATATAAATGATAATGATATTCTTGAAAGTATAAACTATCGCAAAAGGCAACAAAAAAATCGATTTTTTGAAAGTGTCACACTGGTATAGCCCCGTAAATTTGACGAACGGTACATGCACAAATATGATGAAAGCTTCAAACTTACACTTAGCCTGCGATTCCAGGGTCACCTTCTTCTTCCTGAAAGAGCTCATTAATATTTGAAGACGGCGATTTTCGGGCACTTATTCGGGGTTTTCCCATGTACCCCGAATAATAATAATAAATCCCAATATACAACGGGCGGATAGGGCGCTCGAAAAAGGTGGCGCGTGCCCTGCAGGTCAGGTAGTCCGTTTCTCCGATTGCCACGACCCCTATAAAGGCTCATAGCTCGGGTAATTTTTCGAAATTTTTAATGGCTTAAAAACGAAAATATTCGGAAGAAAATATACTTCCAGAAAAAGCAATTAAAAAAATTATTTTTACCACCCATTACACTAGACGACGGCCTTAAGCGGTCTTTCCATTGAATCTCCATATAATTGAATCTCTAAGCCTGACCATTCTTTTTCACGTGAAAAAACGAAGAAATTCACCTATCGGTGGTCCCGTTTTTCACCGATAAAAATACTTCTGCGTACAAGAAACGATAGGAATGCGCGTCTTTTCTATACAAGGCCTGCAACCCTGTTCTGGCAACAACTGGTCATCCTTGTTTATGGGTACCTATTTTTTGGGCGAACGTTACCAACAGGTACGAACACTCTGTGGTGCCACGACATTTATCAATACATAAACAAAACTGGTGAGAAGCAGATTAGCTTCAATCGTGAGAACGAGACCTCGTGCTCGGCGAGCAAGACCTGGCACTGGTTCAACACTACCGAGCAGGTGCCCCTTAAACAAGTTCGCTACCTGAGCCTGGTGAGTGGCCACGTGGACCAAACCAGAAGTTTTTTTTAAATTAAAGTAATCGTTTATTTTTTTTTACAAAGCTACCACTATAAATCAGAATGTAAAGATAAAGATATTTCAACAATATATTTCTTTTCGAATATCATATTTCAACGTTACGTAACATCTTGCATGATGGAAAAAAAACATGTTCGACTGTTCGTGGCCCGATCGTAGCTGCAGACTGAGTGTCCGAGAGGCGAGGGCTGGCAGTGCCAGTGCAATTTCCGACGGATGGACATCGCTGAGGGCAAGCCGCCTACCCTCGCGGTCAACGTCGATTGCAGCGGCATACAGCTGACTGAATTGCCGGAGAAGTTGCCGCGCAACACGATCGCGCTCAACGTCTCTTACAACAATGTAAGAAAAAAACAAACAAAAAAAAAAGAATTTCTCCGCACGAACTTTTCCTGAATGCGAAAAAAAAACCAGAAAAGTAAAAATACGACGGTGATAATGATTGCAGATCACGGTACTGGACGACCTGAGCACGAACCAATGCTACGAGGACATTCGCGAGTTTTACGCCGACCACAACAACATATCTTCGATCAACAAGCTAGAGGGTTCAAAATTTTTGAACAATTACGCCCTCCTCAGTCTCCGCTACAACAAAATTAAATCCGTGAGTACGAAATATATCAAGGTAAGCAGTACATGCAAAAAAATTGTGTGAGACAAAAAGTTCCGCAATGTAATACTATTGTTATCCAGGGTATCCTGCATACGTTTGTGAAATTTGAAGTACATTGAACATCTCGTTGTGGAGATGTTCGCTCTTGAAGTTGGTATTTCTAACACACGTTGCAAAGGACAAATCCCGCAGAACATCATATTTCTGTGAATAATGGACAAAATACGAGTCAGAAGCTTATAAAAAACGGTAGAATGATAGATGAATGTTTCACGGTTATTATGAGAAAAAAATTATCACTTCTAATCATAAAATTTTCCATCTACGGCCAAAGTATGCAATGCGTGATGAAACGTAATCAGCCGAATGAGTTGATGCGTACGCCTTGCAACGCTGTGAACGATGCGCGTTCCGTGTACTGCTTTTTGGATCTGTCTTTAAAGATTGTCCTATATAGCGCGGTCAATTTTCGATTTTATTAAATCTTCGATTTGCTCGCCGCACAATTTTCAAGAACTGCGCTGTCATCAACGGTAATAAGTATTGTGAGGGTTTAGCCTTAAGATGTCTCGGCCAATCACGTGGCTCTATGCGCCGCTACGTCATTCGTCGAAAAATCTTATGCTACGTTACGTTATGCAAAAGCGTGTGTGATCGGCTGAAGGGGATTCATTGGATCTTTGTGTGCGAGCATGGGTATTTAGAAACTTTCGATGTGTTGGCATATGCGCCAGGCAAATCCTGCTCAAAGTTTGCTACCCCGGACACGTAGATCGCTCCAAAACTTATTGTCAATTAATTTACTATATCATTTTTCTACTTTCATATAAGAAAATATTCTACGTATGTAGCATAAGGGGTCAGATGCAGTCAGAATTTTCAAAAAATATATTTCTTCAAACATTTTCTTGAAGTCTGATGTTTCGAAAATATTCCCTGAAAATTTCAACTGAATGCGATAAATAGTTTCCGGGATATCCCACAATTAGTGAAGGGGCGTTGGGTTCCCATGGCAGGTAGCGGCTGACAAACGCGCAAACGATAATACCCAGGAAGGCAGAATGCTTCGAAGACAACAACAAATTGATATTTTGGAAGTTTCCACATCGGCAGAAGTCCTATTGTATGGGCCAGGAAATGATGATTCGATGTAAGTAATTTTTTAATTAGTATTTCTATACATAAGTCAAGTGTAAAATAGGAAAACTCTTTCAGAATTTTTCAAACATGTTTTTTTCACAAACTATGAACTTTAGCAAAATTTTATAAAGAATACTTTCATTATAAAAATGCCCAAAATGTTTTGAAAAAAAATAATTCATCCCGAAAAACATTAATTTTTTTAAAAATGGTTTTAACAATTGAGCTACAAACAATTGAATATAACAATTGAATATAAACAAGCGATTTTTGGTCGAAAATCGAAAGTTATCTGTCGGAAACCGCCATTTTGTTAATTAAAAAAAAAGCTTCGATTAAGGATTAGATTTATTATTAAACTAATGATTTTTTTTTGGTTTTTTATTTCAGATGATCCAGTAAAGTTTTATGATGGTCACCGCAAAGCGCTACATGCCGAAGGGGGTCCGACAAAGAGGGCAATATTTTTATAATTAATCAATATTTTTCTTTGAAAATTTGTTCAAGTCAAGTTGAAATATAATATAAAAAGTCTGTGTAACCACTTTTGTAAAACAAACTTAATTACTATAAAAAAAATTATTGAAAATGCTCGTTTTTTCACGCCTCTGACTGCATCTCACCCCTTAAATATATGTAGATTCATTACATTGTCAAAATAATTGCTCATTTAAAAACTTGAACTTCTTCTGAGTTGACTGCTTTCTTGAGTTGCTTCTGAATGGGGCTGTTTCGCAGGTTCCGCCATAATCTTAAAACTCGGTCCGATCGACATTACCTTTTTTTCTTCTTTGTTTTGGACAGCTTCCGACCTACATTCTCGCGCCGAACGCCCATGACAAGAGTTACGTGGGCTCACGATTCGTCAGGCTCGGTGGGAACGAATTGCACTGCGACTGCAACACGGCCAAGTATCTCAAGGTGACGTATTCCAATGTTGCTACAAGGTTGCTTATGAAATCGGCTGCTGACAATAGATGGCGTAAGGTACACTAGTTCCTCGCAATAAACGTTAACAATGCACGTGATAGAAGGTTCGTAGAGTCGCGCTAAAACGCCACAGATGACGTTTGTGCGACCCCTTAAATTAATATTTTTTGATTGTCTTTACAATCTCGAGTTTTGCTCCAAATCAATCACATTTGCGGCTAGTTATCCTTCATTATTTCTCAACGAAGAAATCGACCGCGGAAATGCATCGTTTGCTAGAGGAAGTGTAAGCCGAAGATGCTGCATCGAGTACAACATGCAAAGAGTCTTTTCGCCGATTCCAAGGTCGTGATTTGTCTATGGCCAACAAGAATCGCGGAAGACCAGCCAAAAGACGACTGTCGTGTATAACAAGCTGCTGAAAGTATCGGAAACCATCACTGGGGAACGTTATCGACTGCAACTGATGCGTGTAAAGCGAGCTCTTCACGAGAAGAGGCCGCAATAAGAGAATCACTATGGCAAGTTAATTTTGTAACACGTCAACGCCAGGCCGCATGTTACTCAACCGAATAACAGTAATGGGAAGGAGTGAGCTGGGAACTCCTACCCCACCGCTGTATTCCCCAGACATCGCTCCCTTCGATCACCATTTGTCCCGGTTGATGCAGTCAGCGCTCACGTCTCAGCACTTCATCTCGTACGAAAGACGCAAAAAATGGCTAGATTACTGGATTGCCTCCAAAGAACCCGAATTCTTCCTTAGTGGAATCCGATTGCCGGCCGAAAGATGAGCCAAGCTTGTCTAAAGAACCAGTTCGTCGATTCGCTACCGAACCACTATCTTTTTTTTTTGCTCTAAAGTGACCGGTTTCATGTGCAACCACCTAATTTCTAAGGTTTTTTTCCTCTTTTTTTAACGAACCGTCAAAATGCGTACAGGTTTGGCTGCAAACTCGTATACTCGACTCGGACGAAGTGCTCTGCGAGAATGTGAATGAGAAGGTTGTCGACCTCGAGCCGTCCAAGATGTGCGTTTATCCGGGCGACTGGACCGATTACATCTATTACATAATCGGCACGGAGATCCTCCTGCTCATGAGCCTCATCGCAAAGGTCTCCTACGACTATTGGGTTTTCAAGACGGCCGGCTATCTGCCTTGGCCGGCCAGCAAAATGCCCAAATTGCCGTGCGACTGGTTGTGTGAAACTTAGAAAAACTCTTTCCTTTTTTTTTCATGCGCTCGTTTTTGAAAAAAATTATTTTTCAGGTTTGTTTCGGCTGCGTATTGTTTTCATTCTTTTTCGGTGTTCTTTTTTTTCTACTTTCAACCGTCAGTCTTAATAAAATTGCACACTTTTTTTGTTGATTTTTTTCCGTATTTCACCTTCGACAAATTTATACGATCTTTGTTTTTTTACAAGGGGATGCTGTCAATTGTCAAGTTCGGATTTGATTCATACTGCGTGTAATAAAAGCTCATCGACAGAGGTGTTATGTAGCAAAGCAATAAGATGCGCTTCTTCGCCGTTGTCGAGAAAATCGGCATTAAAATATTCCGTTGCGTTATGATTCTTTCTACGCGAAGAACATTTCAAGGAGCGCGTGGCGCAGCGAGCAAGCTCTCTGCTCCATACTCCCGTCGTCCCCGGTTCGAATGTCGCTGCTGGCAACTTTTTTTTTAAACTTAATTTTAATTTTAATAACACTAGATTTAAAACACAATATCACAAATAACATTCAAGTGGGTACAATTTATTAAAAAGTTCCGGATATACTTGCAGATAATTTACAATTAGTGAGATGAAGTAGCCGGAGTGTCGCACGCGTCAGTGATAGTTATCATAAAAACATGGAAAGCAAAAAACAGCACGAGATCTAGCACATCTGATAAACCAAGAAGACTAGAGCTAAGGAGTCCGAACGCTTACGGCGATCACGATCCAAAAACGTCCACGGAAATCCAGTTATTAGTGGTTGGCGGTTTCACCGCGTGCGTCGCTGTTCATCACCGAACCGAAATGAACTGAGCGACAAGAACGCAACCGACGCCATCCGCCAAAGATGATTCCTGCTTGTCATCCATGTTGAAATAAAGCGTGTGCGGACCGTGCGGACTAACGAATTTCGCGTTTAATAAAAAATAATTGTGTCTCGGTGTAAAATATATTTATCGTGATCTGCGGTGAAAACTATCGAAGGAGTGTTATGTATTGTCTGATGTTTATAAATAAATTTTGTTTGTTACTGCTTCCGCAACGATAAGAAAACATCGACTGAATTTCGGTATTTCGTTATTATTTTTTATCTGTGCAACGTATAGTATCATAATATGGGAATATAATATGTGATAATTTGTAAAACTTTTATCTGGATTGAAAAATTCTTATGAATGTTCTTGTGTTTATAAATAAATTCTGTTACTGCATCCACAACGAAGAAAAAATATTGTCTTAATTTCTTTATTTCGTTATTATTCTCTATCTGTACAGCGTATCATCCGTGTGAATATGATGTGATTCAAAATTTATATCAATTTTCTTGTGTCTATAAATGTATTTTCTTAGTTACTGGTTCCGCAATGAAAAAAAAATATATTGTCTTAATTTCTGTACTTCGTTATTATTCTCTATCTGTACAGCGTATCATCGATGGGAATATGATGTGTGATAATTTGCAAAACCTCAGTCGTGATTGAAAATTCTTATAAATTTTTCTTGCGTCTATGAATGCATTTTGTTAGTTACTGCTTCCACAACAAAAAAACCATATTGACTTAATTTCTGTATTTCGTTTTTATTATTTATCTGTACAACGTATATAATATGTGAATATGATGTGTGATCATTTGCAAAAGCTTTATCTGAATTCAAAATTCTCATGAATTTTCTTGTATCTAGAAATAAATTTTGTTTGTTACTGCTTCCGCAACGAAAAAAAACATATTGACTTAATTTCTGTATTTAGTTGTTATTCTTTGTCTGTACAGTGTATCATAATGTGTGATAATTTGTAGAGGTTTTGTCCAGATTCAGAATTATTATGAATTTTGTCAGAGTCATAAACTATTATCATATCATGGGAGGATCCTTTCTAGTGCGATCTAGCGGAAAAAATCAAATCTGTGAGATCGATTTATCTGTACAGTGTATCATAACATGTGAATGTGATGTGTGATAATTTGTAAAAGTTTTGTCTTGATTCAAAATTCTTGTGAATTTTCTTGTGTTTATAAATGAATTTTGTTTGTTAGTGCTTCCGCAACGAAAACAAAAATATATTGACTTCATTTCTGTATTGCGTTATTATTATTTATCTGTACAGCATATTATAATGTGTGAATATGATATCATAATGAGTGATAATTTTAGAAGTTTTGTCTAGATTCAAAATTCTTATGAATTTTCTTATGTCTATAAATGAATTTTGTTTGTTACTGCTTCCTCAGCGAAAAAGAAAACATTGACTTAATTTCTTTATTTCATTATTATTCTTTATCTGTACCCCGTATCATGATGTCTGGTCATTTGTAAAATTTTGTCTGCATTCAAAATTCGCAAGAATTTTCTTGGGTCTATAAATAAATTTTGTTTATTGCTGCTTCTGCAATGAAAAGAAACATATTGACTAAATTTTCACATTTCGTTATTATTCTCCAAAACAATCTATATTATCTATATAAGACTTCTATCTATCTAATATAAAGAAATTTCCTGCACCAACTGCTTTCACAATTAATTTGATCCAATTACCGTTCCATATGAAGAAGAAAAGGGTGCTTCTTGCATATCGTACGGCACTGTTTTTAAATTAATTTGATCAAATTATCATATGAAGTAGCAAGGGGTGCTTTCTGCATATTGTACGGCACTGGTTCGTTCCTGATTTCAATTCGGTTCGGTGAAGAGCAGCGCCACCCTTCTCATCTGGATTTCCATGGACGTTTCTTCAACACTGCGTTCGTACTCCTTAGCTCTAGTCTTCTTGTGATAAACGATGCGTTTTTACAAGAACAATTGTTGTTGTGTGTGATGTATGTTTTGTGAAAATGAGAGCGTATGATCACCTGATCCCGCGATGGTACGCCCCTGCGTGAGGGCGCTTCGGTCGGCGCCGTTCTCGCTCGGTCCGATTGAACGAACCAGTAGAAAGGGAGAAGCGTGAGAAGAAGCATCTAGCAGCGAGGTTTTTTGTAAAGTTTTTTCATGTTATGAGACAATAAATATTACGATTGAAAGTTGATTGGTTTATCGATATCCAATATCTATAATAACAATTGTCTTTTGAATTATCTGTTAAGATATAATGAAGTTCGAAAGCGGCGGTTTTTCCACAACAAACGGCATTTAAAAAACTTATTATATGCATAATTGTTGAAACTAATTCCCGGGAATCATCTGTATACACATTTGAATTTAAACAAGAATAAAAAAAGTTGCCAGCAGCGAGATTCGAACCGGGGACGACGGGCGTATGAAGCCGAGAGCTTGCGCTGCGCCATGTACTCCTTAAAATTTGCTTCACGTAGAAAGTATCATAACGCAACGGAATATTTTGATGTCGATTTTCTTGACAACGGTTAAGAAGTGCATCTTACTGCTTTTCCACATAACACCGCTGGCCATGAGCTTTTATTACACGCAGTATAAATTGAATCTGAATTTGAAAATTGACAGCCTCCCTATGTAAGAGCAAAATTCTGTAAGAATATCGAGTACTTCGTAACAATGTGCATTCATATATGGGATTTATAATAATTTTTTGTTTTTTTTTTCTTTTAATTTCATGGAGAGCTACGAAATGTATTGTTTGTCGACTGCGTAAAATTTCATATGGTAACATGACATTTATTTTTTGTCGATTTTTCGAAAAATTTCATGCGAAAATATGAAATTTATTTTTTGTGAACTTTTCGTAAAATTTTATATAACATTATGGCGTTCTCCTCTTTTAGTTAACAGCAGAAATAGATTTAAAAACTTCCGAAAGGAAACTTCGAAAATCTTGAACTTTTCGAACACAATTGAACAATTCGTTTTCGCGCGCAAAACCATACATTTTTCTGCACCCATTTTCTTTAAGAGACATTTGTTAAGAAATGTTGTCGTTAGTTTTCTAGAATTATTATTATCATTATCGAGAATAAACGTTCTAAAAAAAGCTTTGATATAGGTGAAAGAGAAAAATCATGAAATGGGTGTGCATATATCATATATACAAAGTTAGATTGTGTTTAAAATTATTTCTAGTCACTTTGCGATAGAGAAAAACATATTAAATAAATATAACTTATAACGAACGCTAAACAAATGTGATATAAAAGAAAAGTGACAATTTTTTTTTTAAGACACATCGCTCTGTATTTGAGTGAAAAAAATCCTCTCCATCCTCGTATTCGGAAAACAATTTCAAGGAACGTTAGAAAAAACAAAAATCTCGCGATTATATGAAAAACGTGAATTACTCACGAGTGTTTTTTTTTGTGATTTATTTCACTCTTTCTCTCTGTCTCTTTGTCACTAGCACCAACGAATGAAAGTTCACGCTCGTTCACAGTTGGTCGGAAGTTTTGCGTCTTTTTTGCTTGAATTTTCGCAGAGTCGATATGGAATCGCGTTTCGGGACCTCGCGCTCCCGTTTCTTTTTATCACGCTTGCTGTGCTTTTTCATGGCGAGCATGTATTCCGGAACGTGGCAGCCGGACGCTCGCATCACGGTTGCGATGCTGTGAAAAAAAAGTTGAGGACCAAGGGGCTCATGTTATCATATAATTGTATAGTTGAACACTTATAGTTTTATAGTAGTCCAATTGTGTGGTTGCACAACTTTATACTCGTATAGTCGCATACTTGTGTAATTGCGCACCAGCATCGTTGCATAATTCTGTAATTTCGTAGCTGTGAGCTTGCGTCGATTTTATAGTTACATAGTTGTATACTCATATAGTTCTTCAATTGCATTCTCGTATAGTTGCATAGTTCTGGACGTGTAGAATTGCATAGTTGAGCACTCGCACAGTTGTGTAGTAGTCTAATTGCGTAGTTGCACAATTCTATGCTCGTATAGTCGCAAAGTTCTATAATGATATACTTACGTAGTAGTATAGTTGTATACCGTTGTATAATTAACTTAAACTATTATATTGTTGCATTACATTATTAAATCATTCTATTATTAAATCAATATGTCATCATTATCACCGGCATTAAATATAATTTACATAACGATATGAATAAGGGCCAGTAATCGATATTAGTAACAAACAATAATAACAATTGACCAAATTACGAATAATCGATAATAATGCACGATAAGAAGTACTAATAATGAATTATTATTATTGTTACCTCCGCAAATTCGGGGTGTCATGTTCCGTGAAAAACGTGACGGCTTTACCCTTGTGGCCAGCGCGTCCAGTTCTACCGATTCGATGAACGTACGAGATCGCAGAGGGGGGGAAATCATAATTTATTACGAGATTCACACCCTTGAAGTCGATTCCGCGACTCATCAGTTCCGTACACACGAGAACCCAAATTTTGCCTTCCCTGAAGCAACGTACGACGTTGTCTCTCTGTAAGAAAAAAAATAAACAACAAAGAAAAATAAAAAATTGTTTTGAAAAAAATGAAAGTAATGCAATACCCTGAACAACGAAAAAGGAAGAAAATGCGTTAATTCAAACAAAAGAGTAATAAAATAATATCAGCGATAAAGAAAACAGTAATAATATGAACTAAAATTAAAATTAACATTGGAAAATTCATTAACGTATCATAGAATGAATCAGTTTTTAAAAAATATGAAATTCAAACGCACTTAAAATCTCAAGTTGTTTGTCGAGTCCCTTACAGTAATAATAATGTTTTGTTTATAGATCTTCGGAATCGTCTGAAATTTCAATACGTTGTAGCGACGATTTTCATGAACTGATGCCCAAATTTATAAGTCAATCCACTATTTCATTTATCAGAAAATTGCGATTAAAAATTGCTTTTTTTAATACGCACGCCCTATACCTAACATGTAAACAGATGAGAGGACTCCGATCACATTTCTATTATGAACGGTAAATGGACTTTACGATTTCTAAATAAAAACACTAGTGTATGCAGTATTTTTGTAGGATTATATTTTTTATGGCAATTTGCCGCTACTATGTCTCATTGCATTGAAGAGAAAAACTTAAAAACTTTGCACTGGCCGGAAGAAAATGCCAACAGTATGGATTTTTCTTATATCGAACACAGGGAGGGAAAAATAATATAATTTTATCGTTACTCAAAGACATCGAAAGGTCTCTTTACCCCTCGATGCCCCTAAGTATCGAGCAGCTGAAATTTTCACTTAGCTTCGCATCAAGCACAACAAGCATAGACAAGCCAAATCAGCAGACTTGCTAGCTAATAATATATAAGTGTAGATTGTGTAGTCAGAGGGTCTGACTACACAAAATCAAATAGATTTCCTCGTAATGCCTATAAAACATAATACTAACCCTTCGAGTGCACACTGGGTCGTTTTGACTCCAAAAATGTTCTGTCACCGATTGTATTGTTCAACGTATGCGTCACTTTGAACGAATGTTTTGGCATTTCATTTTCGTTTTCGTCGAAAAATAAATTTAGGACCATAAAATATGGATAATGTACTACAAAAAACGTATCTACAAAAAAAAATGCATATTTACCGGAATACAACGATTTGAAAAACGCCTTGGGTCAGATTGACCGAAGATGCACTTATAGGTTGGCGGCAGAGGCGTGCACTCGGAGGGCTAAATATATTCAAGTTTACCATCAAACCCTGTGAAAATATAAATCAGTGCAAAATGCCTTTTGCGAGACAACGCCTGAAAAGTTTTCATAAACATAAGGTTTAATTTGAATGCTCAAATTATTACTTTATTCAATAAAAATTCCTTCGACAATTTCGATTATATTGATGTTCTTTTTGTTCTTCAACATATTTTCAAAAATCGAATTTTGAAGTTTATGAAAATAATAAAAATTTAGAAAACCATTTATGCTACAACTAATGCTATGGATGCTATTTCCCAGGTTCCGATCAATTGAAATATCTGGAAATACTTTTCCCTGCTCAATATGAATGTCAAACTATAGACGTATAGTTCCTTCAGATACATTTGAAAGCCACTTCTCTTTAAACGGAAGCTAAATGAAAAAAAAAATCTTTTTTTCCCTTTCCAAACGATATGAAATCCACTTTAAAAACTTTTAAAACGTAGAATAAGAACGCAAAGTACTAAAAAATCCCCCTGAAAACATTGTCGCTTGTTTTACTATATTAAAAATTATGATTTATCTTAAAATAATGTTTATTCTTATTTAAACAGTGGTTTCATTATCTTTTTTCAATAAAAATGTACAAATGAAGAGAAATAACTTTTTATAAAATAGCCATGCAAGTTTACTAGAAATGCTGTAAACGAAATGGTTAAACCTTAGGAATAATATTTATCTAAATATATTTTTTAAATTATATTACTGTTATAACAAAAAATTGGTATCACTATTATATAAAAGTACATCGTAAATACCATACAAGTACACCGCAAATGCTGTGCAACGACTTGGCGTGCATTGTTAAGAAGAAAAGCGGAGCGAAGGATTTTATCTTTTCAACTACTCATCTTGCAAATGAAAAAAAATATAAACTGCCGCAATTTGTTATACTAGTGGAAATCAAATTTATGAACCCGCGAAGTAGGGATCAAATCAGTGATGTACCCCTAAACCATACGATACTTGAAATCTTATTTTATTTGCATAATTTCACAAGTTATATAAAAGTGTAAGCTTTCTATCCTATCACACAACTATTACACATTCCATGAAATATATTTCGTCGCATAGTAGGCTCTGGTGTAACGGTTAGAGTATCCGTCTCTAATCCAGAGTATCGCAGGTTTACGGTTCGAATGAAGGTGCTGTCGCGAGACTTATGGCGCTATACTCGATGTTTTGTCCGAGGACAGTCGAATATTTATCAGCATATATATCCGGATATAACGTGGCTCCAAAACAGTGATGTGAATTGAGTGAACCGATTATCCAAATGACACCAGCGCAAGCGGCAGTAGATCCCATTACTTATAACCATGGCAGTTGGTGCGACGGTACAATACATACAGGGCGGTCCATTTAACGTGAGCATCCCAAATATGTTCGTTGCCTTTAGAGTGACGAAAAAATGTCAGGAGGTAATTTGATTGATTTCGAAGAGCTGATACAGTGGTGAAAAATTCAATATTCAGTTTTCATTATCAATACATGATAATGTAATTGAATATTTTATGCAGAACATTTATTGTAACCAATGTTCGAAGTGATGGCCATTAACCTCGACACATTTTTAAAGACGTCGCATAACTGATTCTCTTGACCTTCGAATAGTTTCTGGTGTGATAGCGCCGCCGGTTATCCAACGGATAACGGATGAATGGTTTTTCACACGGGAACATGTTTGTTTTATTAAGGAGGTACACCAGCTTCAGCAAAATGGTGATAGATCAATAAAATTTGGTGAATATATTCTTTAGTATTATTCATGTAGATACAAATTTTTTCAGATTTTTTGGTTGTGCCGTTTTCTTACAAATAATTCACAAGCGTTTATTCTTATACCCGGAATATATACCTATATCTATAAAAACGCTATGCTTATACACGTGAACTTCAATGTTCAATTATTCGATAACGGCACAATGAAAAAATCTGAAAAAAATTGTATTGACATATATAATACTAAAGAATATACTCACCAAATTTTATTGATCTATCACCATTTTGAAATTTGACCATGGTTTAGCATGGCAACATTGTATGAAGCTGGTGTACCTCCTTAAGACGTTGTAGCTGATATTCAGACGAATCCAACGATTTTTCACCAGAAAAATTTGGTGAAAAATCATTTCAAGGTCATGATATCATAGGTCGTTGGATTCGTCTGAAAATCGGCTACGGCTTAATTTAAAAAAAAAACATGTTCCCATTTGAAAAACCATTGATGACCTTGAGAACGCAAAAACTGTGACCTTGACAAAAAATAATTTTTCACCACTGTATCAGCACTTCGAAATCAATCAAATTACCTCATGACATTTTTTTCGTCAAAGGCAACGGAGATATTTGGGGTGGTCACGTTAAATGGTCCATCCTGTATATTGTCGCAAAACGTATTTATGCAGACGGAAGGAACGGCGAATTCTGTATCTTCGCGCGCTTTTTTTCTTAACCATGCACGCCAAGTAGTTGCCACACTATTTTCAGTGTACTTGTGTGGTACTTACGTTGTACTTCTATATAATAGTGATACCAATTTTTTCTTATAACAGTAATATGTTTTTTTAATACAGATAAAATGTTTAGAAAAATCTCATTCCTAATGTTTAACAATCTTGTTTACAACATTTCTAGTAAATTATTTGGCTATTTTATGAAAAGTTATTTCACCTTCACCCCAAAACTCAAGGTCAAATTTTTTATTGGCTTGAAAAATTCTACTAAATGAGAGGAACAAACGTCAGAAAGGAACCATGGGTCGCAAATGAGCCCGTCACCCAGAAAATAAAAAATGAAATATTAAAAATTCGAAAATATGAGTTTCCCGGATCGTGGTTAGGAGAAACACAACAATAGCGAGTTAAGCACCAAAATAAAGCCCTCCATCACTCAGGCAGGGGATTCGAATGGTTTGGTCGTGTCTCTATGTTGCATTGTGTCTGACTGCTTATTCGTGTCTCTGTCTCTCTGTCCAATCGTGTCTGACTGTCTTGGTTGTTTAACTGTCTGGTCGTGTTTCTTGGTATTATAGTCTGTTACTGTCCGGCCGTGTCCAGCTGCCTTGTCGTTTGATCGTCTGTTTGTGTTATCTTGGTCGTATCATGTGTGACCATGGATCATTACCGACGTCACCTTCGTGGTCGTTTGCGAGATGGACAAGACCAACGTCTTATGATTCGCGCTATTAATAGGCCTTTTGGAAATTATGTTCGAGCTCGCGAAATTTATGGAGAGTGGCTGCTCCAGCGTGCCCACGGGGGATGTCTAAGGCCTGGCGCAATTCCAGATCGGCGTGAATTTCAACGTCTTGATTAACGCTTAATGACCAGGAAAGGTTTGCCATCCAGGGCGCTGGACATCGGGGAGCAGGACGTCCTCGAATCCATTGGAGGCTCGAGGAGCGTGTTATTGCTCTTGCACGGGCCTTTCCCGTCATGGGCTTACGCCGAATAGCTGCTTGCATTGGTATAGCGCATATGACAGTTGGTGGCATAATTCGCGAGGAGGGCCTGCGACCGTATCGTGTGCAATATGTCCAAGCACTGCACCCTGGGGACAATCAAGTTCGTTGGAATTTTTGCCGCTGAATGCTTCGGAAATTGCAAAGAGACCCTCGATTCCTTGAGCACGTCCTGTTCACTGACGAGGCGAGCTGCTCGAGCACCGGCATTGTGAATAGGCATCTGGGCTGACAGGAACCCTCATGCGATGATGCAACGAGTCCACCGGGGTCGATTCAGCGTCAGTGTTTGGGCAGGTATCGTTGGTGACAACATCATTGGTCCGGTCTATCTTCCGTCGCGGTTGAATAGTCGAAATTATCTGGTTTTTCTGCAGCGCGATTAAATCCATCGCTTACAAGAAATTGTTCCGCGGCACAATCGCCAAGGCCTTTTCTTTATGCACGATGGGGCTCCGACACATTTTGGTCGGCAAGTTCGTGCTTTTCTTCACGAAGCATTTGGAACGTGATGGATAGGCCGTCGGCCTGCGCCACATTTATGGCCACCACGTTCTCCAGTCCTTAATCCTTTAGATTTTTTCTTGTGGGGTGCGCTAAAAGCCATAGTTTATCGATCTGGCAGAGCGATCAGAACGCCAGTGGATCTGAGACGCCGGATAGATGATGGAATGGCCCAGTTGAGACGAAACCGACAACTCTTGGAAAGAGTTCGGACCAATTGAGAGGAAAGGCTGCGAGCATGTCTGCGTAATGGAGGTCGGCATGTGGAAGCTGGAGAATAAGTCCGTATGCTACGAGCCATCGGTATAAACGGATCGGTTCTTTACCTTCGACGCCACCGCCAACGTCATGGCCCGCGATAAAATCGACCAGGCGATAATTGAAAAGACGGCAGCGAGGGTTTGGAGTCGGTAAATACCCTGGGAGTGACGAACCATGGAGACTCGATCGCTACCCGATCGCACATGCACGCACGCACGCACGCGCGCGCACACACACACACGACTTTTGAAGGTGTGGCAACAGTGGCCTCAAAAGTTGTCATTTACCATGTGTCTATCCGTCCACCTCCTCGTGATGAGAGTCGGACAACGGTGAAGTTCTTTTTTTTCGTATAATGGAACCCACTGGCTAAGTGATGGAGGGCTTTATTTTGGTGCTTAACTCGCTATTATTGTGTTTCTTCTATCCACGATCCGGGAAACTCATATTTCCGAATTTTTTAAATTTTATTTTTTATTTTCTGGGTGACGGGGTCATTTGCGACCCATGGTTCCTTTCTGACTTTTATTCCTCTCATTGAGTAGAATTTTTCAAGCCAACAAAAAATTTGACCTTGAGTTTTGGGGTCAAGGTCAATTTTGCGGGTCCATGTACATGGGTGATCTTCGTCGAACGTGACTCGGAGAATCACCTGGCGGAGCGGTGACACGTAATTTTTATACACCCTGTACATTAGAATGGAAAAAATATAATAAAACCATTGTTTCAATTAAAATATAAAATATTTTGAGATTAATCAGAATTTTAAAAAAATGGTAAAATAAACTACGGTTTTTTTATTACTTGTAATTTATACACTAAATAACTTTAGATGCCTGATATAAACCGTTCACGCGCGGGAAAAACGGGGGGGGGAGGTCTTAAGCTACACTATACCGCATTTCTCGTGGGTACGGGGACACTGTGATGGACAACGGGAACTCCTGATTCTTTTCTTTGGTCGTAGACTTTTTTGCTCAAGTGTCTACACCAAGGTCTCAGAAGTATTGGCCTTTCGCCGACTGGTTGATGCGCCAGCCGGTGCACGACTAAGCGATCACCGCTGCGAGTATCGGCCATGCACAATACTGCTTAAGGTAGTACGAGTGCTTAATCTTGATTTCTATAGATTTCGTTCAAATGTTAACCAGACATTGTTCATATCATTATGCATGTTTGAGAGAAATTTCAGAACAGTCGACTACTTAGATTGGGAGATAATGGGTTTTAACATTGCAACGTTTAACACTGCAGGGTCTGCATTGAAATTTAGACAGAATCATTTTCCGTAAAAAATATTTGTCCCCTACAATAAGAAGACATATGGCAACACCACAGAACAGTATTGTTCAATATTTCGAGAAAAAAATAACTATCGTGTTCCTAAAGTTAAAGATTTTTTTCTAAAAAAATATTTGCATTATAAATATTAATATTTTATACTGTTTATGTTATCTTCATTGACAAATAAAAGTGTTGGTTCATTCATAACTAATTAAAAACTTTGTTTGATTGAAAATTACTTCCAAATAAAAATTTGTGTTGCAGTATTGTTTTAAATATGCCGCGCAAACTCACGTCATTGGATACGTGGAACGATGCAGTGTTGTCATATGTCTTCTTATTATAGGGGACAAATATTTTTTACGGAAAATCATTCTGTCTAAATTTCATTGCAGACCCTGCAGTGTTAAAAGTTGCAATTTTAAAACCCATTATCTCCCAATCTAAATAGTCGACTGTTCTAAAATTTCACTCAAACATGCATAATGATATGAACAATGTCTGGTTAAAATTTGAACAAAATCTATAGAAATCAAGATTGCGCGCTCGTACTACATAAACTCGAAGGACCGACGGAGCCGAAATAATAATTTTTTTCTATCGAATCGCAAATATTCACCTGAGTCTGCGTTCTGTCCGCGTGAATAACGTCGACGTTTATTCCGTCGTAGATGAGCTCGTTGAAGAGTTCTTGGGCCCGTTCCTTACTCTGCACGAATATTAGCACAGGGGGAGAGATGCCCTGCAAAGCGAAACAAAGATAGAGACAAAAAGTAATCGTTCCAATCACAATCAATGCAGAAACTATTTTTTTTCCCTCTAGATGAGAAAATATTTGTTCTCATTCGCTTCCTCATATCGGAACTTTTATCTTCGCGACCAAGGCAAAAATGCAGGTCTTGCCGGTCAGAGTGATGAAAATATTCCAGCAGGAAAATCGTAATGAATGTCTTTATTTTTATTTTCTTAAGAGACAAATGTAAAAACCTAAAGCAGACGTCAAAAAAGGCAAGATTTAACTAAATCTAAATTTATCTAAGTATTTATCTAAAAGAGCGAGGCCCGACTCGCACTTGTTTTAACAAGTGCGAGTCGGGCTCGCACTTTTAGGATTCGCTCTTTTAGGATTCCGTGCATATGACCAATTAACTTTTGAAAACTAGATGATTATTTAGGTAATGCTTTTTTTCTGTCTGAGTTCTTGGGTAGTACTAAACTGAAACCAAATGGGCTGATGCTAGCTAAAGCAAGCTTTGTTTACTCCAGCTGTAAGCTCACAATGAAAATAATAAAAAAAATTGTTACTTAAATATTTACAATACCAAATTACTTATTTTTGTAGTCGGTACCAGCCGATTGCCAATATTGTCACATTTTTCGCAGAAAAAGAGGAGGCGAAGAAGAATAATTGAAATATACGATCTACAGTCTTTTTTTTCTAATTTGCAATCTCCTTTCTTCCGTGACGTCAATCTCTCGTTCTTGGCTGGCACGGACCGCAATAATCTAATTTGGTATTGCAAATATTTAAATAACAATCAGGTCATAAATTTTCGTTATAAATTTATTGTATTGTCTATACAATAAATGATTATATATACTCCATTATGAATCGGCGTTTGTATTATGTATACAATAAATTATTATATACATGTACTACATTATGAATCGGCGTCTTCAGTATTTATTGTTTACAGGGCTATGCCAGTGTGACTCTTTAAAAAAATCGTTTTTTTTTTTGTTGCCTATTTCGACAGTTTATACTTTCAAGAATATCATTATCATTTATATCAATATCATTTTATCTTGCAAAAATGATAGTTAAATCTTTAAACGCGTTTTTTCTAAAAATGAGATTTTTTAAATTTGCTGACATTAAAACTCAAAGAGCAATCATCCGATTGACTTGAAATTTGAACTGAGTACTCTTGAATATATTTACTCTACAATGACGTATGATATTTTTGATTGGATGAAAATTGAGGATTTGGCATTCATACCAAATCATTTTATAGACCATTTTATAGGCAAGAAAACAGAGTTTTTTTCATAACTACGCCATTTTGTTAGATTTTGATATTTTTCGAAAATCCTACGCCATTGTACAGGAAATGCCTTCCAGTTGAACGACATTTTTTCCTTTTTCGGTTTCAGCTACTCAATCAGCCGGAATCATGTCAGCAGTGGAGGAACATTTTTTTTGTGCCTCCGAAGGCAGCGCATAAGTCGCTTCGATCTCGATATTTTTCTATGAAAAAAATATGTAATATAGGTCAAATATAGCCAAATATATTCTTGATATTCCGAAACATTTACTTGAGTACTTTTCTTCCAACAAATTCCCGAAATTCCCGAAAATACACTGGTATAGCCCCTTAATTACAGTATATGGTACATAATATACAGAAATGCCAAATTCCTAACTAGTTTAGTTTTTGAGATAGACCCCGTAACAAAAATGGTCTGAACCTGACAACGTTGACGCCGGCCTCTATTTCTTTATTTTTGAAGATGAAAAATAATACAAAATATATTTGTACTCTACTCAATGAGCTTTGAAAAATGACACCCCACACGCCAGGGTAAGCATTTTTCTGCTCCTTTTTCATAGTCCGACACCCCATGAAAAATAATTTAATTGAATTTATAATTCAATATTCGGTGTTGGGTCAACATTTTACACAAAATATCCAAATATCAGGTCTGTAACTCATTCCGCTTACGAGCTAGAGGCCCATGACATACGAACGGACAGACAGACAGACAGCAGAGTGACAGCAATAGGGCTCCGTTTGTCCTTTGGGTAGGGAACCCCAAAAAGAAAGCAAAAACACGAAAGAACTCAAACAAACCCGAAAAAAATACAAAACCCAAACGAAGCGAAACAAACCAAAAAAATCAAACAAACAATTGAAAAAAAGAACCCAAATACGTAAAAAACGTACAGGCGTAAAAAAAAGATAGCGAGATCAATAGAGGACCAAAAACCTAAACGAATCCAAAGAAACCTAAATAAACGTAAAGAAGGCGAGATGAATAAAGGAAATAGACACAGAAACGAACCCAAACAAACTCCACTAAACAAAGAAATAAAAACGAAACAAACGAATAAAAACCAAACGAACTCATGCAAACCAAAAAATTAAACAAACGAAAATAAACAATCGAACCCAAACAGACGTCGCAAAACGTAGACGAAAAAAATAAGGCGAGATAAATAGAGGAAGCAAAAACCGAAAGGGACTCAAACAAACCCCAAAAAACAAACAAAAATTAAAGGAACCCAAACAAACAAAGCAAAAAGGACAAACAAAACTAAAACCTACCCAACCAAACAAAAACAAACGATATGCACTCAAAAGAACTTTTTTTACTCACCTTTCTGATCAAATCGCGAATAGCAATGAGTTTCCCCCTCTCCGTGCCGACGAAGAGCAACTCCTGTTCGATCTCCGCTGCCGCGGCGTTTCTTTGTCCGATCGTGACGTTCACGAGGCCCTTTAGATTGCGACGGCACCACTTGGCGACCGCGGGAGTGTTGGTGGCGCTGTACATTGCGCGACGCAGCTTCTCGTTCGTGCACCCGGCACAGATCTCCTCGAGCTGCGCCCGAAAGCCTCGGCTCCCGTCCTCGAAGAGTTTGTCTGCCTCGTCAACAACCAGCCACTCTACGCTGTGGCGGTGGAAAAAAAAACAATTACGTTATTGAAGAAGAAGAAGATGAGAGCATAGGATTGAATTTCGTTTACTTGAGATGGATTTTTGTGTTCCTTTCGGGGAAACTCGCCTACCACTCACTTTTTCAACGACAGCGCCGGGGGATCTTGATTCAGCAGGAAGAGCAATCGCTTCGGCGTAGTAATGAGAATGTCTGGATAAAAGTGAAAAATGAATATCTACGATTAATGAATTTGAAAAAAAAAGTAAAAAATAAATAACGGAAATTAAGGAAACAAAATATTCCATAGTAAATGGAAATGAGAAATGAATAGAGAACATTAAAAAAAAACATACAACAGTATAGAAAAGAAGATAATGAATGATGATAAATTGATTTGAGAGAAGCATTCTGCAGCAATGAAAACTACGAAATTGATAGAGAAAATAGAAAACAAATCTATTTCGCAGCAAAGTAAGGAACTAATCATAAGAATAAAATATAAAAAGATAAAAAAAATTTGAAGTAAAGAAAAGTGACGAATGAATACGGAATTTTTTTACAATAATTCCGCAGTATATAAAAACAAGAATTGAATAAAGACATTTTTTATACATAAAAGACAATACAAAAAGACAATAAATAAAAGAACAGTCTGGACAAATAAAATAAAAATGTAAAGAATTCGCAGTACAAAAAGTAAAAAATAAAGAACAAAGACAAAGGAAGCGGGAAGAAAATGCGATGTTTAAGAAAGGAATCGTACGTATAATCGTACGTAGGTGTCCTTACCGTATTTCTGGGAGCTTTTTGGTCCGTACTTGTCCAGGGCTTGCTTGACCTTGCTGATTATGTGGATTCTGAAGCCTCTACCTTCGCTTAATCTGACGCACTCTCTGTAAGTCTGCTTGGCAAGTTCTCTGGTAGGGCTGAGTACGACGGCGCGGAAGCCCATTTTTCTCGGTCCCTCCAGATGATGAATTATGGGCAGGAGAAAGGCAGCGGTTTTTCCTGAGCCGGTCGGAGCGCACGCGAGAATTTGTCTTCCCTGTTAGGGACGAAGTCGTTAATTTTTGTTTTGTTTTTGTCTCTCTATAATTTGTGAACAGTAATATGAAAACTGTAATGAAGGAATGATAGAGTACTGACTAGTAACGATGGGCAGTTTGTAGTGGTATGCAAAGCGATAATAGTAATAGAGAAATCATAGTAAAATTATTTTCATTGATAGTATAGTATAGCATATTTGGTACATACATTAGTATAATACAGCATACTTAGGGAATAATAGTAGTTGATGAATAATAATAGTTGGTGTATAACAGTAATCGGGAAAAAATAGTAGTTGGTTAATAATGATAGTCGGGATATAATAGTGGGTTAGAAAAAGATCCTAGTTGAAGATTTGGGAATAATAATAGTTGGTGAATAATAGCAAAGTAGATAATAGTCATAGGTAACCAATAGTTGTAGGTTAATAATAGCTGTCGAAGAATAATGGAGAGTTGGTAAATAATCTTAGTTAGCAAATAATACATAGTTTGTTAATAATAGTACTTATTGTATAATAGTAGTTGGGAAATAATAGTAGTGGATGAATAAATGTAATGGTGGAACAATTGGTCAATCATAGTAGCCAGGAAGTAATCGTGAGTTGATGAATAATAGTGGTCGGGATGTAATAGTAAGTGGGACAGTAATTGTACTTTGTGCATAATAGTAGCTTAGAAATAATAATAGTTACTGTCTAATAGTAGTAATTGAATAATAGAGTTGGTGAGTAATGGTGGTTGCGAAATATAACTGGTATGCTGGTCTAGTGGTCAGCGTGTTTGCCTCTAAACCAGAACATCGGGAGGTTGCGAGTTTGAATCCAAGTATCGTAGTCTAGGGAAAAAATAAATAGGCGTGACGTATCTCGAGTTGTACACTGATGTCAGGTACACGGGCCGGTACGTGTGTGTTTCGTGTGTGTGTATAACCTTGTTAAATTTTGTCCGCGATCTATTTCTCCACGAAACCCGACTAGCTCCGAAACTGGGAAGCGAACTTGGAACGGGCTGTTTTGGTATGGATTTGCCCCAATTACCCTATACCCATGGAAGAAAGGTCATGGTGAATGCGATATAGAGGGGGAAGTCGGCTGTGACTGCAAGGTCAGGATGAAAAGTGGAATATAGTGGGAATGTAATAAGGGGAGCCCCGTACAATGGAATCTAGGAAGTTAAAAAATAGTAGTTGGCTGATTATAGTAGGCGGGTTATAATAGTGAGTTGGAGAATAATCGTAGTTGGTGAATAATAGAATCTTGCAAATAATAGTAGTTATTTTATATTAGTAGTAAATGTAGAATAGTAGTCGGGAGATAATACTGGTTGAGCAATAATGGTCGTTGTGAAGTAATAGTAGTTGGCAAATAATAGTAATTAGAAAATAATAGTAGTTTAAAGATAATAATCAAATTAATAGTAGTTACAGAATAAATAATAATTGCAGTAAATATACAGCAATGCAATACAAAATTGAAATAATAATAGTAGTTACAAAATACGGACACTGGTGGATGAGCGGTCGAGGTTCGACTCTGGCGTTACATCGAGTTAAGCTATCAATTTTCAAATGCGGTATAGTGTAGACGGTTGTGGGCGCAGCAGAGGTTAGATGAGATTAACGAAGAGCGGGCAGGGAGTGATGGAAAAGGTGCAATAGGGAAGGGAAATACGTAAAAACCCGCAAGGCTATACATTGGAACTCTAGAAATAACTACTAGTACTTACAAAATAATAGTAGTTGGGAAATAGTTGAAAAATAATAGTTGAAAAATAACAGTTGGTAAATAATAGCGGTTCGAAAATAAATTTAGTTGATCAATATAAGTACTTGGCAAATAATAGTACGTTGTGTATTATGGTAGTTACGAAATAATAGTAACTTAGTCACAGATTATAGTCGGCACTATCTTATTATATAAATAGTAGCAATGATACATTTATAAACGGAAGTCTGTTGATTTATCTATCCGTTCGTCTGCACCCGATAAACTTCGCAACTAATAACGTTGAAGTCTACATCGTTGGAATGTAACGAGAATACCTTTTTTTAATTTGCTCGAATATTTTGCGGCCACTTTTGGCTGTAAAAATCGTTCGAATATGTTTACATATTCTTAGTAGACATTCGCGATTTTCGACAAAAGGCTTCAAATAATGATGAAAATAAAGAACTTAAAAATGAAGAAAACAAATCGTTGCATTCGAACGATGCAAACTTGAACGTTATCGGAACTAATGGCCCGATTTGGATGCGGTTTTCACCAGTGTATACTGTCTTTCCCAGTGCAGGTTTTAAAATACGTATCGTCACGGTATAGGGCGGCTAAGCAGTAAACAAAAATCTGAGACACGCAGTAGGAAAATTGACCGCGTAAACATGCGCGAGCGAGTCCGCGCCATGTGACTTGCACCCCAGCGAAGCCGGGTACGGCAGCTAGTTACTATTATATTAATGGTAGCTTTTACTCTTAATATAAGTTTATATTCGTTTCAATAATAAAACTATTGAGAATAATGATAATAATGATGAGAAAATAATTCGTACTTCGAGTATGACGGGTATGGCCTGCATCTGAATCGCCGTAGGCTCGACGTATCCGCATTTCTTCATGTTCGCTACGAGATCCGTAGAGACCCCGTAAACCGTTGACAATTGTTCAAATGTTTCCAGCGGTCTCGCAACGTTACGTCCAACGACCGATATCCCATGCTTATTTCTGTACTGATTTATCTGCAACAAAAATTTGGATAACGAACTCCACGCGTTGTTTTTTATTGTTGCAGATTTGTTTTGCTATCGGTATTATTTTATCAAAATTACTTAATGGCACAACGCATCACTCACTAGGGTTCTTTTTCTTGTAAGGCCATGTATCGCACAATCTGGGGGGCTATTGCGGTTCTCAGTTGGGTGAATGTGACAAAAGTGAGCATCTTACCCTGTTACGGTTCTTTTACCTAGTGACAATGTGAGATAATTCGCGTGAGTTTACTCAGCACGAAATTTCGGGTCGACAATTGTCCTGCGCATGCGTGAGCACCTTCCTTAAGCTGAATCCATATTTTAATTTGATAGAAAACTCACCAGTCTTTTTATTTATTTGAATTACCATACCGCAATCTGCCTCGTGCCAAGTGTTCGTGTCGTTTTGTGGAATGTAATAACTTTTTTTTTCTGCAACATCCATGTTGCAATTTCATATACTATTTTAGCTTTCTGTTTATCCGAGTAGAAAGATTATGTGATGCACACGTACTTGTTTTGGGATAAGTTCGATGGGCGTGCTAGTATACCCCAACTACGGCGTCGTGAAAATGTGAAATCACGTGCCGGAAGTTCCTAGTGTTCCCACATTTTTGCCCGCCCGATCCGCAATTTACGTGAGATAAAATTGCGAAAAATGAGAGTATTCACCCAAGAATCATAATAGGCCCCGAACCGCTTCGAAATTTTGAAACGCAATTTCGACCAAACGATACAATCAATTGCGATGAAAGTTAATGCGTACATGCGATATTGTTGCAGCAAAGGCCGACGGTCGACATTTCGCCAACTTTTGAAAAAACATTACAGATTGTAGTTACCCTAGAGTGAATTGTGAATGCCTAACTGACGCACCGAATTCATGCACATCCCAAGACCGTTGGGAACTCAACAGTAAAAAAAAATAGTATTTTGAGCATTGTTTCAACTGATTTTATTAAACGTAACGGAGAAATCGGTATTTAGAGTTTTTTTTACATATAACTAGCAAAATTGTACCAACAAAGCTCAACATATTATCAATAATCCTGATAATCTAGGGTATCAGTTTTCGCACTGGCGGCGATCCTGAATGGCAAACGTGAAAATACACACGGTCTCGCAGCAATAGAAAAAGATGGGGCCCTCGGTCTCGCATACAGGCGTGGGCCGCACACAATGCTTTTACAAGGGGACAGTACGGCAGTCGGATTTTTGTAATTTTTCGTACGCATGGTACGTGAAGTTCAGAGCTCGAATATCAATATCCCAAAGCAGTTCGACGCCATATTCAGAAATTTTCGAGAAAATTGACTTTGAAGTTTTCGAGCGCACTCTTATCCCACAAAGATGCAACGATATTCGAACCGGGCTCGTGGCGTACCCGGTAGCGCTCGAGTCTAGTAATCGCGGGGTCGCTGGTTCGAGTCTCACTTCGAAATTTTTTTCATTTTTTTTTTTTTTCATTTTTTTTTAATTCGCATACCTCCGTCATTTAAATATCCCGATAAATTTTTGTTGTATATAATCACATATTATTATATATAATTAATATAATATATCTATATATGTTTATATATGGACCAAATCCATATATAGTTATTTATGTACAAAATTCATTATAGTTATACATAATTATATATTTTCTCATATATGATCATATATTATTTATATATAACAATAGGTGATTATTTATAAAAAAATAAATAAATAATCCCGGGATAAAAATCATAAAATCTATGCTAATTCACATATATGTAATTATAATTGTCAATGATAAATGCAAGTCTTATTTTTGATTATCTCTTGCTTGAAATTGCGAATAGGCGACGTAAAAATATCCAGTAATAATATTTACATAAACTCCCTTGTAGATTAATAGGAATATAAATAGAAGAATAGATGTTGAAATATGTGAATATAACTCACATATTTCAACATATTGAGAAAAAAAATGTAGATTGGCTTATCATAAGCCAATGTAGTTTTTTTCTCAAATTCAGAAAATTTGATGGGCAGACAGCTGTTCGTCTATCTATTTGACGTCGTTTGGCAAATTTTCGACGGGATCTAAAGAGCCGTTTCAGAGATTTTTGGGAATCTATAATTGTTCTACCATACCGACCACGATGAGGTGTCATTCCGTCTTAACCCTGAAGATTAGAAAATGAAAGAAATGGAAAGAAAGAAAGGAATTCCGGTACAGTATCTCACGGATTAGCACGCGTGCTGTACGGTGGTAAATAAAAGCGAGTTCAGCGTAATTTGAGGGGAGTTGCAAGGGAGAGAATGTGAAGGTGGAAGGAAGAAGGTGAAAGGATCGCGGGGAGAAAATAGGAAAAGTAAAAAAAGGGAGTGAGAAAGCACAAGTGAAGTGAAAAGGAGACCGAGAGTTGAGGTTAGAGAAGAACCTGGAATACAGAAGAGATGGCAGAGGGCAGTAGTGGCAGGCTTAAACGGGACGACCGGGACGCCACCCGTGTCGAAACGAACGCTTGTGACAACAGGGACGGCGGATAGAGTCCAGGCAGCCAGAGCGTGCGGGGGAACGGAGGCACCACTAGCGACGAACCGGTGAAGGCAAAGGGGTAGCGGTTCAAGCGGCCACGCGTAGACCTTCGTTACCGACCGAGTTCTAGAATCGGGAGGCGAACACGAACACGAAAGCGCTGATTCACGCCGAGCCGAGCACATGGCTGACAGAAACACCGAAAGCAACGTGGAGTGAGGAGAAAGACAACCCAAGAAAGAACAGAGGCAGGGAAGAGAAGAAGAGGGAGACCAGTCGGAACACTGGGGGTGAAGAAGAAAAAAACGCAATGTGCACGTTCACTGATAGAATGCTGGGGAGGCGGCCAAAGGAAAGAGAGGAGCAGCGGATGTGAGGAACGGAGGGCGCGGTGCACCGAGGAGGAAAAGAAGGAATGACGAGAGGACATGGCTAGACATATGTTCAGTGGAACGGAGGAGAAAATAATGTCATGTATGAAAAAATGGGCAACACAATCGGAAACAGAATGGGGAGCGAAGACGGGAGCAATGATAAAAATAACGGTGAATAAAACAATAAGAAGCATAGAGCAATCCAGCCAAGGCGATGGGGAGGAAAAAGGGAAGATACCTTAGAGCGAGGTAAGAAGAATGCTCAGGGAAGAGCGAAAATATTCGAAGAGGAAGCTGCAGAAACAAGAGGAGCTAATAGCGCAGATGGTCCAAGAAAACGAACGGCTGACCAGGAGGCTGGAAAACTTGGAGAAGACGGCGCGAACTCAAGAAGAAAGGGAGTTGGAGCAAGAGCGAGAGATGAGAGAGGGAACCTGAACGCGGAACCTGAACGAAGAGATGGAAACACAGAGACAAATCAACACTGAAGAGCGGGAACCAGGGAGCGAAGAGTGGAAGGAAGTGCCAAGGAAAAGCGGAACAAGACAGGAAACAGGAGACCGGATAGAAAAGGAACCGGGTAGGAAGCCGTGAGGACTGAACCAGATGAAGTGGGAAAGAGAATGGCGGTAGAAAAGAGAAAAAAAGAGAAACATAATAATAAAAGGGGTGGGGAGGTCGAGGAACGGACTGGACTGGGACATAGAAAAAGAGGTTTGGGAGAGAACAGGAGTTAAACCAAGATTTTCGAGATGGAAGGAGACCAAGTTCGGCATAGTAATTGGAACTGCATCGATGGAAAACAAAATAAAGATCATGAAGGGAACAAAAGGAAGAAGGTTGGGAATAGAAGACGATAGGGCAGAAAGAGAAAGAGAGGTGCAAGGATGGATCGAAGAATATGCCGGACTGATGATCTATGAGGGAAGGAAAACAAGAGCAGAAAGAAACAAGAGTAATACCTCAAGATGCAAGTAGATGGGAGCTGGAAGATATTATAATAGTTTTATGCGTGTTCGCCTTTTCGAGAGTTCGTGCGTCCTCGGAACGGATATAGAGGGCGTGCTACGAGCAGCGGGTGCAGGCGGGCGCTTCCACGGCACTCGGTGTCGAGATCAGTCGACGTCGATACATATTCAATAAAGAAAAATATATTGTTCTGATAAATTTTCGAGTACGCAAAGTTATTTCTCGAGACTCAATCCTGTGTCCTTTCCTCAAGGAAAAAATAAGACAACAGGTTATGGGCCCAGTCACCCTAACTGAGCGTTATTTGTGAGAAAAGTCGAGCGGTTTTGTCGAAAAGCGCGGAGAGCGCAACATGAGGTTGCGAAACGGAAGCCATCTTAGTGCGTGCTCTTCTCCGGGGAATCGGTGCGTGATCGTCATTGCGGAAAAAATCCAACCATGTCCGACGCAATCTCAGCGCGAAACGTAACGAAATGTAACGACGAAAATTTTCAAGGATGGAAATTTCAAGTGAAAATGTTATTTAAAGCGGGAAAAATACGACGGTGAAGCGAGGCACGATTGTGCGTTTGTCGTTGAAAACGGCCACGAAAAACGGTCGACGAAGGTCGAGAACAAAGACAATTTGATTTTGCCCGTAGAAGTGGCCAATTCGATGTTGAAAGCCGGTAAAGAAACGTAGATTACCGACAGCGGGGCCTCTCAGCACATCACGTATCGGCGAGAATGGTTCATCGAGTATCGAAAATTGACGGATGACGGGACAGCTTCTTTGGGCGACAATAAGCAGTGAAGAGTTGTCGGAGAAGGAATAATCGAGATCGAAAAATACGTCGATGGTGCGTGGTTTCAATCGCGAATCGAGAAACTTTTACATGTGCCAATAATGAATAAAAAAATTGTTTTCTGTCGGTGTCTGCACCTCGAGAGGTCAAGAAGTGGTGTTTAACAGAAAACACATAAATATTAAAAACGGTAACGAAGTGTTAGCCTACGGAATAAATCAGGAAAACGAAATTTTTCGAATGCTGTTTCGAGTTACCCGTGCACGAGTAGACGACGAGGCGAAAGGACTCGTGGAAGGGGTTGAGCTGCCGAAAAATGGTGAAGTGTTCTGCGAATCGTGTCCGATTGGGAAATCCCATAGGCGTCCGTTTCGAAAAGAGCGTGAACGAGCAGCTACGGAGCCCAGGAAGGTTATACACACGGATGTGTGCGGACCCATGTCCACGGAGACGTCAGGTGGCGTGCGTTATCTCCTGACATTTAAAGACGATGTTACAAGTTACCGGTATATATACTTCTTGCAGCACAAAAGAGACGTATATGAAAAATTAAAAGTATTCGACAAGCTTATAGAAAATAAGTTTGGTCGAGTGATGCGCGTTCTACGGTCGGGCAACGGCGTCGAATTCAAAAATAAAAATCTGAAAAGTTATCTCCTGTCACGTGGGATCCAAGGGGCCTTATACGCCGGAGCAGAACGGCAAAGTCGGGCGAGACAACAGAACGATCATCGAGAGCGCAAGGACCATGCTGCACGCGAAAAATCTGCCGATTACCCTGTGGGCGGAAGCTGCGAACACGGCGGTGTATCTAATGAATCGATCGGGATCGTCGGGGATACGGGACGGAGCGACTTCGTATGAGCTTTGGGTTGGAAAGAAGCCTAACCTAAAGCACTTGCGCATCTTCGGAGCTGAAGCGTACGTGAATACACCGGAGCAGTTTACGACGAAATTCGACGTTCGGGCGAAGAAGATGATACTTGTCGGGTACGAAGGAAATTCATCGAACTATCGTGTCTACGATCCAGTGTCGAAGAAAGTATCGGTGTCGCGGGACATATTGTTTCACGAAAGAACCGGAAAAATGATAGCGGTGACGAACGACGATCGGGACGACGAGATTGTACTGCCGAGGGTTAAACTGTAGGAAGAACTTCTACACGAAGAAGACAACGACGACGACGAGGAGGTTTTTCTGCCGGCTGTCGCAGAAGCAGCGGATGATAGACAAGAGTTGGTCGTGCAAGCGGAACCTTCCGGCGTAGAACGAATCCTGAGAGTTCGAGCAGTTTTGAAACGACCGTCGCGCTATGAGACGAATGTAGCAGAGGCAAGTTTGCCCGAAACATTTAAAGAAGCAGTGAAAAGTAAAACATCGCCGAACTTCGTTCAAAATCACGAGTGAGTGATAGAGAAATTCGGGATGAGTAATGCAAAATCGGTGAGCATACCAGCGGATCCGCACGTCGTGTTGGAGCCGGTAGCTAAAGGAGAAGAAACGTACAAGCGAGTATCGTATAGGGAAGCTGTCGGTTCTTTGATGTTTTTGGCGATCGTGTCGCGTCCGGATTTAGCATACTCCGTAAATTCCGTAAGCATGTATCTAAACAATCACAGCGAAAAACACTGGCGAGCGGTAAAAAGGATCATTGCGTATTTGTCGGGAACGGTAGAATATGGCATCGAGTATCACGGCGGTGGAAGTGTGCCTGAGTTGGTCAGGTATTTTGACACGGATTATGCAGGCGATATTGAGACCAGAAGTTCAACGAGCGGGTACATTTTCGAGCTCGCGAATGGTCCAATCACATGGTGGTCAACATCAGAAGCTAGTTACACTCAGCACGACTGAGTCCGAATACGTCGGATCGGCGGCGGCGTCGAGAGAGGCAATTAGCTCCTGAATACGCCAATACACCGGAGTATATCGACGACTCCGTGCCACTTGCTTTTCGGAACTCACGCGCGGCTACACGAAGACGAAAACGTACGGAAGCTGGTACAAAACGAGTGGGCTGCTTCATTTCACGAAAGCCGAGCCAAATTACGCGTGCAGGCGACGAAGAAGATTGCAAAGGTCCAAGAAGAAAATCACCGAGGGTTCAACAAGAAGCAAAAAAAGTCCAGCCATACCGCGAATGTGATTTGGTCGCGGTGAGAAGATCGCAGCAGGTTCCCGGGCAAAAATTTGCAGCCAAGTTCCTCGGGCCCTATGAGATTGACAAGGTGTTGCGCAACAATCGATATCTTGTCCGAAAGGTTGGAGAACACGAGGGGCCCCAGAAAACTTCGACTCCTCCGACTCCACCAAGCCATGGTTGAGCGAAGACAGCCATTACGACAAAAGAGGTGACGATTTAGAAGAAAAAATGAACTCGGACATCCGAAGACGTATGTCTATGCAGGATGGCCGAGTTGTAGGATGCGCACCATCGCGTGTGCAAAGGAATAAATTAATATGCCGATAGTCAGTTAGTTAATATGTCCGTTTCAACGACTATATGCACGACTCGTGCAAAGGCCGCTGGCAGCCGAAAATAATTACAGCCGGCCAATCCGGTGGCACTAATTGCGAGTTGAAACAAGGGAAGTTCGATTAACAGGGGGACGCAAAAAGGAGGACTACGACGTGCGAACTAAGCGGATGCTATATCTTTATCTTGTAATTGCCGAAATATAGTTACTCTAGTTTTCTCATCCGTGCTTCTTTTATTCTTTCGATCCCGAATAATAAGTAAAACTACGAAGTCTTGAAATAGACCTATAATCGTATATTTTTTTATTGTATAAATCGAAACTGACAGGACTAACGCCTTTACCTAGCCCTTTTAACAGTGTTTCGAACTCAAAAATATCCGTGTAATGAACATGGAGGTGGGACAGAGATAGAAGGATAGAAGCATGGCCGACTAGTGCTGTCTCTGTCTGACCCTCCGGCCGCGCCACAGCGGGTATTCTGATCGCAACGAACCTATTGGCGATGAGTGAACTACCAACTCTCTTCAATAAGTTACCTACCCCTTCCACTGGAGTTTTACAGAGGGTGGGTAGCAGACGGTTGCTACGACATCTGGCGGTAGTTTGCAGCGGCTCGTGGTCCAAAACTACGAGTTCCACAATACCGTCGTGACCGTGTCGAAGTTTCGCAGCCTCCCAGATAATCACATTACACCAAGCAATATAGCTTTTTGCGTGTCAAAAATACTACCAGGAAACCGACTGTGACATCACATGGAAGACAATCCGTAGTTATATTCTGTTATGTTTTCCAGTCGCAATTATCATTTATTAATTTTTTTCCAAAGCAAAACATTGCGTTTTTTTTTTCATTTTGTTGCTTGTAAAATGAAAACTAATGAAGCAATCTTCATGCTCTGAAAAGACGAATTGTAGAGAATCAAAATTCAAAGAAAATGAGCGTTGGACCGACTCAATCGGATTATTTTTAACGGAGAAAAACCGGAAAAATCAGGATTTTTTCAAAAATGCACGAAGCCGCCATTTTTCGAGTTGTAGCGCAGCCTCTCACCGAGATAGTAGTGATTCATAGGTACTTTATGTGCGCACAACCAGATATATAGTTTTTGCATAATTACAATTATAATTTTTTTATGCACTATCTTGCAGCGTGCGTGGATGCGTCATGGATGGTCCGATTTTAATTATCCAAACAGATTTTCAAAGTAGAAGTGTAGTACTACAAACCGTATATTCTTATTTTGCGTAAAAATTCTGCGAAATACGTGAAAAATACTTGCAAACATAACTGAAAACGGACGAGCGCGCGAAAGCGGTTGAGTAGTGGGGGTAGAACGGCAGACGCTCATCTTATAAGCTTATCGCACATTCTATGATCTCAGCAACTACTGGAGCTATCTTTAAAACAAAATTATTTTGGGGTGACTGAAGCAGCTAATTGATTCTCCACTCGGATATCATTAATAATCAGTGGAAAAGCTGTATTTGGATTTTCTTTGCTATGTATCCATATATTAATATGATATTGATAAAATGCTGTGAAATAGGTGAAATATAAACAGCCAGGAAGCTTATTTATTGAAGTACATAGTAATTATTTTTATCAGACCTCGTCCTACTCCCACGTTATTGCTATTGTCCCTCACGTGCATTTACAGCGATATTTGCAAGCAATTTTCACCTAATCCACAGCATTTTATCTATATCATACACTAGGCACATCAATTAGAGGATCAGAAAAAATCGCGATGGTTTTTGGTGATTTTCAGAAGGCTATAGCTCGGCAAAAAATGGTAGTAGAGCAATAAAGAAAATAGCAAATTGGAGCTGGAAGTCTCTAGTTTCGAGATCTGTAGGTCAAATATTTTCATCCATGAGGGTTTCTGAGTTAACTTTAAGAGATCGCAAAAGAAAAAATTAAGAAAAATTTGCCCATTTTTGAAGAGTTGCACGCGGGCTTGGGTAAATTTTTTTGAGTAATTTAAATATGATGCTAGTTGGATTCTTCCGCTTTAATTTGAGAGGTTTCTGAGCTTTGTACGATGATTTTTCGCTGAGTTATCGTCGTTCCAAGCGAAAAAGAACTTTTTGGCTTTGACCATTCATTACTCGGGAACTAATGATCATACAAAAAATATATGGAGGGTTTTGAATACTTCAACGTATCCTCTAAATGGTGTCATTAGTGTTTTTCGATAAACAATTTTTATTCAATATGAAAACCTTGAATGAAAAACAGGTAAAAAATCGCGTTTCCACAGAGTTTCACTAAACTTGAGATAACTCAAGAAATAACGAATAGGCTGAAGATAAATTTGGTTTTTTTCTAACCTCAAAGTATCCCAAAGAAGCCCTCGAGTATTCAAACCGCTGCGATTTTTCTTTCACTGTGATCCAAACGATTGAAATGTTCACTTTTGCGAAAAACCAATTAAAGGATACATTTTTCACCTTTTACTAATTTCTTAAAATTGAAGATTTTTTTTCGCAAGAATCAATATTGTTTTCATAAAAAAATGTGTGACACGGAAAAGAATCGAAAAATAATTTTTTTTTTTAATGTTCTTTGATAACCAAATTGTTAAATTTCATCTGTACAATATTGACAAAGTACACAGTAATTAAAAAAATCGTTCGTTTTTTCAAGATGCTGTAATTTTTTTTACCACCGACATTAGCATTAGCCAAAGCGTACCACCCAGAGGTTGTGCGGATGGATTTACGCTTCTTTGTGTGTGTGTGTGTGTCATTTTTTTAAGAGAACAGGTGAAGTTCCGAAAACCAACCCCCTCCGATCGAGCTGAAATTTTGCACAGACCTTCTTTTTATTATTCTAAGACGACCCCTAAAAGTATTTTTCCCGACTCGCAATAGATTTCGAGATGTTGAATTTTAAAGTTATTTATTTTACCGCACGCCGACTATATCTATATCTGGTAGGTGTCAGTTCTGGCTATACTTATATATACGTTATCGCGCTCTCCGTTTTGTGCGGATCTCCGTCCAAAAAATGAAATAAAATAAAAAACCAAAAAATAAAATAAAAAAAAAACCAAAAAAATAAAATAAATAAATAAAAAATCTCCGTTTGGATTTGTTTGTTTGTTTGGGTTTCAAAATGTAAAAAAAAACTAAAACAAAAAACGAAACTATAAAAAACAAAAAAAAGATATAAAATAAATAAACCAAAATAGCGTCGTCTGTTTATTTGGGTTCGTTAGGGTTTGTTTTGTCACCTCATGATTCCACACACCCATCCGAGGTGCCCTGCGCCCACCCCAGTGTTCTACGCACCCGACGATTCCACTCACTCATCCGAGGTGCTTTGCGTCCACCCCAGTATTCTATGCACCCCACGATTCCACACACCCGAACTTGTATGGCTTTGTTTGGGTTTGTTTGTTGGGTTAGCCTCCTCCCCTCCCGTGACGTCATCATCACGGGAGGGGATTACGCTACCGCATAGGCTGGACGAAAATCCACACAAAGCGGAGAGCGCGATAACGTATATTAGGTATAGCCAGAACTGACACCTATGAGATATAGTTATAGTAGGCGCGCGGTAAAATAAATAACTTAAAAATTCAATATCTCGAAAACTATTGTAAGTCGGGAAACATCCTTTTAGGGGTCGTCTTAGAATAATAAAAAGAATGTTTGTGCAAAATTTCAGCTCGATCGGAGGGGGTTGGCTTTCGGAACCTTATCCAAGAGAACACATATTTTTATCAGACCTCGTCCTATTCCTACGTTAGCGCTATTGTCCCTCACGTCCATTTACAGCAATATTTGCAAGCACTTTTCACCTATTTCACAGCGTTTTATCTATGTCATATTAATACACTAGACACAGCAATTAGAGGATCAGGAAAAAATCTCGATGTGTTTAGGTGATTTTCAGAAGGCTATAACTCGGCAAAGAATGGTAGTAAAGTAATGAAAAACAACGCAAATTGAAGCTGGATGTCTCTAGTTTCTAGATATGTACGTCACATATTTTTATTCGTGAACATTTCTGAGTTAACTCAAAGAGATCGCAAAAGAAAAAAATAAAAATTTTTTGCACATTTTTGAAGAGGCGCACGGGCTTGGGTAAATTTTTTTCAGCAATGTTACTATGATGCTCGTTTAGTTGGATTCTTCCGTTTCAATTTGAGAGGTTTCTAAGCTTTGTACGGTGATTTTTCGCTGAGTTATCGTCGTTCGAATCGAAAAAGAACTCTTTGGCTTTGATCATTACTCGGAAACTAATGATCGTACAAAAAATATACGGAGGGTTTTGAATACTTCAAAGTATCCTCTTAAAGGTGTGATTAGTGTTTTTTAATGAACAATTTTTTTTCAATATAAAAACCTTGAATGAAAGACAGGTAAAAAATCGCGTTTTCACGGAGTTTCACTAAACTTGAGATAACTTAAGAAATAACGAATAGACTGAGGATAGATTTGGTTTTTTTCTAACCTCAAAGTATCCCAAAGAAGCCCTCAAGTATTCAAACCACTGCGATTTTTCTTTCACTGTGATCCAAACGATAGAAAATTTAACTTTTGCGAAAAACGAATTAAAGGATACATTTTTTACCTTTTACTCATTTCTTTAAATTGAAGATTTTTTTTCGCAAGAATCAATATTCTTTTCATAAAAAAAAGCGTGACATGGAAAAAAATCGAAAAATATTTTTTTTTAAATGATCTTTGATAACCAAATTGTTAAATTTCATCTGTACAATATTGACAAAGTACAAAGTCCTTTTAAAAATCGTTCGTTTTTTTAAGATGCTGTAATTTTTTTTACCACCGAAATTAGCTAATCCAAAGCTAATCCAAAGCTAATCCAAAGCCTGGAGGTTGTGCGGATGGATTTACGCTTCTTTGGGTGTGTGTGTGTATCATTTTTTTAAGAGAACAGACACACACACGCACGCACGCACGCACACACACACACACACACACACGCGCGCGCGTGCGCACGCAAAGAAGCGTAAATCCATCCGCACAACCTCCACGTGGTACGCTTTGGATAATACTAATGTCGGTGGTAAAAAAAAATTACAGCATCTTAAAAAAAACTAACGATTTTTTGGATGACTGTGTACTTTGCCAATATTGTACAGATGAAATTTAACAATTTGGTTATCAAAGAACAGTTTAGAAAAATTATTTTTCGATTTTTTTTTCATGTCACACATTTTTCGATGAAAAGAATATTGTTTCTTGCGAAAAAAAATCTTCAATTTAAAGAAATGAGTAAAAGGTGAAAAATGTATGCGTTAATTCGTTTTTCGCAAAAGTGAAAATTTCAATCGTGTGGATCACAGTGAAAGAAAAATCGCTGCGGTTTGAATACTTGAGGGCTTCTTTGGGATTAGAGAGATTGGGATAGAGGGATTGAGATTAGAAAAAAACCAAATCTATCCTCAGTCTATTCGTTATTTCTTGAGTTATCTCAAGTTTAGTGAAACTCCGTAGAAACGCGATTTTTTACCTGTTTTTCATCAAGGTTTTCATATTGAAAAAAAAAAGTTTAATAAAACACACTTATCACACCTTATAGAGGATACTTTGAAGTATTCAAAACCCTCCGTATATTTTTTGTACGATCGTTAGTTCTAGAGTAATGAATGATCAAAGTCAAAGAGTTCTTTTTCGCTTCAAACGACGATAACTCTGCGAAAAATCATCGTACAAACCTCTCAAATGAAAGCGGAAAAATCCAACTAAACGAGCATCATAGTTGCATTGCTGACAAAATTTAGCCAAGCCCGTGCACCTCTTAAAAAATGGGCAAACATTCAAAAAAAAAAAAAAAAAAAAAAATTGCGATCTCTTTGAGTTAACTCAGAAACGTTCATGGATGAAAATATTTGACCTACAGATCTCGAAACTAGAGATTTCCAGCTTCAATTTGCTTTTTTTTTATTGCTCTACTACCATTTTTTGCCGAGTTATGCCTGCGGAAAATCACCTAAAAACATCGAGATTTTTTTCTGAGCCTCTAGTTGCTGTGCCTAGTGTATAAGAATATGTAAAAAAGTAAATCCAATAGTAACTTTTCCACTGATTATTAATGAAATCCGAGTGAAGAATCAGTTTTCGCTGGTTCACTTACACCAAAATAAAAAAAATTAAGATAGCTCTAGTAGTTGCTGAGATAATCGAATCTGAAGATTCATAACTAGCGCTCAGCGCGCTTCTATTACTATATAACGCATTCCGCGCGTCTGTCGTTTAACCCCACTACTCAACTTTCACGCGCTCGTCCTTTTTCAGTCATGTTGCAAGTATTTCTCACCTATTTCGCAGCATTCTAATTCAAAATGAGAATATACGTTTTGTAGTACTATACTTCTACTTTGAAAATCTGTCTGGAAAATTGAAATCGGACTATCCATGACGCATACAGGCACGCTGCAAGATAGTGCATTAAGAAATTCTAATTGCAATTATGCAGAAACAAATTATCCGACAGCACCTGGGTTGTGCACACATAAAGCATCTATAAATCACTATCTCGCAGAGAGCTTGCGCTACAACTTGAGAAATGACGGCGTTATTCATTCTTAAAAAACGCTGGTTTTTCCAGTTTTTCTCCGTTAATAATAATCCGATCGAGTCATTCCAATGCACATTTTCTTTGAATTTTGATTCTCTACAATTCTTCTCTTCAGAGCAACAAGATTGCTTCATTAGTATTCATTTTACAAGCGATAAACGAAAAAACACGATTTTTTGCTTTTAAATGTTTATAAAAAATTAATCACTGATAGTTGCGAGTGGAAAACAACAGAATATATCTACGGACTGCCTTTCGCCAATGGCACAGTCAGTATCCTGGTAGTATTTTTGTCACAGAATCACTCATAATCTGCCCTATTGCTTGGTCTACGTACATCCTAGATAACCACGTACCGCACATGTACGGCTCACGTGGAGTGCGCCATTTTGGTACTGTGGCCACCTCGTACGTGCGTACGCTACTGGAACATTACCGGTACGCTGTACCGCAAATGTACCGCCACGGTATCGTGGGCATATCTCCACCCTACCAGTACTGTACGCTTACGGTACCTCCACGGTACCAGTGCGGTATATCTACTGTACCCACGTAGTGAGATTTATTAGCATATATTGTACTTGTTCGATACCTCCACGGTAACAGTGCCGTACGTGTACTGTACTCATATAGTGAGATTTTTAGCATCTATTGTATTTGTTCGGTACCTCCAAGGTATCAATGCAGTACGTCTACTGTACCCATATAGTGATATTAATTACCATCTATTGTAATTGCACTGTACCTCTACTGTACAGGTATAGTACGAACAGCGCACGTTCAATGAACGGTTGAATTGTGCGTACGAATTAAATTTTTTCTATCAGTACATTTGCAGGACGGCATACCTCCACGCTACCGGTACAGCATACCGGAAATATACTGCAGTACGACGTACGTCCAAGGTTCCGGTACAGCATGATGCAAATGTACTGCAGTACGGTGTACTTCCAAAGTGGCGGTGCCGTCGAGCTACGGCGTACGCTGGTACCCCGTATCCGTACATTACCGGTACTGTACGGTTACGGCGTACTTCAAATTTGCGGTACGCTGTACCAACGGTACGTTTGGTTATCTGGGTTTGCCTACTGGACTGTGATACATGGTCGTAGGGCTATGGTGTCACACCAACCGAGCAGCCATGAGAGCAAGAAAGATAGCTGATTTGCGAATTCCCAGTGTTCCTCAAGACGGCTAATATTTCGAGACAAAAAGAAGAAACACCTTCCGCTCTGTTAGGGAAATGACTCATACATCCGGTGGGTAAAAATCCTACAGCTGTTTTATGTACAAAAGAATTGTTTTTGTGTTGCTACCAACTTAAAAAAGTATAAGATTATCAATATTATGAAAGAACTGCGTCAGCGAATGTTTCATACAACTCAGAATAAATTTGGAATCATTTATAACAATGCCTATTAATATTTATATCACGAGATTATTGATTATTACCATTAATTAATATTATGTGTTGCCGAAACACGGCAACGTCACGGACGTTAAGGTTGTCAGCAATGCTCTTGATTTGCCAGTCAATGTTCGTAATTTTTTATCAAACCCTGATGGGTAAAATATTGAATATATGTGGTTTTTGATGGGCAAAATGGGTTTGTTTTCTTCTAAATGTTTACAAAGGTTTGGTTTAGGTTAATCCGTTCTTAGAAACGGTTTAGCTTGGTGCTAAATATACAAAAAATTGCATCATCGTACCATGCATACGGTAATGTACCAATTTCGATCATCATTTTCTAATAGTGGTTATAAGCCAAATGGATTTCTATGTTGTCATAGCACCCGGCCGACTTAACCATGATTCTTTCATTTAATAACCCTGCTCTCGCTTGAATACTGTAGACACTCTGAAACAGACATCCTATGTGCTCACAAACGGAATAACTATTGGGAGTACAAATAACTATTCGCCGTTTGACAAAAGATGACCCCACCAGGAGGTTATGGTTGAAATTGTCAGATGTAAAAGGTCATATGGTAAGGTTGGACATCTGGCAAGACCATAACCAAATATTAGCGATTTTGTATCAGCATCACATAATTATTTTCGTGCGAAAAAGTCGAGTTTGGAGACGAAGAAAAGTCATTTGTGGGATCTTTTGATTTACTTCCTTAATTTGAAGAAATCTGCAGCTAAGGCACATAGATCACTTGTGGAAGCATATGGTAAGGCTGCTTTAAGTGAGAGAAGTTGTCGTGAATGGTTTCAAAAGTTTAAGAACGGTGAGTTTGACGTTGAAGACACAGAACATAGCCAAAGGCTGAAAGTGTACGAAGATGTGCAATTCAAAGGTCTCGTGTTTTATGAGTTACTCAAACCGAACGAAACCATTACTGGGGCTCTCTGCCAAACACAATTGATGAGATTGAGCTGAGCACTCAACGGAAAATGCGCCCACTTCTACACCAGACACGACAAAATTATTCTCCTGCATGATAATGCTTGTCCACATTCACTTGGAAACACACAATTGGGAAGTTTTACCTCACCGGCTTGTCCACATTCGCTTGGAATCACCCAATTGGGAAGTTTTACCCTACTCCGTGTATTCACCAGACATTGCTCACTCTGACTATCATTTATTTCGATCGATACCAATCGAAAGATACCAAAAATTAGGTCGATTTGTGGATAGCCTAAAAAGATGAAGTGTTCTTCCGACAGGGTATCCATGTGCTGCCAGAAAGATGGGAAACAGTAGTGGCCAGCGATGGACAATACTTTGAATTAAACATAAAGTACCATTCTTTCACAATTAATGCCCAATTTTTTATCAAAAACGGTGGAGACTTATTTGTACTCCCAATATTATTTAAGATACACCCTGTATATCATGAAGGAAAGAATAATTGTGCGGCCATATACATCCACCCTTTAAAAATGGACTTCACTCTGCGCTCCTCACCTTCTCTTGTTCCTGCTGCAACAACTTGTCCTCGGTTATCACCTTCTTTTTTTTTCGCTTGTTTATTTTGTTCCCGGCGAGCGGAACTTTCATACCATCGATCAGTGTCAGCGTTTCGCCCTCGTCCCGTTCCTTTTTAACCTCCAAATCATCGTCGCTCTCATCGTTCTTTCGATAGACGGAAACGCGGGTGTCGTTCGGCGGATCAATCTTAATTTTTCGTTCGATCTCCGTTTTTTTCTGAAACTGTTCTAGAGAAAAACGTTTTTCTGTTATATTCGCTGTGCACGAAACATTCGCAAACAAACTCACCCGTAGTTTCTCGGCGTCGGAACGAAAACGACTTTTGTCGAATTTCGCACCGGACGAAAGTTTTTTGAACAAATCGAACGCGTCCATCGTCGCATTCACAAGACTCGAAAACAAACCAAATATATCTCACGTGGAATTGTGGGTAACATAACCTCAATGTAAATGCGTCGTTTTCGAGGCCGAACTCTTCTTTCTTTATTTCCTTTGGGCTGGCTCCCTTTTGCGCTCTAGAGGGATTTCACCATACGGCCATGTAATTGGCGGGTGGATGATGGCGAAGTAGGGACGAGTAAATCTGGAAAGTGTTATGGAAACGGGCCTGCAAGCCCGACGCGCGCGCCACCCGACGTGGTAGCGGTGGCTGAGCGGGAAGCGTGCGCGACCTCCGTGAAGTTGGCCACCCGATATGATCATAAATAATTCTAATTAATGTTAATCGTTTGAGAATCGTTTGAGAGAGTTTGAGAGAGTTTGAGAGAAAAGAAAAATCGTTTGAGAGTTAATAGTTTTTCCAAAAAAACCAATTTAAATTTTCGCAGGAAGTTAGCCCCCAGATTTTTTTATATGGTCATAAACAATTCTAATTAATGTTAATCGTTTGAGAATCGTTTGAGAGAGTTTGAGAGAAAAGAAAAATCGTTTGAGAGTTAATAGTTTTTCCAAAAAAAAACAATTTAAATTTTCGCGTGAAGTTAGCCCCCAGATCTTTTTAATTCCGTAAAAAACGACCTTTCACAATTTTTTTTTTAATCGCTTGAGAATCGTTTGAGAGGGTTTGAGAGTTAAAAAAATCATTCTAGAGTTTATATTTTACGAAATATAAGAATTTTTCCAAAAACGCAACCAACCGCAGGGCCGTGTGACGCATGGGGCGCACCCTGCTCATCGTTCGCAAGCGCAGAGAATATGAAAACATGCCTAAAGTGCCTAAAATGTAGCACAAATAATAGAGAATCGTTAGAGAGGGTTTGAGAGTTCTATAAAATCGTTTGAGAGTTCATATTTTATGAAATGTAAGGATTTTTCCAAAAACGCAACCAACCGCAGGGCCGTGTCACGCATGGGGCGCACCCTGCTGCTCATCATTCGCAAGCAGAGAATATGAAAACTTGCCTAAAGTGTCTAAAATGCCTCGCCTCGCCTCCTTCCAAAACAATTCGATTTTTGACAGGTCGGAAGTAGGCGCTCTAACCTCGCACAGTCGTTCGAAATAAATTACATGCAATGTGTAGTAGTGTGTCATAGAGTGGAGCTTATTTTTTCGTTGCTTTTTGGTGCATTTATTTTTCTGAGAATAACAATACGAGCCCGGTGGTCGAGGACGACGCGTCAGGACGCCGGCACATCACCGACGAAAAATCCCGACAACGATGGCCGACGCAGAAAGAATCGACGAGAAAACCGTTGCGGCCGATTACAAGGAGAAGAAGATCAGGGAAATCGCGACAGCGAGAAGCCGAAGGAGAACGGCGAGGAGAAAACACCGGAAGTCAAGGTACGTGCATGCTATCATACTCAACGGCTTTGGGGATTTCAAGGGTGTAAAGGTACTGAGAACACCTGAGCCCAACTCGCAGAGGGTGAAGTGTTTTTATGATTGCTCGATAACCGTAGCTCACAAAATTATTTTGCCAAAAGATCTCAAACTACAAACTTGAAGCTTCAAATTGTTTTTTTTTTTCATCTTGATACGACTAACTTTAACATTGATACAGCCTTTTAAAAAACACGTTGAAAAGTGAAGAAATTTTCTGTTTCTTTGATTTTTAGGGGTACGGTATAAAAGGTGATATAATTTTTACAATTTTCGGTTAATCGAAAAAAGTGCTTGTCCTTGACTGTTAAAGCAATCTAAGAAGCTTCAGTTAAAATTTCAAATCGATTGGACGAAAATTGTTCAAGCTTCTGCTACGTCCCGATATAAGAAACATAGTTTTGTGATACTCATAGTCTGGATAGCCAGAATCTGGCAAATACTGGCAGATTAGACAATGAGGGGTGATACGTAAATAGGCTGAATAGGATTTTTTTGACATTTTCATTTTTGACGGAATTGCGACCGTTTTAATTTAACATTTGTTTTTCGTTCGCAATTTCCGACAATTTTGGATTGCATACACATTGCATAAAAAGCAATGGTTCAATCAAATGAAAAACCCCTACCCGGCAACCGAGAAAAACTATCGAAGAATATTGTATCCAAATTTGGACAAAATCGGACAAGCTGTTTTCGAGATACATCTGGCACCAACTTTAAAAACTATGTTTCCAGTTAGTCGCGTTTGAATCGCTTCCAGTCAACGAATTTATTTTTAAAAATTCCTAAACATACCTCAATGTACATATTTTCCAATAAAAAAAACCCGGATCCATTAGAAACATTAGTTTTTGAGATAAAAATTCTCGAAGTTCACCGGTTTTTCTTGCCGTTTACTCAGGTACCTCCCCTTAAGGAAAAAAGGTTTTCAGCAGGGCCTAATAATTTTTTCAACATTTCGAGAATGCAGACTGAAATAAATATAGGTATGTTTTCTTGGATGCATCCGATCCAACTTTCTTCGCCTGTGTTATCGAAACAGCAAGACTCATATTAACGTCAGCTGCGCGAATTTGTTCAAGCTTGAGAATCTGACAGGCATTATTTATTTTCGACACGCGATTATTTTTCGAAATCCCGATTCTCGGTTCCATTTTCGTACGCACAGGCGTATGTGGCGGGCATACGAGTCCTGTATCTAAAATTTCGCTGGATGATAGTGGATTACGGATACGAGACTATATATCGAACCTATGGAGAAATTGGACAGGCGTTGAAAGAGAATCGTCACGCGCATTAACGATCTTTATTTCGAGCAATTTTTTCGGCTTGGCTTTTTTTATCGAATTTCACGAGTGATTGAACGAAAGAGAATTTTTTATTGCTTCGTATCCAATCAAATGTATTCGGCCATTCACCAAAGACAGTGAGCGCGCTGGCCAATACTTGGATCCGTCAATGCTATCGAATCGCACGATATATTAATTTGAACTTTTTTTTTAAAACAGCCCCGTAACAAGGAACAGGAAGCCCAGTTGCTCGAGTGGATCGCAAATGTTCTCGGTGAAAAATTGCCGCCCGGTAATTAAGAGGACATTTTCAAGGACGGTGTGGTTCTTTGCCAGCTGATAAACAAACTTGCTCCAGGATCCATCAAGAAGATCCAGATGAAGGGTACCAATTTCCAGCTGACGGAAAATGTGCAGAGGTATGGTGTTTACGGAATGCATATCAACCTGCGCAGTTTTAGCTTTTTTTTTATATATGAAAGAATGAAGGTTAGGATAAAGAATAAAATAAGAATTTTATATTTTATGAAATTTATTATTTATTCGGATTATTTTATTAATAATAATAATCGAGTTTTATTTGCACAACTTGTTTTACAAGTTTTTTTACAAAAGGGATTATTTCATTATTTATTACAAATAATATGATAGAGAATCAAATAAGCTTTGTGTTATTAGGTTGGCAAGAATGTCTTTGCGTTTTATCACCAAAAATAAAATTAAAAAAGCAGTCTTGAAACTAACGATTAATTTTATTCTATGTATCCACCGATAAAATAAAAATAATTATTTTATTTTTAGTGATAAAACGCAAAAACTTTCTTGCCAACCTATATTTTAATCTCTATATATTTAATCTGATATTTTTATCTCATAATGTTTTCTTTTTCTAATTGTTATATAGTAGTCTTGTTTTATTCCTTGTATACCCTTTTTAAATGTGTTTATATGAATGCTTTTTATTATCAATCAGATCGAGTTTTATTTGCACAACTTTTAACCGATTTTTTTACATAACAATGACCTTTCGCTTACATACTACTGCACTTATTTACTACGCCACGGATTATTGCACTTCGTACCATCTGACCTTTCTCTGTTTTTTTCATTTATTCCTCCATTCCATCTCTTTCTCCTCCCTCTTCCTCCTTGTTTATCTTTCTGCAGACTTCCTCTATTTCCCTAAAATACTGACATATCCCTTTTTGTATTTCGCCGCCCAGAATGCATTTTATTATATTATTTATAATAAATATCCCTTCTAATTTACATCAATTATTTTACATGGGTTTTCTTGTATTTATCCTAGTTGCTAGTTTCTTAAATTGTCTGATGTGATCGCATAGTTCCTTTGCCGGTTGCATTTTCCGTTGTGCTGGTATTTTCCGGTCAATTTATAACCCCCTGCTAGTTTCCAATCATTGCTCCAGTTTATGTACTATTTCTTGGTTTAGTTTCCCTTAACTTTTTACATATTCTTTTTTTCGCGTCTTTCCTGACATTACCACATCTTATCCTCGCCCACGTTTCTTTCAATTCTCCACTAATCATCTTGTCCTCCCAATATTTTTCCACGTGTATACCTGTTTTCCTATGTTTATATCCCTTGCAGTATATTGACCCATCGATTTTGCTCCAATCGTTTTGAATTTCTTGTTCAATTTTAATTTTTATGCCTCTTTCTTTTTTTCTTTCCAGCTCCCGTACATTTCCATTCCATAGGGCTTGTCAAATTGCCCTCTTCTCTATGCTTTCCATCACTTCTTTTTTATTTTTCCCATTTTTATGGGTCACCTCTAATAATTGCTTTTAATTCGTTCCGTAGGCATTTTTTTGGCCCCCATCTTTATGATTTCGAGTAGGTACCTTGCCATTTTCCATACTTCAACTTCCATTGCCCTTATTGTCATATATGTATTATATATATTCTTACCACTTATTTTTGTACTGTCAATAATATGATAAATAATCATATATGTTGAAAAAAATTTATCTGCAAAAAATGTCTTCTTTTTTTCTAGGAGTTATATAATCAAATTGAGCGGCGTAAATAATTTTTTTCCACAGTATATACATATACGTATGTATGTGTAGCCTAAACATCACTCACAGTGATCTTTTCAAATAACTCCTAGAAAAAGAGAACATTTTTTGCAGATTATTTTATTCGTTAGCGTATTCCACACGAAATACTGCACGTTGATGTTAATTTAAATAAAGTATATTAATGAAAATTCGTCGAGAGCAGACAGGAAAAAGCGACGTGTGCAAATACTTTCGTCACCCGCTTTTTTGGATATTTATATTTGTGGAGACGTTAACTGTCAAAAAAAGTACATTAAAAAGATCGAATGATCTCCGAAATGCTACAGGAATATTCCTCGAATTTGCAGATTCCAAGCGGCGATCAAGAATTACGGACTGCCACAGGAGGACATTTTCCACACGGCGGATCTCTTTGAGAGGCGCAATATTCCTCAGGTTACTCTTTGCCTGTACGCCCTTGGAAGAATCGTGAGTATTTCTCTTTTTCATTGCAACGTTTTTCCGAAAAAAAAATAATAATAATACGCAGTTTGTCAATTCTATAAACATAAAAAAACCCTTGTCGGTGTCACGTTGATTTTATTAAAGTGCAAAAGTGACCGTTCTATCTCATGTACCGCCGATAACAGTGTTTTTCGAAATTACAACGTTTTCCATACCATTTTTTCTGGTTTTTAGCTTTTTTAGAAATTACAGCGTTTCTCAGACCATTTTTTTTTTATTTTTTTCGAAATTACAGCGTTTTTCGACCATTTTTTGTATTTTTTTCTAAATTACAGCGTTTTTCGGACCATTTTTAGTAGCTTTTAGCTTTTTTTGGAAATTACCGCGTTTTTCAGACGCCTTTTTTTCTTTTTCGTGTTCGCAGCTGAGGGCTAGTCGCTCATTTTACTATCGCAATATCATTTTTCGTTGCAGACGCAAAAACATCCCGAGTACAACGGACCGACACTGGGACCCAAAATGGCAGACAAGAACGAGAGAACGTTCACGGAGGATCAGCTGAGAGCGAGCGAGGGTCAACTCAATCTGCAAATGGGCTACAACAAGGACGCCAGACAATCCGGACACGGTGGCTTTGGAAACACACGACACATATGAACATAAACATACATATATTTATACATTTGTATATGTTTATGTACATATGAATGCTACCCATGTATATACGTCGGAAAAAAAACCCTCAATTTTCGTTCGATAATTCAAAAATTTATTTATTTACCATATTTTACGTTTCCTACAAAAACAACAAATGTACTCAAAAGAACAACACGCATACACACATAATTTTTTTTTAAGTCCGCCAGGGAAGAATCGAACTTGATTATTGTCAACTTGCGAGAATAAAAAAATTCCTATACTTTTATGTGTTCTTGAGTCTCTTAGCGGAGAATTCCTTTCCGAAAAATTGCAAGATCAATAAAATAAATTTTTAAAAATCAATGTACCGTTACTGCGAAGATCACACAGGAGAGACGTCATCCCGAAAAAAATGTATGCACAATGAGGGAAACGTAATTTTTGTTATATTGATTGCGGTCGGTAAATATGGTGGAAAAAAAAAACAATTTGAAAAATGTGAACCTCGCTGTGGCTGTAATGCCGATAATGTACGGAGGACCATCTAAAATGTGAGAGAAGTGCAGAGGCCAGTGGAGGCTTGCTATATAAATGTTCATTGAGGAGTTCATGATCGATGGTTACCAATTGATCTCAGATAATGGTTACCAATTATCTCAGTTTTATGCACTATTTTCTTGGAATGCAGGGTGGACAATTTCGAATGTTTTGAGGTAATAAAATCTGCTTTGATGTTTTGTACTTCATCAAACATTTTTTGGGTGCGATCATGATGATGAGCTGAGCTGTCACTTTTGATGAGGCTTGATAATCATTTGGATATATGGCATTTTTTTGTATTACTTTTGATATATTGCATGTTTTCCGATAATTTCGATATACAGTAGAACCTTGATTATCCGAACCAATTGAGACCGAGACTAGTTCGGATAATCAAAAGTACGGATATTCGAAACGTGGGTTTTTTGGGATGAGATCATAAACATCTTTTCACATAAAACCAGTACATACATATATATAAAATTTGACATACATATTAACGTTGAAATGTATATATATATATATATATGTGTGTGTGTGTGTGTGTGTGTGTGTGTGTGTGTGTGTGTTTTAAGCACCTGAAAAAAATCGAATGCCTTATTTATATTTATTTTTATAAAATCGTCCATTTTTAATCGACGAACGGCTGTAACGCGTTTTTGAGCGGCTAAGTCTCGCAGCCGTTTGAGAAGGAGAAGTTGCGTTGGGTTGCTCATTGTTGCCCACGGCGGTGGCAGCGAGCAACGATGTATCTTTCGCGCCAACGTTCGGATAATTGAGCGTTCGGATAAACTAGGTTCGGATGATCGAGGTTCAGATAATTGAGGTTCTACTGTATTGCATATTTTCGATGATACTTTCGATTTTTTGCATTTTATTTGCGAATACTGTTAATATATTACATTTTTTGATAACACTTTTGATATATTGCATTTATTTATAATACTTTTGATATGTTGCATTTTTTGCTAATACTTGTGTTGTATTGCATTGAAGGTTGTCGATTGGCAGCCGTCCGGTGCGCCGCCTCGTTGGAGCTATTGTCGTTTTTCTTCCGCAGGAGATTTTGCTCGACGGTCTTTAACAGAAGTCTAAAAAAAAGTAGAGAGAACATCAAAAAGGAAAAATATTAAAAAATGGACTCTTGCAAATTCTATTGACAACTGCATTTTTCGTGAAATGCCCAACTATTAATGAAGCCTTATTGGAGTTCTGTATATTTCATAGCATTAAAGGAAATTGGTCTGACAGTAAAAGTATGTATTATTTCGACGAAGAATCGTTATCTGGAACATTTCCAAAAATCCTTGAAATATGTACCGCTTGTTCTAATTAATCTTCAGTTTTATAGCAAAGCTTCTAAAACGAGATTCCGACGGTTATTTTGGTTGCTTTTTTTTCGTAGTCTCGACTTTGTCATTTGACTGAAAAATTCGACGATTCCGGGCGAGGTAATAGCCTATTTAAAAAGAAAAAAACTTTAAAGATGAGCCCATTTGTAGTTTTTTCTACTTTTTACCTTTCAGTGAATTTTCCAGAAGATCATGTTTCCGAAGTCCGAACGTATGTTATAAGATGCGGTACGATTTCTGTTTGAGCCGATGCAGGTATTTTATTTTGCTCCATGTCATCACTGCGCTCCCATTTCCTGGTGTTCCGAATAGAATATCCTGTAAAATGGTTCGCAGCGTATGTGACTGCACCACTCAATCTGAAATTAATAAAATAATTAAATACCAAGTATTGCATTATTCTATAGATTTTATAACTGGCATGGTCCATGGCAATGGACTGCACTTCCAAAATCTCTTACCGGTATTGGATATGATTATCTTTATCATCTCGTAATTTCAATGATGTCGGTATATTCGCGAGACTGCATCGTATACTCTGAGAGGCTCCGATACCGACACGCACATCTGCATCGATCAATAAATGAATACCCAGTCGATTAGTACGAGTCATTAGTCCTCGGCAGTCCCTATTGAAACACGGCAGTTTCGTAAGACGCGGCGAGAAGTTGAGAGCGTGTTCCAAGGCACCATAGCCGGATTTTTGAATAGTTGTATGATTTGGTGACACCGTCACCAATGAGTACTTCCGCTTGCACGACTGGGAACACTCTTCAATTACGTCCAGACTCGGTTCCGTTGTCATCGCTAAATTCACGAAGTTATAAACGCTGTCATATGCGCTTAATGTGAATGAAAGCGTTCTATTCTCCGTTTGAACTTTCGGTGTTGGTTCATACCTGTTGAGTAATCACAAAATATATCCGATTACAACTCATTTATGTTTAAAATATGGCGGTCTTTTTTCGTTGACGTATGGGATTTTTAAAACAACAATCAAAAGAGTCTAGTTATAAAAAAAAACTTGAGTGAGGAACGAAATCATGTTAATTGTTTTTTTTATTGGATAACTGTTATGTTAGATAGATCAGACCGGGGTTCAGTGTGCCGGGGGTAAGTTGTTCCAACAGGAATAGCACTGCGAAGTTATGGTCTAAAAATGGACCAAAAGTGGCTGCCAAAGCAGCGCAATGATATAATGCGTTGCGACGCTCCTCCCTCTTATCGCTATATCTTTCTTCGCAGTGCTATTCCTGTCGGAACAACCCAGGTAGCACAATAGCATACATTACAGAGTGGGATTTCAGGCGTATACTCTACTGACAAATATTCATAGGACTGATTTTTTATCATGATACTGAAGTTTGCATCGTTGCAAACGCAACGAAATATTTTTTGTTTATTCTCCATTTTTGTTGATCAACTGGTTGCTTTATGTGTTTGGTGAAGAAAAAACATGTATCCGCCATGTACGTCTCCTAGAAATCGCCCTTAAGCGGGGGTGAAAATCGAGAAAAATCGTATCTACCGACGTACACGTATCACACATTTTCTTTTTCGATATTCGCATTAGGGCGCTCTAGAAAGTAGCCTGGAAAAAGTTTGGATGATTTTCGAGATCCGGAAGCCACCCTTAAGCGAGGTTGAAAAATCGAAAAAAATCGAAAAAAATCGTATCTCCCGACGTACAGGTATCACATTTTCTTTTTCGATATTCGCATTAGGGAGCTCTAGAAAGTAGCCTGGAAAAAGTTTGGGTGATTTTCGAGAACCGGAAGCCACCCTTAAGCGAGGTTGAAAAATCGAAAAAAATCGAAAAAAAATCGAAAAAAAATCGTATCTCCCGACGTACAAGTATCACACATTTTCTTTTTCGATATTCGCATTAGGGAGCTCTAGAAAGTAGCCTGAAAAAAGTTTGGGTGATTTTCGAGAACCGGAAGCCACCCTTAAGCGAGGTTGAAAAATCGAAAAAAAATCGAAAAAAATCGTATCTCCCGACGTACAGGTATCACACATTTTCTTTTTCGATATTCGCATTAGGGAGCTCTAGAAAGTAGCCTGGAAAAAGTTTGGGTGATTTTCGAGAACCGGAAGGCACCCTTAAGCGAGGTTGAAAAATCGAAAGAAATCGAAAAAAAAAATCGTATCTCCCGACGTACAGGTATCACACATTTTCTTTTTCGATATTCGCATTAGTGAGCTCTAGAAAGTAGCCTGGAAAAAGTTTGGGTGATTTTCGAGAACCGGAAGCCACCCTTAAGCGAGGTTGAAAAATCGAAAAAATCGTATCTCCCGACGTACAGGTATCACACATTTTCTTTTTCGATATTCGCATTAGGGAGCTCTAGAAAGTAGCCTGGAAAAAGTTTGGGTGATTTTCGAGAACCGGAAGCCACCCTTAAGCGAGGTTGAAAAATCGAAACAAATCGAAAAAAAATCGTATCTCCCGACGTACAGGTATCACACATTTTCTTTTTCGATATTCGCATTAGGGAGCTCTAGAAAGTAGCCTGGAAAAAGTTTGGGTGATTTTCGAGAACCGGAAGCCACCCTTAAGCGAGGTTGAAAAATCGAAAAAAATCGTATCTCCCGACGTACAGGTATCGCACATTTTCTTTTTCGATATTCGCATTAGGGAACTCTAGAAAGTAGCCTGGAAAAAGTTTGGGTGATTTTCGAGAACCGGAAGGCACCATTAAGCGAGGTTGAAAAATCGAAAAAAATCGAAAAAAAAGTCGTATCTCCCGACATACAGGTATCACACATTTTCTTTTTCGATATTCGCATTAGGGAGCTCTAGAAAGTAGCCTGGAAAAAGTTCGGGTGATTTTCGAGAACCGGAAGCCACCCTTAAGCGAGGTTGAAAAATCGAAAAAAATCGAAAAAAAATCGTATCTCCCGACGTACAGGTATCACACATTTTCTTTTTCGATATTCGCATTAGGGAGCTCTAGAAAGTAGCCTGGAAAAAGTTTGGGTGATTTTCGAGAACCGGAAGCCACCCTTAAGCGAGGTTGAAAAATCGAAAAAAAATCGTATCTCCCGACGTACAGTTATCACACATTGTCTTTTTTCGATTTTTCAACCTCTCTTAAGGGTGGCTTCCAGTTCTCGAAAATCACCCAAATTTTTTCCAGGCTACTTTCTAGAGCTCCCTAATGCGAATATCGAAAAAGAAAATGTGTGATACCTGTACATCGGCAGATACGATTTTTTTTCGTTTTTCGATTTTTCAACCTCGCTTAAGGGTGGCTTCCGGTTCTCGAAAATCACCCAAACTTTTTCCAGGCTACTTTCTAGAGCTCCCTAATGCGAATATCGAAAAAGAAAATGTGTGATACTTGTACGTCGGGAGATACGATTTTTTTCGATTTTTTTCGATTTTTCAACCTCGATTAAGGGTGCCTTCCGGTTCTCGAAAATCGCCCAAACTTTTTCCAGGCTACTTTCTAGAGCTCCCTAATGCGCATATCGAAAAAGAAAATGTGTGATACCTGTACGTCGGGAGATACGATTTTTTTCGATTTTTCAACCTCGCTTAAGGGTGGCTTCCGGTTCTCGAAAATCACCCAAACTTTTTCCAGGCTACTTTCTAGAGCTCCCTAATGCGAATATCGAAAAAGAAAATGTGTGATACCTGTACGTCGGTAGATACGATTTTTTTTCGATTTTTTTCGATTTTTCACTCTCGCTTAAGGGTGGCTTCCGGTTCTCGAAAATCACCCAAACTTTTTCCAGGCTACTTTCTAGAGCTCCCTAATGCGAATATCGAAAAAGAAAATGTGTGATACTTGTACGTCGGGAGATACGATTTTTTTTCGATTTTTTTCGATTTTTCAACCTCGCTTAAGGGTGGCTTCCGGTTCTCGAAAATCACCCAAACTTTTTCCAGGCTACTTTCTAGAGCTCCCTAATGCGAATATCGAAAAAGAAAATGTGTCATACCTGTACGTCGGGAGATACGACTTTTTTGGGATTTTTTTCGATTTTTCAACCTCGCTTAAGGGTGCCTTCCGGTTCTCGAAAATCACCCAAACTTTTTCCAGGCTACTTTCTAGAGTTCCCTAATGCGAATATCGAAAAAGAAAATGTGTGATACCTGTACGTCGGGAGATACGATTTTTTTTCGATTTTTTTTCGATTTTTCAACCTCGCTTAAGGGTGGCTTCCGGTTCTCGAAAATCACCCAAACTTTTTCCAGGCTACTTTCTAGAGCTCCCTAATGCGAATATCGAAAAAGAAAATGTGTGATACCTGTACGTCGGGAGATACGATTTTTTTTTCGATTTTTCAACCTCGCTTAAGGGTGGCTTCCGGATCTCGAAAATCATCCAAACTTTTTCCAGGCTACTTTCTAGAGCTCCCTAATGCGAATATCGAAAAAGAAAATGTGTGATACTTGTACGTCGGTAGATACGATTTTTCTCGATTTTCACCCCCGCTTAAGGGCGATTTCTGGGAGACGTACATGGCGGATACATGTTTTTTCTTCACCAAACACATAAAGCAACCAGTTGATCATCAAAAATGGAGAATAAAAAAAAAATTTCGTTGCGTTTGCAACGATGCAAACTTCAGTATCATTTTTTATCGAGATTTGCAACCAAGTTCAAAAAAAGGACCTCCACAATAATAATACAAATAATTACAAATCCATATTGTTGCGCATGAAAAAATTTAACATTCTGTAGAAGTCTTCAACAAGGTAATCTTATGGTTTCACCGTTTTCATTGCAGGACAGAAATATATAATTTGCATAAATAATTAAGTTAAAATTTCAATCTTATCATTATTAAATTCCTCTTGCATAAACCAAGCCTAGCGTGGAACAATTTGTTCTGCTCGTCACGTTCGGACAGAAAAATCCCGAAAAAAAGATTTTTCCCAAAAATTCATTTCGGCCTGAGTATCTTGAATGTCGTGTCAATTCTGAACGGAGCGGGGGGGGGGGGGCATTATCTTAACAAACTGTTTCAAAAATATTCTTCGTTCAAAAAATCAGACTTTTTTCGTCCGACAAAATAATTTTTTTGTTTCCGGAATATTTTGAAATTTCTTCGATTTTTTCGAACTCTCTATTTCAATAACCGTTTAATGCTTTAAAAATGTTGTATATATGAAGCTGATTGTTCTTACAAAAATGCGTGCAAAAGTGAAATAAAAAGTATCGAAAACGTACACTTGGGTTTAATTTTGTTGCATTCTTCACTTGTGAACTGCACCTCGAATAATTGTTCATTATTCTCGTAATCCAGGACCGTCTCGACGGAACCTTCGGAAGTTGTCGTTTCGTTGGTCATGGAGTCGTCGGACTCCGGAGATGATTGTTCTGTCGGCGAGGGAACAATGACACCCGTTTCTGATCGTGCAAGAGTGAGGATATTGCGACGATTTTGGACCACACTATTATATACGTGGTGAGCATTCCACTTTGAATTCAAATCTTTGCTGATTTCTTCCCAAACGCCGGAAGCATATTCCGGCAGTTTCGAGGATCGAAAATAATGCATACATTTTTTCAAACTTCGCACAGCTTCTTCCACTGTTACAATCGCCTTCCGTGGCATTCTGAATTAAATAGTTAAATTCGCGACGACAAAAAAAACAATTACGATACGTTTTAAAAACATATCCGCACCGATTAAATATAGACGAAACACGCAAAAAACATCAAAACCATAAGTACTAAAAAAATAAGTAAAAAATGATAAATATAAATAAGACAGTCAATAATGAAAACGAAACGTAACACCAACGAAATTACTAGAATGAACGGACAAAAAATTGAAGAAAGTCCAAGACGTCGTTACGTTCACGCTATCAGACCGTAGACGAGACTGAGCTCGCGCCGCGACTCTGCCACAGCACAAAGACACTCGGCGATGGAGTTGCCCTAGCGGACCATACAATGTATCGTCGACAAAGTTTCTTGCATTCTTTTTATATAATATTCGTTTGTTTTATAAAACTTTCAATGCATAGGGACAAAGTACAGATATATAAACATTGAAATGGATAAATCATAGCAATAAATTGGAACAGTATAGCATTAATTTTTATTTTCGTTTTCTGTCCTTCACCTACAACGTCTTCTTCATGTTCAAAACATCTTGTACATACATTTATGTTTGGTTGTTATAATTTGTTAAGGTATTTCATTGGATAAAGTTCCGACCCGTCATCAATTGATTATATTATTTTGTTTTGAATTCATTACATTACACTAATCACAGAAATTAAGGGATGAAAAAATTACAAATTTTTGGGTGATTTTCAACAGGATGTAACTCGGAAGAAAATGGTCGCACAGCAAAAAAAAAGCAAATTGTAGCTCCAAGTGTCTACTTTTCGAATCTGGCAATGAATTTTTTTTATCATGGACGGTTTCAGAGTAATCCTAAGACAACTACCGAAAAAAAAAAATCCAAATTTTTGCTTCTCTTCAAAAAGGTCTACGGGCTTCAAACATTTTTTTTAAATTCCATTGCAAAGCTCTTTTAGGAAATATAATGTCCTTTAATTTGGCGTCCTCAAAAAGTGTGTACGATGATTTGCTGCGGAGACATCGTCGATCAAAGCGAAAAAGTCCTTTTTAACTTTGACAATCAATAACTCGGGAAATAATTATCGTACAGGGAATCAAAGTAGGGTTTTGAAAATTGCAAAACATTCCCTATAAGACTCTAACATTGGCTTCCGACGAATTTTTTTTTTCGAAGCGATACTTTCGACTGAAAAAACGATCAAAATTCGCCTATTTAAGGATATTTGAATAACTTGGTATAACTTTGGATATCATCGATGAACGAAGGATATCGTCGGTAATTTTTCTACCTTAAAGTGTCCCGGAAAAAGCCTGAAAATTTCACAGCGCTGCGATTTTTTTTTCTTGGTGCCCCGAAGCTTCAAATTGATCATTTTCGCCAAAAATCAGCATTTTGAGCAATTTTTCGATTTTTATTAATTTTTACAATAAAATTTTTTTGTGATAATCCGTATTCTTTCGAACAAAAAGATTAATTATTGAAAAAATCAGAATTTTTTTTATTTATTTTTTTTGAAAAAATTGTTTGCGACATTTTTTTTCTCAGCGTCTACACAACGCTTCATTATTATAAAAAAAAATTCACTTGATTTTTTTTACCGCTGTCTTACGGTGGAACTGACGAACCACCGGGTCTCATTCCTCCTAAAGAACCACATACACACACGCGTGGAAGAAGCGTAAATCCGACCGCGCAACCTCCACGTGGTACGCTTTGGGTAATGCTAATGCTGGCGGTAAAAGACAGTGGTAAAAAAAAATCAAGTGAATTTTTTTATATAATAACGAAGCATTGTGAAGACGCTGAGAAAAAAAAATCGAAAAATTTTTGCGAAAAAAAAAAAATCCAGATTCTTTCAATAATTAATCTTTTAGTTCAAAAGAATAAGGATTATCACCGAAAGAAAATGTTTCATTGGAAAAATGAATAAGAATCGAAGAATTGCTAAAAATGGTCAATTTTGGCGAAAACCCAAATAGGGTTTTACAATCGGCACAGTAATGGCCCACGACTGGTTGCCAGAGAACAAACGATGGCGCGGTAATGGCTATATAAACGGGCCAGATCCGCACCATGCATGGTTGGTAATGGTAAACCATGAATGGCTACTAAGACTGGGCCAACTATCATACGCCCATATTGGCCCAGCAACGGCTGCCGTATCTTTTGCCGGAAATGAAAAACAAAAAATTGACAAATTATGAATATAAAAATTCTAGTAGTATCTTTTTTGTTTTCTTATGCTTTACTCATGTCCATGTACATAGAATAATTGCATTAAAAACAGTTTCTGCATTGTTCAAATTTTTACCTTTCATCGGGATCGAACCTGCGCCTTTCGTTCTAGTGTCGAGCGCCCTACCCACTTAGCCATTTTAACACTTAGAGAACCCATCGTTTGTTCGTTCCTTACTTTTATGCCGATAATTTTATTCGTGACATTAAAGTTTACCGACAATTTTTTTGGTCCATTTAGGCTGTAAAAATAACTCGCTCGTTTTGGGTATAGTTCCGAAAAGCATACTCCTCTGATCGAGCTGAAATTTTGCACCGAACTTCCTCTCATTATCCTAAGAGAAACCGTTAACGGATTTTTGACGATTAGCAATAGTTTTCCATACATCGCATTGTAAAGTTTATTATTTCACGCCATACGAGTATATCTATATATCCCATAGATACCCCCCACTCCTCCGGCCGCGCTGCTTCCTGGCAAACAGTGCTCGCCCGTATGTGCATATCACTTGCCATGTGGGATGACTTCCCGAGATGAAAAATTTGAGTCTCCCGGAGTCGATAGGAGACTGAAATCTCCGTCTCCCGAGAGTCTCTCTCCGCGCCACGAGGATTACTCTGGGAGACTCTCCCTGAGTAGCTAAAAATCTCGATTAGAGAGACGATAGTATCCGAGGAGGGAGACTCCAGTCTCCGAAGGAGAGAGCCACTAGTATCGAGAATGGCGACTCCTAGTATCCGAGGAGAGAGACGCTAGTATCCGAGGAGAGAGACGCTTCGAGCCTTCCGATCAGACTCACCTGCAACTGTTTTTTTGTGGACAATAATTAATGACAATTAAACACATATTGAAATTGTTTATCGAAATCAATTTTAATATTTTTCACTCACTTACAGTGTAAATGCAATAATAGTAATAATAGGTAAGTAGAAGTACATTTTTTCTTTGGTGGTCGTTGTTATAGATTATAGAAATCGAAAATATATTAGATTAAATTAAAGATTATAAAAATTCGGACTCGCGGGTTCACAGTTGTCCGATGGCTGATCAAATGATCCAAAGTAATTCATCTGATGATGAGAAGCATTGGTCGGGAAATGCATGTTACCGGTTTGATTAAAATAATTCGCGTATTGCGGTGAGGGTGGTGGATATGTCTGCTGATACCCGAAATGTGAATAACCCCACTGTTGCTGCATTTCTGGTACGTACAGTTGAGGTGTAACTGCTGGTGGAGGGTGAGTGAGGCCGGTCAAGTTCTCTTTGTTGGGGCCTACTTGTGAAAGATCGGTCAAGATTGGAGGCTTATTCGTGACACCAGCGTCTGTTGTGTTGATTTCCGCCTTGTTGTTCTCAGGGCTTTCGTTTTTTTTAGATTTGATTCGACTCATTCCATCGGCAGATTTGTCGAAACTCGACGATGAACGACGCCCCAATATTTGCGAAGAAACATTTTTTTCCAGTATTTTCGCACTACCTCTTGGATCGGGTGTCGCAGGTTTCTCTTGATGGTTGGGTGCAGGTCTCCGTCGTTCTCCGCTTTTGGCCAATGCCGTCTTGTTGTTCCCAGAGTTTTTTTGAAATTTTATCGGGCTCATTCCATCGATAGATTTGTCGAAACTCGACGATGAACGATCTCCCAATACTTCCGAAGATACATTTTTGCGAAGTTTCTTGGACTTCGTTTTTGTCGGTGTGGACGTCTTCTTTATTCCTTTCTCACGTGAATAATCGACGAGGCCAACAGAGAAATCTCCTGATTTCGAAGAGACACATGACTTATTGATGAACGATTCGGGATCAGAATTTTCCACCTCGGAATTAATTGGACTTTCAATTTTTTTTTTTTTTCGTGAGCAACGATATCTCGTGGGTTTTTTCCCATCGTTGTCGCACTATCTCTTGGATTGGGTGCTGACTTCCGTTCTCCGCTTTGAGTTGATGCCACGTGATACTTTACTGCCAACTTGCCACACATCAAGTTGACTATACGATTAACTTCGATTCGGCGCCCAGTAACGTCTTCAACGTAAGCTGAAATGCAGATAAGTTTATTTAGTTTGATTAATTGGATTAATAGACTAAGAGCTGGTGACCATAAAGATTGGATAATTTCATTAGATACCATAGTGAGGCTTATGGTTGTCTTAGGGCCTCCTATTCGAAAACTTTCAGTCTGGCAAGTCTTATCGGCGGAGAGAGAGCGACAGATATTTCGAGGTGGGGAAATTTTTTTCTTTTCAGTCAATAGTTTTAGTTGTAATTTTTTGGTATGTTTTGAAACAACATACGACACATTTACGACTGATACTATTACCGAAAAATAAAAATTTCGTCTTACTTTGCAAAATTTATTTCCCCCGGGCGAGGCTTTTCAGACTAAAAATCTTCAAACAAGAGCCCCTCGGGTAAAACCGTAAGCCTCACGATCGTGACTATTAAAATTACTTGGCCGCTTTTTTGATGGAACAACCCTTTAAGGTATTACTATCACAAAACTACTTTATTTGAGATTCTTTAATAATTTTGTATGAACATTGTTGACATCGAAACAATATTCCCCTATGAAGAAAAATTTCCTAACATCTAGAATTTGAGATATTTAATTTTTTATTTTTTATTTTCCCCATCTAAACGCGTGTAAATTGAAGTCACGTTTCGTTAATAATGAGTTGCAAAAAATGTATTTAGGATTTTTTTCCAGAAAGGCTATGAGCCGAAATTTTTTAAGTAAGACCTTAAATACATTTTTTTGTAACTCATTCACGAAACGCGACTTCAATTTACACGCGTTTAGATGGGAAAAGTTAAAAATTGGAAATAAAATATCTCAAATTCTAAACGTCAGAAAAATGTTCTTCATAGGAGAAAATGGTTAGTTCTGGTGTCAAGAACGTTTATACAAAATTTTGAAACAATCCTAAATAAAGTCATTTTGCAATAGAAATACCTCAACAAGAGAAATGAGAAAAGGATTATCACACCTGCGACTGCTGTTCGTAGAAATGGATCCAACGCTTGTTTTTGCTTTGCACCACCGCCAAGAGCGCTCGTTCTAGCCAATGTGGGTTCCCCTACCAGCCACTTGAAAAGTCTCCTTGCGAGTTCGTTTGGATTTTTCTGCCAACTCGTTGTCAAAATTTTAAGTTGTCCGCTGTCTACCCACACTCCTGATGAGCCTAACTGGACCTGCACAATCCATTTAATACGAATTAATATTTTGCAATAATTTATTAAATGTTTCAAGTGCATTTTTTTACCTTTTCGACACCAGGGAGTCGCCATGCAGGAATAGGGATGTCCTTCGTTCCAGTGTTGTGAGATGAAATCTGGTAAAATAACGTGTTGATAAAGAAATTCTCTGTAAAAAAATCTATTCTTTTTTCTATTGATTTATTTAAAAAATTAAGTTCCATTAAACTATTTATTTAAAAAAAACTATGCTTTTGCCTGAAAAATCAGAACAACCCCTTTGTTGAACATCAATTTTTTTTCTAAAAAATTCCGGAGAAAGTTTCCACTTTTATATTTACCTCGGGATTCAGGGGAACCATCTGAGCCTGTAGATGTGCCCTCAAGTAATTTGTTACGTACTCGAACGCCGTCACTATCTCAGAAGTTACTGAAAAGAATCATTTCCATTTTATAACGATTAGTTCTTTATTATTGGAAAGCAAAATCGTATATAATAAATATCGAGTGAAGCAACAAACCCGTCAAATGCAAAAAAACTTTATCGAGAGAACAAAATTGCTCTTTTTTTATTCCTTCCAGGTCAGGATCTTTTGTTTTTAAATCGTCACCGATCCTGCGGCGTTTGGTCACATTTTCCTTCTCAACTTGAGCATTTGTCTCCTCTTTTTGAGTTTGGGTGAAATTAGAACTTTGATGGGTTTCATCGAGCAACTCTTCTCCTCCGCTGGCTTGTAAGAGTCCGTCCATCTTTTCTAGTAGAAGTTCGTCGTGTTTTTTTTGGGTGTACGCCTTCAATTGATCAGACTCTCTCTTAGTTTTTAATATATGTTGCCTTTCCACAGTATTCTGTTCTGTGCCCTTGGCCGATTTGAACTGTGGCATTACAATTTCTCCCGTCTTCACGTCAACGTTCAGTTTCTCCAAATACGCTTTTGTGGCTAATAAAATATTTACAATTCACACGGATTAATTATTATGTAAATTTATTAATGGAAAAAACGTCTTATTTTGTAAAATAAAGAATGTTTTGAAAACTTAATTTTTTGTTTGAAAATTTTATCAGAATATAAACGAGTTAATTTGTTGCACGAATCGTCCTAACCGTCGAAAAATAATTCTAATAAAAATGCAAAAAAAAATTAAGCCCTCATACAAATTTTATTATGATAACGAAGTTAAGTTGAATAATCAAAGCATTCACTGTACTTACAACTATATCGCAGCAGTTTAGCCCGGTGTTTTGATGAGTTCCACCTCACAAACACTTCATCGCCTGGATCTGGTTTCTTCCCGTTCGGTTTTGGAAGAATTAAAGTTTCTTTAACGACTGAAGATTTTTTCTCTTTCGGGAAATAAATCAACACCCACATCGTCCCAACCGTCGTTACAGCACTCTACACATGTATTCACGTATAAACGCGTAATCGTCGTCTTTGTCCCGGTACTGAACGTCACTCACGAGATTTGTTTATTATTTTGGCTGTGCACGGACTACGAGGTGTTGAAGACTTCTTCCTTCTTCTCCTTTGTCGTTATCACGGCACGAAAAGCGATGGGACTGGCTACTATACACACGCGTCAGCCAATCAGAGAATCGAAGGAAATTTCGGCGCGCAAAAGCGCGGGATGTTTTCTTCGTCGTATGGCACACGTATTCACCACACATTCTCGTCATCGTATTGTGACGCCCGTCGATTTCTCATTATTACATTGTAAATAAAGAGACTCATGCTGAAGGACAATGCGTTCCCGAAACATGAGATCCAATAAAATTTGACACATAGGTAGCTCTGATCCCGTCGTTACTAAGAAGTCGGTAACAACGAGATCGAGTGCAGTTGCCTATGTGGGATAAAACAGGCGTTTGTATTAAACCCATATTTCTTTTTTTCTTCTTATTGTTCAATATACTATTCACATAATACTAATAATAATAATAATAATAATAATATATCAATGCCTAACAAAGTAATAAAAATAAACAATAAACAATAAAAGGAAAGATTTTGTTTCTCGCCACCACGTGTCAATCACGTTGCAAGAAACACAGTGCACAGTGTGCTTTGGTTTGTCCGCGCGCGGAACCCCGAGCGAGCACGTGCTTACCGAGTTCTCTTCATTTTGCCGTTCTTGTGTTTTTTTCATTTGAGTAATTGTGATTTGAAACGGAGACATGGCTGATGATGAGCCACCCCGGCATCGGCCCCAAACGTTTGAAGAGTTATCTCGTCGAAGTCAACAACGAACGGCACGTAATTATCGACTTGCATCATCGACACAACGGTATCACAACGAATATGAGTTCGTCGGAAATTTCAATAGAAGTGAATGCAGCGAAGGCTCAGATCCACTTGTGCCTAACGAGAATCCAAGCCACAGGTAAATAAATTTTATTTATAATTGAAAACTGAGAAAACATAAAGAATATCTCGTAACTTCGATAACATAAAGAAAATCTAGTAACTTCGATAACTGACGATATCCTTCATAATTTATAGAGAAACGAGGTATATGTCGAATGACATCGACATGATTTCATCATTTGAAGTAAATGACAGTACTCGTGATAAGATTGGTAAGTTTTTTTTTGAGGTTAGGTTTTATTCATCTCAATGGGAAAAAGAGAGAAATAGAGAGAGTGAATCAAAAGCGATTTTCTTCCAGTATTTGTAAATAATATTGAATTAAAAATTTTTTACGCCATCGCCAAAAACGGACATTTTCTTTTTTTTTATTCACGCAGTAATGAAAAAAAATTGACTTTTTAAGTTGTACTATGATTTCAAGTTTCAAGTTTGGAGGGCAACAGAAACATAAGTTTTTTTTATTCCTGACGGTTCGAAAAAAATTAGCAGAATAAATTGATTCAAAAGATAACTCAAAAATATTTTCCAAAGTCACTTTATTGGATAGTGGTAACAATGTTTAACTAAATCAATTCGTCGATATTTTATTTGTAGCCAGATCCATTCCTTCATAATTTTTTGTTTGTCCTAGGTGAGACAGATGATGAAAATGAAGGAGAAATGTCACAAAATGAGGAGGAAGATGTTCACGTGAGCGATAACGAAGAGGAAGATGACGAATATGAAGATGCACTCGAGGATCTAAATCAACAAGAGGTCATAGAACAGGAAGAAGACGTTCCATTATATGAAGGTGCAAGAATTACGGTGACTGAAAGTTTGTTGGCGATTTTGACGTTTTCCCTTCGGTATTCGCTGACGGGTGCGTGTCTAGCAAGCATTCTCGAACTAATCGAAATGCATTGTCCACAACGTAACCGCTGTAAAACGAGTCTTTACTCGTTTAGAAAATATTTTGGAAACATTTTCACGCCGTTACAGCGACATTTCTATTGCTCGAATTGTTATTCACGATTGCAAAGTGAGAAGGAACGTTGTGAGCAGTGCCGTGTGGATACTGAAGTGTGTTATTTTATACAAATACCACTCATCGGGCAGCTTCAGACGATGTATAATCGTTTTGATTTCATTCATCAGCTACAGTCTCGATTCAATAGGATAAAGAAAGGGGAAAGCAATTATGAAGATATTTACGATGGCAACATATACAAAGAACTCACTCGCCCGGGTAATTTTCTGTTTAATCCGGACAATATTTCGATGACGTGGAATACCGATGGGATTTCGTTGTTTGGATCGTCAAATTTTCAAATCTGGCCATTCTTTCTCAGCATCAATGAGCTTCCCATTGTCGAAAGAACGAAAAAAGAGAATCTACTGTTGGCCGGTTTGTGGTTCGGCTCTAAAAAACCTTTTCCAACACTATTTCTGCAACCCATTGCAAACGAGCTAGAAACGCTGCAAACCGGAGTCAATTTCGAAGTACGAAGTTTAGGAATTTCGGTTCGAGTTCAAGCCATGGTGGTATGCGGCACTTGTGATTTGCCAGCGAAGGCGTTAATGCTCAACATGAAGCAATTCAACGGAGAGTATGGCTGTCAAAAGTGTAAAATTCGATCAGAACGGTTTGAAGACACCTCCATACGTATTTACCCATTTCAAAGAGAACTTGATGAGCGTACACAGGCAGAAACGAACCAATTTGCAGCTCAGGCTGTACACTATGGTGAGCCCGTTTTTGGAGTAAAAGGACCGAGCGCTCTCTCTCCGTTTTTTCCTAATTATATCCGCAATACTGCCGTCGATGAGATGCATGCGGTTTTCTTGGGAAACGTTAAAGCTCTTCTTATACTATGGTTTTTGCCAGGTTTCAGCAACAGTAATTGGTCACTTGCGAAATACATCACAATTGTTGATAAATATCTCCTGAGTCTAAGACCACCTCAGTTTATTTCGAGATTACCACGCTCGATTTCCGAACATATGAACTATTTTAAAGCGTCAGAATTGAAAGCTTGGTTTTACTATTATTCGTTGCCAATTTTGAAAACAATAATGCCGGAGATCTATTTCAATCATTACCTGTTGCTAGTAAATGCTATTAATTTATTAAATAAACCAAGTATTTCCCAGGAAATTATCGGCACAGCTAAACTTTATCTTGTTGAATTTGTCGCGAGGTTTTCAGATTTATATGGCCCAAGACATATGACTGCGAATTTACATTCGTTGTTACATTTACCACAAACTGTAGAAGATTTTGGTCCTTTGTGGGTAACGTCTTGTTTTTCTTTCGAAAATGCCAATGGGCAGTTAAAAACTCTTGTGACGGGCACACGTTTTTCAGGTTTACAAATATGCAATGGTATTTCATATTTTATGGCTATTCCTGAATTACTAGAAAATTTACGCCCAGACAGTATCGTACGGAATTTCTGCAAACGTTTGCTAGCTCCAAAAAAAAAATTTAAATCGTATTTTCTTGACAATGATTTATCTGCTGTGGGTCCAATAATGGAAAATTTCATGCCAGAGTTTGTTTTAGAAATTTTACGATCTAGCGATCTTAACGAGTCAAACGTTGGAATTTTTTTTCGGCTCATGAAGACGAAAACTCTGTACACCTCTCAGATGTATCGACGACCAACGAAAACTAACTCGACATATGTTAAATTTGAACATAACGGTCGAGTAGGTTTCGGAATTACAATGTGTTTCATACGAATTTCTAACTGCGAATGTAAATCATACTGTGCACCAGAATGCGATGCAAAATACATGGTAATAATTTAAAAATTGATTGCCATTCCACAATTCAACACAGACCGACACATTTATAAGTACACTGTAACCGATGAAATTATTGTAATCGATATAAAAAATCTGTTATGTGTTTGCTTTCATATTGAACACCCACGTGGAAATACTTACATTTTGGAACCTGTGAATATGATTGAAGCCGAATGAAAAAAAAAATTAAAAAGTTGTTAAACAAATTTTAAAAAAACGCTGTTCAATTTTTTGTTTTCCTATATGTTGTGACTTCCTTGAGCTGAATTTATTAATTTTTCATAAATCAATGACTGAATTTGATCAATCTTGTTACTTTTATCGATTGAACTCTCGGTGATTCCTCAGTTTCGATTCTACAATTTTAACGAAACTCTTCTAAGTCCCTGACTCCCAGGGAGTGACTTTCGGATACTGAGAGACTCGGAGACGATCACGGGAGATGGTCGGAGATGGTTGGAGATGGTCACAGGAAAATGGGAGACTCGCGGAGAACTGAAGAGATTGCCGGAAGACTTGCAGAGTACCGGAGAGATTGCCGGGAGACTCGTAGAGTCTCTGGGAGATCCTTTGGAGTCTCCCGGAGACTCTTGGAGTCCTTCAGAGACTCAAATTTTTCATCTCGGGTTTGTTTGGATTTATTTAATATAGTAGAAGCGCAGTACAATAAATAACTTTTAATATCCGATATATCGGAAACTATTGCTAGTCGCCAATATCCTTTTAAAGGTTCTCTTAAAATATTGAAAAGAAGGTCGGTGCAAAATTTCAGCTTCATCAGTAGGATATGCTTTTCGAAACCTTATCCCTTGTTTTTACGGGTTACAGTTTAACGACCTGCATTTGCAAAATGCCCAAAACAAACCATCAATGGCTGGAATAGATCTGGCAAGCCGTTCATCCGCCTACGATACCCCAATGCTGATCGCCATATTATCGGTGCGATGGTATTGGCCCACCAATGGCTGGCATAGATCTGGCAAGCCGTTCATCTGCCTACGATACCCCAATACTGATCGCCATATTATCGGTGCGATAGTATTGGCCCACGAATGGCTGGCATAGATCTGGCAAGCCGTTCATCCGCCTACAGTACCCGAATGCTGGTCGACGAATTATTGGCCGATTATGAGCAAACCGTTTAATGGCTTAATGCTGGCATTTTTGTTACGACAGGCGACCCTATATGGGAATGATAAACTTGAAACTTCGGGGCACTAAGAAAAAAAAATCGCAGCGCCTTGAAATTTTCAGGGTTATTCCGGGACACTTTAAGGTTGAAAAAATACCGACGATACCCTTCGTTCATCCGTTATATCCAAAGTTATACCAAGTTATTCAAATATCCTTAAATAGGCGAATTTTGATCGTTTCTTCAATTAAAAGTATCGCTTCGAAAAAAAAAATTTCATCAAAAGCCACTGTTAGAGTCTTATAGGGAATGTTTTGCATCTTTCAAAACCCTACTTTGATTCCCTGTAGATTCATCATTTCCCGAGTTATTGATTGTTAAAGTTAAAAAAGACTTTTTTGCTTTGATCGACGATATCTTCGCAGCGAATCATCGTACACACTTTTTGAGGACGTCAAATTAAAGGGCATTCAATTTCCTAAAAGAGCTTTGCGGTAGAATTTAAAAAAAAAATTTGAAGCCCGTTGACCTTTTTGAAGAGAAGCAAAAATTTTGAAATTTTTTTTTCGTTTTTTGTCTTAGGTTTACTCCGAAAACGTCCATGATAAAAAAATGTTATGGCCAGATCCGAAAACTAGAGACTTGGAGCTACAATTTCCTTTTTTCGCTGTGCGACCATTTTCTTCCGAGTTACAACCTGTTAACGAGGAAAGGATTTTATCAACTTTGTAGCGAAAAAAATCGACTAGAGTAATTCTACGAGATTTACTTTTTTTAACTACCAGCCTTTTGGTTCAACGATTATCTAGTCATCCTTTTCTCAAATCTATTACACATGCCGTTGTTGATAAAGTTAATAAACGTGGCGCTGAGAGATAACCAAAAATGTAGTATTTAAATCTGAAAAATGTTACAAGACACAGTTCGCGGCAATGCCTGACTGCAAAGACGCTTCGTCAATAATTACACGAAACTTTTAGGTACGTTGAGAAAACCTCGAAATGGGTTAGCAGAGTTTCTTTTTCCTCGTGGTTTTTCGCTCACAGACTGGCAAATAGCCCCCGCGAGCAATCAGGTGGACGAAGTTTTCCAAATCAATTGGCCGGACTGGCTTCGTTACGGGTGTGAACTCGTCCCGACAGTATCAGCGAGTGGCGTTAAAGATAAGACGTTCGATGCAGCAGTGGAGCGACATTGACAACGTTTTGTTATCAAAGGTACCATCCTTCCTTTTTGATTAAACAAATAGCAAAAAGAATCGGTGTTTTTGAAAAATAATGAAGTATAATGAACAATCATAGAAATTGAAGCGAAATGTTTTCGACTTTTGCAGAGTTGGCTGGGAACACCGAAAATGGAAGCGGATCTACCGGTACAAGACATACTGAGAACCCTCTCGGAGAAGCAAGCCCCGGTGGTCGTGATCGAGTATGAAACATAGGTACAGCAAATAAAAACGGGACCCATGTTACCCGACCTTCTCGCTTTCAACTTTTGCATGCAATCACGCAATTGTACCAATATTTCGACTTTTTTAAGAACGGGTCATGTCCGGCGACAGCGTTGATTTTTTGCACGGTCTGTTCTTCGGACAGAGGAAAATCGCCAAACACGAAATACGAAATACCGACAAGTCTCTTTGTTGATTCAGAAAACTGAAGTATATTTATCTTTATTTCATGTCCAAAGTGTTTGTATCAAAAAAGAAGAAATACATCGATTACAGGAAATATATCACGAGAAAGTATTTAGAATTAGAAAAAAGAGAAGAAAACGAATTGCCACCTTTATCAAATCAAATAAGGGCAACTTTCGTTTTTCTTTTCTCTTAAAGTAAATACAATTCAGAGACATTGCAAATTTACAATTGAATCTCTCGTGCTAGTCGGTGTTGAATCACATCTATCTTGGTCGATTGTCGATATCTATCTTGGTCTATACTGGACCGACAATCGGATCAATCGTGTTTATATCGGACACCCCGGATTCCCCGGTTGTCACACAAGTTGGTCAGATTTCTTTTTTTACATTTACATTTTTACATTTTTGTTTCTACCAGTTCGCCGCTCTCTTATCACAAGGATACAACGACAGGATTGATTTCATCGATACCATTTATTGAGGTGTCCTACGGATACTTGGCGACTACATATCTTCTTCCTTTTCAAAAGTTCAAAGTTTTTTCTTTTTAATATTCGGCCTTAAATCCGATAGGTCTTGAGACACAACAAACTCAACCGAGGATGATTCTCCGAGTTCTAGTCGAAAAAATTGTTCAAATAATATATTTAAAAATTCTGAAAAAACTGTTAAAATATATTTTTTTAAATTGTTAAAATATTTTTTTTTTAAATTCGGAATTTTTTTTTTAATTCTGAAAAAATCGTTATGAATGTTTTTTAAAAAAATCCGAAAAAATGGTAGTTAATTAAACATGGAAGAGCGAACAAATTTTCTTTCTTGATAGATTGTCCTGGACCCCATAATTATCTAATAAAGCCCTTCCACTCATCAGAGTCCCGACTAAAAATCGTAAAATAGAAATTCAACAGAAAATCTGAAATAATTCTGGTTACTCCAGTGTGAACCTATGCAACTATTTACCCTCTTGACCTCGGAAACCCCATAGTTATTGGACTACGCCTATTTTTCAAAAACATGTCTTATTTATGTGTGCCACATGCTAGAAAATCTCGACGCGGCCTCTTGTTACGTCGGTAGCGCAGATCTCGCAGTTTTTAGCTACGAGTCCCTACCGACGGATAGCGAAGCACTCTCGAATTCGGTCTCGATGCTTCGCACTGGGACGAAGAGTCGAAGCCGAAAAGACTACGATCGCTGAGCGAGCACGCGCGCGTGTGTGTGTGTGTGTTTGCTACGCCGGCCGCGTGCAAAAAGAACGAATACATTCTCTCACGCCGTTCGGTCGTACGCAACACCTTACATCTATGTGTGTATCACACAACACACACAACTATGCGTAGCGACCATGGTACGCTTTATTGGAAGCATGCGCTCGCTCGGCAGGAAAGCGTCTAACTTTGTTGCATTTTACATTGTATATGCAAATGCCATCAAATCTTTTTTTTTTCGACGACGGCACCACCAAGACTCGTCTTGTGGAAGGGTACCGGCATTTTCCCATGCTTTTTTAATTCATTTAAACATATAAGCTCGAGGACTTGTTGGCATCTCGATGTCGCTAATCGTCGACGAATTCGATCTCTGCCAAAATCTCGAGTCACGACCGAGATCGCTAGAGACTCACTCTACAAAAGAGTAGTTAAATTTTACAATGCTCTTTGTTTAAACAATTGCGTTCGGTATTTTTTTCTCTGCCATGGCTTATCTTCGGCATGTTGCCTGCGGCCGACCAAATTCGCGAGCGAACGAGATCGACCGAGTCTCACTCTGCGAAAGAGTAGTAAAATTTTATCATTATTGCAAAAAAAAACACGTTTAGTATTTTTTTTCTCTGCCGGAATTTATCTTCGGCAGGATTTTCCAAGGATCGAATTTTCTAGCAATGACGATCGGAGGAGTCTCGCTCTACAGAAGAGCGGTAAAATTTTACTGTCGTGAATTGTTTAGAGGTCACCGGTGTAAAATTTTCGAAAAAAACGTTTTGTTGGAAGCACTTTAAAAAAATTCTTGGAACCTTCAAAAATGTTACAATGCTCTTTGTATAAACAATTGCGGTCGCCATTTCTTTCTCTGCCATGGCTTATCTTCGGCAGGTTGTCTGCGGCCGACCAAATTCGCGAGCGAACGAGATTGACCGGGTCTCACTCTGCGAAAGAGTGGTAAATTTTATATTTTTTGCCAAAAAAAATACGTTTAGCATTTTTTCTCGTTGCCAGGATTTATCTTCGGCAGGTATCTCCAGGAATCGAATTTTCTAGCTATGACGATCGAGGGAGTCTCGCTCCTCGGGGGGCGGGGGCGATATATGGAATGTGTGGGCGGGATAAAATGTGGTAGTGTCGAAAAAAGGTTCGCAGACACCAAATGTAAAATATGAAGAAAAAGAAAGAATGTTCAAGGCGTATCCACGAGCGTACGGAATTGAAGGCAAACGTAAGCAGGGATTGAAAAACTGGAACAGACCCTTTGATAAACACAAAGGGTCTTATCGACCAGAAAATCGAAGTGCGTCTGGAAATGCGAACATCAAAAGAGCCAACTATATTGGGCACTTCGAGAAATTAGAGATCTAAGTTTGATACAAACAAGACTGGTGTGCAGGAAAGGGCTCTTATGTGAATCCTCTTAAGAGGTGTTCGGAATACAGCCGAACAGCCGGTTCTAATGCAACTGCCTGCCAATCGACGACCTTCAATGCAATACAACACAAGTATTAGCAAAAAATGCAATATATCAAAAGTGTTATCAAAAAATGTAATATATTAACAGTATTCGCAAATAAAATGCAAAAAATCGAAAGTATCATCGAAAATATGCAATACAGTAGAACCTCGATTATCTGAACCTCGATCATCCGAACCTAGTTTATCCGAACGTTGGCGCGAAAGATACATCATTGCTCGCTGCCACCGCCGTGAGCAACAATGAGCAACCCAACGCAACTTCTCCTTCTCAAACGGCTGCGAGACTTAGCCGCTCAAAAACGCGTTACAGCCGTTCGTCGATTAAAAATGGACGATTTTATAAAAATAAATATAAATAAGGCATTCGATTTTTTTCAGGTGCTTAAAACACACACACACACACACACACATATATATATATACATTTCAACGTTAATATGTATGTCAAATTTTATATATATGTATGTACTGGTTTTATGTGAAAAGGTGTTGTTTATGATCTCGTCCCAAAAAACCCACGTTTCGAATATCCGTACTTTTGATTATCCGAACTAGTCTCGGTCTCAATTGGTTCGGATAATCGAGGTTCTACTGTATATCGAAATTATCGGAAAACATGCAATATATCAAAAGTATTACAAAAAAATGCCATATATCCAAATGATTATCAAGCCTCATCAAAAGTGACAGCTCAGCTCATCATCATGATCGCACCCAAAAAATGTTTGATAAAGTACAAAACATCAAAGCAGATTTTATTACCTCAAAACATTCGAAATTGTCCACCCTGCATTCCAAAAAAATAGTGCATAAAACTGAGATAATTGGTAACCATTATCTGAGATCAATTGGTAACCATCGATCATGAACTCCTCAATGAACATTTATATAGCAAGCCTCCACTGGCCTCTGCACTTCTCTCACATTTTAGATGGTCCTCCGTACATTATCGGCATTACAGCCACAGCGAGGTTCACATTTTTCAAATTGTTTTTTTTTTCCACCATATTTACCGACCGCAATCAATATAACAAAAATTACGTTTCCCTCATTGTGCATACATTTTTTCGGGATGACGTCTCTCCTGTGTGATCTTCGCAGTAACGGTACATTGATTTTTAAAAATTTATTTTATTGATCTTGCAATTTTTCGGGAAGGAATTCTCCGCTAAGAGACTCAAGAACACATAAAAGTATAGGAATTTTTTTATTCTCGCAAGTTGACAATAATCAAGTTCGATTCTTCCCTGGCGGACTTAAAAAAAAAAATTATGTGTGTATGCGTGTTGTTCTTTTGAGTACATTTGTTGTTTTTGTAGGAAACGTAAAATATGGTAAATAAATAAATTTTTGAATTATCGAACGAAAATTGAGGGTTTTTTTTCCGACGTATATACATGTGTAGCATTCATATGTACATAAACATATACAAATGTATAAATATATGTATGTTTATGTTCATATGCGTCGTGTGTTTCCAAAGCCACCGTGTCCGGATTGTCTGGCGTCCTTGTTGTAGCCCATTCGCAGATTGAGTTGACCCTCGCTCGCTCTCAGCTGATCCTCCGTGAACGTTCTCTCGTTCTTGTCTGCCATTTTGGGTCCCAGTGTCGGTCCGTTGTACTCGGGATGTTTTTGCGTCTGCAACGAAAAATGATATTGCGATAGTAAAATGAGCGACTAGCCCTCAGCTGCGAACACGAAAAAGAAAAAAAGGCGTCTGAAAAACGCGGTAATTTCCAAAAAAAGCTAAAAGCTACAAAAAATGGTCCGAAAAACGCTGTAATTTAGAAAAAAATACAAAAAATGGTCTAAAAACGCTGTAATTTCGAAAAAATTTTAAAAAAATGGTCTGAGAAACGCTGTAATTTCTAAAAAAGCTAAAAACCAGAAAAAATGGTATGGAAAACGTTGTAATTTCCAAAAACACTGTTATCGACGGTACATGAGATAGAACGGTCACTTTTGCACTTTAATAAAATCAACGTGACACCGACAAGGGTTTTTTTTATGTTTATAGAATTGACAAACTGCGTATTATTATTATTATTTTTTTTTTCGGAAAAACGTTGCAATGAAAAAGAGAAATACTCACGATTCTTCCAAGGGCGTACAGGCAAAGAGTAACCTGAGGAATATTGCGCCTCTCAAAGAGATCCGCCGTGTGGAAAATGTCCTCCTGTGGCAGTCCGTAATTCTTGATCGCCGCTTGGAATCTGCAAATTTGAGGAATATTCCTGTAGCATTTCAGAGATCATTCGATCTTTTTAATGTACTTTTTTTGACAGTTAACGTCTCCACAAATATAAATATCCAAAAAAGCGGGTGACGAAAGTATTTGCACACGTCGCTTTTTCCTGTCTGCTCTTGACGAATTTTCATTAATATACTTTATTTAAATTAACATCAACGTGCAGTATTTCGTGTGGAATACGCTAACGAATAAAATAATCTGCAAAAAATGTTCTCTTTTTCTAGGAGTTATTTGAAAAGATCACTGTGAGTGATGTTTAGGCTACACATACATACGTATATGTATATACTGTGGAAAAAAAATATTTACGCCGCTCAATTTGATTATATAACTCCTAGAAAAAAAGAAGACATTTTTTGCAGATAAATTTTTTTCAACATATATGATTATTTATCATATTATTGACAGTACAAAAATAAGTGGTAAGAATATATATAATGCATATATGACAATAAGGGCAATGGAAGTTGAAGTATGGAAAATGGCAAGGTACCTACTCGAAATCATAAAGATGGGGGCCAAAAAAATGCCTACGGAACGAATTAAAAGCAATTATTAGAGGTGACCCATAAAAATGGGAAAAATAAAAAAGAAGTAATGGAAAGCATAGAGAAGAGGGCAATTTGACAAGCCCTATGGAATGGAAATGCACGGGAGCTGGAAAGAAAAAAAGAAAAAGGCATAAAAATTAAAATTGAACAAGAAATTCAAAACGATTGGAGCAAAATCGATGGGTCAATATACTGCAAGGGATATAAACATAGGAAAACAGGTATACACGTGGAAAAATATTGGGAGGACAAGATGATTAGTGGAGAATTGAAAGAAACGTGGGCGAGGATAAGATGTGGTAATGTCAGGAAAGACGCGAAAAAAAGAATATGTAAAAAGTTAAGGGAAACTAAACCAAGAAATAGTACATAAACTGGAGCAATGATTGGAAACTAGCAGGGGGTTATAAATTGACCGGAAAATACCAGCACAACGGAAAATGCAACCGGCAAAGGAACTATGCGATCACATCAGACAATTTAAGAAACTAGCCACTAGGATAAATACAAAAAAACCCATGTAAAATAATTGATGTAAATTAGAAGGGATATTTATTATAAATAATATAATAAAATGCATTCTGGGCGGCGAAATACAAAAAGGGATATGTCAGTATTTTAGGGAAATAGAGGAAGTCTGCAGAAAGATAAACAAGGAGGAAGAGGGAGGAGAAAGAGATGGAATGGAGGAATAAATGAAAAAAACAGAGAAAGGTCAGATGGTACGAAGTGCAATAATCCGTGGCGTAGTAAATAAGTGCAGTAGTATGTAAGCGAAAGGTCATTGTTATGTAAAAAAATCGGTTAAAAGTTGTGCAAATAAAACTCGATCTGATTGATAATAAAAAGCATTCACATAAACACATTTAAAAACGGTATACAAGGAATAAAACAAGACTACTATATAACAATTAGAACAAGAAAACATTATGAGATAAAAATATCAGATTAAATATATAGAGATTAAAATATAGGTTGGCAAGAAAGTTTTTGCGTTTTATCACTAAAAATAAAATAATTATTTTTATTTTAGCGGTGGATACATAGAATAAAATTAATCGTTAGTTTCAAGACTGCTTTTTTAATTTTATTTTTGGTGATAAAACGCAAAGACATTCTTGCCAACCTAATAACACAAAGCTTATTTGATTCTCTATCATATTATTTGTAATAAATAATGAAATAATCCCTTTTGTAAAAAAACTTGTAAAACAAGTTGTGCAAATAAAACTCGATTATTATTATTAATAAAATAATCCGAATAAATAATAAATTTCATAAAATATAAAATTCTTATTTTATTCTTTATCCTAACCTTCATTCTTTCATATATAAAAAAAAAGCTAAAACTGCGCAGGTTGATATGCATTCCGTATACACCATACCTCTGCACATTTTCCGTCAGCTGGAAATTGGTACCCTTCATCTGGATCTTCTTGATGGATCCTGGAGCAAGTTTGTTTATCAGCTGGCAAAGAACCACACCGTCCTTGAGAATGTCCTCGTAATTACCGGGTGGCAATTTTTCACCGAGAACATTTGCGATCCACTCGAGCAACTGGGCTTCCTGTTCCTTGTTACGGGGCTGTTTTAAAAAAAAAGTTCAAATTAATATATCGTGCGATTCGATAGCATTGACGGATCCAAGTATTGGCCAGCGCGCTCACTGTCGTTGGTGAATGGCCGAATACATTTGATTGGATACGAAGCAATAAAAAATTCTCTTTCGTTCAACCACTCGTGAAATTCGATAAAAAAAGCCAAGCCGAAAAAATTGCTCGAAATAAAGATCGTTAATGCGCGTGACGATTCTCTTTCAACGCCTGTCCAATTTCTCCATAGGTTCGATATATAGTCTCGTATCCGTAATCCACTATCATCCAGCGAAATGTTAGATACAGGACTCGTATGCCCGCCACATACGCCTGTGCGTACGAAAATGGAACCGAGAATCGGGATTTCGAAAAATAATCGCGTGTCGAAAATAAATAATGCCTGTCAGATTCTCAAGCTTGAACAAATTCGCGCAGCTGACGTTAATATGAGTCTTGCTGTTTCGACAACACAGGCGAAGAAAGTTGGATCGGATGCATCCAAGAAAACATACCTATATTTATTTCAGTCTGCATTCTCGAAATGTTGAAAAAATAATTAGGCCCTGCTGAAAACCTTTTTTCCTTAAGGGGAGGTACCTGAGTAAACGGCAAGAAAAACCGGTGAACTTCGAGAATTTTTATCTCAAAAACTAATGTTTCTAATGGATCCGGGTTTTTTTATTGGAAAATATGTACATTGAGGTATGTTTAAGAATTTTTTAAAATAAATTCGTTGACTGGAAGCGATTCAAATGCGACTAACTGGAAACATAGTTTTTAAAGTTGGTGCCAGATGTATCTCGAAAACAGCTTGTCCGATTTTGTCCAAATTTGGATACAATATTCTTCGATAGTTTTTCTCGGTTGCCGGGTAGGGGTTTTTCATTTGATTGAACCATTGCTTTTTATGCAATGTGTATGCAATCCAAAATTGTTGGAAATTGCGAACGAAAAACAAATGTTAAATTAAAACGGTCGCAATTCCGTCAAAAATGAAAATGTCAAAAAAATCCTATTCAGCCTATTTACGTATCACCCCTCATTGTCGAATCTGCCAGTATTTGCCAGATTCTGGCTATCCAGACTATGAGTATCACAAAACTATGTTTCTTATATCGGGACGTAGCAGAAGCTTGAACAATTTTCGTCCAATCGATTTGAAATTTTAACTGAAGCTTCTTAGATTGCTTTAACAGTCAAGGACAAGCACTTTTTTCGATTAACCGAAAATTGTAAAAATTATATCACCTTTTATACCGTACCCCTAAAAATGAAAGAAACAGAAAATTTCTTCACTTTTAAACGTGTTTTTTAAAAGGCTGTATCAATGTTAAAGTTAGTCGTATCAAGATGAAAAAAAAAAACAATTTGAAGCTTCAAGTTTGTAGTTTGAGATCTTTTGGCAAAATAATTTTGTGAGCTACGGTTATCGAGCAATCATAAAAACACTTCACCCTCTGCGAGTTGGGCTCAGGTGTTCTCAGTACCTTTACACCCTTGAAATCCCCAAAGCCGTTGAGTATGATAGCATGCACGTACCTTGACTTCCGGTGTTTTCTCCTCGCCGTTCTCCTTCGGCTTCTCGCTGTCGCGATTTCCCTGATCTTCTTCTCCTTGTAATCGGCCGCAACGGTTTTCTCGTCGATTCTTTCTGCGTCGGCCATCGTTGTCGGGATTTTTCGTCGGTGATGTGCCGGCGTCCTGACGCGTCGTCCTCGACCACCGGGCTCGTATTGTCATTCTCAGAAAAATAAATGCACCAAAAAGCAACGAAAAAATAAGCTCCACTCTATGACACACTACTACACATTGCATGTAATTTATTTCGAACGACTGTGCGAGGTTAGAGCGCCTACTTCCGACCTGTCAAAAATCGAATTGTTTTGGAAGGAGGCGAGGCGAGGCATTTTAGACACTTTAGGCAAGTTTTCATATTCTCTGCTTGCGAATGATGAGCAGCAGGGTGCGCCCCATGCGTGACACGGCCCTGCGGTTGGTTGCGTTTTTGGAAAAATCCTTACATTTCATAAAATATGAACTCTCAAACGATTTTATAGAACTCTCAAACCCTCTCTAACGATTCTCTATTATTTGTGCTACATTTTAGGCACTTTAGGCATGTTTTCATATTCTCTGCGCTTGCGAACGATGAGCAGGGTGCGCCCCATGCGTCACACGGCCCTGCGGTTGGTTGCGTTTTTGGAAAAATTCTTATATTTCGTAAAATATGAACTCTAGAATGATTTTTTTAACTCTCAAACCCTCTCAAACGATTCTCAAGCGATTAAAAAAAAAAAATTGTGAAAGGTCGTTTTTTACGGAATTAAAAAAATCTGGGGGCTAACTTCACGCGAAAATTTAAATTGTTTTTTTTTGGAAAAACTATTAACTCTCAAACGATTTTTCTTTTCTCTCAAACTCTCTCAAACGATTCTCAAACGATTAACATTAATTAGAATTGTTTATGACCATATAAAAAAATCTGGGGGCTAACTTCACGCGAAAATTTAAATTGGTTTTTTTGGAAAAACTATTAACTCTCAAACGATTTTTCTTTTCTCTCAAACTCTCTCAAACGATTCTCAAACGATTAACATTAATTAGAATTATTTATGATCATATCGGGGGGCCAACTTCACGGAGGTGATCTAACACACGTTTTAATTTGGATATTCGTCAGTGATAAACGATTTCACACCGATTAAGCCGTTTACTATGTAGAAATAGCGTAGTAATTAATTTTTCGGCGCCAACTTTATCGGGTAATATGACGATGCGTGGAGAACTTACCACATATGGTATTTTGGTTTATTTTTCAGAAACGATGATCTAACAAACGTTTTAATTTGAATATCCGTCACTTACAAACGATTTCACACCGATTAATCCATTTATTATGTAGTAATACCGTAGTAATGAATTTTTCGGCGCCAACTTTCGGGTAATATGACTATGTGTAGGGAAGTTACCCCATATGGTATTTACCGTTTTTTAAGATACCATGATCTAACAAACGTTTTAATTTGAATATTCGTCACCTACAAACGATTCCGGATCGAAAGACCACCCAAATAATGTCAACGGCAAAATAAATAAAAATGTTGGCGCTAACTTCACGGTCATTTTTTATTTCTATTTTTAACCAAACGGTGATCTAACAAACGTTCGAATTGATCTAACAATCACTTACAAACGATTTCACACCGATTAATCCATTTATTATGCAGAAATACCGTAGTAATGAATTTTTCGGCGCCAACTTCATCGGGTAATATGACTATACGTAGGTAAGTTACCACATATGGTATTTACCGTTTTATCAGTAACTATGATCTAACAAACGTTTTAACTTTAATAATCGTCACCTACAAACGATTCCGGATCGAAAGGCCCCCCAAAGAATGTCAATGGAAAAATAAATAAAAGTGTTGGCGCTAATTCACGGTCATTTTTTATTTCTATTTTTTAACCAAACGATGATCTAACAAACGTTCGAATTGACCTAACAATCACTTACAAACGATTTCACACCGATTAATCCATTTATTATGTAGAAATACCGTAGTAATGAATTTTTCGGCGCAAACTTCATCGGGTAATGTGACTATGCGTAGGGAAGTTACCACATGTGGTATTTGCCGTTTTTTTCAGAAACGATGATCTAACAAACGTTTTAATTTGAATATTCGTCACCTACAAACGATTCCGGATTGAAAGACCCCCCAAAGAATGTCAATGGCAAAATAAATAAAAGTGTTGGCGCTAACTTCACGGTAATTTTTTTTCTATTTTTTAACCAAACGGCGATCTTACAAACGTTCGAATTGTTCTTACAATCACTTACAAACGACTTACAAACGATTGGAACCAAAAAAAATTCCCAAGAAAAATGTTGGCGCTAACTTCACGGTAATTTTTTTTCTATTTTTTAACCAAACGGCGATCTTACAAACGTTCGAATTGTTCTTACAATCACTTACAAACGACTTACAAACGATTGGAACCAAAAAAAATTCCCAAGAAAAATGTTGGCGCTAACTTGACGCTAATTTTTTATTTCTATTTTTTAACCAAACGGCGATCTTACAAACGTTCGAATTGTTCTTACAATCACTTACAAACGACTTACAAACGATTAGAACCAAAACAAATGCGAAATTCGAAAGTCGTGGCGCTAACTTTACCCAGCTGAGATCTGGCTGCACTGTCTGGCTGCACTGTTTCCTGCTCGAGATTTTCGAGATAGTGGCGCCATCCCGGTAGGACCACATTTTTGTAGCCACTTTGAATTGCACAGATCGGCCTCCTCCCACTCTAGCCTCCATGGTCATATCGTTCGATGAAGTAACTACCAAAAAATTCATTACTACGGAATTTCTACATAATAAATGGCCTTATCGGTGTGAAATCGTTTGTGGGTGATTGTTAGATCAATTCGAACGTTTATTAGATCACCGTTTGGTTAAAAAATAGAAATAGAAAATTACCGTGAAGTTAGCGCCAACATTTTTATTTGGAATTTTGTTTGGTTCCAATCGTTTGTAAGTCGTTTGTAAGTGATTGTTAGAACAATTCGAACGTTTGTTAGATCGCCATTCGGTTAAAAAATAGAAAAAAATGACCGTGAAGTTAGCGCCAACATTTTTATTTATTTTGCCATTGACATTCTTTGGGGGGTCTTTCGATCCGGAATCGTTTGTAGGTGACGAACATTCAAATTCAAACGTTTGTTAGATCATCGTCACTGAAAAAAAAACGGTTAATACCACATGTGGTAACTTCCCTACGCATAGTCATATTACCCGATGAAGTTGGCGCCGACAAATTCATTACTACGGTATTTCTACATAATAAATGGATTAATCGATGTGAAATCGTTTGTAAGTGATTGTTAGGTCAATTCGAACATTTGTTAGATCATCGTTTGGTTAAAGAATAGAAATAAAAAATGACCGTGAATTAGCGCCAACACTTTTATTTATTTTTCCATTGACATTCTTTGGGGGGCCTTTCGATCCGGAATCGTTTGTAGGTGACGATTATTAATGTTAAAACGTTTGTTAGATCATCGTTTCTGAAAAAACGGTAAATACCATATGTGGTGACTTCCCTACGCATAGTCATATTACCCGATGAAGTTGGCGCCGAAAAATTCATTACTAGGGTATTTCTGCATAATAAATGGATTAATCGGTATGAAATCGTTTGTAAGTGATTGTTAGATCAATTCGAACGTTTGTTAGATCACCGTTTGGTTAAAAATAGAAATAAAAAATGACCGTGAAGTTAGCGCCAACATTTTTATTTATTTTGCCGTTGACATTATTTGGGTAGTCTTTCGATCCGGAATCGTTTGTAGGTGACGAATATTCAAATTAAAACGTTTGTTAGATCATCGTATCTTAAAAAAACGGTAAATGCCATATGGGGTAACTTCCCTACACATAGTCATATTACCCGATGAAGTTGGCGCCGAAAAATTCATTACCACGGTATTACTTCATAATAAATGGATTAATCGGTGTGAAATCGTTTGTAAGTGACGGATATTCAAATTAAAACGTTTGTTAGATCATCGTTTCTGAAAAATAAACCAAAATACCATATGTGGTAAGTTCTCCACGCATTGTCATATTACCCGATAAAGTTGGCGCCGAAAAATTAATTAGTACGCTATTTCTACATAGTAAACGGCTTAATCGGTGTGAAATCGTTTGTCACTGACGAATATTCAAATTAAAACGTGTGTTAGATCCTCGATTCTGAAAAATAAACTCAAATACCATATGTGGTAAGTTCTCCTCGCATCGTCATATCGTTCGATGAAGTAACTACCAAAAAATTCATTACTACGGAATTTCTACATAATAAATGGCCTTATCGGCGTGAAATCGTTTGTAGGTGATTGTTAGATCAATTCGAACGTTTGTTAGATCACCGTTTGGTTAAAAAATAGAAATAGAAAATGACCGTGAAGTTAGCGCCAACATTTTTATTTGGAATTTTGTTTGGTTCCAATCGTTTGTAAGTCGTTTGTAAGTGATTGTTAGAACAATTCGAACGTTTGTTAGATCGCCGTTCGGTTAAAAAATAGAAAAAAAATTACCGTGAAGTTAGCGCCAACACGTTTATTTATTTTTCCATTGACATTCTTTGGGGGGCCTTTCGATCCGGAATCGTTTGTAGGTGACGAATATTAAAGTTAAACGTTTGTTAGATCATCGTTTCTGAAAAAACGGTAAATACCATATGTGGTAACTTCCCTACGCATAGTCATATTGCCCGATGAAGTTGGCGCCGAAAAATTCATTACTACGGTATTTCTGCATAATAAATGGATTAATCGGTGTGAAATCGTTTGTAAGTGATTGTTAGATAAATTCGAACGTTTGTTAGATCACCGTTTGGTGAAAAAAAAGAAATAAAAAATGACCGTGAAGTTAGCGCCAACATTTTTATTTATTTTGCCGTTGACATTCTTTGGGGGGTCTTTCGATCTGGAATCGTTTGTAGGTGACGAATATTCAAATTAATACGTTTGTTACATCATCGTTTAAAAAAAAACGGTAAATACCATATGTGGTAACTTCCCTACACATAGTCATATTACCCGATGAAGATGGCGCCAAAAATTTCATTACTACTGTATATCTACATAATAAATGGATTAATCGGTGTGGAATCGTTTTCAAGTGACGAATATTCAAATTAAAACGTTTGTTAGATCATCGTTTCTGAAAAATAAACCAAAATACCATATGTGGTAAGTTCTCCACGCATCGTCATATTACCCGATAAAGTTGGCGTCGAAAAATGCATTACTACGGTATTTCTACATAATAAATGGATTAATCGGTGTGAAATCGTTTGTAAGTGACGGATATTCAAATTAAAATGTTTGATAGATCATCGATTCTGAAAAATAAACTCAAATACCATATGTGGTAAGTTCTCCTCGCATCGTCAAATCGTTCGATGAAGTAACTACCAAAAATCCATTACTACGGTATTTCTACATAATAAATGGCCTAATCGGCGTGAAATCGTTTGTAGGTGATTGTTAGATCAATTCAAACGTTTGTTAGATCATCGTTTGGTTAAAAAACAGAAATAAAAAATTACCCTGAAGTTAGCGCAAACATTTTTATTTATTATTTTGCCATTAACATTCTTTGGGGGGTCTTTCGATCCGGAATCGTTTGTAGGTGACCAATATTCAAATTAAAACGTTTGTTAGATCATCGTTTCTAAAAAATGGTGAATACCACATGTGGCAAGTTCTCCACGCATCGTCATATTACCCGATGCCGTTCGTGCCGAAAAATTCATTACTAAGGTATTTCTACATAATAAACGGCTCAATGAGCATGGAATCGTTTGTAGGTGCCGAATATACAAATTAAAACGTTTGTTAGATCACCATTTGGTTAAAAAATAGAAAAAAAAACACGACCGTGGAGTTAGCGCCAACGATTTTATTTATTTCGCCATAGACGTTCTTAGGGGGGTCATTTGATTTAGAATCGTATGTAGGTAACGAATATTCAAATTGAAACGTTTGTAAGATCGGCGTTTCTGAACAATGAAAGTAAATCCCAAATGTGGCAACATCCCTACGCATCGTCATATTACCCGATCGAGTTGGAGCAAAAAAATTCATTACTGCAGTATTTCTACATTAGCCTAATTGGCGTGAAATCATTTGTAGGTGACAAATATTCAAATTAAAACGTCTGTTAGATCATCGTTTCTGAATAATAGAGGTAAATACCATATATGGTAAGTTCTCCACGCATGGTTTTATTACCAGATGAAGTTAGCGGCGAAAAATATCAAAACGACAAACGGTGTCTGAAAATTGTGGCGTGGCTTTGTGCTACAAGCAAAACAACTGCTCAAAGCATCCCATGCATCAGAAAGGAATGTTACGACACAATGTAACATATCTGTCATACTTCCTTTATCGCTTCACAACTAGCCCCCTGATTAAATTGTTCAAAAACTACATAATACATGTTTTTTATTTGTTAAAACCTACTATAAAGTCAACGATTATTTTATTTTTACTGTTGAGTAACGAAGGGTGAACGCAATCTCCAGTGTTATATGAAAATAGCTAAACTGTCTGAAAAATTGGGCTGCGTAGCATTATCATGAAGAAAAAACGCGTTATCATGAATCTTTATAACTAGCCCTCTGATAAAACATTTCAAAAACTAAATAATACGCGTCTTCTAATTTATTAATAACGTACCATAAAGTCAATTATACCCTTTATTGCTTTACAACTAGGCCCCTGATTAAATGTTTCAAAAACTAAATCATACGTGTTGTTTTATTTATTAGAACCTAGCATAGATACAACTATTTTTTAATTTTTACGTTTTTGAGTAACGGAGGCAACATCCAGTTTTGTATGGAAATAGCTAAACTGTGTAAAAAAATCGGATTCAGTTCCGTTATGAAAAACCGGATGATCGTGAAAATGCCTACAGCTACACTTTTTTACTCCCACCCGAGACAGGAAAAAATAAAAAAATTATAGCGGATTGAAATATTTCCTTGATATCATAGTTCACGATTATTGATAAACCAACATTTTATGTTTTTCACGTACGATCGCTCGCGATCTTCGCAGCTGTTAAGTGGAACGTACCCAATGGCGTAGGGCCACGTAGTTGAATGCCATCGGAAAAGTTGTCTGCGATAACCGTATCTATGACACAAGCATCGGAACTGTAATAGGTAATAATAGGTGGTATTCAAATAAGAATTTAATTATAAACGGCGATTGAGCGAAGGTTTTCTTAATTTTTATTTATGGAATAACGTGCTCTGAAAATACACTTATCCAACACAACGGACTCCGAAAACGTGTTGTGTGAGACAAAGAAAAGTGTTGCCACGATATCTTATTTAAACTACTTGGCTTGTTTTTCTGATATAAATTGCCAGATGGGGCTCAATAATTGTTCTCGGATTGGAGATGGTTTTTTTGTTGCCCATGTTATTGAATGTATCCCAAAAACCGCCATTTCCAAACGAGTGGGCGATATAATGTCCCGGGGTGTACTGCACAACTCCAGCAAGTCTGAAACAAAACAAAGAGAATTAATTCTTTATAATTTCGTCGGTAGTAATGCGTTGCTAGTTGTGATAGGTTCTTCCAATAACTGTTTTTGATATTTTGAGGCATATTTGTTTGATTCTTTATTTCTCGCTGCAATAAGGATGATGCATGTGAAAATTGTAAAGCTTAAATGAAGCTTTTTTTATTTTTTTTTTTCCATTAACTTAATCAACCAATGTTCCATAGATTACTGACACATAAAGTTCGTGAAAAGGCATTCCCATAAATTATAAATACGCAAATAACACTGCAACTGTCAAGAGAGTTTTGTGAGAATCGAATACCATTTTCAAAATTCTATTGCAATGGTAAAAGCTATTGCCACCTGATCCAATTTTAACGACTAAAAAATAGATGAGATTGAGTCATTCACATTTATGAGGTTAGTGGCTCCATTAGTGTACAGAATAGAACGTACCTGTACTCAATACTCGTTTTTTCATTCGTCTGTTGAAACTGCATTCTTTGAGGGAATTCTTCCAATGACCACCGCAACGACTTTTGTAGATTTCGACTGTCGCGAATGTCCAATTCAATAAATAGGTGTTCCGTTAGATTACTCGTACGAGTAATCCTGCCTCCATCTTCACACCTTATATTGTAAATCGGTGAATGGAATTCCAGAGCCTCTTGAAGTGCTGACAAACCTTTTCTCGACAAAGTTTTATGATTTGGTGCAATTATACAATAATCAGTTGTTTTTCGGCCACACTCTGAACAGTCGTTGATGACCACCTTGCTCGGGCAGGGAGATATACATTTTTGGATTGTTTCCGCGATATTGTTCTCGGCATTAATTTTGTACGTGATAACTTTGTCATTCGATACTGCTTGAACTGATGGCGTGTAAAGAGTAGATAAAATTTCGGCTCTTTCAGTCAAAATACTCTTTGATACGCCACTTGTGATAAAATTAAGCACGAGTTTTAAGGTCTTATTCAAAGTATGTTCCAAAAATTCGTAATACTCAATGTTATCAGTTCCAGCTGTAGCTAATATTTGTATTATCGAGTCAAAAGCACAAGGGTTTCTGATGAAGTAGGAACAACCTTTCAAATCTATGGCAGAACAACGTGAGCCGTTTGGTAACAATGTTATCCTTTTACGATGCATATTCTTTCTGTCTGCGACGAGAGCATTGTCTTGACGTATGTCTGGGTACGGTTTGTAATACTTGCCGGTAGACGTAACCGGTTTGTTTTGTAGTTGTGGAATCGGACTCAAAACTGTTGTAAGTAATTTTGTTGTAATCCACTAGCTTGAAGTCGGCGTGGTCAGTGATGGGCGGTTCATCATTATCTTTGTTGCAGAGGTCATCCATTTCATCTGTCGGCCCAATGCGAACGGTCGCAGCAGGGATTTTATCAGTTGTAGTTAATCCATCGACGACTATATCCCAACCGGTTTCACGTACACCCGCAACGTGTTGATGGTGATCGATAGACAGCGCGGCTCCTTTGCCGCCCCAGTTCTCTACGGCGAAAAAGTCCGAATCGTTCTCTGTCAGATTCCCCGACGGTTTCCCCACACAATCTGTTTTTTCTTCGACGATTTCCACCTTTGTAGTCGTAATCTTTTTTACGGACTCAATCGTGTTTAGCACTTCTTCAACTCTGTTTTCATGCAGCCGTTCATTGTTGTAGTGAACTATCTGTCCAGAAACTATGCAACAGATTTCTTCTATGTCCGTAATATGTTCCCGTATAAATTTGTTGACAGAAATGGGAAGTTTGTAGTGTTTGAGAGTGCGCGTTTTAAGGTCGTTGCAGTACCCTTCAATATAACTGGAGGTTGCACGTTTGGTATCCGAAGGCATTCCGACTGATGTCCACAGCGGAAATTCTTTGGCTACTCTCGCGAACTGCTTAATGAAGTCCGGAAGATAAAATGCATTCAGATTCTCGCCGAATTGAAGTGTTTTTTTTGCTTCGATGATTAGATTACCAATCCATTGTCGAATACAAACACCCGATTCATTCGAAGCTTCGATTTTCTCCTCACTGTTGATGTCTTCCTCGGCACTTGCGGAATCTTGACAAAAGGGCGTATTTCGTCTTTTTTCTTCCTCATATTCTTTTAACTTTTCAGTGACGTTTCCCTCAGAAATGTAATTTTCCAATTGCTTTCTAGCATCTCTGGGTGTGTAGACATCTCGGGAATCGATCACAGAATCTTCATGCGTGTGCAGAGCAACAACACAGGTAAGTAAGAACAGTTTTTTAAATTGTGAAACCGTCTTAGACTCCACCATCAACGTTATACAGCGTACGAAAAAGTCCTTGATGACACCTTGTCGAGCGAGCTTGAAACACTGCCAACGACATATCATGTGTGTAAAATGTGCGACATCAACACGGATGAAAGTAGTAGGCTCTTTTGACATTCCATGGGAATCCATCAATGCTCTGAAGCGGTCATCAATATATTCTTTGATTGGCCGTTTGGTAAACGCCATACTCAGGGCCATTAACAGGGCCCGAGAATAGTCACAAATGGCCTCCTTTGGGATGGTAGCTCCATTCTGTATCCATCTCAACAGCCACATTGTGATGGTTATGGAATCATGGCGCTCAGATAGCATTTGGTAGACACAAGCCGTCGTGCCGCTGAAATTTATCGTAATAACGTACAGAAAGATATGACCTGACTTCGTACCATTCGTTCTATGTAGTTTTGTTACCAGACCTCCAGTGGCATCCACACAGATTGTTGCCCGACCTTTGTTTATCCGTTTATATTCTTGATAGATACGAAATTGTACGCCGGCTCCATATAAGACCCGAAAAGGTAGTCCTCCCACTTCGTGAATTAATCCGCTATATTGCGGACTTAGGCACATGTCCTCTATTGTCTTTACGACATCACGACCGTCGCATTTCTTTATACCAAGATTGGCGTCAATTCCTTCCTTTTTTGCTTGACGAAGAACATCAAGACTTGGTGTAATCGGTGGCTCAACATCTCCTGGTGACATATAGTCCCGCGCCTCCTGCTTTCTGGACTTAGCGCAACCGTCGGTTTTCAATTTTTTTAAGGCGGCTTCTCTTTTCTTTCCATTGAATGGTCGTTTTACAATTTCGTGTCTTTCATGACGCGTGTCGCGAGTTTCGATAGCGAACGTTACTCCTTTTTCGTTTATTTTTTTTTCTCCTACACCTGTTATCGAATTCTTACAGCCTCTGCTTTTGCAAGTACCACAGAATTTAATCAAATAGCTTTCCTTTTCTGCCGAATAACGGATTCGTCCTTGCTTGAATACAAAAGCACATGGCATTCGATATTGTAGCCAGAAGGCGGATGCAACGATATTGGTCCACTCTTTCGGTGTTAACTTCAGATTATTATTCGTACCGGCTGGTTTTATTAGGTCCCATTCGTCTTCAGTCAAAATCATGTTCTTGATAGATTGGTTTTCAGGTCTCAGTCCAAAGCACGAACTCTCAGAGCAGTTACTTTCTTCTTTGCTCGTGTCTGATTGATCCTGCTGCTCTGAATCACTGTATACGTTGTTGTTTTCCTCACGCCGCTGCAGCACTATTCCCATTTGTTTTCTGGCCTCGGACAAAATGTTGCGCCTGTTTTGCACTACATTTATGTATACTGTTTTGAAATTCCAATCGTGCCCAAGATTGTTGAAAGTTGCCGCCATTTCCTTCCAAACATCATGGGACCAACAAGGAAAATCATTCGTGCGGAAGTGTTCGATGAATTTCTTCACGACAGACACAGCAGTTGCCACAGGTACAGCACACACCCGTGGCATTTCGTACCCGTAATTCTGTGGAAAAAGCGTTCAAATTAAGGAATTAGTTCGTTTCGGTCAATTCATTCGAATAGATATTAAAGATAAAGAATGAACGAGAATTTAGTAACAATTACACATCAACCTTATTTTTAATCACTAATATGTATTTTTCTCGTCCATTATTTTTTTAATCCGTGTTGTTCTGAGGCCTTTATCAACTTGAATGTAAAATTAACCTTAAAGAGATATACGTGATACACAAAATAGTTATTGAAGAAAATTGATCATCAAATATATCACTATGTATTATTTTGTGTCGAATCTTAACCTCTCTGGCAAAGAATTTTTTCTGCCGAATTTTACAAGTGTATACAACAAAAGTTTTATGATACACAATGCGTGTGAAACAACAAAATAGAAACAGTTTTAAATTTCACTTTTACCTTCACAGCTTATCAAAATTGTTCTTGTTTTCCAATTCGTTTACACGCAGTCTATAAATTGGATACCGAAAGAAACGGTCTAAATTGCGAGGGAAAAATATCTACATATATACCGAGCCTGGGTTTAAAACTTTGTGTAGCTTTAATGCCACTGGATCCGTAGCCAAATGGTATAATCATTCTGACCAATCATAAAGTCAACAGCACATAGAGGAAGAGAAAGAAGCCAGAGAAGAAGCGACAGATATAACTAGTCGCTCTGTGGATGAAACTTGAAACTTCATATCATTCTCTGTTCCTAGTGATAATTGAGATCGAACAATAAAGAAATAAGAATGACAATTAAAACGTTCGGATAGAGACAGGACTCGCGTGATGAACAATATTGAACTAAAAGTCTAAATATAAAAAAAGAAAAGTTATTTTAACGTACCATTGTTATGTGTATGGAAGTGAAAAACATTGGCGATTTCTGTAATGAAAATCGAAAAAAAGTTGGTCATTATTTTATCGCTATTGTCGCGACAAATTTTCATTGCAGATACTATCTAACGGCCGAAAATTTACTGATACATCAACGATAATCTGCCGACAGGCCCAGCCTTGATAGAGCAAACTTTATACGAAAATGTTTGTTTTTGATTCCTAACCTCGCTAGCAAAGATTTGCAAATGATTGGTTATACAAATATTTTATGAAAAAATTCGTTGATCTTTAATATTAGCAACAAACATGACAGAGCATGAAAAAAAAAGATTTGAGTATACATTTTGTTCAATTGAAACGTATATGAAATAAAAACTCATGTTCTAACGATGGAAGACTTGGCACATTCTGAAGTTTCAATAATTGTGAGGTTGAATGCAATTGCTGTTATTTGAAAAGACCCAGGGTTAAAAGAATTTACTCTTTAACTGAAATGTAAGGCGTGATTTAGATCTTAGAATTTATTAAATTTTATACTGCAGATTGTAATAGATTTTTTTATTGATTTATTATTTTGCTGCCTACAGATAGACGATGCTGGATGTATATTCTTGCATTTCATTCTCATAGCTTACAGGACAATTCTGTCCGATATCCCCTGTCTATGGTACTCGGTTAATATCTGACAATGTTCTTGCGGAGTAAAGCTGGCGGAATATATCGTCAACTCAGTAACAAGGACAAAGGAGGCCAGATGGGTTCGTCCTATGTGCTTTGAAACTTAAATGTAAGCTGATAGGTTCAGTGTCGTTTGTTCGTGTATAACCAACGAGTCAACACATATGTGAAAATCTGTTACCATTTGCAGTATGAAGTTCGATAAATTATGGCGAGGGATCTGAATTGGAACTGCAGAATATTTTAAAAGTAGATTTTTTCAACCCTTTGCATTCGAGGCCTCTTTTCCTCGGATAGTAAGTGGTGAGCAAGTCACCTCTCGAGTGCAAAGGGTTAATACTAGTTCATCCCATAGCCGTAGTTGCATTAGAGAGTATTTTTTTCATAGCCCGCAGCTCTCTTCTAAGACATTAGTGAATGTATTTTGCTCACGTTTGTGTCGGACATGTTTGAAACACACTCGACGGATACGAATAAATGTAGCCATTGTGTTCACAGGTTAGCAGTTTCTTCTCGTGAGAGTATCCTCCTCTTCTTATTGCTGCAAAAATCTGAAAGGAAACATGATAAGCCTGTTGAAAAATTATGCGAATGTAATCTAGACACAGAATCAATTTAAGGTGAGGCACGAATGCTGTTCCAACAGGATTATTACTTGGAAAAAAATAACAAACTCATGCTCCATACAAGTACGCGATAGCCATAAAATATTGTCACATATGTCTCTTTCATGAAAATTCAACCACATTCGAGAATGCCCATCGTGTATATGACAGCTGTTTCTATCGCACTCCTGCATGCTTTATAATACCTTACCCGATTATTCAGCACTGATAAAAAAATCACCTGACATTTAAATAAAAGTTACTCTGGACTTATGAATTAATGATTTGTGAATTCCACACGTTTCACATTATCAAATTATCTGGTTGCTGAGGGTGAAGCCTCCTTGTGCGCCACGGTTTGCTAGTACATGTTTTTTGTATGATCATCACGACCTTAAATGTTTGTGACATGGTATGAAATATTTTGAAAAATTTCCTGAGTATTCACTGCATAATTATAGTGTGATTAATTGCAACGTCCTGAAGTTCGACTTATGTTCTTATCAAGTTTTCTATACACTTTGACTGAACTGTATGGAAACTCTCGATACAATTGAGCAGCTCGAAAATTGCGGTAATTGTGAGGTAGGCAGTATATTCATTCTCAAGCCTTTTTTTACTGATGAAGTCAAATATGGAAACTGAAAACGAAACAAACATAAAGAAATACAGGTGAAACAACTATTAAAGCAATCACTTTCAACTGGAAATTCGAGGCTTGTTCTAAATATGCTGCATACAGATGATTTTTCTTTGCGCTTAAGACTTTTTAAGAGTACGCTGAACAGTAGATCAGTGAAAAATTGAACAATCTACGTGCAGGCTGTTCGAAAATTTGTGAGGTTAAATCGATCTTGTACATGCCCTCAAATTGTTTGGTGAATTACCATTGCACTCATAAGCACCGTTTTCCTTATCCCGCCAATATTTATTAGTATTTTAAATACTGATAGTAAGTGATTTTTTTATTCTGTGAAAAATTCTGTTAAATGACCGCCCTGCTCCATTTTTTTTCGGAGTCCGTTGCTTTGGACAGCATATTTTCGGAGCACGTAACTCCGTAAATAAAAATGAAGAAAACCTTCGTTCAATCTACATTTATAAATCAATTCTTGTTTGAATAGCACAATTATTACCTGTTGCAGCTTCTACGCTTGTGGATCAGACCCGGTTATCGCAGACAAATCTTCTGATGGCATCCAACTACGTGATCTTACCCCATAGGGCACGTTCCACTTAACAGCTGCAAAGATTGCGAGCGTTCGTACGGGAGAGACATAAAAGGGCGGATATATGAGAGCGATAGAGACAGACAAGCGCTCGCGATGATTGCAGCCATCAAGTCGAGCGTACTCATAATGGCTCTGTTAATTTGAGCTACACTTCTGACGTCTTCTGTGGATTTTCTATTACTGTCTGGTGAAAGTGTAGAAAGTATAGCTGAAACGAACACACCCAATGTACGCGGGCCACCCGGCACCAGTGCAGCCAGATCGCGCGTAAAAGTTACCCCCTCTCTAGTCTCTTACGCGCCCATCACACAATCATAGTAGCGCGTGTCCGTGAGCGAGCGATGCTCGGACATCTTCGGCAAGAGCCGAGTCGGCTCGAAGTTTCCCGACCGCGCCTTCGGCAGCTACACCAACACATGGACGCTGAGCACGTTCATGTGCGGCCAAGCCGAAACGAAGGCTTCGAGGGAAAAAGCAATCTGAGCACGACTCGCGCGTGACGTCACCCGACGACACGCGCGAGGCTTTTAGATGATTTCAATGCTTATATAGCTCTTGATTCTCTGCGTTATTAATGTATACAAAAAAATGTATCGCGCACTCTGATCACTTATTTTTTTAGTTTATACGTGAAGGCGTCACCCCCACTTGTAGCGCAAAAAAAGGCCTTTTTCATGAATTTTTTTAAAGAAAACTACAAAACTTTTTTAATCGATCAATATACCACCTTAAAGAACACATCTTGAAGAACTTTCAGTAATTTTTTTATTGAAAAATATTACATTGTTTAGTGGCAAATGGCCGTCAATGAAATAATGTTTTTATATACACGGTTTGCGGTGACCAACATTGCGGCGAAGTGGATCATCGAAAAAAAAATGCGGATGGATTTAGTCAAATATAAGTATAAACTAGTCTTTAATCGAAGGATTTTAAAAAATATTCATTTTTCACAAAATGGCGGACAATCAAAGTTAATGGTTCGATTTTAACGAAAAAAAACGGCCGTTTTTTGGCTATAAAACGGCCGCTTTTTTTCGAAAAAAAAATCGAATGATTAAAGACTACATTTTTATGTATTCAATAAGCCTGCAAAATTTCAAGAAGATCGGTTCATTAGTGTTCGAGTAATCTTGGTCACCGACTTCAGAAATGCCATTTTGAGAAAAACGCGTTGAAAGTTTCAATTTCAGTTTACTCGAAGAAAATATTTTTTTGTGAACTTACATAGTCATCTATTCCGGGCATCAAAAAAAACTGCACTTCAAATTGCACTTCAAAAAAATGCAATAAAAAAAATCCATTTTTTCAAAATCGCAAGTGGGGCTAACCCCTTAATTTAAATATACGAATAAATCTAAATTACAACTTATTTATCTTCTAAAAAATTGTTTACGCTTTACTCACACCCGTCCTTATGCCAAATAAATTATAATTCATAAAAGTAAGCGGAAATATATTTATATTCGTATTATTATCTTAATTCTCATACTTTCATCAAGCGATAAAGCATTATCCCCAAAAACAAGCCAATCATCCATCCGGCCGCGAATCGTAAGTACCAGAAAGTGCACAAATTCTACAAGCGATGAGATGGTCCCGTTGGTAGCGTTCCTGGCTTCGGTCCGCAGGGGCCCCCAGGGCAAATTTTTCTCCAAATTTTTCATAATTTCTCATATTTTAGTCATATTTGAGATTTTCGGAGAAAAAATGATTTAAAACATATTCAAGTACTGGTCTATTTCCCAAAAACACATTTTTTTTACTGAAAATTCATGATTTCTCATTTATTTCTCCGGAAATTTCTCTTTTTCCTATGACCTGAAGCTGCGGAGATATTTGGAGAAAAGTTATAGATGAAAAAAATGAGATTTTCTGAAAAAAAATTATTAAATTTTTTATCCCTCATAATTCTGAGAAATAATGAATTTCCGCAATTTTTGCAAACATTATTTTCCTTAAGGGGTAACACCACTGTAACGGGCTGCCACGAGCGTTCGAGACAAATAATACTTGGGGTAATTATTAAGCATATATTAAAGTATATTGCAAAAAAATGTTATGGGAAAATATTCCAAAATGGCGAAACTGCAGCACATTCTTCCGAGGCATGTTGAACTTAAGGTGCTCTGCGGCACGCAGTATAACTTGTGCCAATTTTAATCTGGACAAAATCATTTTTTTAAAATTAAATCTAGATGAGTGTAGCTAGTGAACCACGTAGGGGATTTTAGAAATATTGATTTTTGAGTAATTGCCGAGTATTTGACTAAAAATGTTCAATTTTTTTTAAGAGAGTTATTTGTTAATAAATATTGTTTAAATTAACTTATCGAAAATCCCCTACGTGGTTCAGTAGCTGCACTCATGTAGACTTAATAAAACAAAATTCTTTTCTTTAGATTAAAATTGGCACAGTTACACTGCGTGCCGCAGAGGTTCGACATGCTTCGGAAGAATTGCTACAGTGTCGCCATTTTGTAATATTTTCGGATAAAAATTTATAGCAATATACTTAAATATATGCTCAATAAATACCGCAAGTATTATTTGTTTATCACATTTTCTTCCGCCAAAAAAAATATCAAAAAATACGCTTCCTGTAAGGCCGTTACAGTGGTGTTACCCCTTAAAGTCTTCATTTAATTTCCGAGATTTTCCCGTGATCATAATTAAAATGGTGAAATATTCGGAAAAATTCGGAGAAACTCGGATGTTTGCGTAAAAATAATTGTCCGCAAAACTCCGAATCCTTCATATTTGTTCCAATTCATAGAAAAATTTGGAAAATTTTTCGGGAAAAATCGAATTTTTTCAGAAAAAAATTCCACTAGGGGCGCGGGATCGTTCCCTGCACGCAGCGTTTTTTTTAAATTATTATTACCATTAATTCTTATTTGATTAGTTATTTTTATTAGTTATCATTATTATTTTAATTAGTTATCTTTTAGTGTCGAAAAATTTATCGCGCACTCTGACCGCTTATTTTATTAGTTTGTACGTTAATTTAAATATAATAATAAATCTAAATTACAACTTATTTGTCTTCTAAAAAATTGTTTGCGCTTTACTCACACCCGTCCCTATACCAAATAAATTGTAATTCATAGAAGTAAGCGGAAATATATTTATATTCTTATTATTATATTCATTCTCATATACTTTCATCAAGCTATAAAGCATTACCATAATGTATCCGGCCGCGAATCGTAAGTGCCAGAAGGTGCACATATTCTCCAGGCGATGAGATGGTCCCGTTGGTAGCGTTTCTGGCTTCGATTCGCAGTGGCGCGGGATCGTTCACCGTGCTCAGTGCTTTTTGTTTTTAAGACGGAATGACACCTCATCGCGGTCGGTATGGTAGAGCAATTGTAGATACCCAAAAATCTCTGAAACGGCTCTTCAGATCCCGTCGAAACTTTGCCAAACGACGTCAAATAGATAGACGAACAGCTGTCTGCCCCTCAAATTTTCTGAATTTGAGAAAAAAAAACGTAGATCGGGTTATCATAAGCCAATCCACGGTTTTTTTCTCAAATTTTCTGAATTTGAGAAAAAAACCGTGGATTGGCTTATGATAACCCGATCTACGTTTTTTTTTCTCAAATTCAGAAAATTTGAGGGGCAGACAGCTGTTCGTCTATCTATTTGACGTCGTTTGGCAAAGTTTCGACGGGATCTGAAGAGCCGTTTCAGAGATTTTTGGGTATCTACAATTGCTCTACCATACCGACCGCGATGAGGTGTCATTCCGTCTTAATTATTAATACTATTAATTCTTATTTGATTCGTTATTTTTATTAGTTCTCATTATTATTTTAATTAGTTATCTTTTAGTGTCGAAAAATGTATCTCGCACTCTGACCGTTTATTTTATTAGTGTGTACGTTAATTTAAATATAATAATAAATCTAAATTACAACTTATTTATCTTCTAAAAAATTGTTTGCGCTTTCCTTACACCCGGCCCTATGCCAAATAAATTGTAATTCATAAAAGTAAGCGGAAATATATTTATATTCGTATTATTATATTCATTCTCATATGCATCAAGCGATAAAGCATTATCATAATGCTTTATCGCTTGATGAAAGTATATGAGAATGAATATAATAATACGAATATAAATATATTTCCGCTTACTTTTATGAATTACAATTTATTTGGCATAGGGACGGGTGTGAGTAAAGCGCAAACAATTTTTTAGAAGATAAATAAGTTGTAATTTAGATTTATTATTATATTGAATTTAACGTACAAACTAACAAAATAAGCGGTCAGAGTGCGCGATAAATTTTTCGACACTAAAAGATAACTAATTAAAATAATAATGATAACTAATAAAAATAACTAATCAAATAAGAATTAATAGTAATAACAATTTAAAAAAAAGCATTGAGCGCGCGGAACGATCCCGCGCCCCTAGTGCAATTTTTTTTCTGAAAAACTCCGATTTTTTCCGCAAAATTTTTCCAAATTTTTCTATGAATTGGAACAAATATGAAGGATTCGGAGTTTTGCGGACAATTATTTTTACGCAAATATTCGAGTTTCTCCGAATTTTTCCGAATATTTCATCATTTTAATTATGATCACGGGAAAATCTCGGAAATTAAATGAAGACTTTAAGGGGTAACACCACTGTAACGGCCTTACATGAAGCGTATTTTTTGATATTTTTTTTTTTTGGCGGAAGAAAATGTGATAAACAAATAATACTGGCGGTATTTATTGAGCATATATTTAAGTATATTGCTATAAATTTTTATCCGAAAATATTACAAAATGGCGACACTGCAGAAATTCTTCCGAAGCATGTCGAACCTCTGCGGCACGCAGTGTAACTGTGCCAATTTTAATCTAAAAAAAAGAATTTCGTTTTATTAAGTCTACATGAGTGTAGCTACTGAACCACGTAGGGGATTTTAGATAAGTTAATTTAAACAATATTTATTAACAAATAACTGTCTTAAAAAAAATGAACATTTTTAGTCACATACTCGGCAATTACTCAAAAATCAATATTTCTAAAATCCCCTATGTGGTTTTCACTAGCTACACTCACCGAGATTTAATTTTTTAAAAATTATTTTGTCCAGATTAAAATTGGCACAAGTTATACTGCGTGCCGCAGAGCACCTTAAGTTCAACGTGCCTCGGAAGAATTTGCTGCAGTGTCGTCATTTTGTAATATTTTCCCATAACATTTTTTTGCAATATACTTCAATATATGCTTAATAATTACCCCAAGTATTATTTGTCTAAAACGCTTCGTGGCAGGCCGTTACAGTGGTGTTACCCCTTAAGGAAAATAACGTTTGCAAAAATTTCGGAAATTCATTATTTCTCAGAATTATGAGGGATCAAAAATGTAATAAGTTTTTTGTACGAAAATCTAATTTTTTTCATCTATAACTTTTCTCCGAATATCTCCTCAGCCGTTCACTCAGGTAATAAGGAAAAGGGAAATTTCCGAAAAAAAATAACAATAATACGTTTTTTTACGAAAATCTCATTTATTTTTATCTTTAACTTTTCTCCGAATATCTCCGCAGCCTCAGGTCATAGGTAAAAGAGAAATTTCCGGAGAAAAAAATGAGAAATCATGAATTTTCAGTAAAAAAAAATGTGTTTTTTGGAAATACACCAATACTTGAATCTGTTTTAAATCATTTTTTCTCCGAAAATCTCAAATATGACTAAATTATGAGAAATTATGAAAAAATTAGAGAAAAATTTGCCCTAGGGGCCCCTGCGGACCGAAGCCAGGAACGCTACCAACGGGACCATCTCATCGCTTGTAGAATATGTGCACTTTCTGGTACTTACGATTCGCGGCCGGATGGATGATTGGCTTGTTTTTGGGGATAATGCTTTATCGCTTGATGAAAGTATGAGAATTAAGATAATAATACGAATATAAATATATTTCCGCTTACTTTTATGAATTATAATTTATTTGGCATAAGGACGGGTGTGAGTAAAGCGTAAACAATTTTTCAGAAGATGAATAAGTTGTAATTTGATTTATTATTATATTTAAATTCACATATAAACCAAAAAAATAAGCGATCAGAGTGCGCGATACATTTCATTGTATACATTAATAACGCACAGAATCAAGAGCTAAATAAGCATTGAAATCATCTAAAAGCCTCGCGCGTGTCGTCGGGTGACGTCACGCGCGAGTTGTGCTCAGATTGTTTTTTCCCTCGAAGCCTTCGTTTCGGCTTGGCCGCACATGAACGTGCTCAGCGTCCATGTGTTGGTGTAGCTGCCGAAGGCGCGGTCGGAAACCTTCAACCCCGCTCGGCTCTTGCCGAAGATGTCCCGAGCGTCGCTCGCTCACGGACACGCGCTACTATGATTGTGTGATCGGCGCGCAAGAGACTAGAGAGGGGGTAACTTTTACGCGCGATCTGGCTGCACTGCCCGGCACACGCGACTCTTAGCTCTTCTACCTATTTGTATTGGGCAAGGGGATCTCCCCTCACTGCCGCGTTCAAATAAGAAATATCCAATAACTATGAAATTATAAATTAAAACTAAATAAATTATAAATCCAATAAAACCTCAAATTGCAATGTATTATGACTGTAAAATCTTCAACGTATCGTTACTTAGGAATGATTTCATGATGATTAAGCCATTTATTATGCAGAAACGGTAGTAATGAAGTTTTCGGCGCTTACTTTATCGAGTAATATAACGACGGGTGGAGAACTTACCACATGTGGTATTTAACTTTGTTTTTCGAAAATGTGATGTAAGAATCTTTCTGAATCTGAAAATCTTTTTTCAGAAACGAATTAGTTCGAATATTCATAACCTGAATACGATTACGCGTTGATTATTATACAGAGATACCATACAAATCTCTTTTTGGGCTTATATTCTCGGGTAATAGACAACTGTTGGAGAACATAACACCCCAGTAAGAAATTTGGCGACAACGCATTGACAACATCACGCCAAGCGAGAGCAAGTTGTGACGGAAAAATGGCATCCTTTGCCGCCGCATTAAGCTGTGTTCTAGCAGCACAGCATTGCGCATCCTCGCGTGAATGCGGGTGTTAATATTGCAGTACGCAAATACAGAATATTGGCGGTACATTTGGAGCACGTCCATTGCTGGATTATTGCAGGATTATTGCAGCATTGCGACAGAAAATTAGGAATGCGTTATTTCAGAAAGCTGGGGGCACATTGGAGGTACGCTGTGACGCTCCATTGCCAGTAGAAACGAGGCACGTTATCGCGGCATTGAGACGGAAAATTTGGCATACGCTATTCGGCAAGTTAAGGGCACGTTGCCGGCATCCTGTGGCCTTCCGTTGCCGGCATATTCAGAACACAACGTAACGCTCCTTCGTCAGCATAAACGACGCCCGCTATTGCGGTGTTGTGACCGGCTAAATGGGGTTCTGCGTTACCGGTAGCTAGACAGGTTGAAATAAAAGGAGGGCAAAATAAATCATTTGTATTGAATACAATCGCACACACGTGCCGGCTCGTGTATGCGATGCCCGCGTATTGCCAACGGCTACGCGTCACGCCCGTAACATTTTTTTTCCGATAGTACGAGGCTGGGATTCGAACCCGCAACTTCACGATGGGCTGGTTTAAAAAGGCAAGCACGCTAACCGCTCGACCATCCAGCTGGTTCAACTTATATAACTAATTTTAGGATCATGACATTTGTCGTAGCGAATCTGCCCATGGTTATAATCGTGTACCTTGTTTTTGCCGGCAATGGAAAGCCATAGCGTGCTGCCAATGTGCCCTAACCTTGCCGGAATAACGTATTCCAAATTTTCCGTCTCAATGTCGCGATAACTTGCCTCGTTCATACCGGCAACGGAGCGTCACAGCGTGGTGCATTTATGACTAAAACGTGATATAAAGATGACATCACTCCAAATCTGGAGCTTGCTGCATTAGTACCGTTATTGCAGCAGGTAATTGCTGCGTATGTTTGCTGCAAACTTGCCGTCTTGGCATCACACATTTATTTCGCCAAACCATGCACTGTGGCGCAAGTTTGCAACTTAATGCGTAAGCAAAAGACAGCATATTGGTGTCACGGTGTGCCGCCGTACACTGTCCTCCTGCAGCTATAATGATGACATGTGAATTTTCACAGCACGTTTGTCTATTGGCCTCTGCGCACTGTGCACGATTTGCGATGAGCGATATGCAATGGGAGCTCAGGTATTCCAGAAACCCCCTGGGAAAGTGAAGCTCCCATTGGATATCGCCCATCGCTCGTCGCAAATCGCGCGCAGTGTACAGAGGCCATATCAGGGATATATCACAGAATCACCACAGATAAATCGTGTATTGTAATTGGCTACATATTATTCATAACCGTCGAAAAAGTAAATCAATTTTACAATAAATAAAACTATTACAAGCTAATTTAGACAAATATTGACATCACAGTGGCCTCACGAATGTAGGGAAAAAATAAAAATGCGTTCGTCTCAAAACAGCTTTTTTGTGTTATGGTCTCTGCATACTGCGCGCGATGAGCGATGATCGATATCCAATGGAAGCTTCACTCTCCTAGGGCGTTTCCGGAATACCTGAACTCCCATTAGATATCGCTCATCGCGAGTCGCGCACTTGTGCAGAGGCCATTAGGTTTGTTCGCGCTAGCTACACTAGGTTTGTTCGCGCTAGCTACACTTTCTACACTTTTTTAGGGAGTGTACACTTTCGTGTTCGTTTTAACGGAAATGACGTCACGCGCCGCTGTTCGCGTTACGAGTGTAGCTACACTTTCGTGCCACTAACCCTAGACTTTCTACACTCGATCTTGACGAGGTGTAAAAGTACACGAAAAGTGTAACAGTGATATTACTAGAATAACCCCATAACCAGCGAAACTGTCAGTGAGTGTATACAGAGGTGAGTACGGCATAACCTAAAATATTTAAGGCAATCACAAACAAATTCTCATTTATTATGAAAAACAATCAATAATGAAGGTTCAAAATAATAAAGTATTATAATTATCAATTTCTATTGATCAAGGTGATGAAAAAATTGACAAGATATAATGACAAGTATTTATTATAAATTCGCAGTATCACAATACGTTCCAATCTACTATCAACGTAAACAGAAGCTAACATGGAACAGGAGCAAAAAATTAAGTCAGCAGTGCTGTTCCGAGATTCAGAAGGCGGCTTAGTCGTTGATGCTGACAACAACGTGTGCATTTGTGAAGGTTTTAGATTTCTACAATCGTATCACTAACACTCCAATCTATGTAAAACTGGTATCAATACATCCATTCTGAGCGCAATTACAAGTACAAGTTAATAATTTCAATAACACCGTCCATTGTAATCAGTTTACGAGATCAACAAACTTGAGGTTACACGGTATATCTCTTTAACGGTTAGATGAGACTCCGTAATCTCATGTGTTGTTTGAGGTTAAGGTGTGGTCCACTAGGTCGCCGCCATGTTTCTTGTACACTATCGCGTTCGCGCTATAGTTGCTTACCCGCGAGGAAATAAACTGCACTCCCTAGACACTGCCCTAGTTCCGTTTACACTTACGAGTATAGAGTGCAGCTAGCGCGAACAAACCTATAATGACATTTTTCTAGTGGATGGGCGAAATGGTATTTACATTTATATTCAGAAACGTTGATCTAACAAACGTTTTAATTAGAATAAACGTCACCGACAAACGATTTCACGCCGATTAGGCCATTTATTATGTAGGAATACCGTAGTAATGAATTTTTTGGTAGTTACTTCATCAAGCGATATGACGATGCGTGGAGAACTTACCACATGTGGTACTTCCCTTTTTTTTCAGAATCGATGATCTAACAAACGTTTTTATTTGAATATTCGCCACTTACAAACGATTTCACACCGATCAATCCATTTATTATGTAGAAATACCGTAGTAATGAATTTTTCGGCGCCAACTTCATCGGGTAATATGACTATGGGCAGGGCAGGGGGCTGAAACTGGGATAAATTCTCTTAATAGTAACGTGTCCCCGTATTGTCGCCACGTAACTAACCCACCATGCGGCGCTAGTAGTCACCCGCGTGACCCCCACTCCGCAAAGCACCTCACCGTGTTATTTCGTCATCTTTTTCGTCGCGTGAACCAAGTGAATATTTCTTTTCGTTTTCTCGATCTGTCATTGTTCTCGAATAAATAAAATCGTAGTGTGGTAAAATCGTAATTATTTTATCACATAGTGATAAAATAATAAACAATTTTAGTGTAGCGATAAAATAAAAAACAATTTTTGTGGTTTTTGTGCTCATATTTGAGAATGCCTGCGTGCGTGGTTCTTGGCTGCACGTCAGGTTATCAATCTAAAGAGGAAAGATCGCATTTTTCAATGTACCAAAAGATCCAGAAGCCCTGGAATTATGAAGAAAAGCCATCGGACCCACAGACAAATCCATTAAGTCTGGCCAATCAGTGTGCGCATCGATATTACGTATTGATGCGGATGCAGCAATATTCTGCACGTCTCAATGCAGAACAAAAAAAAGCAAACTCGACAAGAAAAAAATCGCAAAACATTGTACAACGTGACTAATCCATTATTTAAAAAATAATAATGTTATCTGTTTATTTCGTTCAATAAATATTTTTATAACACATAATATTATAACAAGTGTAAATATTGTATCCCTTCGTATATACACACATACTTTTCAATTCTATTCTAAACAATGAATTATCCAGACGCGTCGAATGCAAATTATGCAGACGATGCGCGACTGGAGTGGGGGTCATGCGGGTGACTACTAGCGCCGCATAGTGGGTTAGTTTACGTGTCGACAATAACGTGACACGGTAGACCGAGCAGTGCAAGGGGGCTGGCGTAGGGAAGTTACCACATGTGGTATTCACCGTTTCTTTTTCAGAAACGATGATCTAACAAACGTTTTAATTTGAATATTCGTCACCTACAAACGATTCCGGATCGAAAAACCCCCCAAAGAATGTCAATGGCAAAATAAATAAAAATGTTGGCGCTAACTTCACGGTCATTTTTTTTCTATTTTTTAACCGAATGGCGATCTAACAAACGTTCGAATTGTTCTTACAATCACTTACAAACGACTTACAAACGATTGGAACCAAAAAAAAATCCCAAGAAAAATGTTGGCGCTAACTTCACGGTAATTTTTTTTCTATTTTTTAACCAAACGGCGACCTTACAAACGTTCGAATTGTTCTTACAATCACTTACAAACGACTTACAAACGATTGGAACCAAAAAAAATTCCCAAGAAAAATGTTGGCGCTAACTTCACGCTAATTTTTTATTTCTATTTTTTAACCAAACGGCGATCTTACAAACGTTCGAATTGTTCTTACAATCACTTACAAACGACTTACAAACGATTAGAACCAAAACAAATGCGAAATTCGAAAGTCGTGGCGCTAACTTTACCCAGCTGGCCTGTATGTAAGACCGTGGTGTAGACTTCGATATGTACTCTCCATGGTGCTGTTGATGGAAAATCTCGATGGTGTCGCCATCTGGATTTGTTTAACGTGTTTTTACCTTCCCTGACAATCATGACAAGGCAAATTCGCGATAGTGCGACGATAATGAGTCAGTGAGGTTACTTTCGTCGAGTGACTCGTACGTACCGATTTTCGGTTGCCCCGCCCCTGATTCGTACTCTACATTCCGAGGGAAACAACATTCTCATTTTATTCTTCATTTTTCGATCGCCAAAAGTCACGATGCCAGTAAAAATTTCATGGCCGGCTGTTGGGGCTACGATCTTCCCAAACATTGGCGGGATCGCTGGTGGTTTCATCACGAAAAACAACATATCTCCGTGGTACGACGTGAGTACGCCCGACGCGTGACGCAGATAAGATTTTTTTTAGACCAGCGAACGATAACGCGAATTCCTCTCTTACCGACAGTCGCTAAACAAACCGGAGTGGCGCCCACCCAATTGGGTTTTCGGACCTATGTGGACCGCGCTTTACTGCTCGATGGGGTATGCCTCGTACTTGGTGTGGCGCTCCGGCGACGGCTTTGGGAAGGCAGCAATTCCGCTCTCGATCTACGCCGTTAACATCGCGCTCAACTGGGCCTGGACCCCCATCTTTTTTGGGGCCCACAACATCAAACTGGTAAAAGATTTTGAGCCTCTAACAAACCCAAATAGTTTCTCTTGTAACTCGAACAGTCATGTAAATGAAAATCCGTTTCCTAGCCATCAGTCCGTAGAGAAGATCCCTACTGAAAAAAAAAACTAAAATTAAATTTTTTAAATCATCTCCATGCGTAATTACAATACCATCAATTAAACTGAATCCAATTCAGTTATAAAATTGTAATCTCAACTAGTATTAAGGCCATGTATCACACACTCTGACCACTTCGAAGTTTTGAACCCTAATTTCGGCCAACCGACAAATGCCGAAGAAAGTGGCGTTCATAGTTGTAGACATAAACTTAGCAAAATTGTACCAACGAAGCTCAAAATATTATTGACAATCCTGAAAATTAATCGCATCAATTTTCCCACTGGCGGCGATCCCGCATGGTGCACGTACACACATATGCATGCATCAGACCAGGGCTTGTAGCAACCGTCGTCTATTGGGCCTCGCACTTTTCTGTAGGTAGTATCAGACGGTTACTGTGACATCTGGCGGCAGTTTGTGGAGGCCCGTAACAAAAAACTACGAATTCAACACCGTCGTGACCCCGTTAAAATATTACAGCGTGTGATACATGGCCTGTAAATGAACAAAAAAAATTTGTTCCTCCACAATCATGAGATATGGACATTACTTTTTGCGGCAGGCTCTGTACGAGGTCTCTGCTCTGTGGGTATCGACCGCCGCTCTCGGAGTCGCGTTTTATCGCTTTGATCGCGTGGCCGGTGGCCTTATCATTCCTTATCTCGGCTGGACGACTCTAGCGACCGCCCTCAACTACGTCATCTACCGAGACAATCCGCAGCAGCCGTCGATCCAGCATAAGACGGAGTGAATGGCTATTCCGTTCGCTCTTTTTACGATAGTCGCTCAACGTTAGTTTTCCGTGTCTTGTATATACACATATACAGGGGGTCTCAGACCGAGTGTTACAAGCTTAGATCTCAGAAAGTACGGATGCAAGCTAAAAATGTTTCGTAAAAAAATTGCTCCGTTTTAACGAGAAAAAAGAACGACAATGTAAATTCGACCGCACAACCGCCAAGGTCATAGGAGGGTCAGATTGGACATCTTTCAAGAGGACCCTTTTTTTTACTGCATATTCTTGTAGCTTGACTCGAGAGCTTTTCAAAACACGACGATGAAGTATTTTAAGATCGATTACATTTTAAGTTACGGCACAAACGCCACTGAAAGTTTCAAGTCTCATAACAGAAAGTACTCGATAAAAAATCCTTAATGGTAGTGTTTTGAAAAGCTCTCGAATTAAGCTACAATAATACGCGATAAATATTAAAGCTTCTGGTGAAAAACTTCCAAGTTGATCTTCGAATGAACGGCGGATTCCTAAGGTCAAATTGAAAATGCCATCTTCTTCTCTTGAAACTAAACAACTTTTACTTAAAACATTTTTCATTGTGGTCCGTACTTTCGGGCGATAAAAGCTCGTAACACTTGTCTGAGACACCCTCTATATTTAAAGCCGCCGATATGGAATAAATATATATATACACAGTACTGGACAAGAAAAGTATGCACCAGTGTAATTTCGATATTCGTGCTAATATTTATATGAAAATGATAAAAAGCCTGTTACAAAGCTTAGGGTGAGGCCAAACAAGCGTAATTTTGTGAGTTGTGAGTCGCGTAACCTACGCTGCATTCGGTTGCACAACTCATTTTGCGTCATCGTGTAGCGCAAACCGGACTTTCATATGAAACCGAATATAGCATAAATTACGCAAAATTACGCTCGTTTGGCCTTACCATTATTTCAAAGCGTGGAATGACATAGACGAGCAGCACATCCACAACCTTGAGGGAAGTATGCTTTGGCGTTAGCGACGCGAATTACGCAACGCAATTTGGGGGGAGGGAGGGGGTCCGGCCAGACGTTATGGTCCTACACATGGAGGGAGGCCAAGGTTTCCGTTACGTCACGTTTTTAGAACTACCAGAAGTAGAAAAATTTCTGTACGTTCAAGTTTTGAATTTAAAACGCGCGCGTAATTTTACCCCGTAAAGTTGACAGCTTTCCATACGCAATGTCAGTTAAGGGGGAAAACCACTGTGCAAAAATTTGCATATTGGCTTTCCCCCTTTCCGCAAACAAAATTTACGTTTTTTTGTTGTTTTTTTATCATTCTTAAAAGTACATATATTCAAAAATATGATGGAAAAATTTTAAGTAAAACGTCCGGAAGTCGATGGAGTCACAGTCACTTTAGTGAGAACAGGTATCGGTACCGGTAGGACCCTCAGTCCTTGCAGGTGTGGCATCGTTCATAATAGATGAAGTGCAGGTACTTATTATTTTGTGAAATATAATGAAGACGAAGGACAGTCATATCGCCCGAGACTAGATAGTTACGTAAGTATCGATATTCTAGTGCAAAACATAACTTTATATTGAGAAAAACTGAACAAAAAATTTGAACGCGTTTTTCTCGAAACAACTTTCTTCGACCTTGTCCCAGCGAATACTCAAAAACTTATCAACTGATTTTCCATTTTTTTTTAATTCTTGTAATCACAGTGACTAAGGTTGTACGTAGCCGATTTTCCAAATTTCGATAATTATTATTTTTAAGACTGCTTGAATAAAAAAAGAGCCTTGAAAAATAGAAAAAAATGTTCAAACCGTCGCCATTTGAGCACCCGTTATTACGTAACGGAAAAGAGGGAGGGGGGGAGGGCGTTACGGTCCTGGTCGGGGGGGGGGCGTCTTAAATTGCGGACTTTGGCGTTACGTAATTTGTTTACGCCCCCTTAAGAATCTGTTATTGAAGCGGACTTCCCTCTAGACCAGGGGTTCCCAAACTTCTTTTTATAACGCCCCTTTGCTGCGAAAAAGATGACCGCGCTCTCTGTCACATCTTTATCGACGTAAGAGTAAAAAAACGCGCCCTCCCTGTATCTCGTGACGCCTCCCTTGGGAGGGCACACCACCACTTAGAGAATCAATGTTCTAGAGTCCTTAACGCCTATTCTATTTATAATTTTTATGTAGATATTAGCAAAGCTATCAAAATTACACCGGTGCGTACTTTTTTCGTCCTGTACAACTACACACACACGCACACGCACGCACGCACGCACGCACGCACGCACGCACGCACGCACAAAGAAAGAGGCTGACAAACAAGAACTGTACAGAAAAAAATCTTTACTTCTTTTTTCTTCTCTTTCCATTTTCACTACAGCGGTTAGTATACACGGTTGGTATTTAATCCACACACAAATATATATCCATTTTGCATTATAATCTGTACTTTCTGAGATATAAGTTTGTAACACTTTATCTGAGACACCCTCCATATATATAAACACACACACACACGCGCGCACACACACACACGCACGCACGCACGCACGCACGCACAGAGGGTGACCATCATAAGGTGTCTATATGTTTTTCAGGGTCTAGCGGGGAGATTTTGCGACCGAGAAAAATATATTTAATGATTTTCCAAGTTGTCTTCGAAATAAAAGAGCGTATTTATAAGACGAGTAGTAATTGCGAAAAAAATGAGCATTCTGGAAATAAATCGACATTCCATTTTGAGTTCGGCAGAATGAAGATGATCAAATTCCGCAAAAGGAACACTTCTAAAATAAATTGTTTTTCTTTAAATGAAGTTGAATTCCATTGGTTTACTTTAAAACGCATCTTTAATCATTTTTTTCTCGACGACGGGATGCACAATTTAAAAAATCCAGGAGTTTTTCGTATTTGGAATATAATGATCTTCAGTCTGATGTAATCGAAATGTAATTTTGGCATTTTTCCAAAATACTCTATTTTTTCTGGCAAATACTACTCGGCACAAAAATACGCTATATTTTTTTCCAAGAGAACCTGAAAAACCATGGAAAATCATATTTTTCTCGGTCGCACCATCTCCGCGAAAGCCCCTCAAAAAACGTCGCCACCTTCTAATTGTTACCCCATGTACATATGTACATACCCGTTGTTACCCCATATTGTTACCCATTGTTACCCCATATATGTATATACCCGTGTGTGAAAAATAGTCCAACCATGAGTACAGTATGTATAATAATCATAATTAATCACCGATCGTTACGTTATTATTCAACCGTAACTATTCGAGTGAAACAAAAAACAACAAAGTGTCCCGTCGCTCGTAACGTTTCTCCTTGTTTTTGTGTTCTCCTTCTTCTTCTTTTTTACCACGTCCCATTTTTTCCTTCCGTTCGTTCGCTCGACTCGTTCGGTCCGACCTCTTCGCTCGCGTACCGCGTGCATATATGTATGTATGTATATAGAGATACATGTATCGATATACATGCATACACAAGTACACACGGATACATCTCTGTACGTGTAAGTATATATGTATATATGTATATCTCCCGACCCAGCAGTCCCCCGTTGCCGTTGGTTCAATTGGACGTGCGTTACGTCGGATCGGTCGCGTAGATGTATCCCTGCTGCTGGAGGACGTACAGACGCTTCTCAACGGCCGCCTTGTCTGCGGAGACGATCTCGGGGTAGTGGGGACAATGTGAGACGAGAAAGAAAGTACACGGTGTCCTGTTTATCTTGAGACATTGACGTAAATTAGTAAATCGCGAGACACGTGTCAAGGAGATTTATACGAGGAGTAACATGGCGAGGTAACCGTTTTTATTCGGCGCGCGTTTTCAAGGTGATTTCAGGATCACCTTAAAAAAACAATAAAAACATTTTTTCACAGCGGTATCTCATTCTACGGGGAAAACAGGCTACCGTTGTTCGAAAGGTTTTTTTTTGTTTGCCCACTATATTCGAACTTTTTTTTTCTCTTCTACTAACTCGAAGCAATTTTGTTACGTAACGAGGTAGCTTCTTTTGACGCGATTTGATGAGGAACGCGTTGGCCACTATCATTCGAAATGCTCATCTCATTGACCACGAGGAGACTCCCTCTTTTACTTTGCCAATTATTTATTCACCCGAGTTGCGAGACTAAAATCGAGTATTCAGATTCGATTGAAATTTATATCGACGAGAGCTCAATTTATAGTGCACTAATCGCTTAAAAATGAATGAGTTTCACAACCTAATTTCTGAGACTTTTAATGTTCAAGTTGAACCATTGTCCATTTGGATGACACATGTCATCTCGTAAACACGAGTCATAGGGCTGTAGAGACAAAAATAATATTGAGATTTAAACAAAAAATTGAGCAAGTCATGATTATAGTGTAAGGAATGTCGTGATTCTACTTTGTGTGATGATGTCGAATTCTACTTTAGTGGAACATTTTTTTTTCGATTGAATTGTACGCTCACGGTCAAACATTAACTAGCGGGTATTCCAAAATCCATAATGGCGTTTAAAACAATCATAGTATTGCAGCCGACGACGATAGTCAGCCGTGCCAATGGCAGAAACTGACGCCATTGTCAAGTGTGTTGGTTATTTTTCCTTCAATAAAATTTCAATATATTTATATTGAATTGTTAAAATTATAACTATTAATATTATCCCCGGCTTAGGAATATTTTTTCACAATATTATGAGTTGAAAGCTGCCCAATGATAATTTGTTTCATATGAAGTTTTATTCACAAGTATCCTGCCAAAAACTCAATGTATTTTGATATCCATTCTTGCAGCCAATGAACGGTCCCGAAACTCCTTAATTTATGTTTGTAACTGAAAGGCCATCATTTTTATCTTTCGTCAATTTTGCCGAAAATAATGGCCAAACGAGAAAAGTGTTCCGGACAAAAGTTATCTGTTTGTTTTTACCTAGAATAAGATGCCGTTGTAAAAATATAGGTTTCCATTTTTTCCATGTTGACCTTGAATAACCTTGAAAACGTGCAGTAAAAAGTGCACGTTCACTTGCCATTTTACTCCTCATTCGCATCTACTCAATACGTGTCTTGGGATTTTTCGATTTACTTCGCTGCTCACGAGTTACATTGATGTGGCGAGATAAATGGGACATTGTATAATAATAATAATAATGACAATGATAAGGACGCAAGCACGTCACAAGGTTACTCACATTTGATGAGGAGGGCTCGATCCTGACTGTGGTTTACGTGCTGCGAGAGCGAGTGGAACAATATCTGGGCCGTGTGGTAACGCTGAAAACACTCGGCCGGGTTGCCGAACAGCTCGTCTAACGCCGCCGACTGGCACTGCAACGTGTTGGAAGATTTTTTTCGTATCGTTTTTTTTTTAATTCTTTAAGCGACTGTTCCGAGATATCATACTTGATAGGTGAAAACGTAGCGTTTAAGGGTAAACGCATTTGGTACCGGAAGCACCATGTGCATTCACTTTTTCTCCTGCGGTTCCGATCAAATTATAAAAACTCGTTAGATTTTTTTTATTGCTTTCACAATTTATAACCAATAAAATATATGGCTTCCCGTCTGAAACTCTCGAAATGACCTTGACAACTCGTCGTCACTTCTAACTGACAAGGAAACGTTGCGAGGTCGATGTCTTCGATTTCGATGAAATTTGGCATGCTTGTAGAATGGGTAAAAATAGGCGACACGTATTTTTTTATATCGGCGGAACCCGATTTTTAAGGGTTGAAAAGTACCTCGAAAATTGGAGTGTTTTTCGTTTTTCGTCGATAACGTTTTAACGGTACGAGATATGGAAAAACTTCAAATTGCAACAAGGTTTATTTTTTCGTGTACTATACATTGGAGATGAGAACGATGCAGATAGCAACAAATTTCATATTCTTTATTGCAAAAATGGAATTTTTTCAACCGTATCTCCGAGAATTTTTAATCGATTGGGATGTAAATTTGCATACATGTAGAGAATGGAAAAGTGCGGATACGGATTTTTTTCTTTTTCCGATATCTCACAATTAAGGGGTTGAAACTGCCCGTCGATTTTTTTTGCCGAGAGCATCGTATTATCAGCTAGCCTTTTCGCATTTCGGTCTAAATTCACGTAGGTTCGTATTATGACGCAATTGCATATTTGTAACATTCCAGCCCCTCCCCCCCCCAACGGTCCCCCTTTCGAAAGGCAAACGTTCAAAGTTCTTATCGTGCGGCATGGACGAAAATTTGTAGAAATAAAAATGGGTTACAAAGAAAGTACAATCAGTCAAAAAAATCGATACACATTTTCTCGTTTTGGCGGAACGACACTCTTAAGGGGTCAACGCACCCTTAACAACTTCGTTCTTTCTATAGCTCGTGAACGGGCCGAAATAAAAATAAAGTTCGGAAGGAAAATATGTTGTCTTCTTCGACTACTAGACGTTCATGATGATAATGATGAGTAGAGCAATAAATGGCGTGTTATTTATTGCAATAATTCGTGAATTACTTGTGAAAAATCACTCTTCAGTTTTCTACTAATATGGGCAGAGGCAAGGATCGCAATCACGGACTGACTTCGTGCTTCGGGAAGCAACTGGATTACAATTGTATATTTACGAAGAAATTCTCCCCCGCCACGTACTTGAAGCCTTTGAAGATTACAACACAATCGGAAAAGTGTTCTCACGCTTACTCATTTAGGAAATGTTTTTTTATGGATTATACTTATTACAATAATGATAGTCATGATAAAAGTGTTTGAAACAAAGAGATTTCTTACACCACGCACAAGTGATAATAGCTGCTTCGCCGCATATATCGCATGTCGGTACATTTTGTGAAAAGCAAAATTCTACCGGATTTTCGAAGTTTGGTGGTCTTTCTTCTTCGTACCCGCTTTTGTACCACGCATATTTGAAAAGATTTGTAAATCGTGGAGAAGAAAACTGGTTGTGTCTAAGAGATTGTAATTTAAAAATATTGTCTCTCAAATGCAGATTGACATCGTAATTGTATAATATTACTGCGTCAGAAAAGTGTTTGACGAAGTTTTTCCATACACGAAAGCCATAAACATCAAGGGGCTGTATCATTCCAGTCGTACCTGCAGGAATTACTAATTATCATATGGACTAATTGTCTACAGAACTAATGAAACTCGTGCAATATATTTACCTGCTGGAATGGTTAAAACTTTAATATATTTCCCTTGCATATCCATTTCTTTAAATGCAGTTGGATATTGACCGCTCCAAGAATCCAGAAGTATTACCGATTTTGGACGCTTATTGGGAATATATACTTCTTGGAACCATCGCTTGAAATGATTAGTCGTCAATTTTCCAGATTTCGAAGCCAATAGAAATATATTTTCGTCTCTGAACATAGTTTGTTCCACTCGAGGACCAAATTTGCCGGTAGGTTCGTTTAAAACGATCAACATAGGTGCCAAAAGCTTGCCACTCGCAGAAACCAAAGGCTGTATAGTATAACTGTGCGTTGTTGATGTTTTCGATTGCATGACTGCCTCAACGGATTTCTGCCCTTCTTTCGCCAATGTGCGGCCTGTATGTAGCTCTAAATTGAATCCACTCTGATCAGAATTAAATGTGTTTTCAGCCCCAACGTTGGCTATGTTGACTTTCACCATTTCTATAAATTCGATAGCTTTGTTTTGAAGTGTATCAGCGTTTAATAATTGTTGTTTTGTTACATATTTAGTAATCTTCCGTGACATAATTCCATGTTGGTTTTTGAATGTCCTTAGCCAAGAAGCGGATGCTTGGAAATTTACGGCTGGTATTTCTACAATTTCTCGTGCACGTAAGGCCCATCGTCGAAGATCTATATCATGGACAGGCAGCCTTTTGTCCAAAGCATCATTAAAATTGTTTAACGTGTAGTGAGCTATCTTTGTTAACTTTTCTTTGTAGGTGCCACCCTTATTTATACTATGGGCCCACCAGCGCAACTGCGGCTCAGATTGAACCTTTTTGAATTTCGTTTGAACAGATGATAACTTTCTATTCCCATTTGCCCCGGATCTCCAGTAATCTACAGCTCTTGTCTTGTATTCGTAACTCAATTCTTCTATATCTTGGGTACATACATTTTCATCAATTTTTGGATCTAGGTATCGTTGTCCGTGCCAATCTCCTTCACTGTCATCTTCTATTACGGCTGCTTCGTGAATTTCATTTGGTGACAGAAAATCCAAACCAGTTTCGACTTCCATTTTCATAGGTTGATCCATCGCTTCAATGATCATGTTTTCTAAATCCTTACTGAACTGTTCTTCCTGTTTGGTGATTGGAGTGCGAGGCGAATTCATAGCACTTATCGCTATGGATAGAAGTTGAATAACATTCACCGGATTAACGTACATTTTTATTTGTATTTCGAACACAAAATGTATGGCTGGCTTCTCCGTCGTAACTGCAGCAATAATGATCGTTGGTGAATTTATATGACTTGAAACCCAATTGATAAATACACACGAAAAAAACAACGACGATACACGCCATTACCAGAACTGCTATTAATCTTTAATAAGGCGATTTCAAGGTTATCATGAGAGCCGCTCTTTGCATTGTAGTCGCTCTTTGCGAAGATTTATTTCTTTCGTTCATTGGTTCCGCTGTTTGTGAAATTAAAGTTAAATATAAAGATTAAATTATGCTGCGTTATAAGGTGATAAAAATGTTTGCATCATTCTGTTCATGAGTTGCAGCGGCAACCCAAAAACGCTGTAACCTCTGCAGATAATGCCTTCGATACGGTGAGCGGAGTGGAATTTCTTCGTAAATATACAATTGTAATCCAGTTGCTTTCCGAAGCACGAAGTCAGTCCGTGATTGCGAGCCTTGCTTCTGCCCATATGAGTAGGAAACTGAAGAGTGATTTTTCACAAGTAATTCACGAATTATTGCAATAAACAACACGCCATTTGTTGCTGTACTCATCATTATCATCATGAACGTCTAGTAGTCGAAAAATACAACATTTTTTCCATTCGAACTTTATTTTTATTTCGACAACGAGAAAATGTGTATCGACTATTTTGACTGATTGTACTTTCTTTGTAACCCATTTTTATTTCTAGAAATGTTCGTCCATGCCGCACGGTAAGAACTTTGAACGTTTGCCTTTCGAGAGAGGGACCGTTGGGGGGGGGGGGGGCGGCTGGAATGTTACAAATATGCAATTGCGTTATAACACGAATATATATTGACGTGAATTTAGACCGAAATGCCAAATGACTAGCTGATTATACGATGCTCTCGGCAAAAAAATCGACGGGCAGTTTCAACCCCTTAATTGTGAGATAAATCTCGGAAAAGAAAAGAAAAAATCCGTATCCGCACTTTTCCATTCTCTACATGTATGCAAATTTACATCCCAATCGATTAAAAATTCTCGGAGATACGGTTGAAAAAATTCCATTTTTGCAATAAACAATATGAAATGTGTTGCTATCTGCATCGTTCTCATCTCCAGTGTATAGTACACGAAAAAATAAACATTGTTGCAATTTGAAGTTTTTTCATATCTCGTACCCTTAAAACGTTATCGACAAAAAACGAAAGACACCCTAATTTTCAAGGGTGCTTTTCAACCCTTAAAAATCGGGTTCCGCCGATATAAAAAAATACGTGTCGCCTATTTTTACCCATTCTACAAGCATGCCAAATTTCATCGAAATCAGAGACATCGATCTCGCAACGTTTCCTTGTGAGAATAAAATGGAGTTGTCCGTAATGTGTCCTTTAAAGTAATAAAACTTTCTTCCCAAACCTTTACGTTAAATGTCAATAGTTTTAGAGATATGTTGGATAGTAATTTATGGTGATTCACTTTGTACGTATCGGGTAGTGCGTATACAGGCTGTACCATTTAAGTCGCGACAATTTAATACCTTGAAAGAGACGAACTTTAGAGGAAAGAGTTTCGAACAAAAGTTGTATGGTTTCGAAAAATGAAAATTATGATGTTGGTTTTATTTTGCATTTGGTGGCTATTTTAAAAGTTATTTCAAGGTCAACGTAGGTTTTTCAATGGGAAGCAATTTTTTTTATTGCAGAATCATTTTCCGCGTAACAATATATGTGACTTTTTTCGGAAACTTAGTTCCGTTCGACTTCAATTTTAGGATATTAAGAATATTTTAAATATTGAAAACATCCTGAAAAATTGGAGTCAAATGAAAACGAGTTTCAGCGAATAATAACCTGTTTATTCTCGCGAAAAATGATGCTGTAATAAAAGATATTGGTTCCGATTAAAAAAGCCAAAATTGTCAGTAAACGACCAAAATCTGACGCCATCATGTTCGTTGCTCGAAACAGTGGAACTTTTCCTTGAAAGGTTTTTTTTTTCTAAAAATGTATTCCTGTCAAGATGTTCCCTCGTGAAAATTCTTACCATTTGGATCGCGTGGTTGTAGAGAATTTTGTCGGCGGTCGCGCCCGTCTGTCGTAAGAGTCCGGCGCTGTTCAGCTGCTTGCACTCGGCCAAGCAGGCTCGGTACTTATCGTTCATCGTGCTCACCACTGCGGAAAAGGCGCGTCGGCAAAGTGAGCAGGACGCGTTAAAAGTAAAGAGCGAACGAGAGCGAAAATTGAGAGGAAAACGAACCGTCCTTGACGCTCGCGGTGGGCTGGAGCGTGCCGGCCTCGAGTTGCTGCGTCGCGAGGCTCAGCCCGGAGCTCAGCCACTGCAGTGCCCTAACGAGAAGTATAACTTGCTCGGCGCGCCGCTTGGTGCCGGCGTTGCTCGCTTGCTCGATCCCACCACCGAGTGGCGCTCCGAGTGGACCCGCCCGCGTCCTTGCAGCCTCGCTCACGCACTCGCACAGCGCCACGACGAAGTTGAGCTTCGCGAGGATCTCGTTGTGCTCAGGCTCGAGGAGCGTCTCCTCCGGCAGCTCGGGCGCAATGAAGGTCAACGGCCGTTGCTCCTCAACGCCGGTGGTCGTCGTTGTCGTCGCTGTGCAACAAAAATCGGGAAAGAGGCCGCGGAAACCCGCGGCCTCGGAGATCTCCGGGAGAGTGACCGCCCGCGTCCCGAACGGTATAACGGGCGAGTTTCTCAGGCTATTGTTGTTGTCGTGGAGAGCACGGCTCGTGGGCGAGCCCAGCACCGCGAGGGGACCGCTCAGGAGGGGCGACGAGGCGCTGTGGTTGCCGGTCGAGCGACGCAACGGCGATGTGCCACTGTGCCTCGCCACGGGACTCACCTTGGGAAACATGGGTTCGTGGACGGACGATTGGTAGTGTCGGGTTTTTCGATTTTACTTGTACAGGTCGTTTGTACGGAGTATTGGGACCTTGAGCTATTTTTTAAAATTATTTTTTACATTCAAGTTTGTCGACTAATTTTTCTATTAAATTCTACATTCTACTTTTTGTAATTATTGTTTTTCTATTGAATTCTACACTCATTTTTTCTACTACTTTTTTTAATTGAATTTTACCTTCTACTTTTCGACATTTTGATTTATTTTTGTTTTTTATCGATTTTTACATTACACTTTTTTTGCCGATTTTTTTTTCTATTGATTCCCATTAATTTGTACATTATTTTACCTCTAATCTTCTTCTATTTTCCCATTATCTTTTTGTACATTTTCTCATTTTTTCTCCATTCTTCCCTTTTTTTTCTATCTTTCTCATTTCTCTCTCTTAAACTTCTTCACCGATATTCTCCCATTTCTTATCAAACTAACGATCAACAAACGACCTTACCTGCCACGAGTTGGGGGGCGGCGGGGTTTCGCTCGATCTCCTCCCAGGTGGCGTGCCGATCACGAACTGCACGGACGGCGGACTGAGCGAGCCGATATCCGGTCCCCGGCAGCGATCGGCGCTGCGCCTCATGCTGATTGGCTCGGAACGCGGGACAGTGCCGCCCCCGGTGATGCTGGTCATCGTCGTCTCGAGACGGCAGACCGGTGAGGCGTTGCCGATCTCATGGCTCCTATGCTGGTTGGTTGGGACCGGGATCGGTTCGGAAATCGGTAAGAAGCAAGGCCGTGGTGGGCTTGCCGCGTCCCGGCTCGTCTGCCTCGTATACCTCACCACCGACGGTGGCGCCACTTGCTGCTGCTGGGGATTATTGTCCGTGTCGCTGCTCAGGTCAGACGGCACCAGGACAAAGTCGTCCTCGGGACTCGAGCAGGGACTCCGCTCTTCGTCGTGCACGGAACAACACGCCGCACTCATTGCCCGCTTTTCGGCGACGCCTATCGGCGAGCCCGGCAACTCTGCAGGGACCGCGATCTCCCGACGCCCCTGAAGAAACTCGTGGCTGAAGAACTCGTCAAACGGCATTCGATCGACCGCGTTTCGGCGGAGAAGACCCATTAGCAGGCTCGAGAGCTCCGGCGACGTGCCCAGTGGAATTCTGACACAGTTTTCGTCTTTTATTCCGAAGCTTGCACGCGTTTTCTTACTTTTTTAATTCCGCGACGAGGACTTGGTTTGGGTTTAGAAAAAATGTTTTTTTTTTTCAATATTTTTGTGGTCATTTGTACATAATTCGAAAGAAAAGTTGCTTGTTTTTATCTGTATGAAAATGCAATTAGAATTCGGACGTTTCTTAAAAAAAAATTATAAGTATTTGTTAAAAATGAATACAATATTGTTTTTCTTAAATCCTCGTTGAAACATATTGAATGTAAAAGAAAAATTACTTCCTTTTTTCGAATTTTCGTAAAAAGGGATTCGACATTCGAGAAAAACGTTTTTAATAGGTTTTCGGGAAAATGTGTTCAGAATTCAGGCCAAATTCTTTTTTTTCAATCTTTGTGAGAATGTGTTCAAAATTCATTAAAAATATGCTTTTTTTTTAATCTACGTCAAAATATGTTCAATATTCAGAATTTTTTCTGCTTAATACCCAGCTAACCACGCACCGCAAATCAACCGCTCATGTGGAGTGCGCCGTACCGGCACTGTTGCCACCTCGTACGTGCGTACGGTACTGGTACATTACCGGTAGGCCGTACCGGTACGCTGTACCGCCAATATACCAGTACGGTACCGGGACAGTATCGCCACCGTGGAGCCACCGTGTACTGCAGTACGGTGTAACTCCACGGTAGCAGTACCGTAGCGGTACGACTACGCTGGTATCCGGTACCCGTACATTACCGGTACTGTAGGGTACGGCGTACTCCACATTTGCGGTACGCTGTACTAATGGTATGCTTGGTTAACTGGGTATTGGTAAAAATATGTTCAAAATTCAGGAAAAAATAATGATTTAAGTCCTCGTAAAAATGCGTTCAAAATTCAAGCAAATTTTCTTTTCTTTTTCTTTATCTTAATGAAAATGTGTTGAAAATTCTGAAAAATTGCCTTTTTTAATCTTCATAAAATGAGTTTAAAATTCGGAAAAAATGCTTTTTTATGTACGTAAAAGTGTTTAACATTTCGGACAGAGCTATACACAAAAAAAAGCCAAAAAATAATAGATCACTCACTTTGGACCGAGATTTTCGTGATTCTCGTAAAAAAACTTGAGAGCCTGGGGTGTATGCGCCTGGAACGGAGCTTTCCCGGTCAGGCATTGAAAGACTATAGTGCCGAGGGACCAGAGATCGGCCTTGGCGTCGTACTGCAGCGACATTATGACTTCCGGTGCCATGTACATTGGGGAGCCGCACAGGGTCGCCGCCATTACACCGTCCTGAAGAAACCTCGCAAATCCAAAATCGGCTGCAAAGCATAATCGTCATCATTATGATTGTTATTATTTTTACTATTAACTACTATTTTCTTTATTATTTTATTGCCCATTCTTATTATTATTATCACTTTCACTGGTGAAGCTTATTTATTATTATTACTATTGTTATTATTATTAATGAATTTGCTGATTCTCATTTAGTGACGACGTAAATATTTTTATTTCATTACTCCATCATTATTAGTATTGTTTTTATTATTTTCACTGGCGAATTTGCTTCTTCTTATTATTATGAATGAATTTACCGATTTTTATTAATTCATGAAGAAAATGTGTTCATTTAATTACTTCATTATTATTATTATCGCTGTTAAGCAATGTACCCATTTTTATTGATTCACGAAGCAAATATTTTCAATACTTTCTTCACGAGTATTTTTCAGCAAAAAAACGACGCGTCAATGGATCGGTTGTTTCTTTTTTTCTCACCGATTTTCAGTGTTATCTGATGAGGCTGAGGACACGCCTTGCCACAGCTGTGACTGAGCAAAATATTCTGCGGCTTTAGATCCCTGTGGACGACGCCCTTGGCATGGAGGGCTTTCATTGCTCCCGCGAGTTGCTTAAGGAAAACCCTTATCGTATCTTCAGACAACGTGCCCTTGGCGCCCAAGTAGTCGGCCAGATCGCCACCGTTGCAATACTCCATAACAAGGAAGACGTTGTGATTGGATTCCTCGAGAGGGACGAAATCAAAGGGATGCATATTATTATTATTATTATAGCTGGTTATTAGTGTTGTTATTATTATTAGTATTACTTGGAGAGCCAGCTTGTCGTGACCCCCTATTATTATTATTATTAGTATTGTAATTGTTATTATCGATTATAGTAGAAGCTTTTGATAAGTTTTATTTTTTATATAGACTTTATTGCTCCGGGCAACGCACTTCCTCAGTTTGCACTGGGAAACATTCACCTAACCCCCGGGGGGTTAGGCTCGGTCTTAATCTAGACCGGAACACTAACGCTGGGCGACACTCGAGAGTCCCGACACCACCTCGGGTGCCGCCCAGCCATAAAGTCGCGCGAAAAGTGCAATATATCGCTCTGCTCCAATCCCAAGAGCCCACGCCCGCCGCTCTGACGCAGCATATAAAGGCGCGGGGTGGAAGATCGAGGGTGCAGACTCCGCTGGATGTTCATTATCTTGCGTGTGCCGATGTCCAGCTGTTTAAGCTCGTATCTACGCCATTTGACGACGCCAAAGGAGTAGAGATGGACCGGGACAGCGAGCATATTGGTAGCAGTGATCTTATTTTTCCCAGACAGATCTGATTTCCAGATCCGTCTGAGACGCCGCCTATACTCGCTGCGGAGAGCTCCCTTGACACCGTCAGCGTCTTGTACAGAGCGCTGATCGATGCCAAGGTACCGATGAGACCCTCCGGCATCCACGTGTTTGAAGACGCTCCTGTCCACCAGCTGAACATCAGCCGCGACACCCTCTGCTCTCCCTCTCCTGAGATGAAGAACAGCACACTTGTCCAATCCGAAGTCCATTCCCGGCGCCCGCATGTCCATCGCTACGATGTTCAAGAGGAGCTTAAGCCCCCCCCCCTCCCCGGGAGCGTATGGCTTGAGGTCATCCATATAAATAAATGGGTGATCCCTCGCCCACGCGCCCCGGGGGCCGCCGCTTCGTACCCGCGTGCAGCCCGCAAGGCGATTGATAGGGGGAAAAGCGAGACGCAAAACAGGAGGGGGCTGAGAGAATCTCCCTGGACAATCCCCCTCCTATATCTCACCACTCCGGTCGACACGTTGCCTTCACTAGTCTCAACTGTGAAGCGTGTCTTCCAGAGCGGCATGAGGTGTTTAATGCATCCCACTATGTAAGGACTCACCGAAAGGCGTTCGAGTAGGTGTATAATCGGCTTGTGACTGACAATGTCGAACGCCTTGCGGTAGTCTATCCAAGAGACTGAGAGGTTATGCTTGTGCTGGGCCGCGTCTTGCGTAATGCAGCGGTTCACCAGCAGGTTCTCCTTACAACCTCCCAGCCCCCTCTTGGATCCCCTTTGTTGGTATATCTCCCGCCATGCAGGCACGATCTCGCGCAAAACACGCTCATAAAGTATCTTTCTGAAGATCTTACAGAGCGCATTCAGACACGCATTCAGTTATTATTATTATGATGATTAGTGTTATTCTCTATATAGCCTAGATCTCTATTATTGATACTATTCCCCGTCCGAGAGCGGAATGGAATACTCCCGGGGCAAGCCCCACCAGCCGTAAGAGGCGACAGAGCTTCGGAAGAACTCAAACGCCTGGAGACAACAGCCGCTCAGAGACTGGATTTCCAGTCCTCGATTGGAAGCCAGGAGCGCGGGCGCAACGTGCACAGTCTAGACGAGTCTACCGATGACCACCGAGTAGACAACAAGGGGAGCGGGAAAATGACCTGAGCGAATGGAGAGAAGTCCGACGAAAAGAAGACAAAACTGACAAAGACGGAACAAGCACCAACGCCGATGGGAAGCCCGCAACAAGCGGCGAGTTGACGAATGCGAAAAACGAAGAGACGAACGCCTTAAAACTAAAAGGTCGAAAAAGACAAGTGGCAGGTCGCGACCAGAGGCCGTCCTGATCAGACCGGCGACAGAGAGCGGCTATGCAGACGTGCTGAAGAAGATCCGTAGTGAGTTCAATCCTGCTGACACGGAGACGGATGTACGCTCTATCCGAGAAACTAGAAGGACGTCCTGTTAGAGCTAAGGAGGGACTCGAAGAACGAGGTCGCTTTCACCAGCGCCCTGATGGAAATGCTGGGCAACAGGGGAAATGTGACGGAACTCGTCCCCAAAGTTACCCTGGAGATCAGAAATCTCGACGGCGCAACGGACAAAGAAGACGTGGGAGGAAGAGGTGGGGCCAAAATAGCTCTACTGGAACCGGACGAAGTGAGGGCACCGGCGTTACTCAAAACCAGCAGAATAAAAATTGACTGGGTGAATTGCAGAAGAAAACGACGACTCTGCATCACACGCTGTTCAAGTGTCTAGGCTTCGGCGACCAGGCAACAAACTGCGCGGTGCCCGACCGGAGCCAACGCTACTGCAAGTGCGGAGAAGAGGGACACAAGGCCGCTGCCTGCTAGGCCAAACCTCGATGCGTGCTGTGCTCCGCCAAAGAGGGCAACAGGAACTCCTTAGCCCACATACCCAGGGCTGGAGTCTGCACAGCGTTCCGAGGAGCGCTGGAACAAGCTAAACGGGACAACAAATGGCGAAGGTATTACAGGGGAACCTGAATAGAAGCAAAACAGCTGATGAGATCCTGATGCAACTCATTGACGAGAAAAAACCGACGTGCTGATAATAAGCTAACAATATCGAAATAACGATAGCCCAACTAGCTACACGGACGTACTAAAAACCGCAGCAGTATGGGTGCCACATCCTAGACAAACCCGGATCAAAAAGCATGGCGCTGGACGAGGATTCGTATGGGTGGAGGTGGACAAATTAACCGCTGTGAGTTGTTACTTCACACCCAACGAAGACATAGCGCATTTCATCCAAAAGCTGGTGGACCTAGAGGACGCGGTCCGGGAGATGGAAGGCGACATTATGATAGTTGGAGACTTTAACGCGAGGGCCCGGGAGTGGGCCATCCGGACACCGGACGGAAACAGCAAGCGAATAATGGAGGTAACCGCTAGGCTGGGGCTCGTGATCTTAAACACCGACACCACATCCACCTGCAGACGCCCAGGCTTAAAAGAGACCACACCAGTCAAATTGCTTGCGCCGAAAAATCTAGCACCCGCAGTGACGAACTGGCTAGTGAACAAAGACTTTGGCACCAGCCATCACCAGCTTTATCATATTCACAGTACAGAAGGCGCAGCAGGAGCCATCTCATGGAACGAAACCAACCAGGTGGAACATACATAGAATGGATGACGCTAAATTAGCGGTCATTGTCGTGGAAGCGTTCAGCGCAGCACAAATGGGGAACCACCACTCTCCGCGATTGGTTCTTCTAGTTGCACTCAACGTTAAGAACAGCTTGAACTCAGTCAGACTGAGCGACATGCCAAAGGCACTCCCGCAGAACTTCAGCATACCGCAATATCTGCAGAACGTGGAGAAGAGCTACCTCGAGGACCGAGCGAATCAAACGGCTAAGGGCACAAGCAAAAAAAAGATTACTGCCGGGGCCGCCCAGGGATCCATCTTGGGACCAGACTTGTAAAACGTCACTTGTGACGGTATCCTCCGGATTGATATGCCCACGGACACCTTCCCGATGAGGTACGCGGACGAAACCTCAGCAATTATAGAGGCGAGAGACTCGGACACAGTGCAGAGGAGGGTAAACCAAGCCATGCAGCAAGTAAGCTGTTGGATAGAGGAGGCGTACGGCTTGACCCGTGCAACCCAGAAAACGGAAGTCGCATTACTGACAAGGAGACGGATACCTACTACCACGCCGCTGCTAGTAAACACAGAGACAATCAAAACGAAGCGAACCATACAATACCTGGGCATCACACTGGGCATGGAGTTAAGTTTTTACGAGCAAACACGACAGACGGCAGACAAAGCCACAACAGTTGTTACAGCACTAAGCAGGCTCGTAGCCAACATAGGAGGCCCAAAAGCCGAAGACAAGACGACTACTGATGAAGATGACGCACTCGATTCTGTTGTACGGAGCCGAAATCTGAGCCGACACACTCACGATTGAAAAACACAGGAGACGAATTGCAGCCGTGGCTCCGGGCTGAGCTGCAAAAAATTCCGGGCTTAGCTGCAAAAAAAATGGGGAAGGTGAAGGCTCTGGATGCACACTGTGTAGTGCCAACCATGGTGACGCCTTTCACACCATCTTCACCCGCACCAGGTGAGTGCTGAAAAGGCCAGAAATAGACGACGAAGTAGGGAAAATAACACTCGAAAATGTTACATGGAAAATGCTACACAATGAAAAAGACTGGCACTCCGTAGCTACCTGCGTCGAAGGGGTTCTCCGGAAAAAGAGACGGAAAATTCACGAAGCTCACGAGCCGAATTCAGCAAACGAAGAGGACGAGATCGCATTTCTTAGACGAAGCACCAGCGCAGATCCTCAAAGGGATTGGGGAAAAAATAAATGAAACGAGCTACCAGGCAAATTGAAGATGGAGCTTCAATGGGCACAACAGAAGTGCATCCCCTAAAGGGATGCGAAAGCGTTTCCAGGATTGGGCCTTTACCATCTTGTCTAGGGTGTCGCTTTTAGTGGGTGAAATCTCACACGTTTCGGAAGTGCGGAACCTTCCGAACATCTTTTTGAAGATTTTCCAAAAACCCCGCGAAAAAAAATATTAGTAGTATTATTGTTATTGATTATAGAGAAAATTGTTCATCACTTATTATTGTAATTATTATTATTACTACTTATGGAGGATGCTTTTCGCGACTCATTATTATTATTAGTAGTATTATTGATGTTATTATTATTGCTTATAAAGATGATTTTTCTTGTTTTTTTTTCTCGGTTTTTGAATGGAAATACACTCATTACAAAAATCAAGGGAATAGTAAAATTTCAAAAAAATTTAATTGATTTTTGAATACCTGTAACTTCGTGAAAATAGCCGTATCGTAAAAAAAATGGAGTTTTAAGGCTTGAAATTTCTAGTTTACGAATCTCACCGGTAAACATTTTTTTAAGCAACACGCTCGGCGTGAATCTAAGAAGAACCGCGCGGCAAACGTTGTCAATTCTTTTTTAAATAGTCCACGGGCACAACAAAAATTCAAAATTAAAAAAAATTCAAAATACATTTCTTTTTTCAAAATTTAAATTATTTTATTTTTCCAAGATTTAAAGAAAAGTTATTGCGAAACTGTGAGAAAAAAACGGATTTTTTTTTTCATTTTAATCCTCATTAATTGACATTTAAGGAACAATAAAAGTGTTCCTTTAATTTTTGACAAAACTTTGACGCTTGAAAATATTTAAAGAAAAGTTATTGCGAAACTGTGAGAAAAGATAACGGTTTTTTTTTTTTTTTTTTTTTTTTTTTTTTTCATTTTAATCCTCATTAATTGACATTTAAGTGTTCCTTTAATTTTTAACAAAAATTTGACTCTTCGGTAAAAAATAACGGTTCAGCCGATCAATTTTAAATTGTGAGGGGTCTATGGACATGTGTTGAACTTTAAAAAAACGTAGAAACATGAGTCATTTTCGCAATATTTGCAAAGTTTACGTGGATTTTCCTAAACGGGAAAAAGTCATTTTTTCGTACTTTTTCAAATCAATATTGAGGTAAAAAGAAAATCTCTCTCTGCTTTTAGAGATTGTATTCCAGTTTACGAAACCCACCTTCAGCTCGCTGTACGATTATTTGTTCATAAGATATTGATGATCTACGAAAAAAGCTCCTTTTTTCTTTAAGGGGCTACACCAGTGTGACACTTTCAAAAAATCGATTTTTTTTGCCTTTTTCGACAGTTTATACTTTCAAGAATATCATTATCATTTATATCATTTATACCAATAACATTTTTTCTTGCAAAAATCGATAGTTAAATCTTTAAACAGCTTTTTCTCGAAATGAGATTTTTCAAATTTGCTAACATTGTCACTCAAAGGTCAATTATCCGATTGACTTGAAATTTGAACTGAGTACTCTTGAATATATTTACTCTACAATGACGTGCGATATTTTTGATTGTATGGAAATTTACGATTCGGCATCGAAAAAAACCACCATTTTATAGGCAAGAAAATAGCCTTGTCAAGAGATGCGGCAGCGGCTTGACGCCAAGTAATAAAATAAAAAAATTCGATGCCACTGACCGACTGACGAACACGCCGCGACTCTTTATACAGTAAGTTTTCATAACTACGCCATTTCGTTAGATTTTGATATTTTTCGAAAATCCTACGTCATTGTACAGGAAATACCTTTCAGTTTAATGACATTTTTTCCTTTTTCGGTTTCAGCTATTCAATCGGCCGGAAGCATGTCAGCAGTGGAGAAACTTTTTTTTGGCGCTTCCGGAGGCAGCGCATAAGTCGCTTATATCAATATTTTTCTATAAAAAAATTATGTAATATAGGTCAAATATATCCAAATATATTGTTAATTTTTCGAAACATGTTATTGAGTACTTTTTTTCCAAAAAATTCCAGAAAATCACCCAAATTTTCAGCATTCACACTGGTATAGCCCCTTAAACGCCGATATCTCAGGGACAAATGGTTGTATAAAGGTCCAAAAAATACCTTTTTGAAGCTGAAGAATCGGCCTAAATGACCTCAGTATTGATCAAGCTCAAAAAAAAATTAAGCCCGTGGACGATTTTGAAAAAAAAAAGAAGTCAAAAATGTTTTCCTCGCGCTATTTCTTAGATTCACGCCGAGCGTGTTGCTTAGAAAGAAGGTTACCGGTGAAATTCGTGAACTAGAGATTTCAAGCTTTAAAACACCATTTTTTTTACGATACGACCATTTTTGACGCAGTGACAGCTATTCAAAAATCAATGAAATTTTTTTTAAATGTTTCTGTTCCCTTCATTTTTGTAATGAGTGTATTTTGAAAATGTTTCGAAACGTTCAAAAAAAGATAATTAGACAAAATGGCTGCACGTGTATGTGATTGCGTATGTTCCTTGGGGAAAAACAAAGAATAAAGCAATGACGCACAAGTTGCCAAGTTGTTATTAACACGTGCATCGCTGTGTCTCTCATATCTGGGGAAGGGGGGTAGAGGCCCCATCGCCCATGTCTGGGTGACGTTCTTGGTCGTTGGTGACGAGTAAGAAGGATGGTTTATGAATTTTCTTTTCAATGAACCTCAAAACAAAGGCACACGAGGTATAGATTTATTCTATAAATGCTAATTTTTCATGAAATATATAACTACGGGCAAAATTGCGCATTTTTATATTTGTATTACGTAAATGACAAAAACATACGTATTACTTGAAAAAGGATAAAATTATCCATGATTATTACGAAAAAAAACTATGTCAGCGAATATTTTAACAACATGGAATGAAATTTTAAGTTATTCATAATTATGCCGATATATATTTATTCACGAGATTATTTATTTTTACCATTAACTAATGTTAGGTGTTGCTGAAATGCGGTAATTTCGCATACATTGAGGTTGTCAGCAATGCTCTCCATTTGCCAGCCAAGCTTCGTAACCTCTCACCAAACGTTTATACAGTAGAACCTCGATTATCCGAACCAATTGGGACCGAGACTAGTTCGAATAATCGAAACGTGGGTTTTTTGGGACGAGATCATAAACAACACCTTTTTACATAAAAACAGTACATACATATATATTAAAATTTGACATACATTTTAACGTTGATATATATCTAATATGTGTGTGTATTTTAAATAGCTGAAAAAACTCGAATGCCTTTTTAAATATTTTTTTCATAAAATCGTCGATTTTTAATTGACGAACGGCTGTAACGCGATTTTGAGCGGCTAAGTCTTGCAACCGTTTGAGAAGGAGAAGTTGCGTTGGGTTGTTCATTGTTGCTCACGGCGGTGGCAGCGAGCAACAATGTATCTTTCACCCCATCGTTCGGATAATTGAGCGTTCGGATAAACTAAGTCATCGTTCGGATAATTGAGGGTTCGGATAATCGAGGTTCTACTGTAGTTCAATATTGAATGTATATGATTAACAATCGGCAGAATAGGGGATTGTTTTTTCTAAATGTTTAGAAAGGTTGAGTTTATGTTAATCCGTTATTAGAAATGGTTAATCTGGGTACTATGAAGTCAAAAAAAAATTACATCACCCGAGAATTACATAGCGAGAACGCCTTGCCGATCTAACTGCACGTAAAATTAGATAAATTAAACTGAGTTTTGGCTGTGGTGTTTTGTCGTGAAAAAATTTAAGAAAATCGTGACGATTCAGTATTGTCTAGACCAGCGGTTCCTAATTCTGCACAAACTAGCAAGACTGCCGCCCATCGCCCACGCTATGTTAGTGCGTGTTGCAGCTTGGTGAACCATTAAGGCACGCATCCACATGAATGCCTTAAAGCGCCAGCTCCTTGGCTCGCTGCTTTCTACGACAAAACGCCCAACTCTCGGAACCCCTGTGACCCTTCCATGGAACCCAAGGGTTCCGTGGAACACCTTGTGGAAACCGCTGGTCTAGACAATAACAGATATTTAAAAAAACATCTAATCTTGGATTCTGGCTAACGCTCCAACCTCCTTAGTGCAAGACAGATAGCTGAAACATTCCAAAAACATTTCTCAGAGATTTATAATATTAAGGGCAAAGAAGAATTGTTAAGCTCTGCATCAGGGAATTCTCCAGAGAGTATGTTTTATTTTTCCTGAAAAACTAAACCATGTATGGGAAACTCGGTTCAAATATTTATGAGGTTATGTTTACCTTGTTTATGCTCTTAAGGGCATGTACAATGTCAACATAAACTCACAAATTTTCCAACCCAATTTTCTCAGAGATGGTTAAATTTATTCGGAAAACAAAGCATTACGCTCTGGAGAATTCCCTGACATAGAGCTTGACGGATTTCCTTTTGCCCTAAATATTGTTCATCTCTGAGAAATCTCTGTTAGAAAATTTCAGCTATCTCTCGGAAACTCATATGTCACGTGGTAGATCTACTGCTTCACCTTAATGATAGTTAAGTTAATTCAAACTCACTTTGCAATCCAAGAGAGCGACAACATTTTCGTGATGCAATTCTGTCAATTCCTGAAAATGTATGGATGGAAAAAACTATATTGATTAAGCTTGAAGAATCCAGAACCGAAGAAAAAAACAAAGAAGGCAAAACGTGATCCTTTTTTCAGACCTCGATGGAAATTCGTTTTAATTGGTCAAATATTTTTCCTATTTGCTCGATTCAGGCTATGAAGTTCGAAACAAATTTAAAATAGAAAGGGTAAGAAACCATACTGACTTTCAGAATGTTGATCTCCTTGCCCAGTAGATTTTGCGATTTTGCGAGGCTCTTCTTCGTGATGCTTTTGATGGCGACAACAAAATTTGCTTTCTGAAATGGCAATTGACATCCTAGATTAGTTGTCATCGCATGAGCAAGACACGGAAAAATAAAAAATATTACACCAATAACAGCAACAACAATAAAAGACGCAAAACCATAACTACAACAATATTAATGACAAAGACCCAAACAAAACCAACATAATAAAAAAAAACAATAAGAAAACAGAAACAATAGAAACACTGAGACACAGGAAACGGAACAACGAGAGAACCAAAACCAAAAAAATATTAATGGCAAAAACCCAAGGAAACTCAAACGGACACAAGTCCAAGGCGGACACAATGTGAAAAACAACAAAAGCAATGGAAGTAGAGAAAAAAACGACAAACGAACCCAAACAGTGTAAACGACAATAACAAGAATGGAAACAACAGAAGAATCAGCCAGAGAAACAACAGAATCAACGAAAAATAATAAAAACGACGAAAACAACGAACCTTAAAAACGGCCCGAACTGAAGCAACGAAAACGGGAAAACAGCAAACGCAAACAAAAACGGGTATAAACGAGAAAAAAACGGAATTCAGACAAACGGGAATGCATAAAACGACATAAAAAACGGAAATATAAATGTACAAAAAACGGATATAAAAAAAAACAACGGAAACACTGACAAAGACAACCCAAACAAGGACAGCAAAGACAACAAAAACAAGAAGGCAAACGACATGCCAAAAAAACAAGATTGACAACACGAATGACAAGTACATCGACGAAAATAAGAACAAAACAAAGACCGATGGCTTACTTTTCTGTGCCTTCCTTTGAAGACAACGGCGAAAGCTCCGTGACCAATGAGGTCTTTCGTGTTGTACTCGTAATCACCGACAATCTCCATTATTGTTCTTGATTTTTTTTATTGTTGCTTATTACTATTGTTATTATTAGTATTACGCGTATTTAATTTGGAAAGGAGGGGGAGGTCCCCGAACGTGTATTTACTTACGATTGATTATTATTCGCTCGAGTATTATTTCAAAATTTTCAATGGACAAACCCATCTCTGCCGCGACGCCCCGCCGAGGGTCTTTACAAACACAACAATAACTCTTTTCAGAAGGGGACACAATTTCGTCGTCTTCTTTGCGTCGTGTCTTACCCATGGGGAAAAACATTCGGCAAGAGAGGGATCAATACGGGAAGGAAGAGAAGCGCGCTTGGCAGAAACGTGCAAGAGACGGAGAGAAAGCGAGGGGGCCTCGTTCCCTCTTTTTTCCTCTATTTTCTTCGTCGTACTTGTGTGAGCGGCCTGAGAAACGAAATGACGTTGCTGGTAGCCCGCACGCGCACGCGCCTTTCAGAGCAGCGCGCACACACGTTACGGAACTCTTACTCACTCGCCACACACAGGATTGTCTCCATTTTCGCGCGTATTCAATTTCTACAGCAGCCAATATTTCGATAATTGTTAGTTGACTAGGGAGAACGAAACAATGGAGAATGATGTTGAGCAGTAAAACGAGGGGAAAAAAGATGTCGTCGTTGCGTCAGCGTCTTACTGTGTGCGCAGCTCGAGGCTCGGGCACACACACACTGGGGAGATGCCGTGCTAGCGGGAGAAACGCGCCTTCGATTGGTGTAGAGCACGGTCTTATATACAGGCACGGTCTCACATACAGGCACGGTCTCACATGCAGGCATGGAGACTACATAAAGGAGTCCGAACTCCAATGGAAGGGGTATGGCAAAAGCACGGTCTTGCATACAGGTCTTGCAACGAAGCTAAATTTTCGTGGTGGGGGTATACCTCGCATACCTCGCCAAAGTTAGCCCCCCCACTTTGACTAATCGAACTGTTTTTTTACGAATCGTTTACTGATCGTTTGGTAGCGTTTGGTAAACCATTCAAATCCTTTGGTAGTTCTCCGTTGATCGTAAAATAGATCATCAAAAATTGAGCAGTGAGTTGCCCCCCCCCCCCCCCCCACTTTGACTAATCGAACTTTTTTTTACGAATCGTTTGGTGGTCGTTTGGTGATCGTTTAGTAGCGTTTGATAAACCATTCAAATCGTTTGGTAGTTCTCCGTTTTACGAAAAATCGATAATCAAAAATTGGGCAGTAAGTTAGCCCCCCCCCCACTTCGACTAATCGAACTTTTTTTACGAATCGTTTGGTGGTCGTTTGGTAGCGTTTGGTAAACCATTCAAATCGTTTGATAGCAGGAAGACTAGAGGTAAGGAGTACGAACGCCGTGTCGTCGAAACGTCCGCAAAAGCGAGGACGAGAAGGGCGGCGCTGCTCTCCTACCGCACCGAAGTAAAGTCAGCAATAAGCCAGTGCCGTACGATATGCAGAAAGCACCCTTTGCTCCCTCATATGGAGCGATAATTTGATCAAATGAATTGTAAAGGCAGTGCCGTACGAGATGCAAAAAGCACCCCTTGCTACTTCATATGGAGCGATTATTTCATCAAATTAATTGTACAACCACTTGGTGAAGGCAATTTCTATATACAGTAGAACCTCGATTATCCGAACCAATTGGGACCGAGACTAGTTCGGATAATCGAAACGTGGGTTTTTTGGGACGAGATCATAAAGAACACCTTTTTACATAAAAACAGTACATACATATATATTAAAATTTGACATACATTTTAACGTTGATATATATCTAATATGTGTGTGTATTTTAAATAGCTGAAAAAAGTCGAATGCCTTTTTAAATATTTTTTTCATAAAATCGTCGATTTTTAATTGACGAACGGCTGTAACGCGTTTTTGAGCGGCTAAGTCTTGCAACCGTTTGAGAAGGAGAAGTTGCGTTGGGTTGTTCATTGTTGCTCACGGCGGTGGCAGCGAGCAACAATGTATCTTTCACGTCATCGTTCGGATAAACTAAGTCATCGTTCGGATAATTGAGGGTTCGGATAATCGAGGCTCTACTGTAGATAGTGAGACGTATAGGTACGTCTCAGGTGCGAGTTTCTCCCAAGTACGCGAAGGCCAAGAGTGTTGACACGCCCGGTCAATGCCTCTAAATGCGGCTATTAGGAAGAAAATTGAAAACGGAGCAAGTGGGGGCTATCTCTCGGTGCGGATATTGAAAATTCGAAAAGAGTCAAGTGGGGGGAGAAAAAGGTTCTAGAAAAATCGAGGAACGACCAAGACGCTTGAGAAGGGGAAGCAAAAAAAACGGCAAAATAACAGTATAAAAGGGACGTCCTCGGACCGAAGAAGGTCTTCTCTTTCGAACTCTGGCTGGCGCAAGTAGTGAAAAAGATACCAGTACAGGCTGAAAAAGCGAGGAAAGTATCGGAGTAAGGAAAGCGCCAGCATCAAGAATAAGAAAAGGAGCAAAACGTAGGGACTTCCCTCGATTATTGAGGGCATTAGTAGTGAATGGGCGTAAGTACAAGCCGCACAGGCGAGGAAAACAACCACTGAGGAAATTGCCTGAAAATAGCGAGAGGAATTGGAGACAGTCCGCGGATCACTTTCTTTAATTATCTGAGCATAAGTAGTGAAAAGGAATGATCGGGTGCTCCCGAATAGGGAAAATGCTCAAGATAAAAAGAGAAATGACAGTAGGCATCTCATAGAAATAGGATGAGGCAAAGGAAGTTTTAAATCGGAAGAAGTAAATAAAGTAAAGAAAAATAATTCATTTAAAAAAAGGTACGAGGACCGCCCAGCTGTACACACGTCTTCCTCGGTCTTTAAATTTTGACGGTAACCGTCACCGAGAGAGAGAACTAACAGAATCACTTGAAGAGAGCAAGCAAGAGACAAACAAAACAAACGGAGCAGTGGCCGAGCAAAGCCAACGCAGAAAATTTGGAATTCGCGAACACACACAAAGTACACATGAAAAGGTCCCCGAGCGACCCACGTACACACAAATACACACAAATATTCAAAAATTGTAAGGCGGAATAAAAGCAACACCACACATTCACATAAGAAAACGCACAAATGCAAGCACACATTTAAAAACACATGTAAACACTGCGGCACCCATACAACACAGACATTCAAACGTACACACACACACCCATATTTAAATACACGAGCGAAACTACACGCACACAAACAATACTTACCTGCCACCATGCGATGACACACTCACTAAGCGAGACTCCACACACACACACACACCAACACAAACAAGTAAGAATCTCGGGCAAGCGAAGCGACCAGCCATGGAGCCTAGATACCAGGAGGTTCAGCGGCAATGCAAAGGCTCTGAAAAAAGCGTCCCCGAAAATGACCCGAAGTGATGGCGCTGGGGTGCAGCGGCACCTACATATATAGTAATATATTGGTCAACGAGGTGAAAGTGATCGTGACAGGTGACAGACCGATCGTGACATCAAACGTCGAAATATCTGCCGATTCATAATTTCCTCATGACGGTTCGGAAAAAAACGCAAAAGCGAGAAAAGATCTCAAAGTCAAACTCAAAATGGCGGCGATACAGCCCATCTAGAAAAACGTGTTTTTGTACATATAGCTTCACAGGAGAACGGTTGCCTCGTAAAATATAAGACCTGAAACAAAAACCAAAAAAATGATAATTTATATATTATTAGCTATATGACTACCTAAAACTTTGCTTTCAAATTTTGCAAAAATAGCGCACTTTGAAGGAAATAAATCGATTTTTTGCCAAAAAAAGCAGTAAATTGTTTATAAAAAGAAGTTTACATTTAATCAAAAAACAGCTACGTACTCCCATAACGAATATGATTGTGAAGCTGCTATCAAAATTTCAAATCGATGCATGCAGAGGTGGTCGACTAATCCGTCTTCCGAGATCGAAAAAAGTGGTTTCGAGAAAAACGCGTTTAAAGTTGTACGAGCAACTGAGCGCGCGCTCCGAGGCGCTGCGGCCAAATCGATAATTGAACCTTTAAATTAAAAAAATCGCTACAGGACCAATTGCATATTGTGTTTATAACACCAAAGTATATTTAGGCAAGAAAACGTCTTTTCAAAATCCTAGAGTGGTGTCATCCCTTAACACGAATGAGGGTTAGGTACATCATCTGTGATCTGTCTTAGATCGCACCCATGTTTAGCGTATATCTATATACATGTAGGTGCCGGAGCACCCCAGCGCCATCATTTCTTGTTCTCGTTTTGGGGACGAGTTGAAAGGCCTCGCTGAACCTCCTGGTATCTAGGCTCCATGCGACCAGCGACGAAATTCAAATGTACAGGCGGATTCAAAAGAAACTGTATTGAAACCAAGGAGAAAAATTGCAATAAATTTACGACTTATTGTATGCGAAAAGGGTCTCTATTAATTTACTCCCTAATCGAGTCCCGAACCCAAATAGATTTAATGTAACAAGGGGAGACCCGTTACAGTAGACAGAATTCTTATATATAGATTGTTTTGGAGAATAACAAAATACAGAAATTAAGTCAGTGTTTTTTTTGCGGAAGCAGTAACAAAATTTATTTATAGACGCAAAGAAATTCATGAGAAATTTGCATCCAGACAAAATTTTTACAGATTATCACCATATTTACACACTATGACACGCTGTACAGATAGAGAATAATAACGAAATACAGAAATTAAGTCGGTTTTTTTCGTTGCGGAAGCAGTAAAAACATGTATTTATAGACACAACAAAATTCATAAGAATTTAGAATTCAAACAAAAGATTTACAAATTATCACACATCATATTTGCACATTATGACACGCTGTACAGATAAAGAATAATAGCGAAATACATAAATTAAGTCAATATCTTTTGTTTTCGTTGCGGAAACCGTAACAAAGTTTATTTATTGACACAAGAAAATTCATGAGAGTTTTGCATGCAGACAAATTTTCACAAATTATCACACATTATATTCACACATTGCGATACGCTGTACAGATAAATCGATCTTATAGTTTTGATTGTTCCCTATTGTCTTTCGTTTTAATTTTCCTTGCGTGATTATTTTCGTTGACCGATCGCGCTAGAAAATGTCCGCTCATGACGAGATAATAGTTTATCACTCTCTTCGTGAGCTCTTCGTTGTGTGCTTGGCATCCCACATATTGCAATTTTTTCATGTCCTGAACTTTGTCGAGAACTTGATGGAGAGTGTTGATTTTAACGTCAGTTCTCGATCGATCGCTGCACTTTAAGTTTGTCTCGCGTTCGGGCACTGAAAGCAACAATTCAAACAATATTACAAGCTTTTATTTAATTTGACTTTCTATGAAAATAGAAAATCGATATTTCACCCACTCACCCACTCACTTCCCATTTTCACGCCGAAAATAAACAAAATGTTTATTTTCGAGACATGAAACAAAACGTGCAAGAGATAAAACGTGCAATATATGAAAAATCCATATATTGCACGTTTTGTCTCATCAACGGGACACTTGCTCCATATCTCGCATTTGTGATCATTTTTATTTCACTCGGTACGATAGTGGTACGATAAAAAGAAACCATCCTTTTTATGAATGTAAGTACTATTTTTCTTACCTACGATTGATTATTTTCGCCGCAGATCACTAAATATATTTTATACCGAGACACAATTATTTTTTTTTACATCTAACACAATTCGCAAAATTGGTTAGCCCGAACACGCTTTATGCCAACACGGACGACGAGCGGAAATCATCGATGATCCATGACGTCGGTTGTGTTCTTGTCGCTTAGTTCACTTCGGTGCGGTCATCCACTCGCGACGCACACCATGAAAACATTAACTACTAAAATCCACAGTTTCACGGACGCTTTTGGATCGGGCTCCCCACAGGCATTCGTACTCCTTACCTCTAGTCTTCCTGATTTGGTAGTTTCCCGTTCTGTCGGAAAATCAAAAAGAAAATTTCGATCCATAAGATAGGACGATGAACAGCGGATAAACACTCGGCGACAACCGCCATCTATCGCAAAAACGTCGTATATTATCGCGACCAATCGCAGCCTTCCGTTTCGGATACGCGTAATTTCTTTCGGTTCGGTCGGAGTTTATTAACAAATCTAACTATAACAATGTCACATCGTTCTGCCCCTGCGGCTTCTGGCGACCAATCACAGCTTTCTATTCCTGATACGCACGTATTTTGTGTTATCGCATTTGAACGATCGACTACCAAACGTCCCAAAAAGAAAACCAAACGCTACCGGATTTTTTTCTATCGATCGCGGCCCATTAGAACGTAATCGGACAAGAAATAACGAGTGAATCTACGCTAATAAATAATTCTGCCAGTGCGGCTTCTGGCGACCAATCCCAGCGCTCCAGTCCCGATTCGCTGTATTTTGCGTTGGTGTTATTGTTTGATCGGCTACCAAATGACCTGAATAGAATACCAAATGCTATGATTTATTGTTCTATCGATTAAGTCTCATCACAATGAATTAGCCACAAAATAATGGGTGAATTTTTGTTAGAAATTCCTTTTTCTGCTGCGGCTTCTGGCGACCAATAGCGGCTCATCATGATCAACTGAACGGTGAGCTGTGATTGGTAGCCACAAGTCGCGGCGGACAAAGAACCTATTTACGCACGCACGACTACTAAACGATTCGTGGCCAAAAACTTGATTAGTCAAAGTGAGCGGGGAGGGTGCTAAATTGTGGACCGTGTTTTAAATCTCAATTAAAAAAAAAACGAAAAACTACCAAACGATCTCAATGCGCTACCAAACGACCACCAAACGATTCGTAAAAAAAGGCCGATTAGTCGAAGTGATGTAGGGGTAAATTATGGACCAGCTTTTGAATCTTGATTTTTTTAAACGTGAAACTACCAAACGATTTCAATGGGCTAATACACGGTACCAAACGACTACCAAACGATTCGTAAAACAAAGACCGATTAGTCGAAGTGTGGGGGGGGGGGAGCAGAAGACCGATTAGTATTAGGGAGAATTATGCTCCCACCACCCCCAACTTCGACGAATCGGCCATTTTTTTACGAATCGTTTGGTGGTTGTTTGGTAGCGTTTATTAGCCCATTGAAATCGTCGTTTGATAGTTTCCCGTTTTAAAAAAAATCGAGATTTAAAAATCGGTCCATAACTTGGAATCGCCCCCACTATAGATGCGGTCCACTTAACGCCCGCAACGCTCACTGCGCTCGCAACCGCGGTCCACTTAACGACCGCGGTCGCTGTCTGGTCGCAATGGCTGCGTTCATATGCGCGACCACTGCGAGCTCACGATGACCCACCGTTCATCGTGGGTCGGCATGCGCGCCTGCGGTTGTGCATACGCAATATAAATAAATGGCCGGGAGGGGAGACCTTCGTTTAAAAACTTCCGGTCGCTTTTGCCGGCATCATTGTTCATCACCACGTATTAGCTGTAAGGCCCGTATTCACAGTCGAATCGTGAATATAAGTTCAGTCTTAAGACTCGATTTGTGAATGAAAACACTCTCGATAACACAATGGAAACGTGGTCTTAAGATCTCCTTATATTTTAAAAGAACCGACTGTGAATACGGGCCTAAGTGAAAATGGAAAAAGTGTCCCTGTACAATCACGACTGTTGCATGTTGCAACTGTCACGTCTGGCCACTTCCGCTCCAGTCGTCCGCGTCGCCCAAAATGCGGTCCACTTGTATTTTTGCCCGTGGCGCCCGTGAGCGTGTGCCAGTTAGTGGACCGGAAAATCTTGCGGTCGCGGTTGTAGGCGTTGCGGGCGTTAAGTGGACCGCGCCTTATGTCTAACCGGCCATTTTCTCAGTGACTGTTGAGACTTGAGCGAGCGAACATCGCGCGCAGTTTCAGTGAACGTAAAAGTGAAGAAAAAAGCAGGGTAGAGTGCGAATTTGGTTGCCTAAGTGCAACTAGTTATAGCTCGGGCCCACCGTGGTGGGTCACCACCATTGTTAACATAATTAACACTGTCTGTGAAACAAAAAGAGACCAGCCAAGCGGCGTGTGGTGCGGGGGACCAGCTCCCCGGCACTCTAACCACAATCCGAGAATGCAGAAACGACCAAGGGAGGTGCATGCCTCGGATAATTTCTCCCAAGCGGAATTGAGGAAAAAAGCACGAGAAATTGACAGGCTCACAGGTACGACTAACATTGAAAGAGTGGTTAACGCAAGACCAAAAATCGCCCCTAACACCACAAAGGCAAGATCACGACCGACATCGATCGAAAGAAAGAAAGATCCCGAGTCCGCCCGGGATGCAGCTGCAACGACATCTGGGTTCATAATCCCAAAGAAATCTAGCAGACCGAGAAGAGAGGAAGATAATGCAGGAATTAGCTGCACCAACCAGTACGACGCTCTCTCTGATTCCATGAGTGTCACAGAGGGCGACACTGAACGAGAACCGCCCAGTCAAGCACCGAACACACGTAACTATAACGCACACACTTACAACGCCAGATCAGAAAGAATCAACGACACCCCGAAATTGAAACGAAAACCGCCACCCATACACGTATATAAGATCAGCCCGAAAGCAACTATTCAATTGTTAAAGGCAGCTAAAATCGAAGAGGAAGATTTCTGGATAAAACAAGCCGACGGTGACTACGTTAGAGTAATGCCCCAGAATATAGACACGTTCCATATGATCAAAAAAATACTGGAATCCAACAAAATCGAGTACTTCACGTTCACCCCCCAGAGCGAGAAAAAAAGTCGCTAGTACTTAAAGGCATAAATGCTGAATATACAGAAGAGGATATCAAAGAATGTATTGTCAAGAAAAATCTTCCCGACCTCAAAGTCGAAGAGGTCATCAAACTCAACTACGGTAAACAAAACGAAAATAAATTTCATCATATAGTTCAACTCTCCCCAAACAGCAAGACGGCCGCGCTAACCAGAATTAAATTCCTACTTTACCAACCGGTGAGATGGGAGAGAATCCGGAAGAAATTAATCTTCCAATGCAAAAGATGCCAGCGTATCGGCCATGCGAGCAAGAACTGTCAACTCCAGTACCGATGCGTTAAATGCGGAAAAAGTCACGGCCCCGCGAAAGAAGGAGGAGCCTGTGAAATAACAGATATCGTTGACAGGGAAAAAATTATATGCGCTAACTGCGGCAACCCCGGCCACCCCGCTTCGTACAAGGGATGCCCTTACTTAGCCACGGCACAAGACCTTAAAAGGCAGGCTCAAGGGATTCGAAAAGCCCTAAGAGCCGAAAAAATAAACAAAATCGAGCGGTACGTAAACCCTAACATCCCTTTCGCAGCCATCGCAGGAAACTACAACAGCAATTTCCCAGCTCTCCCCAGAAGCAGAGAATCGCGCAATCAGCAACAAGCACAAGAAATCCATTATCCTCTACAACACAACGAGCATGATAACGATTTTCACGGACAAGATGACAACATCTGCCTCAACAATAACATTTCACACGACAATTATAATACAATGCCATTCAACAACAACAATAACATGAACACGACAGCAATAATTTCCCCAACTTAGAGAGATTGCTGGACCAGTTTAAAAACAGCATGTTAGAGATCCTGAAAACACAATTGTCTGATATCAACAAGAAATTAACTGAGCATTCCCGAAATATTACATTTTTAATGAACCAGTTTGAATACTAAAAAATGGCAAACACAAACGCACAGCAAAACGATAATCAGAGGAGTACCAACTCCCCTGACCACAAAATTAATATTTGCGCAATAAACGTAAATTCTTTGGGAGCGAATAAAAAAAGACACGACCTGCAAGAATTCATTAAAAATAACCACATCGATATAGCTCTGATCTCAGAAACAAAACTAAATTACAGACATAAACTGAGTTTCCAAAACTACGTATTCATTAGAACAGACCGCCCAAACGCCAGAAACGGAGGAGGAACCGCAATAATGATCGACAAAAAATTCAGCTTTACACAAATCCTACAACCAAACTCACTGAACAACAAAGTTATAGAATACACACTAATAAAAATCAATATGAATTCAAATAATACTCTACTCTTATTCAGTATCTATGCAGCTTGCAATAATAAAAGAACCTTTATCGAAGAGCTCAACAGTATCTACCGAGACCATAACCTGGGAAACGACAAAGTTTATTTTATTCTGGCGGGTGATCTAAATGCCAGGCACACGTGCTGGGGCGACCCCAAGATTAACGAAAGAGGCGCCTTACTCAAAAGATGGGACGAAGAACAAAGTTTCACCAATAGGAGCACATTATACATCGCAGACAAACCTACTTTTCCGAGGTCGGGATCGTTTCTTGACTACTGCCTCGCTGACTCACGCATAGAGTTTAAAAACCTGGCTAACAACAAACTCAACACACTCCCATACGATAGTGACCATAACGCCATCTGCTTCTCCCTCGACTCGCGCGACATTTTCTTGGGCTTCGCAGCTCCCCCACTACCGAAACCCAGACTCAACTACAAAAAAACGAATTGGAGAAAGTTCTCGCAAGCGTTAGAAGGTAACTATACTGACCGCCTCCCTGACAACCGAATCTTAACAATAACGGAAATCGATGAACATATAACCAAAATTGAAGAGCACCTCACAGCAGCCATCAACTCAACAGTACCAAAAATCAAACCCGACGATAAGGCAGGATGCCTAAAATACGTCAACAATAGAATAAGAAGACTACAAACTCACAAATCGTCTCTAATCTCCTTTCTATTCAGAAATAACCTCAGAAATGCCCAGGTTAAACAGAACATCAAAGCTCTCATCAAAACAATTAACAAACAACTAACGTCACAGTTCAGAAAAACAGAAACACAATACTGGAAGGCGAAAGCAAGGGGCATTGATTACCGAGACTCAACCAAATTTTTTCCAAGAATAAATAGGAACTTCCGGTATAAAGAACCGCCAAAAATCGACCTACTCACCATCGATACCAACAATAACGCTCTATTAACAGATGAAATATTAGTCAATGCTCCTCTCATCGAAAAAAATAATAAATACATCTTCACAAACCCAACAACGAAGCTCAACATCATTGGAAAATACTTCGAATCAATTAACTCCCCGAGGTACTCTAACGAGGGAACTGAAATAAAACATACTGCCGACGCATCTGCAACAGAAATAAAACTAAGCATTCAACACATGAGGCAACACAACATCACACACACTAACTTCAATAATAATAACCTTGCCCATCTCCCCGCACGTGAGGGAGACGGGACAAAATTCCTTCATAGTCAAGCTGAAATTGCTCTGATTCTCCAAAAGGCGAAAAACAAAACCTCCAGTGGCCTAGACAACATACCGATGATCGTGCTTAAGCATCTTCCCCCTCCGTTAATAAAAGATTATACAATTATATTCAACAATTGCTTTAACCACTCGTATTACCCGGACAGATAGAAAAAAGCAAAAGTAATTCCAATAAAAAAGAAAGACAAAAACGGAGCAGAACCAGCGAGCTACAGGCCCATAAGTCTCACGGTCAACATTAGTAAAATCTTTGAAAAACTCATCAAACTTCAACTCACGTCTCACACAGATACAAACAGGATAATCCCTAATAATCAATTTGGATTCAGGGCGAAACATTCAACGGTCCACGCAATCAACAAATTCTCATCTGACATCAATAAACACCTCCTGAACGGCAAGTTGGTGGGCGCAACCTTAATAGACTTGGAAAAGGCTTTCGACTCGGTGTGGCTAAACGGATTAATATACAAGCTACAACACCTCAACTTTCCGCATAACCTGGTCCTTCTCATCTGCGACATGATACACAACAAAACGTTCATCACCTGGGATGGCTATGGTCAATCTACAATCTCATTCCGAATTCAAGAAGGATTACAACAAGGAACGGTGACTTCTCCGGTTCTTTTCAATATATTCAACAGCGAAATTCTAAATCTCTTCAACCTTAACACAGGTAATGACACTCACTCCGGAGCGTATGCAGACGACATGGTTGTTTACGTAGCCGATAGAAAAATCCCAATAATTCAGGAAAAATTAAACACCATTGTGAACCAAATTTACTCATATTACAAAAACTGGAATCTCAAAATAAATCCGCTGAAAAGTGAAACAATATTATTCCGAAAAACAGTCAACGAAATTTCTCCTTTGACTGTCCCTCATATAAAAGATTTTCAAATCAAAATTGAAGACCAAAGCACTGGGGAGATCACACCAATCCCCAACAAAGATGTCGTAAAATACCTTGGAGTACACTTTGACTACCTTCTCAGACTGAATAAACACCACTCTACACAACTAACGAAAGCAAGAAACGCTCTGAGAGCCAACCATAGAATTTTCTTCAATAGAGATTTAGAACCGAAAGCGAAAATAATCTGCTATCAGCTCCTGATACGACCAATCATGGCTTACGCTGCCCCGATCTGGTGGAACGTAGGACCATCGGTTATGGAAAAATATCGAAAATTCGAGAGATCCTGCCTGAAAGCCTGCCTTGGCCAATATCGCACTGCGGAATCGAACTATACTCGACGCATCGATAATGAAACAACATACGACGCAGCCGACATACCACGTTTCGACATTTTTTGCCTCATGCTTACAAGAAATTACTTCAGCACTGCTTATGAAATAGACAATGACCTCATCAACCAACTACCGATAAATAACGACGCAACAATTCTCAGAATGGCAAAAAGTAATTACGCACCCCCGGAAACCTTCACAAACTTCGACAAACTGGGCTACATACAAGACGAGAACAACGTACCAATAATTTATCACATTAAAAGACATTGCGCCAAAAAAGCTATATTTACTGATCCGGATAACATTCCAAGGGAAAACTGGGTTTATTCCATGGCATTGCCCAGAAGAGATCGAGAAAATCTCGACAGACTCAAAGAAAAGTACTGGTGGCTACAAGGTGAAGCCAAACACATGGACGAACTGAGGAGAAGAGCCAGAAGGAAAAAAGAACTCCAACAACAACAACAAAGAGCAGCGAACAGAGCCCGCTATTTACAACGACTATAACATCGGCAATTAAATACGTCAGGTGCACCAGCGCCCAAACTTTGTACATATTGTAAATAATTATCGCTCCTCCTCCTCCCCTCCTCGCCCTCTCCCCTCCTCCTCCTCTTCCCTCCCTCCCCCCAGAAAAGTCTTCGACGAAAACAGTAGCAATGGTTTTTTTATAAACATTTTTTTTACCATAGCACATATATACAAAAAAGAAAGGATACAATATCCAACCACAAAGACAGATCAACGATTTGAAGTTCAAAATACAAACTATGTAAACTGATTTTTGGTTAGAAACGTCATTCGACGACAATCCAAAATTATATTGACCTCCGATACTGTTTAAGTTCTTATAAGGTAGTTTATTACTTACAAATGTATACTGAAAAATAATGAAAAATAAACCACCTTTGTCAAACCAAAAAAAAAAAACCGGCCATTTTCTTCACGAATCGTTTAGGCCCGGTTCCACAACGCTCGGTTAACCGATTTAACCGGAGTATAGCCAGCTTAGCGTAGTTCTCATTGGTCCAGCGCCCTTAAACTTCGATTACCTCGGTTAACCGAGAGTTGTGGAACCGGGCCTTAATAGTCGTTTAGCAACCAATCACGACCCTCCATTTAGGACCCACAAGTATTATGCATTGGAACAATTTCGTGATCGACTACCAAACCCCCCGGATACAATACCAAACAACAAACAAACATAATATGCTTTTCGATCGATCCAGTCTCATTAGAACAGGATTAACCAAAAATAACCTGGGAATGTGCGAATATAGGTTATTTTTCCGCCGCGGCTTCTAGTCACCAATCATAGCTTTCCATTCATGATCGGCATGTATTTTTCATTAACCTAATTTCATGATAAACTACCAAACGCCCTGAATAGAATATCAAACGTTGCCGCATATTTTTAGTTGATGAAGAATAGTTGGAACAAAATTGGTAAAAAAATAATGGGTGAAATTGCGTTAATCAGCCGTTCTAGGACTACGGCTTCTGGCAGCCAATCAGAACTGTCCACTGAGGATTCACATGTATTTTGCGTTGGCATAATTTAGCGATCGAATACCAAACGTCCTGAATAGAATGTTAAACGCTATTAGACGTTTTTCAATCGATTAAGTCTTATCACAATGGAATTAGTCACAAAATAATGGGTGAATTTTTGTTAGAAATTCCTTTTTCCGCTGCGGCTTCTGGCGACCAATCACAGATCGCCGTTCACGATACACACGTATTTCTCGTTGGCGCAATCTAGTGATCGACTACCAGTCGTTCTAATTTCAATACCAAACGCTTCTGGGAGTTCTTCTATAAATCAAGACTTATTGAAGGGAAATCAGACAATAGATAGCGAGTGCATTAGTGTTTTACAATTTTGCTCTGTGGTTGGACCTTCAGTGACCAATCGCAGTCCTCTAATCAAGACGCCGGGTATCCGTTCTTGGTTCGGTTAGGACTTCGGATCCTGATCTGTCACGGCCGAGGCGTAAAATTTTTTTCTTTTGTGACCTCATTTGGAAATAATTATTTAATTGAAGTGTGCGCAAACTTATTACTAATAAAGAATCAAATCAAAGGAACTCAACAGGTAGTCACAGAAGAAAGATGACCCAACGATGGGCCGCCTGGATACCACCATAAACTTAGCCGGACAACTTTAACTTCTCAATGTTTTTTCATTCCCAATCGTTTGGTGGTGATTGGTAGCCTTTTAAGAATATTTGGTGGTCGACCGTTTCGTTATAATTAAGTGAGACTTTTTTCCGAAAGGTTGGCCGGACCTTTTTTTATTTATCTCGCAACCCATAAAATGCCACGTCGAATCGATGCAGAATCGTTTGGTGGTCACAAATATGCAAATCCCAGCGTTTAGTAGTTAATTCATTAGTTATTCCGGTCGAAAAACAATCTACGTTCAGGCGCAAAAGTATTTCAATTTATTTATGTTTTTCTTCACCGATCTCGTTCCAATAAGTCTCAAACGGAAGATAATCGTTTGGTCGTGATTGGTAGCTTAATTAAAACGTTTGGTAGTCAATTCCTTAATTACGCTAATCGAAAAACCATCTACGGTTAGATGCAGGCGATAGAGGGCTGTAGTTGGCTGCTGATGGATCCAACGGAATATGGAGCACTGATATATCAAGGTCTTTATGTTTTTTCACTGACCTCGTTCCGATAAGCCTCATACGGAAGATAATCGTTTGGTAATGATTGGTAGCTTAATTAAAACATTTGGGAGTTAATTAACGACGATCAAAAATACATCTACCCGTAGACACAGGCGATAGAGGGCTGTAATTGGCTGCTGAAGGATCTACCGGAATACGGAGGAGTAATATTCTAATTTCTTTATGTTTTTCTTCACCGATCTCGTTATAATAAGTCTCACACAGAAGATAATCGTTTAGTAGTGATTGGTAGCTACATTAAAACGTTTAGTAGTTAATTCCATAATTAGGCTAATCGAAAAACCATCTATGTTTGGAAGAGGTGATAGAGGGCTGTAGTTGGCTGCTGATGGATCCACCGGAATACGAAGTACTGATATTTTGGTTTCTCTGCCTTTTTACCGATCTCGTTCCAATAAGTCCAATAAGTTAGCTAGCGACAGACAATAAGAGGCTCCCTTTCTCCGTGATCGTGCATGCAATTGGCTGTCACTAGCTAACGATAGCGAAAACAGTCGCTACAGAGTTACGAAATCGCGCTGCTGGAGCGCAAGGAAATGTGATTACACTCCTCACTGCTGCTGTAAATGTTGAGTACGCGAGAAGAATGAGGAAGTGAACGTAACGGCAAAGAGGGCGGAAGGAACCGGGTTTCTTCCCCCTTCCCACCTTTAACCGCAATTAATCTTTTTGCTTAGCATGCAACTCCCGATCATAGTTCAAATTCTAGATCAGGTTTGACTTATTTGGCTGTTTGCTTTATATATATATATATTTTTTATTGCCTTTTTCCAGCCGTACAGGGTCTTCCCCTTTTTACGAGCCCTACAATCCGCCTCAACGTCGTTCTACCGCCAATTCCACATCGCTCCTCTGCCACCCATGCCACTACCCCTATATTCCTTCCACAACTGCCCCCTAGCTTCATTCCACCCACCCCCTGCCCCACCTTGCGGCCGCAGGCGACTTCTCCCTCTGTATCGTATTCACCGTGACACACAGTAGGAGAAAAGCCCAAAAACCTGGCCAAAACCCCAAAAAATAAATTTTCGAAATAGGGTCAGTTGAGTAGTCATTCAGGTAGAGGACTAGTAACTGCATTCTATTGTGGAAGGGAAAGCCCTTTAAGTGTATACCTGCGCCGCAGCGTCAGTTGGCAGTTAGTGTTCGTGAAGAGTGTACGTGTCACGCGCTGAACAGACGAAAATAACGCTGACTTCAAAAACCCATAACTTTAAAGTGACGGGTTTAATTTCAATTCTGCAACATGGATACGACTTCTGGAGGTATGTAGAACATGTTTTTACATCGGTTGAATCTAAAGTTTATGTATAAATGATTGAAATGTAGTATAGCCTTCGGCATAAATAAAATTGAATAATTTTGAAAACTTATATTTTCAACGGTCCGAAAAGTTATATATTTTGTCACATTTTGCAAAGCTCCTAGTCTCGGCCTTTAGTTTAATGTATAAGCTTTCGAAATTTACAAGAGTTACCTGCGGAAAACGTGCGTCTTGTCCGTTATGATTTTTTTCGCATCGTGCGGTAGCCGAGCGTGCACGCGGCACTATTGAGCAGCCTCTGCGCCTCTACCTGAGAATGGGTGAAGTAGCATCATAACGGACAAGACGGCTGTTATACGCTTGAAATAAATTATTTTAATATATATGTATGTGTATATATATATATATATATAAATTTTCTGTGATTTAATTATGATATATACGTATGCATATATATATATACATATTAAAATCAACCACATAAAAATTTCTTAAATATGAATGAAATGTTATAACATTCAAATAAAATATTTGAATATATATATATTATATAGTAAGCAAAGCTTTCTTTTAACCAAATCCATGTCAATATTTTCTGTCTAATTTTCTTAAAATTATTTCAATTATTGCGGTTATTTATTTGGTAAAATAATGTACATTGTTCAAGTTTTTGTATTAATTGAAAATTTTATCTTTTCCTTTAACACCAATTTTCTACAATTTTATGTCTTTATTACAGGATCCGGTTACAAAGAATTGGTGCTGACAAGGAAAGAAGTATTTCTGATAATCAGCGAGCATTTATCCGATAAATTCGCTTCCTTGATCGAATTTATGGTAGAAAAAATTTCCAAGGACACCGGACGTACAGTTGTAGTGCCTGAGGACTCGAAACAGACTTTTTCGATACTCTTCAATCAAATGAGAACGAGGTGGCAACAACCTCACAGAAAATCCTGTGTATTTTTCAAGAATAACGGTGAATGGCTTAGCAAGCAGGTATGTTTTGCCGCACCTACAGACACTGTAGTAACAAGCCCGGGTAATACGGGCGGCCGCCCGTCCCTTGAGTTTACAATGTCCAGTGAAAGATCTAAACGAAGGAAGACCCAAGATATTCGTACATCGTTCAACTCGGTCGAGTTAGCATACGCTACTCAGATGAGCCTTCGCTCTTCAGGACAATCCGACGCCGCAAAAGTTATTAAGGACGTAACAATGACGAGTCCTTTAAGAGCTTCCAAGTATCGTAAAGCTTACTCAGCAACGGATGAAATTACTTTATCCGAAGAGGCTGCACTTTCCGCTATGATTGAATATAAATTCTCCAAGAGTACTTACCAGGGAATGAGAAGATTAGGGAAGGAAAATAACTGTAAGCTATATCCGTCTTACGAAAAAGTGATGAAAGCAAAAAAGCGTTGTTATCCACCACGTGATGCAATCAGGATCACAGAGAGTAGTGCAGAAGTCCAACTACAGGCACTATTAGATCATACAGTTGAACGTATTTTACTCGTCCAAAATGTACTCATTCAAAGATTGACTCCAGATAATGTTCGTAAAATGGACTTGATTTGCAAGTGGGGTTGCGATGGAAGTTCTGGGCAAAGTGAATATAAGCAGACGTTCAGTAATGACAGCAAATCTCATGCGCATGTATTCTTTACTTCAGTCGTGCCATTACAACTCGTGTGTTATGATCAACAATCGAAGGAAGAAATAGTTGTTTGGAAGAACCCCAGACCCTCGTCTCCACGATTTTGTAGACCGCTTAGACTACTGTTTCTACGCGAAGACACAGAGTCAACACTTAATGAAGTCCAAATTGTTGAAGAACAAATAAAGTCACTTCGTCCATTCGAAAGTGTAATAGATGGAAAAGAAATCTCCGTAATGTACAAGTTGTTGTTCACCATGATAGATGGTAAAGTTTGCAACGCTGTATCATTGACGAAATCTGCTCAACGGTGCTATTTGTGTGGAGCAACCAGCAAAGATTTTAATGCCATCGACACTGTATTGCAAAGGGAAATCAATGAAACAAATTTGAAGTTCGGATTGTCGACGCTGCATGCGTGGATACGGTGCTTCGAGTATTGCCTACACGTGTCTTACAAACTCGGCATTAAAAAATGGCAAGCTCGAAGTGCCGAAGAAAAAAAAATTACCCAGGAACGCAAGAGGGCCATTCAAGAAGGATTCAAGAAGCAATTGGGTCTAAATATCGATCGCCCAAAGCCTGGATACGGCAGCAGCAATGATGGCAACACAGCTCGGCGATTCTTTGAAAATTCGACGGTTTCCGCTGCGATAACGGGAGTCAACGAAGAAGTTATTAAACGCTTGTACGTAATCCTACAAGTTATATCGTGTGGCCACGAGATAAACTGTGAAAGATTTGAACAGTATGGTATTGAAACGGCAAGAAAGACCGTTGCATTATACCCTTGGTACTCCATGCCTACTTCGGTGCATAAACTATTAATTCATGGTCCAGTGATAATAACTCATGCTCTATTACCAATCGGCCAATTATCCGAAGATGCTCAGGAAGCTCGAAACAAAGACATCAAACGATATCGAGAAGATTTTGCGCGAAAAAGTTCCAGGGTTAAAACTATGGAAGATGTTTTTCATCGGCTCTTAGTTACTTCTGATCCGTACATTTCAAATGTCAGAAGACTACCACAGAAGAAGCTGAAGAGTTTGTCGCCGGAAGCTGTAGCGATGTTGATCGCTCCTAAAGTGACTGCTGCAGCAGACGAATTTTGCGCCGAGATTGAAGCCGTGCCGGGAGTTGTAATAGATACAAACTCGGATAATGATTCTGACTCCGACTCCGACTCCGATTACGATTTTGATTAAGAATAAAATTTTCTATTTTTGAAACGTTCCGTATGTATTTTGGAAATAAAAATAATAATTGCGTAGAATACACTGTTCACGTTTATTTTATTATGATGATTTTTTTAAATATATTAATTTATCTATTTAGCAGGATACTCGGCCATTTTGTTTATAACAATTTGCTGTAAGCTCTTTGTTGCAAGTTATAAACAATAGATATCGGATTGGTAATCAGCGACCTTGAAAACCCGTATATACCAATTTTTGTCAACATCTGGTAACTTTTTAACGTTCATGTCGGCCATATTGGATCGGCCATTTTTTTTTACGATAATTTGGCTTGCGGATTCGTAATCAGCGACCTTGAAAACCCGTAAATACCAATTTTTGTCGACATCTGGCAACTTTTTAACATTCATGTCAGCCATATTGGATCGGCCATTTTGTTTACGATAATTTGGCTTTCAGATTCGTAATCAGCGACCTTGAAAACCCCTGTAAGCCAATTTTCATTCCCGTCAAAGGTCATTTGAGGTTTTGGCCAGGTTTTTGGGCTTTTCTCCTACTGTGCAACGCAAAACACAGCGAATCGGGAATGTAGCGCGTGGATTGGTCGTCAAAAGCCGCACTGGAAGAATTATTTATTAGCATAGATTCACTCGTTATTTCTTGTCCGATTACGTTCTAATGGGCCGCGATCGATAGAAAAACATCCGGTAGCGTTTGGTATTCTATTCGGGACGTTTGGTAGTCGATCATTCAAATACGATAACACAAAATACGTACGTATCAGGAATACAGAGCTGTGATTGGTCGCCAGAAGACGCAGGGACAGATCGATGTGACATTTTCATAGTTAGTTATTCATTAGTTTCATTTGTTAATAAACTCCGACCGACCCGAAAAAAATTACGCGTATCCGAAACAGAAGGCTGCGATTGATCGCGATAATATACGACGTTTTTGCGATAGACGGCGTTGGTTGTCGAGTCTTTTTCCGCTGCTCATCTTCCTATTTTATGGAGCGAAAATTTCTTTTTGATTTTCCGAAAGACCGGGAAACTACCAAACGATTTGAATGGTTTACCAAACGTTACCAAACGACCACCAAACGATTCGTAAAAAAAGTTCGATTAGTCAAAGTGGGGGGGCCAACTTACTGCCCAATTTTTGATTATCGATTTTTCGAAAAAGGGAAAATTACCAACCGGTTTAAATGGTTTACCAAACGCTACCAAACGACCACCAAACGATTCGTAAAAAAAATTCGATTAGTCAAAGTTGGGCGACTAACTTTGACGAGGTGGCACGCTTGTCGGCTCCACTTTTCGATTCACTAGACGCCGCTACGCGTCGCCACTAGCAAGGGGAAGTACTTTCCCCCTTACCTCTTACCGGCGAATGGACCCATTCTCAATAAACTTAGCCGCCGACTATGAAAATATCGAATTCTTTTCCATGCCAATCGATTGTTAGTCTTTGTTAGTGTTTGTTAGACAAAATCTAGCGTTTGTTAGACTTTGTTTATTTAAAAATACGAAAAACAAATTTCATGTCTAAGTTAGCCGCAGGAAAATGCTTTTCTAACGATGGCCCTGCTCAGCCGTCGTGGCAATGCGGCCAACTTCACGTGGCTTGCAGCCAATTTCACGTGGCTTGCGGCGTGCTATGGGAGTGAAAAGTTTTTTTAACGATAAAGCCAAAATTAAGCTCTAACAAACGATAAAAATCAACTAACAATCACTAACAAACGACTAAAAAACATTTGGTTACGAAGAAATGTTCGAAATCATTAGAAAAGCATTTTCCTGCGGCTAACTTTGACATGAAATTTGTTTTTCGTATTTTTAAATAAATAAAGTCTAACAAACGCTGGATTTGTCTAACAAACACTAACAAACGACTAACAATCGAGTAGGCTTTAAATAATCAGCATTTTGCTGAAATTGAGGAGTTACATGTACAAAACCCGGATCAGTCGTCGTGGCAATGCGGCCAACTTCACGTGGCTTGCAGCGTGCCATGGGAGTGAAAAGTTTTTTTAATGATAAAGTCAAAATTAAGCTCTAAGAAATGATAAAAATCGACTAACAATCACTAACAAACGACTATCAAACGATTGGTTACGAAAAAAAGTTCGAAATCATTAGACAAGCCCTTTTCTACGGCTAACTTTGACATGAAATTTGTTTTTCGAATTTTAAAACAAAAAAAGTCTAACAAACGCTGTATTTTGTCTAACAAACACTAACAAACGACTAACAATCGAGTAGGATTGAAATAATCAGCATTTTGCTGAAATTGAGGAGTTTCATGTACAAATCCCTGCTCAGCCGTCGCGGCAATGCGGCCGACTTCACCTGGCTTGCAGCCAATTTCACGTGGCTTGCGGCGTGCTATGGGAATGAAAAGTTTTTTTAACGATAAAGTCAAAATTAAGCTCTAACAAACGATAAAAATCGACTAACAATCACTAACAAACGATTAACAAACGATTGGTTACGAAAAAAGTTCGAAATCATTAGAAAAGCATTTTTCTGCGGCTAACTTTGACATAAAATTTGTTTTTCGTATTATTAAATAAACAACGTCTAACAAACGCTGGATTTTGTCTAACAAACACTGACAAACGATTAGCATGGAAAAGAATTCGATTTTTTCATAGTCGGCGGCTAAATTTATTGAGCTGAAATTTTGAGCGAGTTTCAAGACCTGTATGTAAAGCCCGGTGTACACGACGCTTGTTTTGCTGCTAGATTGCTTGCTAGAAAATGACGTCACTGCTGGCTTCAAAGCGTGGTCGCGTGTTGGGTCTCGGTGTTAGAACGCGTGCTATTTTTCTTGCTGGATGTGTCAGATAGTGTGTTGCAAAATGGCGGAAAGGAACGAAAAGTGGACGGCGGACCAATTCGCATTATTAATTGACGCATATCAAGAAGAGCCATGCTTATATGCTACAAATACGCCAAATTATTATAACAAAAATCTCAGAGCAGCCGCTCTTCAGCCAGTGAGTGACACCGTATCAAGGTTAAGGCATCCAGTAACGCCGAAAGAATGCTCGACAAAATTCCATAACTTGCGAAACCAATTTAATGTTGAACACGCAAAAGTAAAAAACCTCGTTCAAAAGCGGAACTGGCACAGATAACGTAAGTATTAATTGGAAAAAAAGTTGGTCGAACCTTAAAAATATTATAAAATAATAATTTTCTTTTACCCATACATTTTAAGATTTACACTCCAAGCTTATGGTACTACGATAAGCTACTTTTTCTCAAGTCATATGTCAAACTCAGGAAGAGCAAAGATTCTGGAAGAAAAGAAGTTTTACAATCAGATTCGCAGAGTCAGGAAATGTCTACCTCGATACTCCTATATTCCAACGTGAGACTTGTTAAAATATTCGTTAAGCTTATGTTTCTAATGTTTCCAGGTTACTGTTATTGACGCGGCAATAGAAGATTCATCATCAACCGATGAGCTGTTTGAAAATATCGAATATCTGCAAGAAGTCGAAAAAGAAATTCTGCTACCCCGGTATTCTCCAGCGCTGCAAACAAATACAGCTGCAATGAACAGAGTACGCGTTCCACTGCAGCCCATCATCGTCATCGTCATCGATCACGAATTGCCAAGAAGAGAGTTTTGCTTTTCAACGTCCCAGTATCGTCAGCCCTGTCCCATCCACTTCTTCGTCATCGGACGTATGCACGACAAGCACACGCAAAAAAAACATGCTCGCTTGGATCCACACCAACAGGAATGTACGAGACCTGTCGAAGCCATTGCCAAATCGATGTCCGAGCCCATTAACGTAAATTTCGGTGGCGTGCAAAACTCATTAATGGATCCAGATCATTCGTTTGCAATATTCTTAACAGCCCTATTCCGCCCTTTTAAAAATTTTCACTTGAAAATGGAGGTGATGCAAAATGTCATGCAGACAGTTACTAACGCATTAGCGTCAGATTGTGAACGTAGTGATAATTAAAGAAAAAATAGCTATAAGGAGTCAAAAAATGGAGGACTGTTTCAACTTTTTTATTTTTAAGATGTATTAATGACAATCATAAAACTAATAAGGTATTTCGATTATAAGCGAAAATAATATTTTTTTTCTTATTTGTAAAGTTCTCGTCAAATAAAAATAAAACTTGAAATTTTGGTAAAAAATATCCTTAAAAACTTGAAGTTTGAATTTTTTAGAACTGTAGAAATAATAGGAAATAATTAAATTATGGCGTAAATTCTAACGAATGCTCATTGAAAAAAGCATGATAATTATTAAGAAGGAAAGGATGCAGGGAGGACAATCGCAATTTTTTGTCACTACGTAAAAAGAGAGAAAGAGAAAAAAAGAGGAACGAGGGAGAGAGAAAAGACAGAGATATGAGAAAAAAAGACGAGGGGACGAAATAGAGAAAAAAAAGCACAGAGATGAAAGAGAAAAAAAACGAAAAAAAAAGACGGAGATATGAGAGAAAAAAGAAACAGTCAGAGAGATGAGAGAAAAAGAGAGAGGCAGAAAAGAAAATAAGGCAGAGAGATGAGAGAGAAAAAAACGAAAAAAAAAAAACGAGAGGGAAAGGGATGCAAAAATGGGTTCGTTTGGGTCTGTTGAGGAGACTCTTTGAAAAGAGTTGAATTGCTATAAGTAATTACGATATAAAACAGGAGAAGTTTTTTTTTAGTACTTTTTATTTATAATATACAACATTACTGAAAATTGATCGAAACAAAATTCAAATTCAAATATCAAACTCCTTGCTTATTATGTACAATTTATACATTAACTTACGCCATTCGCTACGCTTCGCAAATATTTAATTTACTCGCTCAATAGCGGTGTACTGAAATGAAACAGTACCCGCAGTGTTAAAATACTTACAAAATGTATCTCTTATTTTCAATGATTCATTACTGCCACGATTACAACATCGATGTGAACAATTGTTTGGCATTTCGGACAACACTTCACTATTACTACCATCATTGCCTGGAATTCTGTGACTCTGTGGGATATAGCACTGATCGCAACTATTTACGCTTTTATTAATAAGGTAATTATGCAAAAGTACACACGCGTACGTTATCGTTTCGACTTTTTCAACGGAAAGACGCACTGTTGTGAGTAAAATTCGCCATCTATTTGCAAGGATACCGAAAGCATTTTTACTTATTCTACGAGCACGGCTTAGTCTATAATTGAACATTCTCTTGTCAAGCGTTAAGTTTCGATTCGGATACGGTTTTAATAAATTAGGTTTTAACGCGAACGCATCATCGCCGACAATTACATAAGGCAATTTGTGAGCAAATCCGAGCAATTCACACGGGACAGTCAAATTCAGTGTCCCATCGTTCAGTCTAGTCCCTAAAGAACTTTCTCGAAGAACAGCGGAGTCATGCATGCGTCCATTTTACCCAACATTGACGAATATAAATCTGTACTCTGCATCAACGAGACCCATTAGTACTGTGCTATCTTTTCCTTTGTAGTTGCGATATAGCGAGCCATCCTTCCGTGGTGGACGGAAATTAATATGTTTTCCGTCGAGTGCGCCAATATAATGAGGAAAATTCCACAAAGTGTCGAACTTGTACGCGATGAGCTCCCATTCTTCCGGCGTTGATGGAAACTTCAACACTTTCGAGTCGAGAACTTCGATAATCACATCTAAAGTCTCGGTAACTATTCTTGAGATGGTGACCGCATCTATGCGGGTGGAGTAGCTTAGATCTCGAAATGTGTTTCCTGTTGCCAAATATCGCAGAGTTACAAGAAGTCTGTCCTTGGGCGAAATGGCTTGACGCATCACTGTGTCTTGCTTTTGAATGCGTGGTGTTACAAGTACTAGCAATTCGTTCCATGGATCTTGTAGCATTCGCGTATAATTGGTAAAGCTGGCAGGATCTTCAGGGCTAATGAAAAAAAAAATCCAAATACATCACATTTATATATACTATGAATGAAAAATAATTAAGACAAAGTTACACACCGAAGCTCCTCGAACACCATATTCAAAACACTCCGTTATCTGTCTCTCCGCAATAACCACTCACGACTCCACAATTTACGCTTCGACTTTTCAGCTCGAAGCTCACTTTTTCTTTTAAGGTCATTTATTAAAATAACGGCAGCAATTGCTCTTCTACGGCGAACTATTTCTGCTCCGATCGGTGCTTCTATGTCCATAGGATCCATAGCTATACCAGCTGTACGTGTTTGGCTATAGCGGCCATGTTCAATCTGGCTTTGCACGCATGGCAACCAACCTAGCAGCAAGCATCGTGTAAAGCCAATATAGCAAAGGAGCCATCACCGCGCCCAGCGCCATAGCCAACTTTGAACCCAGCGGCAAGATCCAACGAGCAATTTAGCAGCAAAACAAGCGTCGTGTACACCGGGCTTAAGACCATGGTCGTGTGGGTAGTTCGCTTATGGATGCCAGACGTGTAGTTCATATATTGCCCACTGTGATCGCTGCGACCTAAATTCCGGCGCGATGACGATGGGTTGGGGAAGTGAGATAGAGACAGCTAGGGTCGGGGAAGTGAGATAGAGACAGCTAGCTTTTCAATCTGTTGCGGCAAATGTAATCCTCTCCGAAATATGATGTCTCTCAAATTTACTATCGTTCGGATCGAAGGCTCTCGAGTCAGCTGGAAATTCGCACATAAAAACACTCGCGAACAGCGAGGTGTTTGGTTTACCTTTTTTTCTAGTCTCGACTGGTTCAAGGCTATCCGCGCTCCCCGTACTTTCGACCCTGTTATTCGGTCGAATTGGGTCAGTCGCGTTAAATCAACCGCCGGATTATGAACTCGAAACTCAATATCATACAGTCCACGACACCTATCAAATAAATATCTTCTATCTGTCGCTATCAAAACTGCTCTTACGACTCCAGTTATTTATCCTTCTCTTTCCTCGTTGTTTGCGGATTTCGTCAAAACCAGCTCAAGTCTATCTCGAAACATTTGGTCCTTCAAGCCGGATATCGACGAAAATCGTAAATTGTTATCACGGTGGAGATATTCTCATTGGAGCAGTTTTGGTGTAACCTCGTTATCCATTCTCTCTTTACGAAAAAAAAACAGTTCTAGATTACAAATTGAGTCTGGATCGTTCTCGAAAACGATTCAAAGTGTGGAACCTCTCGTCCGTGTCTAGTCCTGTGCGAAAAAAGTAAGTGTGTGCGTGCGAGTGGCCAGAGCATTAAAACATTAAAAAAGAAAAATGACGGACAGAATCGAGAGTGTGCTTGCGGATCAAGCCGAATTATTCGGACTAATTAACCGCGGATTATCGAACCTCGAAAAGGTCGAGATTAAAAGACGAACACCCGCGAATGGTAACGTGCGAGTAAAGGCTCTCGACTCCAACTGGGAAAAATTCCAGGCCAACCACGTTCTGCTTAAAATTCGAAACTCCGAGGAAAGGGCAAAATTGAGCTATTTTACAAAAGAGAAATACGCTCAATGTCAAGAATCATAGTTCGACAGCCGAGTGGATATGCTTGAGCTCATCGAGAGTTGGACGCCGAAAACGGCTGCATCCACTCCCTCCCTCGAACCTCAACGACACACGCTAACGTCGCGCCAGCTTCCAAGAATTAATCTTCCAAAATTCTCGGGATTACCACGTGAGTGGGCCGAATTTAGAGACTTGTTCACATCGATGGTAAGAACGAACACTGAGCTCCAGAGCGTAGAGAAACTTCAATATCTGAAGATGAGTGTTACAGGTGAAGCGTCAATGTTGTTGAGAAATATCCCGATAATGGACGACAACTTTGCGAGAGCGTGGGATTGTCTTGTCTCCAAGTACGAAAACAAACGGAAGCTTATCGATACCTACATCGCTTCTCTTTTCGCCGTAAGTGCAGTGACGAAAGAAATGTCCACCGCTCACAAGACTCTCCTAAATGATACAAAGGATGCTCTCGGTGCTCTAAAGGTTCTCGCGACTCCCGCGGAGTCGTGGGATCATATGGTTGTGCACATTACCTCGCAAAAACTTGATGCAGACTCTCTAAAAAATTGGGGACTAAAAATTGGCGCATCAACGGATCCACCCCGGTTTAATGACCTTCAGGAATTTTTGCTCGCCCGGATTGACGCTTTGGAAACGATCGAAATCCAATCGTCATCGCGAAACCCAAGGCAAATTCCAAAGTCAAAGGGTTTATTAACGTCAGGAGCAAAAGTTCATCAAGCAAATATCGATCTCACTCGCGAAAATTCCGCTCAAGAAAGGAGCCAATTTTCTTGGGTCTGTTCTCTCTGCAACGCGGCTCATTACATCTCCGCTTGTCCTGACTATCGCGCAAAGACAAGCGAACAACGACGAGCTTTCCTCATCGAGAAAAATCTGTGTTTCAACTGTTTGGGATCGCATCAAGTGAAAAACTGCAAATCATCGAAGCGATGCCAAACGTGTGCCGCTCATCATCACACAACGATTCATCGAACCAGTAACGTCGTTGCAAGAGCACCGGTTGCAACAACGACCGATCAGCCTTCCGCCTCTCTTCCACCCCAGTATAGGCCCGTGTTTCTCGCAACCGCTCTCGTCAAGATCACGTCAAATAACAGGTGTCAATACGAAGTACGTGCTTTGTTGGATCAAGGTTCAGAAGTTTCGTTTATTTCCGAGTCTCTCGCTCAACGTGTTAATTATCCACGGAGTCGTGTGTCTCTTCCGATAAACGGTATCGGAGGAAATCTGTCGACGGTGTGTCACAGCCGCGTAACGCTAAATATCACGTCGCGAATAAACTCGGAATTCTTTATCAGTCGTATCAGTCTCTTTCGCAATTCTTTATCAGTCTCACGTCGTATACTCCGCCGGTACGAATGATCACGTCATCCTGGTCACATCTTAAAGGACTCTCTCTCTCTCGCTGACCCAGGATTCGCGAACGCGCAATCATTTGATCTCGTGCTTGGTGCGGAGATTTACGGCGCGATTCTCGAAGAAGGTTTAAGAAGGGGCGGTCCCGACAGTCCCACCGCTCAAAACACGGCGCTTGGGTGGATATTGTCGGGATCAATCGCGTCCAATCCGGAAAATCACCAGAAAGACGCCTCCGGACTTCAATGCTCCGCCGATCACGAGCTTTTAGATCTTGTTCAGAGCTTTTCGCTGCAAGAAGAAACAAAAGCTTCTCAAAAGGCCCTCCTCTCGAAAGAGGATGCCCAGTGCGAACAGCACTATGCAAAGACGCACTCTCGCTCCCCTGATGGCCGGTACATTGTGCGATTACCATTAAAAAATCTGCCGGAAGAACTTGGGGATTCCAGGATCTCCGCTCAACTAACGCTATTGCGTCAAGAGAAAAGATTTGCCGGAAACCCAAATCTCAAGGAAGCGTATTTGAAATTTCTCGCCGAGTACGGACAGCTCAGACACATGAAACTCGTATCGCCATCTCTCTCTCAGCCGCGTCGCGTATTCTATCTCCCGCATCACGCCGTCTTACGTGAAAGCAGTTCGACGACGAAAACCCGCGTCGTGTTCAACGGATCGTATCGGACGAATCGCGGGATCTCGATCAACGACCTTCAATGCGTCGGGCCTAAGCTCCAAATCGATCTCGTGGACGTAATCACGCGCTGGCGGCTCTACGAGTACGTTTTCTTTGCGGACATCGAAAAGATGTACCGTCAAATTCGCATGCACCCCGAGGATTGGGATCTGCAGCGAATTTTATGGAGAGGTGATCCCGACCAATCGGTTTCATCGTACCATTTGTGCACGGTAACGTACGGGTTGACAAGCGCCCCGTACCTCGCGCTCCGTACTCTTCGGTAACTGTCATCCGACGAAAATCATCGTTTTCAAGGAGATTTACGTGGACGACGTGCTCTCGGGAGCACACGAAATTTCGGAAGCGAGGGAAAAATTACGACAAATAAATGAATGTCTCAAGGCGGGTGGCTTCGTCCTTCAGAAATGGGCATCAAATGACGAAGACTTGCTCTCAGAGATATCATCGGAAAATAAAGAAAAATCATCAATCGTCTCTATTGAAGATGAGTCACCACTTCGCATGCTCGGCATTTTGTGGCGTCCCAGATCGGACTCCTTTCTCTTCTCATCGCCGTGTTTCTTGGACTCAGCGCGTGTAACGAAAAGAAGCGTGCTCTCGAAAAACGCGCAACTTTTCGACGCGCTCGGCTGGATTGCGCCTGTCGTCATCGGCGGAAAAATCTTCATGCAAAACCTCTGGAGAGCCGGTCTCGACTGGGACGAGTTTATCCCTGAGTCCCTCGAAAAAAAATGGAGAATTTACGAAGAAAGCCTGAAGGATCTCACTCAAATTTCGGTCCCGCGTTGGTTCGGGCCTCGCCCGGATGGTTCATTTGTCGAGATCCACGGGTTTTCGGATGCATCTCAATCTGCCCTCGGGGCAGTTGTTTATTTGCGCATCGCATCCGACTTTGACGATGTTCGCGTGTCTCTCATATCGGTAAAAACAAAAGTGGCTCCGCTTAAAAAACTTAGCATTCCGCGCCTCGAACTTTCAGCTGCAGTGCTTCTCACCCGTCTAATTTCTCGAGTAGGTGACGTGTTAAATCTTGCCGACGCCCCGACGTACCTATGGACCGACTCGACGGTAACACTCGCGTACATTCATGGAGATATGCACCGGTGGGCAGAATTCGTGCAAAATCGAGTGACTGCCATCAAGGAACTTGAAAACGCGCGGTGGCAGCACGTCCCGGGTTTAGAAAATCCTGCCGACCTCGCGTCCAGAGGAGTTTCTTCTCAGCAACTAGCGACCGAAAATCTCTGGTGGAAAGGCCCCGCGTGGCTTTCTAACCACTCAACATCCTGGCCATTGACAACTCCAACAATTGACTCAGACGTTGTCCTCGAGGTTCGAAAAAAGCATGCGAATCTCGCCACAACAACCACGGAAATAGAAATCTGGGATCTCATCAATCGGTTCTCGTCCCTCGAGAAGTTGCTACGCGTGACAGCGTGGTGTTTCCGCGCAGCACAACGATTTCGTCGAAGTGAAAACTCCACGATTCACGAAAATGCAATCACGCCAGCCGAACCCGACCAAAGTCGCCTTTTTTGGGTAAAACTCATTCAACAGGCGTACTTTGTGTCAGAGATTCGAGAGCTCCGCAAAAATTAGCAATTATCGCGGTCAAATCCCCTCTTCCGCCTCATGCCGTTCATTGATAATGCCGGTCTCGTTCGGGTCGGCGGGCGGATTCGAAACTCACTTTACTCCTATGACGAGACGCATCCGCTGATCATCCCGCGAAATTCTCCTCTAACCACTCTCGACATCGATCAAGTGTACCGCTCGACTCTTCACGGCGGACCGCAAGTTACTCTCGCAACGCTTCGCCACCGTTACTGGATAGTGGGTGGACGCGTACCGATTCGTGCGTTTATTCACCGCTGCGTCATTTGTGTTCGACATCGCGCTGCCGGTGGTCGGCAGCTTCTGGGACAACTCCCACTCTTTCGTGTCGTTCGCGTACGGCCATTCTCCACACGGGCGTGGATCTCGCAGGGCCAATTATCCTGCGTACGTTCCGCGGCAGAGGGGCCAAAACGTACAAGGGATATATTGTCGTCTTCGTTTGTCTCTCGTCATCAGCTGTACATCTGGAGATCGTGACTGACTACTCGCCCAACGTTTTCCTCGCTGCCCTCAAACGATTCTCAGGTCGTCGCGGAATCTGCGAGACGATCACGAGCGACTGCGGAACAAATCTCGTCGGAGCGGCTACCGAACTTAAAAATCTGTTCCGTTCCACATCGACGGAGTTCGCTCATCTCGCTAGCGTTCTCGCAACGGATGGAACATTATGGAAATTTAATCCACCACCAGCGCCGCACTTCGGCGGTAAATGGGCGGCTGCGGTCAAGGCTGTAAAATTCCACCTGAAGCGTGTAATCGGAGACACAGGCCTAACTTATGAGGAATATTCAACCCTGCTCACTCAAATCGAAGCAGTGCTGAATTCTCGGCCCCTCTGCGCGCTCTCGGATGATCTGACAGATCTTTCGGCGCTGACTCCGGGGCATTTTTTAATCGGCTCTGCCCGTAACACGGACCCGGAGCCTTCTCTGATCGACTTGCCCACTTGCCGGTTGTCTCGATAGCAACTCCTTCGTCAAAGGCTCGAGCATTTCTGGACGCGTTGGAGCAGCGAATATATCCAGCAATTGCAAGTGGCCACAAAATGGCACCAACAGCAAGAAAATGTGAAAATTGGGGCTGTCGTACGCGTTAAGGAAGAGTGTTATCCCCCCTCCAAATGAGCTCTCGGCCGTATCACCGAGGTGCATCCCGGCAGCGACGATCTCGTGCGTGTCGTTACCGTCCGCACTCAAGCCTCGATTTTCAAACGGCCCATCGTGAAATTATGTTTGTTACCAGTGTCGGCCTAAGACAATTAGCGAAACACATTGAACAAAAACTCGAATATGCGAACCAAGAAATCTGTGTCTAAATGAATCTTAATTTTGGTTTTGTTTACAATCTCGTCAAGATTGTCAAGGCGGGCGGAATGTTGCGGCAAATGTAATCCTCTCCGAAATATGATGTCTCTCAAATTTACTATCGTTCGGATCGAAGGCTCTCGAGTCAGCTGGAAATTCGCACATGAAAACACTCGCGAACAGCGAGGTATTTGGTTTACCTTTTTTTCTAGTCTCGATTGGTTCAAGGCTATCCGCGCTCTCGGTACTTTCGACCCTGTTATTCGGTCGAATTGGGTCAGTCGCGTTAAATCAACCGCCAGATTATGAACTCGAAACTCAATATCATACAGTCCACGAAACCTATCAAATAAACATCTTCTATCTGTCGCTATCAAAACTGCTCTTACGACTCCAGTTATTTCTCCTTCTCTTTCCTCGTTGTTTGCGGATTTCGTCAAAACCAGCTCAAGTCTATCTCGAAACACAATCTCTGTCTCACCCACGGTCTTACATACAGGTCTGACAACGGCGGTAGTGGGGGTAGGCACCCTTAGCGGCTCTGTTTTTTATTCCGATTTCGGCCGCTTGGTGCGTGATGGCAAGGGCGTAGTGGTGCGTAGTGGTGCGACGAAGAGAGAAATAGCTCTTCTGTCCTTTTGCCTCCTGACCGCAGCGCATGCGCCGTTTGCTCTAACTTAATGTACCGTACTGTCGTGTAAACTGCGTAATATACGAAACCAATAAAATGCGATAATACGACCATCTACATCCTTTTTTCTCCAATGTCTCACAAAACATCGTTCTTCGAAATGTTTTTCACACACGTACTGAGACTCTTTTAGTCCCGGATTCATAAATTACGCATTATTCATAAATTACGGATTACGCATAAATTCACATTTATGCGTAAAAACACAATAAAAAAATGTATCACGGTAAATCGCGTAGAACCATATACCACGAGAAAAACATACTTAAACATTTTGGTCCTATTCGCCGGTAAGAGGTAAGGAGGAATGCACTTCGCCTCGCTAGTGGCGACGCGTAGCGGCGCCTAGTGAATCGAAAAGTGAAGCCGATAAGCGTGCCTACCCCCACCACGAAAATTTGGCTTCGTTGCAAGACCTGTATGTAAGACCGTGGTTTCACCTCAATGTATATTACTCTTTTTTAATATTATTGTTGACTATTATAACACGCAGTGAAACGCCAATGCTTATTTTACAAAACCTCTGACCCCAACTCTCTGACCGCAAGCGGGTGCGAAAAGCATGAGCGATTTTGAGTTATTTGAACGAGATATCAAATTTGGCTCAGTGGCAAGCGACACCTCTGCATTATCGGCTTTGCGGCCGGTATTGCAATAAGGAACCGCGCACCGTCTTGGCATTTTTGCCAATTTTTCAAAAATCTTTTCTTTCCTTATGAGAGCACAATAACTGACACGGGGATTTTGAGGTCAGGTTTGAGAAAACGCAGTAGGCGGACAGATCACAGAGACGAGTAGTGACGGGATTACTACTCCAGTGCTTCCATAAGCGTTCTACCCTCACCACTTGATTTTGTGACGAGTGTCCAGACCTGTATGTAAGACCGTGGTTGCGCGCGACCACGGTCTTACATACAGGTCTGGAAACTCCCGTCGTGCGGGTAGTTCGCTTATGGATGCCAGATGTGTAGTTCATATAATTCCCACTGTGATCGCTGCGATCTAAACTCTGGCGCGACGGCGATGGGTGGGGGAAGTGAGATAGAGACAGCGCTAGCTTTTCAATCTCTGTCTCATCTCAATGTATATTACTCGTTTTTAATATTATTGTAGACTATTATAACACGCGGTAAAACGCAAATGCTTATTTTACAAAACCTCTGACCCGAACCGTCTGCCCGCAAGCGGGTGCGAAAAACATGAGCGATTTTGAGTTATTTGAACGAGATATCGAATTTGGCTCGGTGGCAAAGTTCTTGGCGTATTACCGTAGCATTTTGGGTTCAAATTCACTTGTCGTTTTTTAAAAATATATAAATACGGTCGTTAAGTATGTCAGTTGTTGAAACAGCTGTAATGAAAATAAATATGTAAGTGTATTGCTAATTTTAAATAATAAAAATAAATATGTAAGTTTATTCATAATTTTTCTTTTTTTTAGCAGAGGTTCGAGGTTTTTTAAATTAACGTAAGTTGAAATAAGGAATAAAATGTGCACGCTTTTTTCTTCTTAGTATTATTTTATTTTATTGTCTTGCACATGTTCAAGATTTGTTAGAAAAGGGTAAGTACGAGAAACGGTCGACGATTCGATGATGTTGATTTTTTTGTAGGTGTTCTGAATCTAAAAAACGAGGAATTTGTATGTATGACTGGAATGCGTAGCAGGGTAAAAAGAATCAGCTGAGGTATTTCATTTTGTAATAAAAACGCTTTAATGATTATTGATTCGGCAATTTCGATAGCTTTTTTTTACAAGAAATTGTTTTTTCAATTTAAGGTTTTCCTCATGAGCGTTTTGCCTCATACGCAACCTGATATAACAAATGATCGCGTAAGACAAAATTTCGGATGCATGTTCAGTGCAAGGAAATGTGAACCCGGGAGAAAAATTTCATGTCTGAGTGGATATGTTCATATATATTTCAGATATTGTCATATATGTATCAGATATATTCATATCTGGCAATTTACAGTATCATATATGATTAGGTCTGATCATATTCCACATCATATATGCATATATAAGATCATATCTGATCAAATACGGTATCTGGCCTGACCGTAGATGAACTCATATCTGTTTATATCTGACTAAGTACCAAGGCGAGTTGGTACCGTAAATTCGTATCTGAACATACATTATGTGATATCTGAACGTATCTGTTCGTATAAGATCATATCCGATCAAATACGGTACCAGACTCTGCTATATAGATCTCATATATGTTTTTATCTGGTCAGGTACCAAGGCGAGTTGGCAGCGTGAAACCATATCTGAACATATATGATGTGATGTATGAGCAGGTACGTTCATATAAAATTCTATTCCATCAGATGCGATACCAAACCTGGAAAATATACGAAGTCTTATACACCCATACCTTATCGTATATGCAGTTCAGTTGTTCACATATGAAAACGTCTAAATATATGAAACGATATCCCATCAGATACGGCATCTCACCTGACTGTATTATATGGGATCATGTGAGTTACTATAATATTGTTAATTATTAACACGTCGAGTGATGACGTGTAAACCCGCTCTATATATGTGAACATTTTAATATCTTCAGGACTGCTCTAATAAGGTTTGCTCTGTTTCAACAGGGTAAGATTTGCTCTGATATAGTCGGAGTCATACCTGGTCTGATAGTTCAGATAAACTATGATTCTATCATATGGGCAGGTCTATTGTTCATAGATGTCCAGGTCTACTGGGATCCACGGTATTTTATTCTTATATATTCAGATCTGGTCCGGTAGGATCAAATCTGTCTGACAAGATCAGATTTGGTCTAATAAGATTAGATCTGTCCGACATGATCAGATCTGGCCCAAAAATATCAGGTCTGGTCCAACAAGATCAGATCTTGTCTACGGATTGGATCTGGTCAGACCTGCTGCAATATGAACGGGTCTGCTCTCAAAATTATAAAAATGGCTCTGATATGATCATACATGCTCAGATATAAGCATACATGATCTGTCATGACATTACATGATCAGACCTGGCCATTTTTCTTGTCTGATCATATCTGATTCTACAGATATGATTCAGATACATTCAGATATATTCAGATATGAACTTTTTTCCCCGGGCTCGAAATTATAAAAATGGCTCTGATATGATCATACATGCTCAGATATAAGCATACATGATCTGTCATGACATTACATGATCAGACCTGCCCATTTTTCTTGTCTGATCATATCTGATTCTACAGATATGATTCAGATACATTCAGATATATTCAGATATGAACTTTTTTCCCCGGGAAGGTGTAAGAATTAAGCACTTCATCAAGAGTTAAGTCGAAAACATCAGAACAAGAGGAATATTTTACAAATGAACTTTCTATATAACTGATGAGCTTGAAGAAATGAAGATTAGCGTGAATGAGACCACCACGAGATTTCATCTGCACCAGTTGAGATACAGAAGAGACACCATCAGACTTCATTCTTATCGCTCGTTCACAGCAAGCACACGACTTATATTTTTTCAATACTTGTTTGCATAAGGAACCTGTAAAACCATGTAATCAGTTGAATAAACCATGCTCGATTAAAACACCCGGCCCCTAGCAGGAAAATGTGAATTCTACGTCGACAATGCATAAAGCGAGCCGAAACAGCAATGGCAAGAACGTAGCACACGATACACACGGATGTTAGTAAAATACCAAAGTCGTTTTGTTAGAAAAGAATTCTTGCAGCGAGTGGAAGAAGCTGCATTTACGAAGAAATACCTGTCACATAGTAGATTATACAATCAAGAACAGAAGATCGGGCATAGTCATGCTCCGAATTGCAGTCGATGACATCGTCTACTTCCCAGTCACCGTGTTGCAGTATTTCGTCGAGTTTTTGTCGAGCTTTCTCTTGATACACAGTACTCTTGCCTTTTCGATTCTTACCGTAAATCTTCTCGATATCGCTGATTGAGAATAGCATTGGTGGAGATGAATTTTCCCAAACGGTACAATTACTGTATCTCGGTGGTCTTATCGCACTATACACGGATAGCACTTTGTATAACTGGAGAAAAGTGGGGCAGCTCGGGTGGTCATTACAGCCTGCGCATTGACATATCGTGTTTCAGAATTTCTGAAACAGGTTTCAATTACATATGTATTGAACGCAGTCAGCAGCCAAAATTAGACGAGTTATTCAAGACATGTGTAATTTACCTCCAAATTATCCTGATTGAGTTTTCCGCTCAATAAGTACTGAAAATCGTACTTGTTTGTAAGACAGCGACAAAGATCCATCGTCGATTGAAGGGATATTCGCAACCCTCGCGATGTCTCTTGGGTGAGGAATTCGTAATCTGGAATGTCCTGCTTAACCATTGCCGATTCCCAGTCATTCAGCCACTGAAGTGAATCTTGCACAACCTATAAAGGATTAAGCAACCTGAACATTGTAAAAGGTCCCGTTCGACACTAGTGTACATTTGTTATTGAGAAAAGGGAAAGTAATGTATAAATAATCAATCACTGTTGCACCTTAAAATCCTGACAATGTGGCGTGAGTCCTTGATTAGGCATTTTGCGATTTAACGCATCGAACATATTGTTCAGCTGTCTGCGAAAAGAAACCGTTTGTTCGCATCCACGAAATCCTTCGCACCCATGTGACAGATAAAACTCCAACCCGGTGGCGACGGTGTTGCTAAATATCTGAAACACAATAAGACATTTATAGACAACAAAATTGCACAAAGGAATTCCTATCTTTGAATAAAGGGCAAAAGTACCTGGGTAGCCAGCCGGACTCGCATTTTTGATGTATTGTCCAAAACAACGTGTCTGTTGGTTATTTTTGGACACTGTCGGGCATTTCCTGGGTGGTTGATGTCCGTTCTGAACAATACGTTGAAATATTCCCACGAGACGTAGTCATCCATCGATTTCAACTGGGGGAGATAACTAGTATTAGTTGGACTATGTGTCTATTTCTATTTTTTTAGGTATCAACGATGACTTTTTTCCAGGTGCTCCAGTATGCCAAGGAAGGTACGTATCAATGAATATTATTTCCATCATTATCGTATATATGAATCATTCGAGATTTTTTTTTGTTGTACAACCGGTTCCGAATATTCTTGAAGACGTGGCAGATGTCGGAGAAGGCAAATACCTTCCTTTCGTCATCCAAGGGGTGAGTGAACCACGATTTGGTATCCTGCATCGTCCCACGGACGTCCAAAATCGATCACATCTTTGCGTTGGTTGTAGCGCCATCGGCAAATACTCCATGAATCATGGCTCCGCATTTTTCCAAATAGGAAATAGCTGTCACTACCAGTTTAGCGAGTTCGTCTCCTTTCATGGAATTTTGCCACAGATTTCCGGAGGTTAATTTCGTCAAGCAGTAATACGCCGTGACGCTGCAGTAGAGTTTTGGAAGCGAAATGCTTTTCCAGTAGTTTCGCAAAATCCTCATCGAAACCAGACTTCATTTTGATTAATGAGAAATAGCTGCGAATAGTTCTCGTGCACGGTAATGGCAGGATATTGTTCTTGCGCAAAAATTCGTAATATCCCGGCGAACGTATATTCATGAGCATACATAACATCAACCATTTCTCATCGTAACGTCCTTTCATGGAACAAACTGCCACAGATTTCCGGAGGTTAATTTCGTCAAGCAGTAATACGCCGTGACGCTGCAGTGGAGTTTTGGAAGCGAAATGCTTTTCCAGTAGTTTCACAAAATCCTCATCGAAACCAGACTTCATTTTGATTAATGAGAAATAGCTGCGAATAGTTCTCGTGCACGGTAATGGCAGGATATTGTTCTTGCGCAAAAATTCGTAATATCCCGGCGAACGTATGTTCATGAGCATACATAACATCAACCATTCCTCATCGTAACGTCGACCTTTGGCATTCGCTTTGCTTACTGCTGCAATGATCTCGCGAATGGCTGTTTTTTGAGAGGCTGGTACGTTCAATTCGGCACATTTTGCATCCAAAGTTGTAGTTTTCATAGCAGCTATTTGTGCTGCTTGCTCTTTCAGCGACGACATAAGTTGGTCCACGCGTCTCTTGGCTTGGAGTTTTTGCCGTTTTTCACGCCTGTTTCTAATCCGCATTGCAATTAGCTTTACTCGATCGTGGGGATTACAGACATCACGAATCCGTTGCATCGTCAGACGATTTTGTTGCCGTACTCTCCGTTGTAATGCGAGTTTCCTCATTTTCGCGCAAGCATCACACCTCGTTTTCTTGCATACGAGACGACAGCCTTCACTTCGCCATTTTCCCATGCAATCGGAATACGACGCACCTATAGGCATAAAATGAATGCTGATGTCGCCCAAACCGTTGCAAATGGTTGCCATCCTGAACCTCGTCAATATGTTCGGAAGCATTTCGATCGTTTTTAAAGACGGATCGAAATTGAAGACGTGATGTTTGACGTGACGTCCATAAATAAAGTAGTTGAGGCTTCGGTTGGCGTCGACAGTGACGTACCTCTCCGTCAAAGGACAATGCACGTCGTTCTCGAGCTTCATTACAGCGTATGAGAAGATCATGCATTTCCCCTTTGGAGTCGATACCTCGGCGATACTCCACGACTCCGGCAATTGAACCGTTCGATTCATACAACTACTCGCACCGTCTTGCCAAATTCCTGAAACGATTAAATTAGATATTATTTATATCAAATGGTAAGCTTTTTTGGATTTCCGATGTGACTCAATTTTATCAGTTGTGCATATTATCAATTTTCTGTTACGAACAGGAGAATATTCTAATACTCACGTTCGCTGATGCCAACGGGTGAAAGCACCTTGAAAGGCATCTGAGAAGCTGATAAAGCTGCTTCTGAAGAATCAGCGTTCTTCAGCGAGGGCAGCGTTCAATCATCTACATCTGGCGAAGCTACATACAATGAGATATCTGTAATGCAAACAGAATAAAAAACATTTACATTTCAATTCACATATAATTTTACATTTTTGCATAATATTACTTTATTATGAAAATTACTTTTGGTTTCAGGAAACTCCTCGAACAAAGTGCTAAGGACTTGCACTGACGGTTTCATGAATGTAGCAGACTCAACGGAGGTCCCGGGTTGATCTCCAATTGACAGGTTGGCACTTCGTTCTGTTAGTGGAAGAGCCTTGGAACAAGTTAGTGGAAAATTTCCTTGTCTAGTGGATCTGCTGTATTCATGCGAGGGAATCGCATTTTCTTTTTTCACTGAATCACGGTCGAATTTTGACGGTACAGCGAAATCGTTGAGACGTGCACGCTTGTACGTTACCTATACATAAAAAATACATTATTTCCGATAAAAAATGAATAATCTTTTTTTTTAATAAATAACTTACTCGTGCAATGATCTGCCCATTTGAATCGCGCTTTATCCATTCATGAGCTATGTCACCTTCGCTGAAATGTTTTTCACATATCACTTGCGACCGTTTCAACTTTATGACACCTGGAATTGCGTGTTCCCACTTCTCGCGCAAAACATTGTCATTAGGCACCCGGAAAAACGACACCTTTGCATTATCGGCTTTACAGCCGGTATTGCAATAAGGAACCGTGCACCGTCGTAGCATTTTTGCCAATTTTTCAAAAATCTTTTCTTTTTTTATGAGAGCACAATATCCGACACGGGGATTTTGAGGTTAAGTTTGAGAAAACGCAGTAGGCGGATAGATCGCAGAGACGAGTAGTGACGGGATTACGAACTAATCCAGTGCTTCAATAAGCGTCCTACCCCCACCACTTGATTTTGTGACGAGTGTCCAGACCTGTATGTAAGACCGTGCGCGCGACTGACCGACAAACGACAAATGGCAACCGACAACCGACGCCGACAACCGACTTATTGTAGAACGGCCTTAAAGGCGGCGACTCGTCGCCACCGACGCTAATAAATTTCGTGGCGAACCTCGGCGACTGCGTGCCTTTTAGGGATTTTGTCTCTCCTTAATGCCAGGAAGATCGAGGCTGTGCGACGCGTGCGACCACGTGGGCAGCTCGGCCGGCGAACGATTATGGCTGACTATTGGTGTTCGATCGTGGCACGGTCGGGGACCGTTAAATTTTCTCGCCACATACGCACTTTGCGCGATGATTAACACCCTCGGTTCCACGGAAAGCAATTCCTCCGGCGACGTCCGCGGATCTCGATTCGTCCTCGTTTTGGAGTACGAACTTGGCCAACGGGACTCGGGAACGCGCCTCGTTGCTAATCGCCTTCCTCGATCGGTGATTTTTCTGAAGGAGTCTAGAGTAAAGGAGTCCAAACTACCTATCCCAGCCTGTATGTCCTATCCTAGCCTGTATGCAGGGGGGTGACACTGGTTAGGATTTCCATACGATGACTGAAAACGCGTTTTGTCGCCACATATTGGTTCCGTCAACCACCACTGCCAGCGCTGGCTGTGTGCTGCTCGCCTCGAGCTTCAGAATTCCGAACGCTCCAATCAGCTGATATTTTTGACGTAATGTGATTATTACTACTATGAGACGCACAGATAATTGTGTAAAACCTGGAGGTGCTGTGTGTGAGAAACATTTCAGAAAGAGCGAAATTCTTTGGAAGCGAGAGTTACTCGGACTGGATGGTCAAGTGCTTGGAGTGGTATGCTTAAATATTTGCTTTTTCTTACATTCTCAATGTTTTTCACGCTATCATTGTTGCATCATTGTCATTGATATATTTAATCGTATAATTTTAGTCACATTACAAAATTCCGCGATTAAAAAAAAGGTGCGTACCATCGCAGTTTCCATGGACCGAGTGTACGAAATCAGATCATGTGGAGTTGGAGAATCTGTCATCTCAGGACAACCTAGCTATGGATATACCAACCACCAAAGAAAGTAGCTCGTTTATCAATGGACCTGGCCCAATAATTGTGAATAAACAAGGAAGTACACAAACAATAAACTGCTCCACTTTCGGGTTCAAAGATATTCTCGCTGCAAATTTTAATCTTTCAACCGGATGGTCGAGACAAGTGACTGGCTGTGGAGGCAAACAATTGATCTTTTTCTTCATTCATCACACTGTAAAGATAGAGGACATCTTTCAAACTTCAATACTAAAAGATGTGACGATTGAAGAAAACTTATCCGTTCAAATTAGAGTTTTAGGCCAACAGCTTGATCCCACTTGCCTCAACTTACCCTCTGTTCTTAAAGATACAGAACAACTGGAGAATTTACTAACAAAAATCCATCGACTCGACGTGCGCCGTGGTTGTTCAGAGCTACCGCTCAAACCTGATTTAGAACAATTGGATTGTAAGGCAGTGAGAACAGATGCATCAGGTGTTTGGCGTCACGATGAATGTTTTCTTTTAATTCCGACGAAAAAGATTTGCGAACATTGTACCAGAGCAAAGAAAACTTTGGAAACAAGTTTTCGCAGATATGTGCAGAGTAAATCGAAAGAGCGGAGGAAAAAGAAAAAAAAGGTGACGGACAATAAAAAACAATTGGCGAGATTGCAGTCAAAATACCGTGCAGCACTGAAAGCCAAACGTGTCGCCCTAGAAAAAATAAAAAATTTAAAGGAAGAAGTTTTCAACATTCGTCGAAAATTAACGCAGTGTACTTCCAAAGATCTCGTAGAACACATTGAGAGTGGGAAAATTCCGCAAAATCAAATTAATGTCCTTACACAGATCATCGATGCTGCAAAGCACAAGAATGCGAAGGGGCGAAACTATTCTGAGGAATGGATGCTGCTTTGCATGCTATTGCATATGAGGTCCGTAGCGGGTTACGAGTTCCTCCGCTGCAATGAAATTTTACCTCTTCCAAGCATGAGGACTATTCGAAGGTACGTCATATTTTTAGAATTACATTAGTTCATGATATCTAAAAATCTTGAAATCTCATCTCAATTAATAGTTGTAAAGTTGGAAAAAAATGTTTATAAAATCACAAAATCTTACAAGAAATAAGCGTTATGTTATTAAGGTAATCATTTCGAATAGTTTTTACAATTTTATTGTATAATGAGTATTTATTTATCATTCTTGTACATAGTCCGGCTTATTTCAATATTTGTCGTCGAGCCACTGCCACGGCTCTTAATCGTAGACGTTATTTGTCAACTTTTTTTTTCAACAAGACTAACTGTCATTCTCTTTACAGATATTTGTCAAACATTAAAACTGCGTGTGGTTTCGATATGGAGTTTCTTCAAGTTATGAAACTAGCTCTCGAAAAACAAGAAGAATCGCAGCGGCATGGGATTCTTTTGTTCGACGAAATTTCGACCCGCGAAAGCATTGGCGTTGCCTCTAAACAGCTAACATTGAGTGATTTTGGCAGCGAAGAATCAACGTCATCGAACTTTTCCGAGAAAGCGAATCATGCATTGGTTCTAATGTTCCAACCATTGAGCGGTGGCCATGCTCAGCCCATTGCAGTGTTTGCGTCGAGGGGACCCGTCGCAGGCAAAGTTCTCGCGCAGCTCATCATACGGGCGATAATTTTGCTAGAACAAATCGGAGCGAAGATTCATGGTGTTGTCAGCGACGGTGCGAGTCCGAATAGAAAATTCTGGACTGAAGTCGGTGTAAGTGGAGCGAAAGGAATGGTTCGCAACTTTTTCGAACATCCTGTGACACCAGGCCGGAATATATACGTCTTCTCCGATACCCCACACCTGATAAAAACGATTCGCAACCGTCTGTATAATAACGGCGTTTTACAGGTTAATGTATTTTTGTACATTCGGAATTGGACATACGCGAAAATGTACTCATTTAATTATAAACAAAACTTTTTATAGGTGGATCTTTCAGAATCAGCTATCGACTGGCAGCACATCAAAATTTTACATAAAAAAGACCGCGAACATGCAGGGCCTGGGCAAGCTCTGGTTTGTCCGAAATTATCTTCGAATCATGTAAACCTCAACAACTCACTGACAATGCGTGTCCGATTAGCGACTCAGGTGAGCTTCTTGTTTCTTACAAATTGAGGAATTTCGATGTTAATTGGCTTACTTCGAAAAATCGATTCATTGATATTGCTTTTGTTTAGGTGTTCAGCAATTCAGTTTCCGGCGCACTACGATTTTTTGCAAAGTACGTGCCGGATTTGCGTGAGAGCGAAAGCACAGCTTCGTTCCGTCAATGGATGAACGACATGTTTGATGCCCTGAATCGCAAACACCCGATTGATGGAGTTCAACCAGGAAATAACGACTTCAAGGTATGTTATAGAAATATTTAAGCTTTTCGCTCCGAATTCACTTATAGTTTTGATATAATCAAAACAATGAAAAGGAAAAGTACAAAAAATATATTCTAAACATATATGTAAGTTCGTATGGCTATACGATTCAATGGTTGTTTGTATGCTATCGTTTGTTTGCAATGGAGAACTTTAGAGCTATATGCGAATTGACGTTCATATTTATGTAGATAATTCAAGACTCATTTAAGAAGCTAGATGCATGGGAAGAACACACGCAAAAAGGGCGGTTATCAAAAGAACTGTTTTTGACGAAACAGACAGATTTGGTTGAGTATTTAACAAAACATTGCGACTTTCTGTATGTTTTGACAGGTCGAGTAAACCAAGATCCTCTCGAGGTTTGTGTAAATAGCCGATTATAAGTTAAGTTTCTCGATATAAATAACATTTTTAGTTAATAGAATGTGTGTCGTGGGATGGCAATGTGGAAGTCTAAACGTTTAACAGCTCCGCTTTTCGAATTATTTAATGGAATATCAGTTGTTTCAGGATTTCTGGGTTTGGCTTTCCATCTTTTCTTTTTGTAACGCATGTCTGTTTGATTTTGGATTGTTTTGACAGAATTTTTTTGGTACCGTACGGCAAGCAGGTGGTTGCGACGATCATCCCTCAACGCCGACGTTTTTGAACATTTCCAAAATCCCGTCTATATATAGCGTTTTAAGACCGCCGAAGACAGGAAATTGTTCTATAACAACGAACAATTCAACAGAACCTTTGGTGACGCTAGGTGATCTTAAAACGATATATAACAATCCCGACACATCTAGAGATCTTGTGAATGATATTAAAAGTAAATTGGAGCAAGTTGTTCAATACGAAGATTGGGATTTTGAGCGAGTCACAGCAGAGCACGATTATAATATGCCTGAGGTTACTAACTGTGTGATGTACTGTTTGACTGCGGATTTAACCAAACAGATTTTCAACTCAGTTAAGTGCTTGGAATGCAAAGAAGCTTTGCTAAATTCCCACGATGCTGCAGTTGTTCTTCCCGAAGCAACGTTGCTAAATTGGCAACAACGAGGTGGGTTGGTACATCCAAATAAGCATTTGTACCATTTTATTTTATATTTAGAGAAAAGCTTCCAAACGCACTGCCAATCTTCCAATGTGTTCGAAGAAATATTGCATGATGTTTATAGTTATAAAACTTTGTCGTTCCCTTGCAAAGTACACGCGCACGAAATTTTGTATCGACTGATACAAAATTTTATTTTAAAAAGAATGCAGCAGTACTGTGCACGTACTAACTCCGAACAAAAAAAAAAAGAAAACCAGTTGAGCAAAAAAAAATCAAAATTTTGCAAAACTTAATTGTACTTAATGTGCATCTGGATTAATAAAAAAAAAGTTTTTTACCGATAAATACTTGTGTTCATTTCATTTGCTTCATATCCCCATTTTTTCGCTCGATCATAACCTCATTTGGAGTATTTTGAATATTCAACATACATATACAGATATACAGCGAAGCCGGTCACGAGACTACCAGCGCCACGTCGCGGTAGATACATATCGCGAACCACTTTCCTTCGCCTGTGTCACCCCCCTGCCTGTATGTAATCGGTCGCAGAGATGTAGTGCTCAGTTCCGCCGCAGGCGTCGCTAGTGTTCTTCAGAACCAATAATATATAGTAATACAAAACTGCATAAGGTCCGAGCTCCGCCTCAACGACCAATCACAAAACTGGGGTGATCGTGTTTCTCTCTCGTACTCACTTGGAACCACAGTTGCCCAAAATCTGTATCGGGCGTTACTTTTTGCTCGATACAAATGTATCGAGTATCGAAAAACTTTTCGTTACTCGATACAAAAGTATCGAGTATCGAAAATTTATCCGATACTCAATACAATGAGTATCGAGTATAGAAAATTTATCCGATACTCGATACAAGGAGTATCGAGCATCGAAAATTTATCTGATACTCGATACAAGGAGTATCGAGTATAGAAAATTTATCCAACACTCGATACAAGGAGTATCGAGTATCGAAGATTTATCCGATACCAGGTCTATCGATCCAGGTCTATCGATCAAGGACTATCGGCTATTCAAAAGCTTTTCCTTACTCAATATTTGTGTAACGAGTATCGAAAATGTGTTTCATACCCGATACAAAAGTATACGAGTATCGAGTAACGAAAACATGCTCGATGTTCGATACTTCTGTAGCCAACCACAAAAAGTTTTTCGATATGGAAGTATCTATTGAGATTCGGGGATAAGGATCGATGGGAAAATAATGATGAACTTATCATTATTTATCTTTTCATTATATTTTGTTTAATATTTCATTTAAGTTAATATGGCTTCCGGCGAGAAGCTGGGAACCATGATCCCCGGCCACGTCGGGCATACCACGTACGTCGGCCCCGTCCAGCTGATAATTTCCAACAATCTGTGGGCAATATTTAGAAAATGTCAAGCATTTACATTTGTGTAAAGTTTACAAATTCATTTTTCCATAGATTTTCCGAATCTTTCAGTACTAATTATACAAGTTCTATTGAATTATTATTCAAGTTCTACTTCCAGTTCTATTAAATAGTTATTAATTATTCATTAATAATAATTATTATTATTGTAACTAATTATCATAAATTATAATATTAATTATTAATTATTTCCAATAACTAATTATATTATAATCATAATATTAATTTTCATAGTATAATTACACTAGGCACAAAAATGAAAGGATACGAAAAAATGTCTAAATTTTTAAGTGGTTTTCAGGAGGCTCAGTCTTCAGACTTGAACTTGGACAAAGAAGAAAAGGAGAAAGAAATAGAGAAGTTGAAAAAAGAAATTATCGACCTGAAAATGCAGGTGCTGCATTTGCAACTGCAAATGCAGCACCTGCATTTTCAGGTCGATAATTTCTTTTATCAACTTCTCTATCTCTTTCTCCTTTTCTTCTTTCTCCAAGTTCTCCGCCTGTTTAAGGATGTATGGCAACTAAGTCATTTACTACTGTTCGAATTGAAACTCACTGATATTGTAAAGGAAAATATCGAGAACTTTTTGAGATTAAAAAAACAAAATTTGCCCACGTGAATGCTGAAATAAACGAATTCAAAGTTGGGTCATTTAACACGGGGAACATAGGACTGTACGTCCAAAATTCCCTTTACATTGGCAAAAAAGGTATTTCCGGAGTACTCTTTTGTAAAAAAAACTTTTGTGCGGTATCGCTGTAATATGCATGATACGGTAAAAATAAAAAATCGACATGTGCCCATATATTTTGCGAGATATTGCGAGTTAAATGGGACCGTTTTCGTATTTCTTTCGCTCGTATGTCGTAACCACGACAACGTCAGGGAAAACATACATCAAATCAACAACTAAATTTGCAGTTAAAAATTGAAAATTCTTCTTTCTGTACCGCATGTTTTACTTTGAGCTGTGGTAAATCTCCTTTTTAGCTTTAATGAATATTACAATTATTTTATTTAGTCTTTAAATGCGATTTTTGCAAATTGCATAATCAGTTCTGTAACGACTCTGCAGTAGCTGCCATACATCCTTAACTTCTCCCGCCTCCGGCTTCGAGGATGTTTGACCCATTTCTGAAATATAAAAGTTAAGCATGTATACTACCTTAAGTAAATTCATAAAATAAATTAGAATTTGTTTAATTTTTGTTATTTATTAAAAATAAAACATAAAAATTAAATTCAATTTAATGTTTCTTTAATTATAAAATATAAAATGAAATGAATCATTTTATTTAATAAATTTAAATTTGTGAGTATTTTATGGGTAATTAAGTGAAATTTCCTAATATTATAGAAATATAGAATTTATATAATTTCATTCAGTTTGTGTAATAATTATATGGTGATAATTAATTTAATTATCATTTTTATTATTTATTAAGAATAAAACATATTTAAACGGGAATTGATGATGGTTAAGAGGAGAGAAAAAAAATCGTTATTTTTCTCACAATTTTTCATTAAGGCGGTCCTCTAGTTTCTCGGGTCGAAAAAATCGATTTTTTTTCATAAATCACATCTACAACATGTGTAGAAAATGTGTGCCAAAGGATTTTTCGATATTCGAAGTGGTTCACAAGTTACGGCCCTGGAACGGAGCAGGTATACTTTCAAACGCGTTTTTCTCGAAACACCATTTTTCGAAACGGTGACCACGATATTTCAGAAACTACTGCACCGATCTTGTTCAAATTTATACAGCATCTTTAATATGTTATAAGCCAGCGATTGAACTAGGATTATCATGATTGCTTCGATAGTTTTTTTTGTACGAGCGAAAAACTTAAGAAAAAATGAGTAAAAAAAGAATGTAATTTTCAAAAGTGTATAAAAAAGTCAATTTTTGTAATTTAGAATTTACTCTACAGGGTGCGCCAGAGAAACTTACTTATTTGAAAAAATTCCCGCGCGGTGAGTTGGGCGGGTAGAGGGGCGAGAGGGGGCGCATCTGGAGGGGGAAGTTCCCAAGTTTGTTTCTCCCTCCAGTCAGTTGCCATCATGCTCTGGTCTAGAGAGCAGCGGGCCTTCGCAGTCGAGAGCTTCTTTTCTAACGGTCGCTCACTTGTTGCTACGCAACGTGCCTTCCGCGCTCGCTTTGAAATTCCTCCTCACAGACTCGTTCCTGGCCGTAATTCGATTCTGTCGTGGGTTAACTCATTTCGGGAGTGTGGAAGTGTCGCTAAACCCAGAAATGGACTTCAACGGACCATCAGAACTCCGGAAAATGTCGAAAGAGTGAGGCAGTCAGTTGTGCGTTCTCCCCGGCGCACAGTAGGAGAAAAGCCCAAAAACCTGGCCAAAACCTCAAATGACCTTTGACGGGAATGCAAATTGGCTTACAGGGGTTTTCAAGGTCGCTGATTACGAATCTGAAAGCCAAATTATCGTAAACAAAATGGCCGATCCAATATGGCTGACATGAATGTTAAAAAGTTGCCAGATGTCGACAAAAATTGGTATTTACGGGTTTTCAAGGTCGCTGATTACGAATCCGCAAGCCAAATTATCGTAAAAAAATGGCCGATCCAATATGGCCGACATGAACGTTAAAAAGTTACCAGATGTTGACAAAAATTGGTATATACGGGTTTTCAAGGTCGCTGATTACCAATCCGATATCTATTGTTTATAACTTGCAACAAAGAGCTTACAGCAAATTGTTATAAACAAAATGGCCGAGTATCCTGCTAAATAGATAAATTAATATATTTAAAAAAATCATCATAATAAAATAAACGTGAACAGTGTATTCTACGCAATTATTATTTTTATTTCCAAAATACATACGGAACGTTTCAAAAATAGAAAATTTTATTCTTAATCAAAATCGTAATCGGAGTCGGAGTCGGAGTCAGAATCATTATCCGAGTTTGTATCTATTACAACTCCCGGCACGGCTTCAATCTCGGCGCAAAATTCGTCTCTATATATATATATATATATTCAAATATTTTATTTGAATGTTATAACATTTCATTCATATTTAAGAAATTTTTATGTGGTTGATTTTAATATGTATATATATATATGCATACGTATATATCATAATTAAATCACAGAAAATTTATATATATATATATACACATACATATATATTAAAATAATTTATTTCAAGCGTATAACAGCCGTCTTGTCCGTTATGATGCTACTTCACCCATTCTCAGGTAGAGGCGCAGAGGCTGCTCAATAGTGCCGCGTGCACGCTCGGCTACCGCACGATGCGAAAAAAATCATAACGGACAAGACGCACGTTTTCCGCAGGTAACTCTTGTAAATTTCGAAAGCTTATACATTAAACTAAAGGCCGAGACTAGGAGCTTTGCAAAATGTGACAAAATATATAACTTTTCGGACCGTTGAAAATATAAGTTTTCAAAATTATTCAATTTTATTTATGCCGAAGGCTATACTACATTTCAATCATTTATACATAAACTTTAGATTCAACCGATGTAAAAACATGTTCTAGATACCTCCAGAAGTCGTATCCATGTTGCAGAATTGAAATTAAACCCGTCACTTTAAAGTTATGGGTTTTTGAAGTCAGCGTTATTTTCGTCTGTTCAGCGCGTGACACGTACACTCTTCACGAACACTAACTGCCAACTGACGCTGCGGCGCAGGTATACACTTAAAGGGCTTTCCCTTCCACAATAGAATGCAGTTACTAGTCCTCTACCTGAATGACTACTCAACTGACCCTATTTCGAAAATTTATTTTTTGGGGTTTTGGCCAGGTTTTTGGGCTTTTCTCCTACTGTGCGGCGTTCGGCTCGCAAACACGCAGCTGCTATGGGAATTTCTGACACCACTGTTCGACGAATTCTCCATGAAGACCTTCAATTTCATCCCTATAAATTGGCTGTCCCTATAAATTGGCTGACTCAATGAATTTGTTGCGACAACATTTCCCCGACCGCCTCATCTCTCTCAGAGGCGATCTCCAATGGCCGGCACGCTCTCCAGATTTGACTCCATGCGATTTCTTTTTATGGGGTTATTTGAAATCTCTGGTTTATGTCGATCGACCACGGACCATAGCACACCTCAAGAACAACATTCGCGACGCCATTGCCAACATACCGATTGATATGCTGCAAAGAGTGGATACGAATTTCAAAAATCGACTTCATCAGTGTATGCGCAATGGGGGTCGCCATTTATCCGATGTCATTTTCAAGACTGCATGTTTTTTTTGTTTTCGACGAAAATTACGCGCTTCATCTTTCCCGCCGATTGGAAACTGCAATTGCACAAATGTGCATAAAAATCGGTTGCGTTTGAATATTTTTCTCTCAAAAAATCTGTTTTCTAATGTTCAAATATGCAATAAAGAAGTCTGAAAAGTTCGCTAGACTTGCTTATTTTTTCTGTCCTAAAAAAATCCCGAAAAAAAAAACACTTTTTTAGGCACTTACTAAAGCAGGATCCCCCTTAAACTAGAAATGTCAAGCTTCAAAATGCTTTTTTAATTCCTTCGATACAACCATTGATCACGAAATTACGGCTTTCCAAAAATCTCTGAAAAAATTGTGAATCTTTTTTGCTCCTTTAATTGTTTTGCTGAGTGTATTTAAATTAGACTTCTGGATAAATTCTAGATTAATTTTAGTCGAAAAAATTAATTGAATTAATAATTATTATAATTAAAATATTATAACTTATGATAATTTTGTAATAAGCGTACTTACTGTTCACGTGTTTCTTCGTTCACTGTTTGATATTTACTGCGTGGATTGTGATTAGGTGACATATTGAAGAATAATTTCTCTCATCAATATACTATTGCCACACTATAGTGATGCGAGAAATCAAAGAATAGAGTATCCTAGAGAGATGAGAAAATATAGTATACCTATTGGCGTAGGTACGTTAGTGTTTACATATCATGGTTTGATTTTGATCCTGCCTATCGCTACCTGTATCACCGTACGATGAATTTTATTCATACCTTATAGGTAATTTTATGTGAATGGGGCTTAAATTGAAAATCATGATCGTACATGTTTGATTTTAGAACGCACTACGGAACCCGTTCGATTCATTCGTCATTCAGGACGCGAAAGTGAACCCTATATTTTCGGAAACCTTTTCTTGTTGCCAGTGAGTGTTAGGTGAGTGAAAAATCGAGTGTATCGATAAACTTTCTTCTTTCTTATTCCGTGAAGCACGGAAAATCCAATCATACAACAATCAGTGCAGGTGACGTGAAAAGTGAGAGTAGTGAAGAAAAGCGAGGGTGCGGACTTCGGAGCGTGAGTTTATTTGGATAATATAATATAAAATACCGATGAGATTAAAATGGGCGCCGGTAGCAGCAACACGTGTGTGCCGGGTGAACATCCGAAAGTAATGAGCGAGTGAGTTCAAAGAACACAGCGGACGAAAAAACAGTAGAAGTGAGGAAAGAAGGAGTGGCGGAATCAGTGGAGGTATTAGAAAAGGTGAGAACAAGTGGTGGAAGTGCGGAAAAAGGAAACAAAGACAAGCGGGAAGCGTGGTTGGAGCGAGGAGAACAGTCACGGGGATGGCGGAGATGGAACGCTACACGCATAGGGGAAAATGGAACGAGGAGAGCGACATCTATGAGGAAGGAGAAATGGCGGAGGACGAACGCCAGAGACATGGAGCCTAGATACCAGGAGGTTCAGCGGCAATGCAAAGGCGCTGAAAAAAGCGTCCCCGAAAATGTCCCGAAGTGATGGCGCTGGGGTACAGCGGCACCTACATATATAGTAATATATTGGTCAACGAGGTGAAAGTGATCGGATGAGTTTCTAACCTCACGACAGACCGATCGTGACATCAAACGTCGAAATATCCGCCGATTCCTAATTTCCTCATTACGGTTCGGAAAAAAAAACGCAAAAGCGAGAAAAGATCTCAAACTCAAACTCAGAATGGCGGCGATACAGCCCATCTAGAAAAACGTGTTTTTTTACATATAGCTTCACAGGAGAACGGTTTTCTCGTAAAATATAAGACCTGAAACAAAAACCAAAAAAATGATAATTTATATATTATTAGTTATGAGACTACCTAGAAATTTGCTTTCAAATTTTGCAAAAATAGCGCACTTTGAAGGAAATAAATCGATTTTTTGCCAAAAAAAGCAGTAAATTGTTTATAAAAAGAAGTTTACATTTAATCAATAAACGGCTACGTACTCCCATAAAGAATATAATTGTGAAGCTGCTATCAAAATTTTAAATCGATGCAGGCAAAGGTGGTCGAGTAATCCGTCTTCCGAGATCGAATAAAGTGGTTTCGAGAAAAACGCGTTTAAAGTTGTACGAGCAACTCAGCGCGCGTTCCAAGGTGCTGCGGCCAAATCGATAATTGAACCTTTAAATAAAAAAAAATTGCTACAGGACCAATTGCATATTGTTTTTATGACACCAAAGTATAAGGAGTACAACTTTGCAGTGACCGTTTTTTTCAAAAGTTTAAGGCTTTATTATAAAAAAGTGGCTACATATTTTTTAATCACAGTACTGCCCGTCGCTAGCTACGACCTCGACCCATCTTTCAGGTAGCATTCGAATCCCGCGTCGATAAAAGTCTTGGTCTTTGGAGGCAATCCAGGAATCGACCTAATTTTTGACTTCTTCGTAAGTACCGAAGTGTTGGTCAGCCAAATCGTGTGCCATTGACCGGAACAAGTGATAGTCGGAAGGGGCAATGTCTGGAGAGTACGGCGGGTGGGATAAAACCTCCCATTTCAGCGTTTCCAAGTACTTTTTCACGACATTTGCAACATGGGGTCGGGCATTGTCATGCTGCAGTATCACCTTGTCATGTCTTTCATTGAATTGTGGCCGTTTCTCTTTGAGTGCCTTACTCAAGCGCATCAACTGACGTCGGTAGAGTTCCCCTGTGATGGTTTCGGATGGTTTGAGCAGCTCATTCTGCGTCTTCAAAAACTTTCTGCCTTCCGCCACCATGCTTGTTCTCGACCTCAAAATCTCCACTTTTGAAGCGTTGAAACCACCGCCGACACGTTTTCTCACTAATAGAATCCTCCCCGTAAGCATCTACAAGCAAACGGTGGGCCTCAGCCGCAGATTTCTTGATGTTGAAGAAGTAAATCATAACCTCCCGCAAATGCTGAGAATTCGGTTCGTAGGTTGCCATGTTTGAGTGCCTATAACTTTATAATGCATACACGTATCCGTTAGCTTTTTTAAATTGTTTACATTGGCAGAGCCTCCAGTTTAAAATGCCACTTTTTTATTGAGCTAGGGCCACTACTTCGGCCGCAGTGGCTCTCTAAGTTAAACGGTCACTGCAAAGTTGTACTCCTAATATTTTTAGGAAAGAAAACGTCTTTCCAAAATCCTAGAGTGGTGTTTCCCTTGACACCAATGAGGGTTAGGCACATCATCTGTGATCTGTCTTAGATCGCACCCATGTTTAGCGTATATCTATATACATGTAGGTGCCGGAGCACCCCAGCGCCATCATTTCTTGTTCCCGTTTTGGGGACGAGTTGAAAGGCCTCGCTGAACCTCCTGGTATCTAGGCTCCATGGCCAGAGAGGTGTCGCAGAGATAGAAGGCGACATGGGCGGCGGTGAGCGGAACCAGGAGGAAAGCGCTGGTAAAGTAGGACGCAAAGATACCGACAGAGACACGAAAACAACACTGGAAAGCGGACCGGAATCGGCGTACGCAGCGGAGATAGGGGTGGACGGAGAAACGCCGAAAACGGCAGGCCTAGAAGAAAGAGAATCAACAGAAGAAATAACAATGACAGGAAAAAGAAGAAGAGGGAGACCGGCAGGGGCACTGGGAGTTAAGAAAAGAAAACTGCGGTGTGCAAGATCATTGCTCGACCATTGGGGAGGGGGAAGAAAGAAGAAGGATGAGAGAGAAAGAACAGAGGGAGAAGGACATAGGGAGGAGGCAGGTGAAGAAGGAAATGTCTGGACAGGAAGAAGAGAGAGGGAGACAACTGAGAAGTTCGAAGAAAAGATAGCAATTGCAAAACAAACATGGGAGAAAGAATGGGAGAAGAAAGCAAGGTCGATGATATTGGAAACTGTAGGAGAAGTGATGAGGACAATGGAAAAAAGGCAGAGACAGCAAGAAAATACGGAGGCACAGGAAGAAACGATTGCAAAGAGCAAGGTAGAAGAGATGCTAATAGAGGAACAGGAAAGGTGGAATCGGAGATTCAAAGAGCAAGAAGAACTGATAGAAAAGCTCCTACAAGAAAACGAGAAAATGAGCAAAAGAATACAAAGCATGGAGCGGGAGAACAGAATACAAGAAGAAACAAGAATAGGAGAGTATCGAAAGAGAAATCAGGAAATAAGGTGGGACGAAAACCAAAATGAAGAAAGAATGGGAGATCAGTACGAGGAAGAAGAGAAATACAAGAGCAAAGAGGAGGACGGGGAACGGAGCCAGAGGCATGGAGTGAAGTCACAAGAAGAAGAAGAAAGAGGCAAGAAGAGTATGGAAGGAAGAAACAAATAACAAGGGCAAGACCAAGAGGACTGACACAGGAAGAGTGGGAGGAGGAAAGGGGGAAGAGGAGACAAAGGAAAAAGAATATTATCATAGAAGGCCCCGAAAAAACAGATCACGGTCCGGTCTGGGACATAGAGAAAACGGTCTGGGAAAGAACGGGAATAAAGCCGAAAATACAAAGATGGAGAGAGGTTAAAGAGGGCATATTGGTACAGATGGTGTCAATGGACGACAAAATCAGGATAATGAAACGCGTCGCGAGGAGAGTGAGAGGCGTTGAGGAAACAGGAATCAGGGAGGACCCAACAGAAAGGGAGCAAGAGGTGCAAAGCTGGATAGAAGAGTATGCGAGGAGCTTGCAACGGGACGGCAGAGAAGTAAGGGTGGGATATCTCAAGCTACAGATAGATGGGAGCTGGAGAAGTTGGAACGAGAGATACGGCGATTTTGAAGATGCAAGCAGCAGATGGAGACGACGAACGAGAGAACCAGAATCGGGGTTTCGACGGAGATACCAACAACGAAGGACGGTATGGTACGGCAAGGGGCTCGAACCATAAACTGGAACGTGGCAGGCGTGAGGAAGGAGAAGAAGAGGCGAGGTGGTTCGCACGAGATGTTCCCTACAGAGCAAAGGGGTTTCGCGACGGAGGAGGGAGAAAGAGGGATGGAAGAAATAAAAATAGTGTCGTGGAACATTGCGGGGGTTAAAAAAATACAAGATGCATGGGGGTGGTTTAAAAAATACGATATAATCGCGCTACAAGAGACATGGCTGGAGGAGAAGGAAGAACCGAAAATAGTGGGCAGACTGAGTAGAGACTATAAGTGGGTCACAAAACATGCGTGGCGGAAAAATAAGAAAGGGAGAGCGATTGGGGGCAACTGGTAGGGGTGAAAAAAAGACTGGGTAAAGCCATAACAGTCGAAGAATGGAAAGGAGGACTACAAATCAAGGGGGTACAAGCGGGAAAATACAAGGAAGATATAGCAATTATTACAGTATACAATAATGACGGCCTTGCGAAACTGAGAAGCGAACTGAAAACACTAGTGAATAGGGCAGAGGAGGAGAAAAGGAGCGTGATTATAATAGGAGATATTAACGCAAGAATAGGGGGAGAGGGAGGAAAACTGAGAAACCAAGAGGAAGGGGCCAGAAAATCGAAAGACAAAAAGATAAACGTGGAGGGAAGAAGGCTGCTTAACCTTTGCGATGAAGAGGGGTTATTGGTACTGAATGGGAGAGCGGAAGGAGACCGGGAAGGGCAATACACCTATATAGGGGAAAGGGAAGGAGAGGGTACAGTAATCGACTGTCATTATCGAGGAAGGAAAGGAATATTTGGTCACTAAAATGGAGATACAAATAAGAATTGAATCGGATCACCTTCCCGTAACATTCAACCTAAGGGGAGGGGAAGATATGGAAAGGGGGAGGGAGGCTAAGAAGGTGAAAAAAGGAGGGGGAGAAAGGGAAGAGTTGATCCTAAAATGGAAAGAGCAACGGGTCGAGGAATACGTGACTTCTTTCAATGAACACTGGGTGGATAAACGGGAGGCAATAGGAGGAAGAGAGGTGGGAGAGATTGAAACATATTATCAAGAAAACAGCGAGGGAAATAGGTATGGTTAAAAGAAGGGGGCAAGAAGGACAGGGGGTGAGGAGATTGGACGAAGAGGTAAGGGAACAAAGGAAAGTAGTGTGGAAAAGTTAAAGGAGTATGTGGGAAGCAAAAGCGCGACAATGAAGAAAAAACTAATAGAAGCCAGGAAGAAACTGAAAGCCATCAGAAAACAAAAGCAAATGGAGTTCTGGGAGGAAAAATAGAAAAAGGTAGAAACAAGTAGGAACTTAGGAGAAATATGGGAGGCAATCAAACCTTTTAGAACAAGGAGAGCAGGCACGGGAGGACAGATTAGCCAAGAGGAATGGGTGGCTCACTTTCAAGAGCTAATGGGTGGGGGGGAGAGGACGACAGAGGGAGAAAACAGTATGGCGGCGACCAGCGGGGAGGAGAACGAAACGTGGTTGCAAAAAATTAACAGGGATATTGAATGGGAGGAAATGATTAGAACGCTGAAAAAAATGAAAAACGGAAAAGCAGCCGGAGAGGATGGGTTGAAGGGGGAGTTCCTCAAAAACTTACCAGAAGCCGGGCTGAAGGAAATGAGGGAAATTCTAAATGAACTGTGGAAGGGAGGGGAGATTGCAGGGGGATGGGAAATCGGGAGAATTGTACCCATCCACAAGGCGGGAGACACGGAGAACGCGGGAAACTATAGAGGCATAACTCTGCTGAACACAGGGTACAAGTTATTAGCTAATATAATTACGGGAAGACTTAGGTACTGGATGGAAGGGAGGGGAGTATTACAGGAAAGTCAAGCAGGTTTCAGGGCAGGGAGAGGCACGCGGGATCACATCTTCGTTTTAAATGCGTTAATCAATAACAAACTAAAAAGGAAAAAAGGTAAACTGTTCGCAGCGTTTGTCGACTTCAAGGCCGCGTTCGACACCATAGACCGGGACATTATGATGAGGAAAATTGATAAGATAGGGATTAGAGGTAGGCTCCCCGAGTCGAAATTTTCAGCCTATTTTAAAGGCCTTTGATCCTATGTCAGCCTCACTTGAGTCTGTTTACTGCTAGAAGTCCTACTATGGGCCGCCACATGCTCGTTCTTTGCTGCTTACCTCCTGCATAGGCTCTTATACTCCTACCTAACCTAGCTGAAGTCGTTGCAGCTCCTCTTTTGATTGGGTTTGGACCTATCGCGTATTTGGCTGTTTCGACGAAACGAGGGTGGGGATGGTCGCATTCGAAACAGCGGGTCTGATAGTTTTCAGTAACCGTCATGCGTTGGACTAGGAAGGACCGCGCGTTCGCCGTAGAGGGCTACTTTTCCAATGGCCTTTCCATTATCTCCACCCAGCGAACCTTTCGCATTCGCTTCAAACTTGCCCCTGCAGCTCCAGCAACTCTCCAAAGTGGAAGAAATGGATCTTGGGCAAACAGTTACCATATTTTTGATAGGAATTTCCCTCACGTATGCATGTATACGCGGATCCCTATAGCAGACACGCATGCATACGTATAGGTACTAGTATACGTGTGTTGGTGTATGCTAGGCATGTATGTGTGCGGGTATATACGTGTGTCTGCGCATGCGCGTATTCAGGCATATGTATCTCTATATGCGTAATAGAGTGTATGCGTGTGCGTGTATACGTGTGCCAATCGACGTCCTCCTTAGCGCCTGCAAGTGGAGAAAGGGGAAATTTGTTCCCGTTCTAGGCGTTAAGTAGGAGCTCATTTTCTATTGAATACGAAGCTATTTTACTGCCTTTATCTCCTACCACTGTGAGGATCTGGAGGGTCAAAATAGGCTGAAAATTTCGACTCGGGTCAGGGACATGATTAAAAAAATATATTACGAAACGGTGAACGAAGTGGTGACAGGGGAGGGAATGTCAGGAAGATTCGAAACAAAGAAGGGAGTAAGGCAAGGGTGTCCACTCAGCCCATCGCTATTCAGCCTATATATTGAGGATATGGACAAGGAATGGGAAAGAAGAAATGAGAGAGGGACAGTTATAGGAGGGAAAAAAATCTTCGCATTGAAATTCGCGGACGATATAGTGCTGGTAGCAGACGAGGAGGAAGGGCTGAGGAGCATGTTGACAACGCTGCAGAAATATGTAGAAAACAACAAATTAACGGTAAACATTAATAAAACGAAGATTATGACATTCCAGAAAGGAGGAAGGAAGAGGAAGGGGGAAAAGTGGGAATATAGGGGACAGGAGATAGAGGTAGTTAAGGAATATAAATACCTGGGAGTCTGGTTTTCTACGGGGAATACTTTTGAAAAGCACCTGAAAATCTTGGCGGGAAAAATTACCAAAGTGACCAACGTGACCTGGGGGCTCTTCAAGCGTGCAAGGATAAGCAGCCTGGAAAGGAGGTTGCAGCTGATGAAGGCAATCGTGAACAGTGGCATGATGTATGGAGCAGAAGTATGGGGGTGGAAAAAGCGGGAAATCTTAGATAGATGGCAGGGAAAGTGTGTAAAAATGGCCATGGGGATCAGCCCTAACACACCCAACTACATCTGGAGAATGGAAGCAGGTTGCAGAGGGGTGGAAATAGAAGCCTGGAGAAGAGCGGCTAATTACATAGTAGAAGTGATGAAGATGGAGGAAGGAAGGTGGCCGAAGATGTGCCTGAAAGAGGAGGTGAGAGGCATTAGGAATGGAAACCCGTCCAAGTGGGGAGAGGAGATGGCCAAAGCCATGCGGCAAGTGGGAGAAGGAGGAATTTGGCAGGTAATCAGAAACGGGGAGGTGAGAGGGGCAGAAAAAATATTGAAAAGAGGAACAAAAATAAAAACGAATCAGGAAATTCAAGGCGACTGGGAGAAGATCGACAAGTCTTCGTACTGCGCAGAATACAAAAATAGAAAAAGGAATACGGAAAGAGAAAGTTACTGGGAAGCGAAGAAGTGCAGTGCAGGTAACAAGGAGATGTGGGCAAGGATAAGGTGTGGGAATGTAGGGAAAAAAGGTAACAAGGGGTTCGAGGATAAAAATTGCCGAATTTGCGGGGAAGAGAAAGAGAGCCTGGACCACATATGCGGCTGCCAGGAAATAAAGGCAAAAATGAAGGTAGAAGTGGTACAAGGCCTGGAAAAGGTGACGGAATTTAAAGGGGGGGAAGAGCTCATACAAAAAATTGAGGAACTGGTAAGCAAGGACCCAGTAAAGGAACTCTGCGCATATATAAGGGAATTCGAAAAAATGATAGAAGCGTTGCATGAAGGAAAGCGGTGATAAGGCAAAAAAAAAACGAAGGGGAAAGAACAGAATGTATATAGGTACTTTTAAACATATTTAGGCTAGAGAGGAATTAGTAATGTAAGATTAGTTTTAAGGAGTTATTGATAAGGACAGCAAATGTACTTTTATGTAAAAACCCCTGAGGGGTATACCTGGGATAAATACTGCTACTACTATAAAATACCGATATCTTTGTAAGTAGTGGAAAAAATCATTTTTGAATAATTTTCAGTTAAAAAAAATATTAAATTGCAAATTTAAAGAAATATAAATTTATATAAAATAAAAAATTTTAAAGTAATGTGTCTGATTCAAGTAATAAATTGTAAATTTATTCAGAAGATTAATTTTCTTCTTTACTAATATTATTTATTATTTTTTTTATTTCTTTAGGACGAATTCATTTTAAGGGGTTAGGCCTCAGTAACGGGCATAAAATCTTGTGAGAATTCTACAATTTTTTTTCGTATGAAAAATTAATCATAAAATTAATTACACATCTATTTAGTATGAATATCAAGCTGTTAGAAAATGCATAAATTTTTTTTTCGATGTAGAAAATGGCCGACTATGCGTTTTTCTCGAAACAGCTTTTTTCTAATTATCGTGACAAATAACTTCAACAATTTTCACTCTATTTACTTCAAATTTGAAATTTATGTTCCTAATTGCATTTCGCAGAGAAGTATTATTGTACTATTGTATACTTTTCTACTGCTATAATACGCAGAGAATTGATCATTTTTTTTTCAAATTTTGTATGGAAGTATGCTTCAAAATGAAAAATGATACATAAATATTTGTCGATATCTCAATTAGTTCTGAAGTTATCAGCGTTTGAACGTTTCCAAACTTCCGAACTCGACATTTTTTCGGAAAATGGTTAATTCTAAAAGAAAAGAGATAAAAATCTACAAATTGGTATGGATATTGGTTTCATGGGGTACAACTTTACAAAAAAAAAATCCGAAAAATAAGGAATGTCTTATACATAAGATTTTAATTAATAATAAATTTATAAATATTTAATATAAAAATGTTATACACAACATAAAAAAATTAATTAATAGTTACAGGGTGTCTACTGACCTGAAAAGTCATGAAAAATCTTAAATGTCATGAAATTACACTCGACCCTGAAAAAGTCATGAAATGTCATGAAAAATTACCAGTCTACCAGAATTATTATACCCTACCAAATTATCGTTGAGTCTATATTAAATACGAACTAACTTTGTGGTACTTGTCGACAGAGAAGCGAATATCGAATCGATAGAAAATAGAATAGAAGAAAGTAAAAGAAAATTATGCGTTATCTCAACATATATTAGTTTTTCTTTGTTATTCGTGTAAAGCGACTAGATGATATTACTCAAAGTTCCTAAATTTATGTAATATTTTTTGAGATGTTCCCAAAATATATTTCTATACAGCAATCTTGAAATTATGTTTGTCTCACATTTTTTACTATATATGGAATTGTACAGTTTGGTGACTTTTCGTTTATTCCGTATACTTTTTATTGGCATACAACACACATCTGTTTGAAAGAGCAAAATAAAAATATAAAAATGTAGAAAATCGGTCACACTGTAGAATCATTAAGTATACTTCTATGCCAGAAAGTCATACTAAGAGTCATGAAAAAATCCCCATTTCTTGCCTTAAAAATCCTTAAATGTCATGCAATTTCAGTTCTGGTCAAAATTAGACCCCCTGAGTTATATAATTATAAAGATTATAATTTTATATATTAAATTATTATAAGAAAAATAATCAATAATAAGATGATATTTCAAATTAAAATGTAATAAAATGCAAAGAAAATGATAATTTTATTATTATTAATATATTATATAAATAATTTATTACTGTATATAATTTATGATAATATTATTATCATTATAAAATTATAAATTTGTTCCAGGGGTCATACTCACGTTGTTACTTCTTTATTGTATATATTTACGTCTCCAAATTATACGCAGACAGGACGCTGCAAAATTTCGAACAACATGGATTCAAGTAAGATTTCCTTGATGTACCGTGGAACACACGCCGATTTCATAAGAAATGATGAACTGTCATACTCATATTTATGGAAACCACGATTGTTTAGAAACACTTGCCGTCGAGATTCATCTATGTCTTTAGATATACATAATTCAATTTTTTTAAACATTGATTTGCATGCGCAGACTTGGAGTAGTTTATATATATATTGCATAATGTTAAAAAAAAGTTCGTTCTTAACTTAGTTGATAGAACCGTTCATGAGCGGGTGCAACACCTTGCGATTGAAGTCGATGAAGATTCCACTTCTGCAACTATCGAGGACCAAGCTGAATTAGAGCTGTTGATTGAAGAGTGTCCAAAACATGCTTTTTCTGATAGAAAATATTTCCAAATTGATCTCGAAAAATCGTCGTTCCGCGATACGATTCTCGGTATTTGTCAGTTGTGTACCCAAAATAAAATAATAAGAGGGCCATTTAAATCGCCATCAAATTTTTCAACACACATAAAGGTATGTTAAATAATGGGTTCTTTTAATGAGAATAAATTGGTTTATTATGTAAGGTAATCAATTCGAGTTTTTATGCAATGCCTATATATATTTACAGAGAATGCATCCAAATGAGTATCAGACGTTCTTAGATTATAGGAAGGCTAAAAATGAACCAGTCAATCGAGAGCGGAAGACAGATAAGGTTATATGCAAATTTTTTCAGGCACAATTTGAAACGAACGTGACAAACTGCGTTCTTGAGAGCATGGCACCATTGCGTATAGTGGAGATGCCTTCTTTCAGGAAATTATTCGATGATAAGTTTAATGCACAGCGTTTTTCGTTAAGCTTACAATAAAACATCTTAAAAAGGCAAAAAATATAAGGAACAATCGTTTTTACATATTTATTTGCAAATTGTAATCTTAGTATCTAAGTAATGAGATAATAACTAATAGCATTAACTCTGCCTACGTAAAGTAAAAATGATATGTAGTCCTTACCATGTGTCAGAATATTTTTCGATCGATAATGATATAAGTACTAGAATTCTCGAACTAATTACTTTCAGACTAAACGTGCCTTTTTTCTTGAGATTTACACATAAAAAAGGAGACCGGACTTTGAAGCATTTGTCGAGAAATAATCTCTGCAAACGGATGGAAAGTTTGTATAAGGAGAACATGGAAGAAATACGTATTAATCTTGAAAAAGAAGATACTTATGTGTGTACAACAACGGACATTTGGACTTCAAGGTCTCGTCGATTCATTGGTGTTACAGCGCATTGGGTAAGAACTTAGGAGTCCACTACCGTACCGTATTGTGGAATGAAATGCCCAGTTCTTAGCTTTCTTTTTTGCTTTTCATCATCTAACATCAAGACTTGTCTTTATATAAGAGATAAGAAGCCACCTCAGCTTTGTAATTCCCCTACTGAACATGTGCATCTGATGTAGATGTTATTGAAGATTTCTTGTTCGATTTTTATACCATAGATTGACTCGGAGACGCTCTTGCGAAAGTCTGTAGCCATCGCATGTCGACGATTCCCTGGTTCTCATACAGCAGACAGGATAACGGATATATTACTCGAAATCCACACATATTTCGGTGTAGATGCTGACAAAATAGTGGCAACTGTTACGGACAATGGGTCCAATTTTGTTAAAGCTCTCCGTGAATTCGGTGTCAATTTGTCGCAAGGCTTACTGTGTGGTAAGTCATCTTTTTCATTCCCGTGGAAGGTCCCGTGATATTCCCCTGTATTTTTAATATTATGAGAAAAGTAATTACATTTCATGAACTTTCAGAATCCGAAGCCGAGTCTGACGAAGACAGAACGCCGATTGAGAGTTTGCTGTCCACAGCAGACTCAAATATGAATTGCGATACTGAAATACCTGCAGATACAGATCATGCAATTTATGAAACGGTCGACTCACTCAGTTCTGTGTTTCCTAAGCATCTAAGATGTGCAAGTCACACATTGAATTTAATGGCGGCTGTCGATGTTCCGAAAATTATTCAGTCGTCGCATTATCTTTCCTCTACGCACTTTGGAGTTTTGGAAAAGTGTACGTCAATATGGAAGACCATGCGCTCTCCTAAATGTAACGAAGTCGTACGAGAATGTGTAGGAAGCTCTTTACCGCGACCTGTTGTTACACGGTGGAATTCCCTATTCGATGCACTGAATCGGATCGTCATGTTTAAAGACAAAATTATTCAGGTAAGTCCTCAAATTGGAATTACAAATATACTGAAGGATGCTGATTTCAGATATCTTGAAGTATCTTAGGATACTAAAACCATTGGCGGATAAGATCGATCTCTTACAAGGCGAACATTATTGCTATTACGGATATCTCCTTCCGTCTTTGATATCATTGAGACGGAAAATGGACGCAATAAATCAGAGTTATCATGATCCGAGTATACGGTTTGGACCACTTGTGAGTGGTATAATTCAATCTCTTGATAACCGATTTAAACAATTTTTTCATTTAGAAGATGAAGTGGCAGCATCAGCCGTTGCAGCTATAAGTCATCCGCGTTTCAAAACGCAGTGGCTCACCTTTTATTCGGAATTCATTCGTCAAAAAATTGAGAAAATGCTGCAAAAAGCGGCCTTAGCAGAGCACCACAAGGGTAAAGACACGATGCTAGAAATAGACGTGCACAACCAACTAGACGATGATTTTTTCGATTTTGAGAAGGAAACCGACATAGAAGGTCCACCAAGGGATGAATCTCTGAGCGTCGAAATATTACGATACATGGCGAGTAAAAAAACCGAATTGATCATGCTCAATGAGGGTTGAACGGTTGTTCAGTTACGCAACAATGATGGATTTACCGAAATGGAATCGTCTAACAGACGAGCACTTTGAGCAAAGAATACTTCTAAAAGCAAATTCTATAAAAGCCTAAAATTTAATAAATCCTTGAGAAAGCGCGAAATATAAAAACGATGTAGTGAAACAAATTTCTTTATTCCTTCTTGAAGTAGAAAATAGCTTTTCGAATCATTCACGAAAATGAACGCATTAATACAATATTTTCATTGTACTAGTAATTATTGTACATATTTGAATATATTTTATTTGGCTGAGTTATCGCCACCTCTACAAATTCACCTGGCTGAGTTATCGCCATCTTGTACATTCGGTTATGTCATCACCACGTTCAAGATTAAAATTGTCGTTTTAACATTTTGACTTTGTGATACTATTAATTGTTTTGAAAAATATATATATGGCTCAATGAAAAGTTTGCTTTTAAAAATATTACACAATATAAGCTAATTCCAACATTATATGGAGTTTTATATGTTGTTTTTTTTTGTTTGATATGTGAGTTCCTGATTGTGAAGTACATGTAAAATGGAACAAATGCGAAACGAGAAAAACCACAAATTTATTCAATATATGTAATATTAAAAAATGTTGTAATATTTCTTATCGCTGGTGTAATATTAAAATAAATAAAAATTTAATTGTAAACACATTTGCAATTCTTGTTCGTTGTCATTCAGGCTTTGTTATACCGTTTCAATTTCCTTCGATTTCTTTCATTCTAACTCCAGTCTCAAATAGTATTTTCTCATGCTGTTCCTTCCATACCTAACGCAAGTAACTTTCGTACTAACGTAAAGGCTTTTCGTTACTCGATATCAAGAGTAACAAGTAACGAAGCGCATTTCGTTACTTGATACAGAGTATCGAGTAACGAAAAGCATTTTGTTACTCGATACAAAGAGTATCGAATATCGAGGAACTTTTCGTTACTCGATACTCTTTGTATCGTGTATCGAGGAACTTTTCGTTACTCGTTATCAAAGTATCGAGTATCGAAGAACTTTTCGTTACTTGATAAAAAGGTATCGAGCTATTGGTTGAGATCGCTACTTTTGTAGCGAAGTATCGATCGAATTCCTGTTGCTCGATACATTTGTATCGAGTAACTTTAATCGAATTCGATACTAAAGTAACTAGTTACTGCCAACTCTGCTTGAAACAGTCATGGTGCGTTCTCTCTCGCACACCCGAACGATAATACACTTGCCTGATTTGCTTGTTATGTTTAAAAATATAGTTAACCCATTAAGTCCCAAACGGACGCTTTTTTTATCCGATTTTCAGCGGCTGTTTCTACCATGAAACCTATTCTGAAAAAAATCAGAAATGGCCATATCCGACGCGAAATTTTGTTAGCTTTCAGAATCCGTGCTCAAAATTTGCAAAAACTGCCACCCGACGAAGTTGTTTGTTTATGTAAAAAAAAACGCGTTTTTTCGCCGCAATTTTCTTTTCCATCGACCTTTGTTAATAGCGGCTGCAGTAGACGAGTGCTTGGCACGTATTTTTTCTTTGTATATCTTTTCTTTTCGGGTAATGCGAAATAACTTAGACTGATATTGAGCCTTGTGAGATTTTTATTGTAGCACGTACGTGCTTGTCCGTCAAAGGGTAAGAGAGCTCTGGTCTGAGAAGAGGGCAAGACAAGACGAGTTGGCGAGAAAGAGCGAAAGTAGAAAGGGGAGGGGATAGACATCGAGCGCCTCGCTAGAAGAAACGACTACGCCGCCTGCCGGACAAAATACAAAACCACGGCGAATAGCCGCGACATACCGCGCGCCTTGATATGCTAGGACGCATCAACAAAACAAAATACAAGAATTATATTTGAACATGAGACGTCGAGATATAGATAAGAATAAAAGGAAGAATAAACGGAAGATAAAGAACTGATACAGAAATCAAGTTTCTATAGGGAGTATGCAAAGTTGGACGGCGGGTCTCTTGAAAACTCCTCGCGAGGTTTTGACGGTGGCGGTTCTAATGACTCCATCGGATCCAGGGTGCAGGTCAACTACACGACCGAGCAGCCACGTTTGAGGAGGCAGGTTGTCCTCACGAACAATTACCACTTGCCCGAGCTGCAAGGCGGAGGAAAAAGGCGAAGTGGAAAAAGGACCTTCGTCCTTTTTCCACTTCGACCGTTGTTGAAATTGATGCAGATAGTCCATGGACCACCTTTTCCAAAAGTGCTGCCGTATTTGCTCAATCCGCTGCCAGCGGGTTGTGCGATTTATGGGCAAATGCTGCAGATTGGGCTCAGGATACGATGTGAGTGAGTCTCCGATCAAAAAGTGTCCAGGGGTCAGAAAGGAACAATCGTTAGGGTCTGAGGAAAGAGGCGTAAGAGGCCGGGAATTTAATATCGCTTCGATCTGAGTTAACTAAGTGGATGTCTCTTCGAACGTTAGCGATGTATCCGATGCCACGCGCGCGAAATGATGTTTCATGGCCTTTACGGCAGCTTCCCACAAGCCGCCGAAATGCGGGGCTCGTGGTGGAATAAAGTGCCAGGCTATTTGATCAGAGGCTGTTTCGTTCACAATGCGGCGGCGCACATCCTCTTGATTAAAGAGATTCAAAAGCTCCATTAATTCACGGTTAGCGCCTACGAAATTCGTGCCGTTATCAGAATACACGTTCGTGGGTTTTCCTCGACGACCGATGAAACGCTTAAACGCATTCAAAAATCCGTCAGCCGTCAAGTCGGAGACGACCTCGATGTGTACGGCCTTGGTGGCGAGGCAAATGAAAATTACGATCCACGCCTTGGATTTTTTTGCATTGCGTCGTTTACCCTCTCGCACAAAAATCGGACCGCAGTAATCAACACCGGTATTACTAAAGGGCGTAGACGGAACGACGCGCGACGGTGGAAGATCGCCCATGATAGGTTGAGATCCGCGAGGCCTTGCCTTGAAACAAGGGACGCATTTGTGGACAACACTGCGAACGATTCCACGGGCACCAACGGGCCAGTACCTAGCGCGAACTGCTCCCAATGTAGACTGAGAGCCCGCGTGCAATGTTTTTTCGTGCTCATGTTCAATAACGAGCCTAGTGAATCGGTGGCGAGCTGGTAATAATAATGGATACTTGGCCGAGTATGGGATTTTCGCGTTCCTGAGACGACCACCCACTCTCAGTAATCCTTCATGATCGAGGAATGGATTTAGGTTCAACACGGTACTATCCTTAGCAATGAGCTAGCCGTTTCTTAAAGTCTCGATTTCCTTGCGGAAAGCCGATGCTTGAATTTTCTTGACAATGATCTTCCTGGTGGCTTCCCGTTCTGATGCGGTGATTGATCCGAAGATTCGCTGATCCGCGCTAGATCGTGCATTGTGGACGAAGCGGCAACACATCGCGATGACCCTAATTAATTTTTCGTACGACGAAAACTTGTTCAGCAATTCAAACTCCTCTTGAGGGACGGCTGCCGCGCTTACGAGTCCTTTTTGTTCTGGAAGATGCTCGGCATTTGAAAACGGGCGGATTGGCTCAGGCCAGGAAGCCTTATCGTCATTCAGCCATTTCGGTCCGCTCCACCATAGCGCGGAATTCATGAGATTCTCAGCCGGAACTCCGCGCGAAAGAAGGTCCGCGGGATTGTCGTTGGTACCAACATGATGCCACGGTTGGATCCCCGTTAGCTCTTGGATCTCACCAATTCGATTAGCGACGAACGCGTTGAATTTGCAACTTGAAGATCTAATCCAATCGATGACTATTGTAGCATCAGTCCAACAGTATATGGAGTGTACCTTTAGGCCCAAAATTGGGACCGTCTTGGTGACTAGTTGCGCCAAAAGCAGCGCGCCGCATAACTCTAATCTAGGTAGTGATATAGTCCTCAATGGTGCGACGCGCGATTTCGAGCATAACAACCGTGCTTCATGCGTACCGTTGCAGTCAGTGGTGCGTACATATAAGCACGCGCCGTAAGCGTCCTGGCTAGCATTGCAAAACCCATGAATCTCGATGCGATGGACTTCATCAGTTTCGATTACCCTGCGTGGAATTCGAAGCTCATTAAGCTGATGTATTTGGATCTTGCATGAGTGCCATTGCGTGTGCAGCTCGGTCGGAACCGATTCGTCCCAGCCTACCTGTAACGTCCATAGCCTTTGGATCAATATCTTAGCTACGACGATGACAGGGCCGAGAAGTCCTAACGGGTCGAAAATCTGAGCAATGCAGGATAAGATCGTCCTCTTTGTAGTGCGCTCAGGACGTTCCGCACTCGCCATGATGCTGTACTGAAAGGCGTCGTTAGACGGGTTCCATTGAATGCCCAGCGTTTTGAAACGGGCCTCCTTGTCCAGTGCTCGGATTGAATTCGTTGTTGATGCGTGAGGAAGTCCTTTAAGAAGATCTGGGGCGTTTGTTGCCCATTTTCGCAACACGAATCGACCCTTTTCGAGTAGCTTCATAGTTTCTTCGCGAATCTGTAGAGCTTGGTGCTCAGAATTCGATCCCGTAAGCAAATCGTCAACGTAAAAATCGCGTTGTACAATTTTTGATCCCACAGGGAAATTTTCTGATTCGATTTCGGCTAGAGATCTTAAGCATTTAATGGCCAAAAAGGAAGCCGGGCCCATTCCGTAGGTGACGGTCAATAACTCGAACTCCTTGATTTCTTCCGCAGCATGATCACGCCAAACAATGCGCTGCAACGAAGCCTGAGACTCATCGATCAGGACCTGGCCATACATTTTGGCTACGTCTGCGGTCAAAACAAATTTGAAAGTTCGAAATCGAGCGATGATCGAAAACAGGTCCTGCTGAAGTACAGGCCCAATCATTAGAGCATCATTGAGAGAGGTTCCAGACGTACAGGGTGCGCCAGAGAAACTTACTTATTTGAAAAAATTCCCGCGCGGTGAGTTGGGCGGGTAGAGGGGCGAGAGGGGGCGCATCTGGAGGGGGAAGTTCCCAAGTTTGTTTCTCCCTCCAGTCAGTTGCCATCATGCTCTGGTCTAGAGAGCAGCGGGCCTTTGCAGTCGAGAGCTTCTTTTCTAACGGTCGCTCACTTGTTGCTACGCAACGTGCCTTCCGCGCTCGCTTTGAAATTCCTCCTCACAGACTCGTTCCTGGCCGTAATTCGATTCTGTCGTGGGTTAACTCATTTCGGGAGTGTGGAAGTGTCGCTAAACCCAGAAATGGACTTCAACGGACCATCAGAACTCCGGAAAATGTCGAAAGAGTGAGGCAGTCAGTTGTGCGTTCTCCCCGGCGTTCGGCTCGCAGACACGCAGCTGCTATGGGAATTTCTGACACCACTGTTCGACGAATTCTCCATGAAGACCTTCAATTTCATCCCTATAAATTGGCTGTCCCTATAAATTGGCTGACTCAATGAATTTGTTGCGACAACATTTCCCCGACCGCCTCATCTCTCTCAGAGGCGATCTCCAATGGCCGGCACGCTCTCCAGATTTGACTCCATGCGATTTCTTTTTATGGGGTTATTTGAAATCTCTGGTTTATGTCGATCGATCACGGACCATAGCACACCTCAAGAACAACATTCGCGACGCCATTGCCAACATACCGATTGATATGCTGCAAAGAGTGGATACGAATTTCAAAAATCGACTTCATCAGTGTATGCGCAATGGGGGTCGCCATTTATCCGATGTCATTTTCAAGACTGCATGAAAAAAAAATTGGGATATTGTATTCTCAAATTAAAAAAAAATTTTAAACAATAATTGAAGTACTTTTGTTTTTATTGACCTTTCAAATAAGTAAGTTTCTCTGGCGCACCCTGTAGTTTTGCACGACGCGTCGAAGACGATCCTTAATTTAGTCGTGGCGTTTTCTTCCTTTATCACGCAATGGTGAGGCAGGTAGTATTGAGGCTGCGAGGGATCGGTTGCACCTTGGACTGGCCTCATATGCCCCAACGCTTGATATTCGTGTATGAATTCCGTATATTCCCTTTTAAGATCAGGATTACGGTTCAGGCGCCTCTCTAAGCTCTTGAATCGGCGTACTGCGATTTCTTTGGACTCTCCGAGGCGCGAGAACTCCTCCTGTTTAACCGGAAGTTGAACGATGAAGCGTCCTTCCGAGTTTCGCTGGACGGTAGCCGCGAAATGCTCTTCGCATTTTCTCTCATCGAGCGACATTTGACCCGTCCGCGCGCCATGCTCGATCTCCCAAAATTTTTTGATGGAGGCGTTCAGATCGTCGTTGATGCTAACGCTGCACACCGTTCCTTTAGCGCTAGGAGGCCCGACAGCGATTCCTCCAGCAGCTATCCAGCCTAGCTGTGTTTTCTGCCAGCATGGTTGCATTTCGGTGGCCTTTATTTGGCCGATGCAAGTGATATTCCAGAAGATCTCTACTCCAAGGAGCATGTCGATTTTCGAGGATTTGAGAAAATCCGGATCTGCTAATGCAATGCCTGAAGGGATTCGGACGTTTGATCGGGCAAGTGATAGAGATGGAAGATTTTGAGTGATTTTTTGCAAAACAAGGCAATTGATGAAGGCCTTGAAGCCATTGAAACGCGATTGAATTGACACCTTTACCGAATGATGAGTTTCCGATCTTGAATCCCCGACGCCATTGATGGGAATGCACGTTGGAATTTGTCGAAGGCCGAGCTTGTTGACGAGCTCCGTGGTGACGAAATTCGATTGCGACCCATTGTCGAGAAGGGCCCGACAAGGGTGTATTTCGCCCTTTGCGTCGCGAACGTGAACAATCGCAGTGGACAGTAATACGCAACGCTCCTTAGATTGCGCTGTATGGAGAGCATCCGTTGGAGTGGCGTGCACGCTCGTTTGCGCACTCGACGAGGTTGAGGGCTCGGTATTCGATTCATGATTGAATTCCATATGGAGCAAGGTATTGTGCCTTTTGTTGCATCTCTTACATGATCCTCCTTTGCACTGTCGTGCTCGATGGTCGGTGGATCTTAAACAATTGACGCATAGCCCGAGAGCCTTTACCTCTTGAAATCGCTGATCGATAGGCATCTCGAGGAATTTGCTGCAATTAAAAATCAGGTGAGCGCCCTTGCAGCAATGACAGGAAACCCGGTCCATCGCTACGTTCGCGGCTGTAGCCTTTCGCGAAGCTGTTTTATCGACCTGGTTCGAAACACCGAGTTGTGGTTTTCGATCGATTATCTCGAGAGCACGGCATCGATGCGAGAGAAAATCAGTCAATTCCTTAAGCGTTGGTATGTTTGAATCTTTGAGGCTGGTTTCCCATTCTTTAATTGTAACGGGTGCCAACTTGCTCGTGATTACATGAATGATTAGATCGTCCCAGCTGTCAGTCGCCCTTTTCATTACCTTAAGAGCACGCAAATGCTTCAAAATCGTATCCAAAAGGTGTCGAAGCTCAACGTGGTTCTCCTTATGCAAAGGAGGATGGTCGAAAATCGCCTTAATATGTTTCTGTATGATGACGCGCTGATTATCGTATCGTTCCTTTAGCATAGCCCACACTTCTGCATAATTCTCGTCTGATACCTCGAGCGCGCTGATCACACCGGCCGCTTCGCCTTTGAGCGATGCCTTTAAATAATGCATCTTTTGGACGACCGGTAAAGTAGGGTTCTCGTGAATCATCGAGTGAAATACGTCATGAAAGGAACGCCAATCTTCATAAGAACCCGAAAATTTCGGTAGCTCGATTTGCGGTAAGCGCATTTGTGTATTTTGAAGGGGAAGGTCATCGCGACCGAGCCTCTCGAAGGGACTCGGACCAGCGGCGGCCGCGCCCGTACCACTCGCCGCGATCAACTGCTCGAACTTCGCGGCCACGTAAAACCATTTTTCCTCGAATTCGTGCCGCTCGACGTTATGCATCGCTTCTTGATCTTCTGTTGTTTCAAAAAGTTCGATTGCGGATTGAGCATCCTCAAAGGATTGCCAACATTCTTGAAATTTCGCTTGACGTTGTATTAATTCGACACGCGCGACCGCTTCATCCGCGATATTGTCGATGTACGTTTTTGCCCTAGTACACGCTGCTTTCGCGATTTTACGCTGTGTTTTTATTTCTTTACGGCGCCGCGTTTCGGCCTCTTCAATTTCACTCATCATTGCCTCGCGTATTTTACGGATCGAAATGCGATAAGGATTTTTGCTTTATTTCATGTAGTGGACTGTATGGGAAGGGATTGGACAGCGGAGACTCACCTGATGTTCCTTCTTTGTTGCCGATGTCAGCGAGCCGCATGCAAGTGCCGCCGTCCTTTGTTTGATCTCGCAATGACGTTGTCCCGCTTGTCGAAGGAGCGTCCCACGGATCGATGATGGAATAAACTTCGTTGAATATCCTGCTTTTTCCCGTCTCAAAGGCTCGTGCTAGGTGCGACCGAGGTAGCGTGTCTCGAAGTCGTACGCACTTGCCATCACGCGTAGGTGCGTTTCGTTACCGGAAGATTGTACAAATCCGGCTCGAAGGACCAATGTTAATAGCGGCTGCAGTAGACGAGTGCTTGGCACGTATTTTTTCTTTGGATATCTTTTCTTTTCGGGTAATGCGAAATAACTTAGACTGATATTGAGCCTTGTGAGATTTTTATTGTAGCACGTACGTGCTTGTCCGTCAAAGGGTAAGAGAGCTCTGGTCTGAGAAGAGGGCAAGACAAGACGAGTTGGCGAGAAAGAGCGAAAGTAGAAAGGGGAGGGGATAGACATCGAGCGCCTCGCTAGAAGAAACGACTACGCCGCCTGCCGGACAAAATACAAAACCACGGCGAATAGCCGCGACAACCTTTTCGTATCGAAAATCGATGAGGACCCCTCCGGGAGGTCAAGATATGGCGTCCATGGACCCTAATCTATAAAATCCATTAGTAAAAATTTTGAAATTCAAGATGCCGGAGTCCAATATGGCGGTTCGAAGCCGAAAATTTATATGTGCATTTCTCTCACCGTGACAAAACTATCTTTTTCAATGGGATTCGCATGTCCAGCTGTATACAAGGGTTTAGGGGTCGCTGAACACGAACCCGTTATCAGATTTGCCGAATTCGAGAACGAAGTGGAAAATTGTGGGTAAAATTCGTAGGAAGATTTTTTTTTTAGTTGTCAGGTTTAGATCGAGAAGACGAAAAACACTATGCGTTCCTCAGCTGTCAAAATACTTTGCCGTTGCCCGGCTCTCACCACGAGGAGGTGAACGTAAAATCGAGAGCCTTTTTTTACTTTTTATAATTTTTTTTGTTTTTAATTTTATTTTTTCATTTTTTTGTTTTTTATTTTGTGTTTTATAATTTTGGGTTTTTTTTTTAATTTCTATTTTATAATGTTTTTTGTTGCTTTTTACAGTTTCCTTTTTATTTGTTTTTCTTTTCTATTTCATTCCTCTATTTCCCTTCCGATGAACCAAAGACTTTGTTTTTGTATGGACGAGCGTAAAGCAGTGGGCACATAGATAAACGTTGCAGCTCATACACACTTTCTGCGTTCTTGTGCCACATCTGTGATAGTGTTCACAATTCTTTTTTAGATTTTACAGCCATACTCTTGTGTGCTATCACATTTTTCTTTCCGCCCTTTGCAAGGTAGATTCTCGCGATTTCGAGTCCTACTACTTTACTCCCCACTTTTGTGCCGTCGCTAGTCAAATTGCGAAGAACGGTGCGAAGCAATAGATGCTTGGATAAGCCTTATGAAAATAACCCAAGTCCATTTTTTCGCTCTGATGCATGGCATCAAATTGCTGCAATGCGCATCGTGAAGATCGACTCCACCCATGTACTTATTGTACCCTGTGAACGCTGAAGGGAAAGGTAAATTTATTTGAGCCCTTTCCTGTCAGGAAAAACGTTTCACTGTTGATAGCGGCGTGACACCGGATATTGTTGAAAGCAATGATACCTGCTTCGAATCCTTCACAGTGATGAAATTCATGCCACTATTTTTTTCGTGCTTTGCAGAAAATGTACCCCTCTCTACCTTTTGATCCAAATAATTGTTTACTTTTACTCTGTTTGCTCTCACAGTACCTGTCGCTCTCAAACCAAGATTTTTTAGATGAATCAGTAGGTCGGGGTTGGTGAAAAAATTATCAAAGTATCCGACACGACTTCGCGTCGGATATGGCTATTCCTGATTTTTTTCAGAATAGGCTTCATGTTAGAAACAGCCGCTGAAAATTGGATAAAAAAAACCGTCCGTTTGGGACTTAATGGGTTAATTACGTGGGTCATTTGATAAGTACCTAGCCTACAAATGAAAACACCAAAATTTTGCTAAAAATAAAATTTATTTTTCAATGTAGTCTCCTTTTAGTTGAATACACTTGGCCCAGCGGTGTTCCAATTTTTTTAACCCCGTTGAAAAAAATGTTATCTCTTGGTCTGCAAAATAGGCCTCCGTGGCGGTGATTATTTCGTTATTGGAGTGAAATTTCTTCCCGGCGAGTGAATTTTTTAGATTCAGAAACAAAAAGAAGTCGCACGGAGCCAAATCTGGAGAATACGGTGGATGGGGCAGCAGTTCATAGCGTAATTCGACCAATTTAGCCGTGGCGAGCGCGAAGGTGTGAGCAGGTGCATTATCATGGTGGAAAAGCACTTTCTTTCTCGACAAATGGGGCCGTTTTTCTTTTAACACGGCGTTAAATCGGCTCAATAGTTCGGCGTAGTACTGTCCCGTGACCGTCTTGCCCTTCTCCAGGTAGTCAATAAAAATCACACCTTGAGAATCCCAGAAAACAGTGGCCATCACCTTTCCAGCCGACGGGACCGTCTTCGCCTTCTTTGGAGCAGGTTCACCGGGTAAGGTCCACGGTTTTGACTGCTCCTTGGTCTCTGGAGTATACCAGTGAATCCATGTTTCGTCGACGGTCACATAACGACGCAAAAACTCTTTTGGATTGCGATTAAACAGCTCCAAACACTGCTCTGAAGTGGTCACACGAATGCGCTTGTTGTCTGCAGTCAGCAAACGCGGCACCCACCTTGCCGACAGCTTCCTCATGCCCAAAGTCTCATGTAGGATATGCCACACGCGTTCTTCTGAGATGCCTACTATCACAGCTATCTCGTGCACCTTTAATCGGCGGTCTGACAAAACGATATCGTGTATTTTTGTCACGTTCTCCTCCGTAGTGGCTGTTGTTGGAGCACCTGGGCGTGGATCATCAAAAACCGACGTACGACCACGTTGAAACTCGTTATACCAAAATTTAACGGTCGCCATCGAAGGAGAAGCATCCCCATACACTGCATCCAAGCGTTCTTTAAGTTCACTGCGCGATTTCCCTTCCAAAAACAAGAATCGAATCACCGACCGATATTGTTCTTTCTCCATTCTTTCAAAAATCAACGGACACACTTGCTTTCACACGCTCTCAAAAGAGAACTACAAGTCCGATCCGGCTGAAATTTTGTCAGTAGCCGTCTACAAGACGGTACTACACTATAGTGTATTTCTCTTGCAATAGTGGCACCATCTAGCGGTGAGGCTAGGTACTTGTCAAATGGCCCACGTATAATGAAACTCGAATAAAGCGATAAACCAACCGTAATGTATCTCGCAATGTACTTATTATTCGGATGCGCGTTACTCTGTTTTCCTGTACAATAATAATAATAATAATAACAAATAATAATAACAACATGTACATGCAAGAAACCGGGCGAATGCGGGAATGTTGGCTCTACATGCTGGGGTTGTCTTTTCAACACGTGCTTACTATATTTATACCCATGAAAACTCGTGATTTGCTAGTTACGTTTAAAAATAAAGCTAAATATGAATTAAATTAAGCGATGAACCAACCGAACAAGCCGTCAAGTCTAATTGAACCCCAAGCGCGGCAATCACTTAAATATGAGAAGATTATATTTATTGGCAAATGATTGTGTAGCGAATTAAGTTGGTAGAACGCTATATTACTGTATTGAAGATCCTGAGTTCGAGCCTCGGTAGTTTTAATTGTTTTTCTTTTGCATTCGTATAGGTATCTGGTTGTACGAGCAAATTGAAGCAGTTTCAACCAATCAAAGAACTCGTCCAATCCCAAAAGAACTCGAACAAAAATAACATGGAAGAATATATTTTTTAATTTACTGCCATCAATAGTTGAAATTTGTTTTATAATTCCTATCTAGAGTATTTACTTTTTCCGTTTGTCTCATTGACTCGCGAGGAGTCATCTCCATTATTATGCACATATTTCGATAGCTGCTGTGCTGGTGTACACGACAGTTATATTTGTGTTTGACAGGTGCAAACAATTTTGCCGCCATAACACGGTCAGTTTCACCTTATGCAGTTTTGGATTACTATATATTATCGGCTCCCAAGAACACTAGCGACGCCTGCGGCGGAACTGAGCACTACAGCTCTGCAACCGATTAAAATAACTGTTTGAGTAGGGAGCAGCCCCCTGACACTGGCCTACTATTCCTATACGACAAACGAAAACGCGTTTTGTCCCGGCTTTTTAGTTCTTGTAATCGCCACTACCTAGCGTTGGCTGTTATGTGAGCCTTCGGCTCTAAATACTTCGATCAGATGAACGATTCGATACTTTCGTTTCGTGCTGTTATTGTTATTGCGATAACAGCACGAACTGTTACAGCGATAACAGAATCCATCATACACGCGGATAATGGTTTTCGAAAAGTTATCTACACTATACTTTTATTCATGTAAAATATTCGACGGACCGGTGCAACGTACACATATATGCATGCCTGTCACATGACTACTAGCGCCACAGTGCGGCAAGGACATTTTGCGAACAGCATTTATCTACCAGTGTCAGCCCCCTGGTAGCGAGTGTCGACTCCTTCTCTCTAGTCTCCTTGATTTTTCTCTTTCTGTCTCAAGATGGCCGCCCTAGTGGATTGGGAGACCTGAAAAAAAGACCAAAAATTGGTAAAAATGACCCTATTTCGATCACGGTCATTTTCTGCCCTTTTTGAACCGAAAAAAGTGACTGAACAGTGACCGAACACTGTTTTTTTTTAGATTAGTCACTTGAACGTTATTTTTCGGTTTTTGGTCACTGAAATAAAAGTTAGGTTAGTCACTTGACCGGTTTTTTTTCGGTTTTCGGTCACTGAAATAAAAATTAGGTTAGTCACTTGACTGTTTTTTTCGGTTTTCGATCACTGTAATAAAAGTGAGGTTAGTCACTTGACACTTGAGGTGTTTCATCCGATTTTCCACCTGTAAATGAGAAAGGAAATAATTATTATATGTTGACAAGAATGAAAAGAAATATACATTCTTTTCTCGCAATTATTGCTATTTCGTGTACCACATTACGTATGTATGTATGCCACATATGTGTTCCACGCTGCTGCTGCTGCTGCTGCTTTGTAAACAAAATGAAATTAAAATATTGTAAAGAAAAAAGTACGAGCATGTGCACTGCATTATGCATATACGTTATAATATCCTATGCACTGAGTATTCACTTCATATAAATAATAGATAAGCGTATTTCACGTGGTGTACTCTCGGTTCTCGGCAATCCTCGCCTCCCCGCCGAGGAGTCCTCCATAGAGTAGATGGTCGCTCAACGTACACGCAGGCGCAACACCTCTCTTCATGCGCAGCCATATTGAACGCTGCCTGACGCAGCAACGCGACACTGAGCGACACATTTGACGAGTTCTTTTCAATAACGACGTTTATATGTCGTGTGCGCTGGTAGAAGGGTTGTGGTCCCAGAATCAACGATTAAAACTCGTAGTTAAACGGACGTTGGGACGCGAGGGCTATCCGGTTGTGAGCGACAGAGAGATAGAGGGTCTATACGGTAAATGATCTCAAATAATAAACAATTCGAGCGTAGCAGGTTATATTTCTAAATGGGCTACCGTTTACCTTGTTACAAAAAAATAACAATGCCGTGTTTATGGTACAGTTGCATGCCGGAAACTCCAACATTGCCGTCGTCTAAATCAACAGGAGAGGCTAACGGCAGCCAAAGTACGCGAGTGGTTATCCATCGAATTAAAGAGCGAAAGATACCGAGCGAAGGTACTGAGAACAAAGGACAGAGGCCAAAAAGAGACAAGAAGGAAAAAGAAGTTTCGAGATGGAAACCGACTCCGACGAAGAGGAGGAGGACGAAGAGGACGAGTATTAAATGGATACAAAAGTGTTATTGTTGTTTGGTTTATTTCAAGATATTAAAAAAAAACGTTCAAATTCACTGATGTTTTTGTGTACGAGTTTCTATTATTATATTTCCAATAGCGTTCCAGAAGGACCCTCTCTCTGCCCCATGCACTTCGGTTCGCCTTCGGTCACTACTACGGTCAGTGATTGAAACATCCCAGTGACCGAAGACCGGTCAAGTGACTAACCTTACTTTTATTACAGTGACCGAAAAGCGAAAAAAAACCGGTCAAGTGACTAACCTCAAAAAAACGTTGTTCGGTCACTGCTCGGTCATTTTTTCCGGTTCAAAAAGGGCAGAAAATGACCGTGACCGATGACAATGGTTTTTTTCGGTCTCCCAATCCGCTAGGGCGTCCGGCGCCCCCGCCCCTACTTTCGTCCACCTCCTTCTCCGCGATGGACAACTAGTTCCCTCGCTTCCGGCGATCGTGGGTCCTCGGTAGCGACTCCGCGGTGGGTATAGCGAGACTAGAGTAAAGGAGTAGACACTGTGTGCTAGCGATGTGGTTCCAAAATCAAGGAAAATAAGAGTTGTAGGTGGCGTTGCAATCGGCTTTCCCTTATATATAGATATACTCTCTTGCTTAGCTTTCCGTCGGCTACTTATACATGGTTGTCTGTGGATTGAATCCGTGCTCGAAAATAAAGAATTATGTGATGTGTAAAAAAATTATAAAAAAAACTCACACGTTAAATGAGTTTTGTATATAGTTATTAATGTTTAATAAGAGGCAATGTTAAATGTGTATAAATTGAGAACGAACTATTTATTGAACCGTTTGGTGAATCGTTTTCAAATTTGATAGAAGATTATCACATAGACAAAGTAACAATGGGTGTAATTGTGATAACTTATTATTTTAAAAAATACGCCCGTGCAATAGAATATTTGTGATTATTATTACTTATTGTGATAGTTATTTATTATTACACAGACATAATGTACAGCAAAATGCGCCTTGATAACAGTACAGATTGTTTATTTAATTCATTCGCAGTGAATCAATTTGCAATTTATTATTCAAAATTATATTGATTACTTTTCATTGTAACACTTCTGTCTGCCATTGTTAATAGCACGCGCGGACGCTTCCAGCATCGCTCTTAACATTATTGGAATAATAAAAATGGAAAACAATGCAAATCCTGCAGTACGTCATCCATTGAAGCTCAATCTGACTCTGTGCATTTTTTTCAGCGATGCAACTATCTTACATTTTTCATTCTCATTATCTCACTTTCTACAACTAGAGTTCCATACATTAGCTCCGTCAACTACGGAACACGTATAGTTTTTGTGTTTTATAATAAACGAAAAATATGACTGAAGACTCGCGAAAAGAAAAGAAAACTAAATGTTAGCATAGTACAAGTTTGCAAATATCATGCAATAAAAAAGAAAACGATGATGACAAAATGAGGAGGATATCACGGAAGCATTGCTGTATCCGTAGAAGGCCCAGTTTCCAAACGAGTTGAGTTTCACGGAGAGCGGAGTCATCCGCATCATTAAGCACCTTGACCGCCGAAGGGGCAGAGGGAACGATCGACGATACGGCAGGATTTTTTTCCATCGCTTACGTGAACATATTTGTGCATTGCGCGAAGGACGCAAGTGACGGTCAGCCGAGTCGCACCACCTTGCATGAGGCATGCTTCTTCGGCTGTCGGTGTTGTACAATTTGAGTCTTCCTTTTGGACTGCATTGGCCGATGAAAGATCCACTCAGTGAATCGACCTATAAGTCGAAGAATATTCAGAAACTTTAAAAATTATTTATAAGTATGAGTGTGTAATTCTATACCAAAAAATTGCAATTTGCAATTGATTTGGAAGAAAGGATGGTGAGTCCTGCATCAGAATTTTCAGCAATCCCATAGGAGTCGTAATAACTATTTGGCAACCACCAGCTGAGCCTCCAGCGAGCATTTTACGTCCAAGAGGAAACAGTTGGCTGAATCAGAAGCTAAAATGTGAATAAAAGTGACAAATTCGATCGGAGAAAGGGACGAGGGGTGATGGTTTATTGGACAGATATAATAAGATGAGAGTAAAAGTCGATAAAAAATTCGGGAATTACTGAAAAAACGCGGATTTTCATGAATGATATTTGAAACACTTGTTTTTTGGGGTCTTTTGTGGTAAGAAATTAAGAAAATTTATCGGGTGCAGTATAAGGTCCACATAAAAATTGTCATTAACCAACAAATTCATTTTCGTCTGAAAACTGTGTTTACAAACTCAGAACAGGATTTAAGTTTGAGGAGTGCGATTGCTGTGCTCCAAGATTCCGAATGACCAGTAGATATATCTCGAGATTAAAATGCTACAGAAAATGAACTACTTGTCGTTTCGGTTATTGTAATAAAGAAAGTGGTGTACAAAAAAAATAATTTTTTTCACTCTTTTTCATTTAGCAGTCGGTTGACGATAGAGAGAATCCTGATGATTCGAAATATCAATAAAAAATTCTGAGAGAGCGAGAAATTGGCGAAAAATTGTTTTTCTTTCTTTGAGATCGAACTAACGAGACTGGAAAATATTTGTTTATTTAAAAAAAAAGACAGGAAATGCAACATAGAGATCAATTTTCCAATGTACATCTCTCACCCTGGACCGTTTGGCAAGTAATGCCAGTTTAATTGCTTTGTCGGGCATTATCAACGGTATATTTACTGCCGAACCTTTGCACATTCCCAAATATCCTTCAGACTTATAAATTTTCTTGGAACAATCGAGCCTGAAAGTAGATAAATGTATTTTTGTATTCATGGTAAAGATAATCCGATTTTTTTTAGTCACATAGAGGAATACATCTTTTCTTCCGTGGGTTCTACAACTTTATTTTGTAATCTCGTTTTTACTAAAACCAGTGGAAATGCCACTGACACTGCAATTATTCCAGCTATTTCTCTATTCGCAATTCTTGGGAGTAGCCTACAATACACAAGAACAAGAAAACGATTCAAAATTTTCATTGAAGCTTCAATTCAGTCGATTTTCTGTATATTTTGTTGTATTTGTATAAAATTACTAACTTAAAACATCCTGCCTGGGGCAGTGCAACGTTTTTCTTTGCCATGTTCCGATTTCTGTTAATTCTGCAACAAACGAGAAAATGAAGGTTTCAAAGTACTCCTTTTTGCTTTTTTTACACTCGAAATATTTTTTTGTTTTATTTTTGTGGAGCAAGCGCTTGGAGACTTAAAAAATATCGTATTCTTGATATTTCATTTCATTTCATTTATCACACAACTCGTTTTCAAACAACTTGAGATTCAACGTATAATGCTCCATGATACTTTATTGATTAAACCTCCAAGTGTATATCACAAAGAGTCAGTGACGTATATATATGATAATAGTTGTGCAATGTTGCATCTTCCAATCTCTATTAATTTTATACGTCATCCCTCGCTCGAGCCTTTGCGAAATAATTTCATAGATGCAGCGAATAATAATTATGAGACAAACTTGCAAATATGTGTTATATATACATCTGATCGCCCCTTCCACAAACTGCACCAGTTGAGCATCAATTAAGAACTTTTCAATCTCAAACGATTACCGACACGCATTGTCTGCCGTGAAAAGTATCATTGGATACAATTGCGACCTGGGTGGGCTCCACATTATTTAATTGCCGAAGAGTTCATACAATTAATTTAATGATGATATTCACGTCAAATCTGTCAAAGTCCACAAATTTTTTATTTTTCGAGCTTCAAATTTACTACGTGTTGTGTCATCTTTTTCTACTAATAATAAATAAAAAACAAGAAATAAAACATACATGACAATAAATTGACAAACAACATCTTTGACAAATGAAAAACGTTAGAATGCTCGTTGACATCGAGTTGTCATTTACGACTATTTTTATTAGTATATGTTCACATCAAGAGACGTGGTAGGGTCTCGATGCCAATTTATTCTACCGTAAAAAAATTCTATCAATAAGTAAGTACTCTGTCTCGATTGAGAAAAAAAGACAAATTTGTTTCACCAACGAAAAATTAACAAGCTCGGTCCGCAAATACGAGAGGGGTATTTCCCACCTCTACCCTAACTGCGGTAAAGCTTACGTCATTTATAGTAGACGAGGAGGTTTCGTGGATGCATGACGGTTGCGTATACGGTGGTGGGGGCGTTCCCAGAGGAGTTGCGTGTACAGGACCGTCGGGATCAATGCTGCTACTACCAGCCAGTGCTGTTGATTCGCGATGTAAGGCGGTTGCCGGCTGAGTCGCTGACATCATTTTCGTGTCGGAACTGAGACTAGCGGATTTTTTTTCACAAACTTTGATCTCGTTGGAATAATATTCGGGAGAAATACTGGAAATATGATTGATGTTGTGACTCGGTTGCATACGGTGTGCAATAATTGAAGAACAAGTCTAGATGAGTTTCGAATTTTTCCACTGATTTTTCGACTTCATTCTCTTTCCCGTGATAAACGACGCTACCAACCCAACCTCGAGCCAGCGTCACGCCAATGACATTCTACCATTGGCCGATGAACGGCAGTACTACCGGTTTATGTCAGAGGCAACAACAGATATATGCCCGTAGGTATCGAGCAGCTGACATTATCACTTAGCACAAGCACAACATATTAGAAAGGCTAAGCATCGCCAATCCAAATCTGTGGATTTGCTAGCTTAATAATGTACAAGTGCTGATTGTGTACTCAGAGTACACCATCCGTAAGATTTGGCAAAGAATGACAGCAACAGAGAAAGGTACCTAATTCATACAGAGTAACTTGAATAGCATATTCAGTGAACTACGTATTTCTCTTAGTTACCCATGCCCCCAATTAAGGAATTTGCTCTTACCGTCTGACATACACTGCCGGCCAAAAGTATGGATACACCTAGAAAAATTTCGCGCCGCACTAAAAGTTTGATATCTTTGCGAAAAAAAGATGTCCGGATTTCCAAGGCGGCATTTAAAAAGGGACAAATGAAGCTTCACTTCGCGTTTTGGAAAAAAAAATTTCGATTTTTTTTAGACCCGGGGCACCATTTTGAACATGGCCGTTTTTTGGCTGTTTAAAGTCGGCTGCACTTTTTCAGGATATTTTTTTGGCATTTTTTTTTCAAAGAACGTTAAAAGATGAAAGCTATAGTTGAAAGGTATAGTTTCCTTTCTTAGAAAGTTTCGTACGATTTTTTTTCACCGAGTTATCGCATTTTTTTCTCAAAAAGACAATTTTGGAAAAATGCTGCTGAAATGAGAAACTTTGAGGTTTAGAGAAAATTGCCAAAAGGAAAAAAAACTTGCGTTACATCGTATTAAATCGAGCAGAATTTTTTCAAAATTTTTTTTCAACATTATTTTTTCTTCAACATTGAATAAAAAAAGCAAAAAAATTCAATTTTTTTCTCAATTTTTAGCCGCACAAAACATCCACCTCTTACCTCTTACTTCATATAAACACAAGGAGCGGAAATAAAGCTTCTTGTCTTTGTTTACATTTTACCTTTGTAGAGCGTAAAAAAGATTCTATTTCTCGCGAGTCGATATTCTATTTCTCTCGTGTTCTTTTTCTCGCTCTCTTTTTCGCTCGTCGTTTTTGTTTACATTTTTGATTCTTTGGAATAATGTGACGAGTGTCGCGCTGACAAAGCCAGTTAGTTGTGCGAAAACTTTGAACGCGAACACGTGTGGTCTACAATCGTCAAGTTTTTACGCAATTTTTTTTTTCTTAACGGATCAAAATGGCACGGAAAAAAGAAATTCCACTGTATAAAACAGGGGCTATTGTCGCGTTGCGCGATAAGGGATTGTCGTACAGAGAAATTGCCAGACAAACTCGCGTGTCTTTGAAAGGAGTGCAAGACGACCATCGGGAGATTTAAGAAGTCCGAGACGTATTTCAATCGCAATCGTCCGGGTCGACCCAAAGTGACAACGTACTTAGACGATAAAAATATCGTCGTTACCAGCAAAAAAAATTGTCGATTATCAGCAACGGAAATCTGTGCCAAATTTAACGAACAAAGGGAAACCTCGATGTCACTGACGACAGTGAAACGTCGTCTTAACAGTGCTGGCCTCAGAGGCTGTGTCGCCGTGAGAAAACCTTTGTTGCGTCCGGCGAACAAAAAAAAACGACACGCATCGGCCCTGGAATACAAAAAGTGGCCGATTAATCAGTGGAGAAATGTACTCTGAACGGACGAGTCAAAATTTTTAATCTTCGGTAGTCGTCGACGCATTTTTCTTCGAAGAAATCCTTCGGAAAAAATGGCACCACAGTGTTTGATACCAACTGTCAAGCATGGCGGTGGCTCCGTTGTGGTGCGGGGTTGTTTCTCCGGTCATGGTGTCGGAGACTTTGTGAAAATTGACGGCATAATGAGAAAAGAAGAATATAAAGAAATTCTCATTATTCATGCGATTCCATCGGGGCTAAGAACGATCGGGCGTGGTTTTACCATGCGACAAGACAATGATCCGAAACACAGTTCCCGTCTCTGTCGAGAATATTTGGAGAACGAGGCAAAGAAAAAGAAATCGTGAATATGGTTTGGCCGCCGCAATCACCCGACCTAAACCCCATCGAACTTCTCTGGGAAGAGCTCGATCGAAAGATACGAATGACCTGCCCTACATCGGCCGAAGATCTGTGGCAGAAACTGCAAGCTGCGTGGAGATCCCTCAGCTCAGCTCAGCTGGATTCATTAATCGAGCGGATGCCACGAATCGTTAATGCAGTGCTGAAAGCCAGAGGTGGGTTTTTCGACGAAAAGGGCGTTTAGATGAGGTCAGAGGTAAGAGGTGGATGTTTTGTGCGGCTAAAAATTGAGAAAAAAAAATTGAAGACATTTTTTTTTTATTCAATGTTGGAGCCAAAATTTTTGAAAAACATTTTTTTAAAAATTCTGCTCGATTCAATACGATGTAACGCAACTTTTTTTCCTTTTGGCAATTTTCTCTAAACCTCAAAGTTTCTCATTTCAGCAGCATCTTTTCAAAATTGTCTTTTTGAGAAAAAAATGCGATAACTCGGTGAAAAAAAATCGTACGAAACTTTCTAAAAAAGGAAACTATAGCTATTGCTCTATTTTTTAAGGTTCTTTGAAAAAAAAATGTCCTGAAGACGTGCAGCCGATTTTAAACAGCCAAAAAAGCCAAAAAACGGCCATTTTCAAAATGGCGCCCCGGGTCTAAAAAAATCGAAATTTTTTTTCCAAAACGCAAAGTGAAGCTTCATTTGTCCGTTTTAAAATGCCGCCTTGGAAATCCGGATATCTTTTTTTTCACAGAGATATCAAACTTTTAACGCATTAAGGGGGACAACCATTTAGAACATTCAAAAAATCGATTTTTTTGCTTTACAAGTTACTTTGATATGTCTAGAATCCGAAAAACTTCATAAATTAGGCCAAAACTCACAACTCCCGGAGATAGAGCCATTTTCCGAGTCCATTCACTCAGAGAGCCGAGCGCAGGTATACGAACTAAAGAGCAGCGGGGAGCCCTTTTATGAAGAAGCCTTATGAGTGCCCTTATGAGTGCCTTTTTTGAAGAAACTGAAGGCCTGCTGTATGGAGCTATCACAGCAGATTAGTCCGTAAGTAGCTTTATCAAACACTTTTCCGTTACCAAAACATTGAACGCGTTTTTCTCGAAACTTTTTTTTCACTTTTTTTCGGTGCCAACGATTGCTCAGAGACTATTCAACCGATCGGGCCAAAATTTTGTTCACGTTTTCATAACTTATGAGACCACTTAGTAAACCTAAAAATATTAGAAATTTCTCAAAATTAACGATTTTTTTATCAGCGAAGAAGACATTTTTTTTTTCGAAAATATCGACTTTTTTATTTTATGTCTGCCATTTCTACAATACTTAACTTATTATCAAAAAATTAGGTTTACCGAGTGACTACAGGCATATACTGACCGCATCCTTTTGGGTTTCTGTTTCAGATCATTTTTCACGGCGCTACACTTGGCACCGTAAAAAAAATGCCTCCGCGACCATGTGGGTTCGTCACGCTATATCTCCGTCAATTTGCAATATTTTTTTATTACTAAAAATGGAAAATACTCGTTAAAATAGGTATAATGAACTGTAAAAATTTCAAAAAAATCCATCCATTTCTTCCCTTTCAAAAAAATTCCGAAAAAACTGCTCAATTGTGAGGTTATGAATGGTTGTCCCCCCTTAATTCCATTTTTAATGCCCTATACAGGTCGGTTGCATATACCCTATTTACCTGGCCAGCAAGAAACACTGGACAGAGGTTGAAAATTGTGCAGGGTCTAGTGTGTCGGGAATCCGCCTCACCAGAAGATGCCGGATTTGCGTGCTTAAGGCCATGTGCCACACGCCAGAAAATTTCGACGCGGCCTCTCGTTACGTCGGTAGCGCAGATCTCGTAGTTTTTAGCTACGAGTCGCTACCGAGGGGCAGCGCAGCGATCGCGAATTCGATCTCGATGCTTCGCACTGGGACGAAGAGTCGAAACCAAATAGACGACGATCGCTGAGCACGCGCGCGTGTGTGTGTGTGTGTGTTTGCTACGCCGACGGCGTTGCAGAAAGAACGAATCCGTTCTCGCACGCCGTCCGGTCGTACGCAAGCACCTTACATCTATGTGCGTATCACACAATTCACACAACTATGCGTAGCGACCACGGTACGCTTGTATTGGAAGCATGCGCTCGCTCGGCAGGACAGCGGTGAAACTTTGTTGCATTTTACATTGTAATGCAGCCATCAAATCGATTTTTTTTCGGCGACGGCCACAACCAAAAGACTCAGGCATTTCCCCATACTTTTTTAATTCATTTAAACAAATAAGCTCGAGCACAATTGGTAACATCGATGCCGCTTATCGTTAACGATTTCGATCCCTGCCAAAATTTCGAGCGACCGAAATTGCTCGAAACTCACTCTACAAAAGAGTGGTAAAATTTTGCAATGCTCATTATTTAAACAAATGCGTTCAGCATTTTTATCTCTGCCAGGGTTCATATTTGGCAGCATTTTTGCTGGTCAGCTTCTCGAACAATCAAGATCGCTAGCCTCGCTCTACGGAAGAGCGGTGAAATTTTGCGATCGCGCATTGTTTAAACAAATGCCCTCGAATTGATTTTTTTGTTGACGGCGGTCATCGGTGGAAATTTCTTTATGGTTGAACTTTCTAGCAAACAGGGTTTGTTAGAGACTCGTATGGTGGAAAGGTGCTAGCATTTCCCCACTCTTTTTTAATTAATTTAAACAAATAAGCCCGAAGACTATTTGGCATCTCGATGTCGCTCATCATTGACGAATTCGATCTCTGCTAAAATGTCGAGTCACGACCGAGATCGCTCGAGACTCACTCTACAAAAGAGTTGTAAAATTTTACAATGTTCTTTGTTTAAACAATTGCGATCGGCATTTTTTCTCTGCGATGGCTTATCTTCGGCAGGTTGTCTGCGGCCGACCAAATTCGCGAGCGAACGAGATCGACCGGGTCTCACTCTGCGAAAGAGTGGTAAAATTTTATTATTACTGCAAAAAAAAATACGTTTAGCATTTTTTTCTCTGCCGGAATTCATCTTCGGCAGGTTTCTCCAAGAATCGAATTTTCTAGCAATGACGATCGGAGAAGTCTCGCTCTACAGAAGAGCGGTAAAATTTTACTATCGCGAATTGTTTAGAGGTCATAGGTGTAAAATTTTCGAAAAATCGTTTTGTTGGAAGCACTTTTAAAAAATCCTTGGAAACTTAAAAAAATTTACAATGCTCTTTGTTTAAACAATTGCGATCGGCATTTTTTTCTCTGCCATGGCTTATATTCGGCAGGTTGTCTGCGGCCGACCAAATTCGCGAGCGAACGAGATCGACCGGGTCTCACTCTGCGAAAGAGTGGTAAAATTTTATTATTACTAAATTATTACTAATTATGCTAAAAAAAATTCGTTTAGCATTTTTTCTCTCTGCCGGAATTCATCTTCGGCAGGTTTCTCCAAAGATCGAATTTTCTAGCAATGACGATCGGAGAAGTCTCGCTCTACAGAAGAGCGGTAAAATTTTACTATCGCGAATTGTTTAGAGGTCATCGGTGTAAAATTTTCGAAAAATCGTTTTGCTGGAAGCACTTTTAAAAAATCCTTGGAAACTTAAAAAAAATGTACAATGCTCTTTGTTTAAACAATTGCGATCGGCATTTTTTTCTCTGCCATGGCTTATCTTCAACAAGCTGTCTGCGGCCGACCAAATTCGCGAGCGAACGAGATCGACCGGGTCTCACTCTGCGAAAGAGTGGTAAAATTTTATTATTACTAAATTATTACTAATTACGCTAAAAAAATATCGTTTAGCATTTTTTCTCTCTGCCGGAATTCATCTTCGGCAGGTTTCTCCAAAGATCGAATTTTCTAGCAATGACGATCGGAGAAGTCTCGCTCTATAGAAGAGCGGTAAAATTTCACTATCGCGAATTGTTTAGAGGTCATCGGTGTAAAATTTTCCCAAAAATCGTTTTGTTGGAAGCACTTAAAAAATCCTTGGAAACTTAAAAAATTTACAATGCTCTTTGTTTAAACAATTGCATTCGCCATTTTTTCTCTGCCATGGCTTATCTTCGGCAGGGAAAGAGTGGTAAAATGTTATATTTATTGCAAAAAAAAATACGTTTAGCATTTTTTCTCTCTGCCGGAATTTATCTTTGGCAGGTTTCTCCAAGGATCGAATTTTCTAGCAATGACGATCGGAGAAGTCTCGCTCTACAGAAGAGCCGTAAAATTTTACTATCGCGAATGGTTTAGAGGTCATCGGTGTAAAATTCTCGAAAAATCGTTTTGTTTGAAACACTTTTAAGAAATCCTTGGAACCTCAAAAAATATTATGCATATTCCTTTGTAGCTGAAAAAAACCATTATAAAGTGGTTTTCGACCTATTTTTTAAGGAAGTCTCCGCCGCTGAAAACCGTCTTTGGCGAAGTCTCATGCCGGTAGGCGCAGTTCTCAACTCTTGTAAGCCTATTGTGGGGACAAAGTCACCGACTAAAAATAGTTTTATTTTCGACCAATAGGTGGCATTAGATTACGGGAAAAAAACTTGTTCAGCTGTAGCGTCTTTGAAACCGTTGACTTCAAACACGTTTTTTTCAAAACCATGTTTTTGATATCGGGACGGAGCAAAACTCAAACAATGTTCGACCAATCGACTTGAAATTTTAACTGTAGTTTCTTAGATTGCTTTAACAGTCAAGGACGAGCGCTTTTTTCGATTGACTGAAAATTGTAAAAAATATATCACTTTTTATACCCAACCCCAAAAAATTAAAGAAACCGAAAATTTCTTCACTTTTTAAAGTGTTTTTGAAAGGCTGTATCAATGTTAAAAATAGTCGTATCAAGATGAAAAAGAAAAACATTATTAAGCTTCAAGTTTCTAGATTGAGATCTTTTGGCAAAATAATTTTGTGAGCTACGGTTATCGCGCAATCATAAGAGATAGCGAGAAAATTATTTTTCCAATTTTATTTTTTCAAGGGATTTTTCACAGTTAAATTAATGCATAGGTCCGTTGGCTTGTTTGTTCAGTTCCAATTTGGCTTTATTGTGGTCTCTCTACGTCAACTTTTTGCTGAGATATCCGACTTATAATCAAAAATGTTCCTTTTGTGTTTGATCAATGATATCACAGCAACCAATGATCGCACAGGAAATTATTGGGCAGCTTTAAAAACTTGAATCAATTTCGTACAAGACTCTTCCATTGATTTTTGAGAAAAAAACCATTTTTTCACCATTAACAGTAGTTTGAAAAATAGGACAAAAAATGACATTTTATGGTTTTTCAGTAAATCTACTACTCCATTACAAATATTGGTAGAAAGACTAATGTCGCCACGTTTATTTTTCAGCTTAATGTACCCCCAATAGCCGTGTACATTTTCAAATTGATCCATCGACCCGTTTTTCCGGACCGATCGATCAAAGTTTTACAAAAGAATTAAAGGAACAAGTGTTCCTAAACATCGTGTAATCACGATCAAAATGAAAACACCCATTTTCTTCGACTATTTTTAGAACTTTGCAGTAGTTGCTTGTTAAATTTAAGAAAAAAAATTGAGAAATAAAGAAAAAATTATAATCTGTTTAAATTTGTAACTTTTTTGAGGAAAAAATGGTGACTCGTTGTTGCCACGCTTCGGCTTTTGCGCACCATAATTTCACTCATCTTTAATTGCATTGATTAAAAGTTGATACCCCCAATCAGTATTCACTAGTCGATCTGAGAACTTGTATGCCATTAACTGTAGATATTTTCTGCGAAGGTTATTAGGGATACAAAAAACAATTTTTTTCAAAAGCTAATCTTTTTTTGGTAAATTTTTTCTACGTTTTGGTAAAAAAATAAATCTAATGTTTTTGTAAACTCTCATTTTTTCAATTTTTAATCATGCCTAGTTAAAAAAAAAAAGATTGTTTTCCATAACCCTAATGACCTTCGTAGAAAATATTGAGAATTAATTGCATAAATGTTCTCAGATCGACTATTAAATACAGCTTGGGAGTATCAACTTTAATTGATTCAATTAAAGATGAGTGAAATTAAAGTGCGCAAAGGCCGAATCGTGTAAAAAATGAGTCAGTATTGTTTCCTGAAATATTTTACAAATAAAAAAAAATGTCAATCTCTCGAATTTTTTTCGTATATTTAACAAGCAACTAGTGCCAAGTTGTGAAAAAAGTCGAAGAAAAATAGTATCCTTATTTTGATGATGATTACAAGATGTTTAGGAATAATACACTTGTTCCTTTAATTGTTTTGTAAAACTTCGATTAACTTTTGGTGGAAAACGGTTCGATGAATCAATTTGCAGACTAACAGGGGTATTGGGAGTAAATCGAGCTGAAAAAAAAACGCGGCAACATTAGTCTTTGCATCAATATTTTTACCGTAGTGGTAGATTTAATGGAAATCCAGAAAAAGTAATTTTTTGTCCTTCACCAAATAACGGTTAAGGGTGAAGAAAAAATTACAAAAATCGACGGGAGGGGCTGGCAGGAAATTTATTCGACTTTTCAAAGCTGCCCTCTAATTCCCGTTGCGATAATTGGTTGCTGAGATATCGATAATCAAAGACAAAAGGATCTTTTTTTATTCGAAGTCGGATATCTCAACAGAAAAATTGACGTAGAGAGATAAAAAGCAAATTGAAGCTGAATAAAAAAGCTAACTGACCTATACATTGAGTTAACTGAAACAAAATTCCTTAGTCCGATAACCCCTGAAAAATAAAAACAAATTTGGAATTTTTTTCTGCCGGTATTTCTTATGATAGCGCGATAGCCGTAGATCACAATTTTTTGCCAAAAGATCTCGAAACTATCATCTTGAAGCTTCAAAAGACTTTTTTTCATCTCGATGCGACAATTTTTCACATAGACTCAGCGTTTAAAAAAACGCTAAAAAATGAGGAAATTTTGTTCCTGTAATTTGTGGAGTCGTATATAAAAACTATGGTCAAAACACGACCTTTTTTTAACTCGTCTCTTTTCTTTAATTATTTTGAAGTTTCCCCTCATTTGACTGCTAAAACGAACGTAATAAACGAAAATATTTTATTCTTAGTTCCACGATTAAATTTACGATAGTTCTACTGCGTTCCACGGAGAGGGCATGAGGTTAAAGCTTGCAACGTTGGAACGCAATAAAAATTAAAATTTGTGAAGTCCTTTTTTATATTTCGGCAACCTTTGCTTACAATAATCCTCCAACAATCGTCACCGTGTACTCCGATCTAAGGGGGCACACTGTAGAATTTTAAAAAAATTGTTCTTTGTACTTGACTTAAAAGATGCTTTGAACCATCTTTTTTTATTTTCTTTATTTATTTTATAAGGGGAAAAAAGTTTGGTACCTATAAAACAAGGTCCGCAGGCCAGTACGGGTCTGCGGTGGCAGTGGCTGGCCCGTGTGGGAGACATCGACCGTTTTTCTCAAAATACAATTTTTCAAAACGGCACGCAGCATAACTCCAACAATTTTCATCATTTTCACTCTCAATTTTGGGTACATGTTTGAAATAACATTCCGAAGAGAAATAAGTACGGGATTTTCTATGAGTTAGTTATAACATTAGTTATTACCAAATGATTGTCCTTTTTTCTGTCGAAAATTATGTTTTCGGTTCAGTGGCGTAGCTTTGGGGGGGGGGGGGGGGGGCAGAGGGGGCCATGGCCCCGGGCGGCGCAGATGTGGGGCGGCGGTGGCGAGCGGCACTTAGTTGCGAAAATAGGGAGGGGGGCGGCAAATTTAGGGTTAGTCCCGAGCGGCAAAAATCCATGCTACGCCACTATTTCGGTTTAATGCTTGCCAATTACACAAAAAATAACATTTTCACAGTTCTCTACGTATTTATCTAGCTATACTCGTGTAAATTAAAATAATTTTTTTTTATTTTATTCTAAAATCAAATTTGCGTCAGCTATACTGCGTGCCGCAGAGCGTCTCAAATTCACCATGCCTCGCCAAAATGGCTGCAGCGTCACCTTTTGGCATAATTTTTTAATATAAATTTCATTTTGTTCTTCTACAAAAAAAAAAAAATCGCGAAATATCACTCAATTTTGGACGTTTACACTGGTGTAAGCCCTTATGGTAAAACGAGCGTGCGCTCTTGATTTCTATCGATTTTGTTCAAATTTTAACCAGACATTGTTCATATTATTATGCAAGTTTGAGTGAAATTTCAGAACAGTTGACTATCTAGATTGGAAGATAATGAATTTTTGAATAGCAACTTTTAACACTGCAGGGTCTGCATTGGCCGAAAGTCAGGTCACTTAATTCGGAGTACCATTCTATTCTGTTTATGAATTTTGAAAAAAAATTATGATTAGATAGCAAACTAGTTAGGGAACGAGTGAAAAAGTTGGAATTGTCTTTACTATTCAGTTTTGCTAAAGACATTCAGTAACGACAGAATAACTCTCGGTTAAAAATATTTATCCCCTATAATAAGAAGACATTATGCAACACCGCAGAACAGCATTGTTCAATATTTCGAGAAAAAAGATAATTATTGTGTTCCTAAAGTTAAACACTTTAACGCGAAGAAAAAGATTTGCGTTATAAACATTAATATTTTATATTGTTTATGTTATTACCTTGTCTTTTTATAGAGGACAAATATTTTTCACGGAAAATTACTCTGGCTAAATTTCAATGCAGACCCTACAGTGTTAAAAGTTGCAATTTTAAAATCCATTATCTCCGAATCTAAATAGTCGACTGATCTGACATTTCACTGAAACATGCATAATGATACGAACAATGTCTGGTTAAAATTGAAACAAAATCTATAAAAATCAAGAGCGCACGCTTGTTCTACCTTAACACGTTCAACCATTGACCATTCAATTCTGTTGGGCTGGAGGTTTGGACCCGTGGACTCTGAGTATGAAATGATGGTAGCCGTAACCATTGAGATGCAATGGTCCTCGCCCTTTGTTTTAAAACGTACATACGTAAGCCTTGCACAGATTGGTGGTGTGATCCATGGTGAAATATTGTTCCTGAGCGAAGCCGAAGAGTTCAACGAGTTCCTTCAGGCCAGCCTCGCTGGTGCTCTTGGAGAGATGGGAGACAGCGGTGATATCCTTGCGGACACTGGGACTCTATACTGTGGCCGCGACAAGGGACGCAGTTTCTCATCATCAGCAGTGCGTTCTTGCTGCCCTGGATAAAAGTGCAGATCTGCCGATGATCCATCTAGATAGTAAATCCGATGTGACATTAGTTCTGGTTTCTACATGATAGCCCAGGTACGCATACACCTAGCATGTGTATGCGTACGCTATCCAATAATACTCTCGGTCATCAAAGTGAAGCTATCGAGGAATCGCCACAGGTCCACAAATCATCTGTGTTTGAGACGTGACAGTTTTGCGTTCGTAGGCAAAGGGTGTTGAACTTTCGTGCCTTATTTTGGTCGCACACTGATCAGGAAATCGAGGATTTCGAGGGGTAATGGAAATGGCTACGGATCATCGAAAAATATGCTATCTGCGATTTTTTCACGAATAAATACCGCGGAATTTCTGCGAAGAGCAAATAAGCTTGAATTTCTTGCACCACGGCCGTTGGCTGTTTGACACATCGGCGAGCGAGAAAGCAATGCGAGGGAAGATCGTGGCAAATGACAAAGTACGTAAATTGAGGTTATGAGGTTATAGTACGTACGTACCTTGACTTCCGGCGTTTTTTCCTTCGGCTTCTCGCTGTCACTATGTTCGTCGATCTTCTTCGTGTAATCGGCCGCGGCGGTTTTCTCGTCGATTACTTCTTCGTCGGGATTTCTCGTCGGTAGTGTGCCGGCGTCCTGAGGCGCTCTTCACAGCAAAAAAAACTCACCAAAACGCGACGAAAACAAACTCCACTCTATGACACACTATTCACATTCTATATCACACTCTATCACACACATCGTATGATGAAATATATTGCGAACGAATGTGCAAGGTTATAGCTTTCCGGCTTTCGACCTGTCAAAAAATAAATTGTTCCGAAAGGAGGCGAGCGCGGTCGGTACGAACAGAACGAAGCGAGCTGCGCGCCGCCAGTGAGAATACGGATGAACTGAACGCTCGCTCCGGTACCTGATATTTTGAGCTTCGTTGGTACATTTTTGCTACATTTATGTAAAAATTTCAAAATGCTTTCTCTCCGCCATTTGTTCATGAAAACAGGTGAAACAAAGCTTAAAATGTGTGCTTTTTCACGCTGCAGAGGATGACGCTCAGAAAATTACCGAAAATGCGATGCAATGGTTAATAATTCACCATTTTTCGCAGGGTAACCACAAACTGTAAATTTTTTTTGGAATTCTTGGATAACGGAGGGCATCATCCCCTCGGAGCAAGTGTGCTGCATGCACATAACAAATTTCATCCCAATCGGTTGTGCCGTTTGGGAGAATTCTTTTTTCAAAATTTCGAAGCGGTCGGAGGCATGTGGCACATCGCCTTAAGGCGTTACCCCCACTTGTAGCGCAAAAAAGGCCTTTTTCATGAATTTTTTTAAAGAAAACTGCAAAACTTTTTTAATCGATCAATATACCATCTTAAAGAACACATCTTGAAGAACTTTCAGTAATTTTTTTATTAAAAAATATTACATTGTTTAGTGGCAAATGGCCGTCAATGAAATAATGTTTTTATGTACACGGTTTGCGGTGACCAACATTGCGGCGAAGTGGATCATCTTTAAAAAAAAATGCGGATGGATTTAGTCAAATATAAGTATAAACTAGTCTTTAATCGAAGGATTTTAAAAAATATTCATTTTTCACAAAATGCGGACAGTCAAAGTTAATGGTTCGATTTTAACGAAAAAAAAACGGCCGTTTTTTGGCTATAAAACGGCCATTTTTTTCGAAAAACAAAATCGAACGATTAAAGACTACATTTTTATGTATTAAATAAGCCTGCAAAATTTCAAGAAGATCGGTTCATTAGTGTTCGAGTAATCTTGGTCACCGACTTCAGAAATGCCATTTTGAGAAAAACGCGTTTAAAGTTTCAATTTCAGTTTACACGAAGAAAATATTTTTTTTGTAAACTTACATAGAGTCGTCTATTCCGGGCATAAAAAAAACTGCACTTCAAATTGCACTTCAAAAAAATGCAATAAAAAAATCGATTTTTTCAAAATCGCAAGTGGGGGTAACCCCTTAACAACACGTAAGAAAAATTCACACGTTTGGGTATCAAGAGGTCATTGATAATAATTTTTTTTGCCTCGAACATAGGCGATGATAAATTCTTAGTGTATAAGGTTATAAATTATGAATCTAGTTTTAGGTAAGAAATTCCTAGAGGTATGCGACAGATAGAAATATTAATTCAAGATATTAGGCAAACAAGTACCTAATTATCTTTGGGTACTGCGATATAGGAATTCGTTCGAAGACAATGAAAAATGTATATCTTCGTCAGCTGCATAATCAGCAGAACGATAAAGGTTCTCGGAGAAGTGTTTTCAACTAGATTATTCAAACTGCTTCACACCAAAGGCATATTGCATTGATTTTACCACGCTGTAGCTGAACCTCGCATTGCCGTACTGACAAGGAAAATCACTTACGTGTCCGCCTCCGATTTTGTTGAAACTCATAAACCTAATAGAGCTTTAGGAACTATTAGATACGTATTTTTTTAATTGGCCGAAACACGATTTAAAAGGGGGAAATCACCCCTCGAAGAAAGGCGTGTGGGACGGTGATTTTTCCGGGCCACCTGCGAACAGTCCACCGATCTAAATGAATAAAAAACCAAAATTCTTCCAATGTGAAGCAATGAAGAAACCACTATAGAAGTATTGAACAAAAATTAAATGAAATGGTGACACACCTTTCTTTGCGGGCCGGTTTCCCGACTTAAAATCGTTTTTCCGCCGATAAAAAATACGTGTCCAGTAGTTTACCATGGTTTTTCACATATATGAATTTCAACAAAATCGAAGGCGGACACTCAATCGATGTTCCTTGTAAGAGCAATTAATTATTGACTCCCTTTTAGTGGTCGTTCCGCCATGTATATTTCCACCATCAATGATCATGCTCGCGGGTCGCAATTATCTTCTTCGAGATGCGTCTTCAAGCTATGAGATACTTCGCGTATGTAGATCGGGTAATGCGCTCTAGCGGTTGGTTTCTATGCGTCCTGCGTTATTGTAATCTCCCATCAATCTCATTTCTAATGTTGGACATCCGTGGGAAAAGACGTTTGCACCCTCGCGTGATTCGATGTTGGCTTGCCTGTTGAGTCGTATGGGCATCACCTCAGGTAATGCAAAAATAAGATACGCAAGAATGAGGGATCACATCCAAGTTTATTTCGTCATATTTTTTTATCTGGTTATCTGTTTTAGAGAGCGGTTTCCCGTGCGACCGTCCGATCCGCGCTCTCAGTTCTCCACTTTTCTCTTTTTTTTTTGGCAAAGACGCAACGATAGTTCCGCTCGCCTTTGGACAAGTAGTATGGTTAACTGGAGCTTCAGAAAGGCCTCGTAAAAATTTTGCGTAGAAAGCTATTTTTTTTCTTTCCGTAGGGGGGTCGGCCATAAGTGTAAAACTCAGTTTCCAGGACGTTAAGGGTGTTAGAATGGCCGCCATCTTGGAATTAAGGGTAAATTAGTTTTTTAAATTTATCAGCATAACCCAAACAAATCCAAACAAAAATTTTGTAGGAAGCTTTTTTATAGTCGATACAATTCTCCATTACTTTTATGAATAACTTTTTGCGTTAATATTAATTTAAAAAAGTTATAAAAAATAAAGATGAAAAGTGAGAGGATATGAAACTTTGAGGAAAGATTGAAATTTAAATATTTCGAAAAATAACTAAAAAATTCTTTCTTTTACAGTTTCATAATAATGCAATATTTAAAAACCGAATAATTAAAACGATTTATATTTATTAACATTCAGTTAATTCAAATTAATTAAATAAAAATTCATTAACCTTAACATTAAATAATGAATTCCAATAATGCATAAGCAATGAATACTTTTCAAACTAAAAACAGAACGAATAAACATTCAAGAGACGATACTCTTTTCTCGATTAAGAATAATTAAGAATTCAATTATCATATGATTTTTATATTTTTATAAATTGATAAATTTAAGATTATTATTATTTACTTTTATAAATAAATGAAAAAAGAAAGGATTTCCAATTTATTCCGTTTAAATTAAATGAAGAAGAAAGAAGAGAATTAAATAACCATAAGAATCAAGAAAAACAAACCGAATAAAAAATGGAAATGGTCAAATTGTTTATAACGAAATGATGTATAACAAAGGTAAGAAGTATTTTTGTCAGATTTGTAATTAATTAATAATCTTGCCCCAAAGTTTTTCATCCTCTCATTTTTCACCTTTTTTTGTTTATAACTTTTTTCATAATTAGTGTTAGCGCAAAAAGTTGTTGATAAAAGTTATGGAAAATTGTATCAACTACAAAAAAGCTTCCTACAAAATTGTTGACAGCCTCACGGTTACGGAGATAAATAAATAAAACTAATCACACCATTAATTTAAAGATGGCGGCCGTTCTACCACCCTTAACGTCCCGGAAACTGAGTTTCGCACTCATGGCCGACCCACACCCCTACGAAATGAAAAAAATAGCGTTCTACCCAAATTTTTCAGCAAAATCACCATTTGACAGTACTAAAGGCTTTCTTTATTTGCCCGCCATCATACCTTCTACACACACACACACACACACACACACACACACACACACACACACACACACACACACACACACACATATATATATATTTATATATATATATATATATATAGGGTGTCCCATTTTAATCTTACACCTGAATTTTCTCGAAAAATATTGCTCGGACAAACTATTGTGTGGAACAAAACTTCTAGGGATTGAAGGGGGACGTTTGAAAAAAATTTATTTGAGGAGCCAAAATTCAAAATGGCGGCGTTATAAAGGCTGACATGTTTTTTTCAAACGGAAACATAACTTTTTTTTATTACCAAAAAATTTGTCAGCTGAAAACTAAAAACTTTTGTTGAAAAAATTTTTTGATAAAGTTCATAGTTTTCAAGTGAGAACATCATTTTCAATTATTTCAGATGTATCCAGCATTTGTGTGTGTGTGTGTGTGTGTGGGCGCGCGTGCGTGTATGTGTGTGGATGTGTGTGTGTGTGTGTGTGTGTGTGTGTGTGTGTGTGTGTGTGTGTGTGTGTGTGTGTGTGTGTGTGTGTGTGTGTGTGTGTGTGTGTGTGTGTGTGTGTGTGTGTGTGTGTGTGTGTGTGTGTGTGTGTGTGTGTGTGTGTGTGTGTGTGTGTGTGTGTGTGTGTGTGTGTATGTGTGTGTGTGTGTGTGTGTGCATGTGCGTGCGTGTGGAACACTGTTGAAAATTTTGGTTTTTTTTTTGTTTTTTTGGTTTCAAATTTGGACGATATTTCATGAGAAAATTTTAGAGGAAAATCGATGAAAAATAGTTTTTTTCCATTTTAATAGCGTTTGTGCCATTTTCAGGCCCAAAAACGTGTTTCTTTAAATCCTTGACGAACTTTGATCACGATGGGTAGAAAAACACACACACACACACACAAATGCTGGATACATCTGAAATAATTGAAAATGATGTTCTCACTTGAAAACTATGAATTTTATCAAAAAATTTTTTCAACAAAAGTTTTTAGTTTTCAGCTGACAAATTTTTTGGCAATAAAAAAAAGTTATGTTTCCGTTTGAAAAAAAACATGTCAGCCTTTGTAACGCCGCCATTTTGAATTTTGGCTCCTCAAATAATTTTTTTTCAAACGTCCCCCTTCAATCCCTAGAAGTTTTGTTCCACACAATATTTCGTCCGAGCAATATTTTTCGAGAAAATTCAGGTGTAAGATTAAAATGGGACACCCTGTATATAAGGTTCCTTCATTTTACAATTGATGTCGATCATTGCTATCTCGTATAGAATGGAGACTCGTCGATTATTATATTGTTTTCTTCGTGCTCGGCCTTTTCCTGCCTCCTGGCCATTAAACTGCCCAGAAATGCGAGAAAGTCCGCCTTCAATTTTGAGCCACCCTCGTCAACGTTGCACGTCACCTGAGAGATCCTCGCGAAACTGGAAGCTGTAATTTTTTATTTCTAATTTTTAACGCGTTTTGGTGTATTCTTGGTTTCATAAATGTTTAAGCCTTTTTTTGTAAACTATTTATTTTTGAAAATTGTTTTGCAGTTTTTTATTGGATATTAATTTGGATTTTATTACATTTTTGTATGTGTTTAGGATGATTTTTAACTCGTTAAATTCTTATTCGTTTTGAATTATTGATTTTCCATATTTTTCTTTTAATTGAAAAAATGTCAGTCCTGTTTTTTGCATTCATAAAATTATATCATTTTGTTTTCATTCTTGTTTTTTTTTTAATTTTCTTATCGATTTTTGTTTAGGTTCAACTTTAGCGAAAAAGTTATATAGAAAAATAATTGAGTTTGAATTCAATTTATTGTTGTTCGAGACTAAAACCAAACCAACCTAAACAAAGAGGAGGCTTAAAGAAACGTAATAAAACTAAATTTAGCGGAAAAATTCGATTCCAAATTGAAAAAATTCCACCCCTTTTTGTTTAGGCTTGTTTAAACTAAAAGACCCAAACAAAGAGCGGGAAAATAGGCTTGACATTTTTTAATATCAAACAAACTACGAATAAATATTTTAATAATTAGAGATAATTTATTCTGGAATTTCTATAAAAAACTTTAATTCATATTCTAAAAATGTTAAATTGCGATATTTTTGTTTAAGTAATTGCTGATCTTTTAAATATTCTTTCCTCGTTTCATTGTTTCAAAAATTTATTTGGTTGTTTAAACAGAAAAAACCTAAATGACTTCAAAGAGAAATCTTTAAGGAAATTTTAATTTAAACACCCCACGCCTTGTTGTTTGGGGGTGTTTGGGTTTACCTTGATTAGGAACATCATTCGAAAAACTTTAATTGAAAATTGAATTAAAAATGCAACCCTTTTTTCTTTGGATTTTGAAATTAAAAATCGTAAACACACGCAAACAAAGCGTGGAAAACATGAACAAAAGAGATCATTCCGAAAATTAAAATAAATGGAAATAGAATTTTTAATGTTAAAACAAAATACGAATTAAAATTTAAATAATTAAACGTCATTAATTCTATAATTGGCAAAAAACTTTCATACCTATTTTTTTACAATGTTTATTATTATGATTTTATTTTTACTTTACTTTTGTTTCGTTTAAAAAGAATTTCTCCAACTTTCCGCAATTTTCTTTTACGAAGTGCCGTCGGTATTATACTCACATAACGTATTTTTCGAAAGTTCGGCATCACGTGACTTTTCTGTCTCGTAGCGCAGCAGCACGCAATTCTTGGCCTCGAGTTTCGATTGGTTCACAAAGTAATCGTACATCCGGTCGAGCTGCCGGACATGCTCCTCGCTCGTTCTGCCGGCCTGCTTGAAGACGAAAACCACTCCAATCGCATCCTTTCGTATGGCGGCCCAACAATTCTCGTATCTAGCGTTATCGCGGTAAAATATCGCAGCCGGTATGGTTATCGCTATTTTATGGGGGTTATGTTTGCTTAACTGAATGCTATTTATTTTTTTTCATTACTTCGAATCGCCGCTGCAATCCCACAACTCGACGTCCACTCTGGTCGTTTTGTTCTTGAGACGAACGCCTAGGACTTCAAACTCGAGGATTCTCACGCCACGGGTGGGCCGATAATCATACGGGATTTCCGTCGCGTCGGCGATATAATTGGAAATAGTCGTTTTTCCGGCCTTTTTTTCACCCCCATAAATTGTAGAGAAATTGTCAAAAATTTTCAATACTTTTTAAACATTTTTAAAAAATTGAAAAATGTTTCCAAGATTTTAAACAAGCGTTCAAGAGGTTGACAATTTTTCAAAAGATTTAGGAACGATTTTCCAAAAAGAAAAAAAAATTAATAATTTTTGAAAGATCTGCGTAGTGATTTACTCTTTCCTCTTACTAAAGAAAATTTTTATTAATCAAATACGATTTTTCTGTACTATTTTTGCTTTACTTGTTTTTAGTTTCTTAGCATTGAAAAAGCTTTCAAAACTATATACGTTTGTTTAGGAAGGCTGGGTATAGGGGTCTGTGTTAGCTGGATGTCACATGAAACTATCGCTTCCCCCACTCCAGTGGCACTGTATTCTGGAAGAGTGGGGGGAGCTGCGACATGCTGAATGCCTGTGATCGGTTAAAAAATGCCGCATTACATGTAGTGTTATCCGAAAATTCTAACTACCTTTTCATGCCACGAAATAGTAGCGCTTTATGCAATATCTGTAGATTTTTAAAATACTAATGGAAGCTTTTTTCTGCAATTCGCTGGCTTTTGGTTTTTCTTTCTTTCAGTATACATATTTTATTCGAAGCTCGAACTAATTAATTCAAAACTACGAATTCTGTAAACAAATATTTTTTTTCTCCGTATTTTCGTACCAATTTCAATTTTTATTCAGAAGACTATGGGACATTTGATAATGTTCATCTTTTAATCATTGAAAGCGCACTCTGGGAAGTGTCCGTGATTTTTTCTGATTTTCTTTAAGCTCGAGAAAAATTTGAAATCCAAATAAACCTGAGAAATTCTTGCTTTTCCCGGATTTTTTAAATAAATTTTTATTTTTATTTGAAAGTAAACTGTAGGACATTGATCATGTTCATTTTTGGATCATGTAGTGCGCACTTTGAGAAGTAATCCTGATTTTGTCGACTTTTTTAAAGCCCGAAGGAAATTGAAAACTGGTAGTATTTTCTATTCACACAGTGTTCACATTGAGGGTGTATAAAACGGGTGTTCACATGGAGGATTAAAACAAAAAGGTAAACTTCTCATAATGGTTTTGTTTTACGTCCCTAGATATCCGAAAATAAAATTCGGAGCCTGTTTCCACGGATTGGAGATTTTTAATACGTAAATAATAATAAGAGTTGTTCGAGAAAAATTAATATTATGACCTCACCCCTGCAGGCCCCACGACAACGAGCTTGAGCGGTTCCATGACGTATACATGAAGTATTTTCGGTGAGTGACAAACCACGTACGCGAATCAGTACGGTTTCCATGGTAGCGCGGAACAGTGATATGGCAAACAAAAAATATTTCAACAGTATCCTGAAGCTATCAGCCCTTTAGGGGATATTACCACTCTTTTAAACTCACGTTCTTGTACCTTGAGGTAAAGCTAAACATTAATTTTTCACTTTTCCCCAAGATGATTAACATTTCGCAACACAGAAAAATCTCATTGGGCCTCTATTGAAAATACGAAGTGAGAATCTTATTTCGCGAGAGCTCAATCTTTCTGGTGAAAACTCCGAGATTTTTACCGACCGCGTGGCTTTCACCGCACCTTAAGACAACTGATTTTCCGATTTCCCGTATTCTCCGAGACGGCTGATTTCTCGCAGATAAGAAAAAAAAACACATATCGATCTGTTGAACGACGAACAACACATTTCTCTTCGTTTGCCCGTAATGTAATCTGTCTAGAAGAAAACTTGACTGTAGGTTCTTTAAAGACTAAACGGGTGACACATGTTTAAATAATGTATCACGTGCAGGTGCTTATGCCAGTTGTTGGCCTAAGCACCTGCACTAACACCACTCCGTGACCTACTTCTTCTAATGCTGGGTTGTCCTGATCAAACGCGCCGAATCAATCCCCCCCCTGCTAACCACGTACCCCAAATGTACCGCTCAAGTAGAGTACGCCGACCGGTACTGTGGCCACCATGTACCCAGTTAACCAAGCGTACCATTAGTACAGCGTACCGCAAATGTGGAGTACGCCGTACCCTACTGTACCGATAATGTACGGCTACGGGATACCAGCGTACTCGTACGTCCACGGTATCGCTACCGTGGAGTTACACCGTACTGCAGTCTACGGTGGCTTCACGCTGGCGATACTGTACTACCGGTACAGTATCGGTAGTACAGTACCGGTACTACCGATACTGTAGCGATACTGTAGCGGTACTGCAGCGTACCGTACATTGGCGGTACAGCGTACCGTATGGCGTACGGCAATGTACCAGTGCCGTACGCACGTACGAGGTGGCAACAGTACCGGTACCGCGCACTCCACATGAGGGGTACATTTACGGTACGTGGTTAGCTGGGTACGTGCGAACGATACCGGCACATTACCGGTACGCCGTACAGTACGATGTACCGCAAATGTACCAGTACCAGTACCATATCGGTACATTACCGCCACCGGGTAGTCTAGTACGGTCTAACTACACGGTGGCGGTACCGTGGAGGTACGACTACGCTGGTACCCCGTACCCGTACACTACCGGTACTGTACGGTACGGCGTACTCCACATTTGCGGTAGCAATGGTGCGCTTGGCTACCCAAAAACGTACTACCCATCAGTACCGGTAATGTACGGGTACGGGATACCAGCGTAGTCGTACCTCCACGGTACCGCTACCGTGGAGTTACACCGTACTGCAGTACACGGTGGCGATACTGTACCGGTATCGTACTAGTACATTTGCGGTTTAGCGTACCGTAAGGCGTACCGGTAATGTAGCAGAACCGTACGCACGTACGAGGTGGCAACAATACCGGTACGGCGCACTCCACATGAGCGGTACATTTGCTGTACGTGGTTAGCTGGGTAACTGAGCCAAGCTAACCACGTACCGCCACGGTCTTACATACACCCAGCTAACCACGTACCGTACATGTACCCCTCATGTGGAGTGCGCCGTACCGGTACTGTTGCCACCTCGTACGTGCGTACTGCACTCCTACATTATCGGTACGCCGTACGGTATGCTGTACCGCCAATGTACTAGTACAGTACCGGTACAGTATCGCCACCGTGGAGCCACCGTGTACTGCAGTACGGTGTAACTCCACAGTAGTGATACCGTGGAGGTACGAGTACGCTGGTATCCCGTAGCCGTACATTATCGGTACTGTAGGGTACGGCGTACTCCACATTTGCGGTACGCTGTACTAATAGTACGCTTGGTTAACTGGGCAGGTCTGGAAACTCTGTCAGAATTCGCATGGTGGGCGCAGAGATTAGTAGGGAGATGTACAACGCTCCCCTTTTCGGCGTGCCTCGGAAACGGCGCTAAATCGCGGCGGCGAGTTCGGGAATATGATTTTGTGTGCATCGCCTCTGTCGAGGTTGCAGATTCCCTTGTAGCCGCGCGAGTCGTGAGCACCGCTCAAGTCGATATCGCAGTCAGCGTGCACACGAATGGGTAGGTCGGTGGGGGAAAAGTCTCTGCCCCTCGCTCTAGTGCAGCCTGATCGCGCGTAAAAGTTACCGCCTCTCTAGTCTCTTACGCGCCCACCACATAATCATAGTAGCGCGTGTCCGTGAGCGAGCGATGCTCGGCATCTTCAGAAAGAGCCGAGCATGGTGGAAGTGTCCTAACGCGCCTTCGGCAGCTACACCAATACATGGACGCTGTACACGTTCATGTGCGGCCAAGCCGAAACGAAGGCTTCGAGGGAAAAAGCAATCTGAGCACGACTCGCGCGTGACGTCACCCATCGGCACGCGCGAGACTTAGATGATTTCAATGCTTATTTAACTCTTGATTCTCTGCGTTATTAATGTATACAAAAAAATGTGTCGCTTATTTTTTTAGTTTATACGTTAATTTAAATATAATAATAAATCTAAATCACAACTTATTTATCTTATATAAAATTGTTTACGCTTTACTTACATCCGTCCTCATGCCAAATAAATTATAATTCATAAAAGTAAGCGGAAATATATTGATATTCGTATTATTATATTAATTCTCATACTTTCATCAAGCGATAAAGCATGATCCCCAAAAACAAACCAATCATCCATCCGGCCGCGAATCGTAAGTACCGGAAAGTGCACGTATTCTACAAGCGATGAGACGGTCCCGTTGGTAGCGTTCCGGGCTTCGGTCCGCAGGGGCCCCCAGTGCAAATTTTTCTCCAAATTTTTCATAATTTCTTATATTTTAGTCACATTTGAGATTTTCGGAGAAAAAGTTATTTAAAACAGATTCAAGTACTGGTCTATTCCCCAAAAACTCATTTTTTTTTACTGAAAATTCATGATTTCTCATTTTTTTCCCGGAAATTTCTCTTTTTCCTATGACCTGAGTGAACGGCTGCGGAGATATTCGGAAAAAAGTTAAAGATGAAACGAAAATGAGATTTTCGTTAAAGAAACTTTTTATTATTATTTTTTTCCGGAAATTTCCTTTTTTCCTATTACCTGAGTAAACGGCTGCGAAGATATTCGGAGAAAATTTAAAGATGAAAAAAATGAAATTTTCGTAAAAAAACTTGATATAATTTTTTTTCCGGAACTTTTTCTTTTTCCTATTGAGTGAACGGCTGCGGAGATATCCGGAGAAAAGTTGTAGATGAAAAAAAAAGATTTTCGTAAAAAAAACTTATTACATTTTTTTATCCCTCATAATTCTGAGAAATAATGAATTTCCGAAATTTTTGCAAACATTATTTTCCTTAAGGGGTAACACCACTGTAACGGCCTGCCACGAAGCGTTTCAGACAAATAATACTTGGGGTAATTATTAAGCATATATTGAAGTATATTGCAAAAAATTTTATGGGAAAATATTACAAAATGGCGACACTGCAGAAAATTCTTCCGAGGCATGTTGAACTTAAGGTGCTCTACGGCACGTAGTATAACTTGTGCCAATTTTAATCTGGACAAAATAATTTTTTTAAATTAAATCTAGATGAGTGTAGCTAGTGAACTACGTAGGAGATTTTAGAAATATTGATTTTTGAATAATTGCCGAGTATTTGACTAAAAATGTTCATTTAGACTTAATAAGGCAAAATTCTTTTTTTTAATTAAAATTGGCACACTTATACTGCGTGCCGCAGAGGTTCGACATGCTTCGGAAGAATTGCTGCAGTGTCGCCATTTTGTAATATTTTCGGATAAAAATGTCTAGCAATATACTTAAATATATGATCAATAAATACCGCAAGTATTATTTGTTGATCACATTTTCTTCCGCCAAAAAAAAATTTCAAAAAATCCGTTTCTTGTAAGGCCGCTACAGTGGTGTAACCCCTTAAAGTCTTCATATAATTTCCGAGATTTTCCCGTGATCGTAATTAAAATAATGAAATATTCGGAGAAATTCGGAGAAACTCGGATGTTTGCGTAAAAATAATTGTCCGCAAAACTCCGAATTTTTCATATTTGTTCCAATTCATAGAAAAATTCGGAAAAAGTCTGAAAAATTTTTCGGAAAAAAACGGAGTTTTTCGGAAAATATTTGCACTAGGGGTGGGGGATCGTTCCCCGCGCTCAGTGCTTTTTAAAAAATTATTATTACTATTAATTCTTATTTGATTAGTTATTTTTATTAGTTATCATTATTATTTTAATTAGTTATCTTTTAGTGTCGACAAATTTATCGCGCACTCTGACCGCTTATTTTATTAGTTTGTACGTTAATTTAAATACAATAATAAATCCAAATTACAACTTATTCATCTTCTAAAAAATTGTTTGCGCTTTACTCACACCCGTTCGCGCTAAAAGATAACTAATTAAAATAATAATGATAACTAATAAAAATAACTAATCAAATAAGAATTAATAGTAATAATAATTTTAAAAAAAGCACTGAGCGCGGGGTACGATCCCGCGCCCCTAGTGCACATTTTTTTCCGAAAAACTCCGATTTTTTCCGGAAAATTTTTCCGATTTTTTCTATGAATTGGAACAAAAATGAAGAATTCGGAGTTTTGCGGACGATTATTTTTACGCAAACATCCGAGTTTCTCCGAATTTTTTTTCGCATTTTTCCGAATATTTCATCATTTTAATCACCATCACGGGAAAATCTTGTAAATTATATGAAGACTTCAAAGGGGAAAGACCCCTGTAACGGCCTTACAGGAAGCGTATTTTTTTGTATGTTCTTTCGCGGAAGAAAATATGATAAACAAACAATACTTGCGGTATTTATTGAGCATATATTTAAATATATGGCTATGAATTTTTATCCGAAAATATTACAAAATGGCGACACTGCAGCAATTCTTCCGAAGTATGTCGAACCTCTGCGGCACGGAGTATAACTGTGCCAATTTTAATCTAAAAAAAAAATTTTGTTTTATTAAGTCTAAATGAGTGTAGCTACTGAACCCCGTAGGGGATTTTCGATAAGTTAATTTAAACAATATTTATTTAAAAATAACTGTCTTTAAAAAAATTGAACATTTTTAGTCCAATACTCGGCAATTACTCAAAAATCAATATTTCCAAAATCCTCTACGTGGTTCACTAGCTACACTCATTGAGATTTAATTTAAAAAAAATTATTTTGTCCAGATCAAAATTGGCACAAGTTATACTACGTGCCGTAGAGCACCTTAAGTTCAACATGCCTCGGAAGAATTTTCTGCAGTGTCGCCATTTTGTAATATTTTCCCATAAAATTTTTTTGCAACATACTTCAATATATGCTTAATAATTACCCCAAGTATTATTTGTCTGAAACGCTTCGTGGCAGGCCGTTACAGTGGTGTTACCCCTTAAGGAAAATAATGTGTATTTAGTAAATTTGTACTAAATTTAATTTAAATATATTTGCCTAAATTTGCCTATTTAACTAAAATAAATTTGCCCCTGCGGACCGAAGCCAGGAACGCTACCAACGGGACCATCTCATCGCTTATAGAATATGTGCACTTTCTGGTACTTACAATTCCCGGCCGGATGGATGATTGGCTTGTTTTTGGGGATAATGTTTTATCGCTTGATGAAAGTATGAGAATTAATATAATAATACGAATATAAATATATTTCGGCTTACTTTTATGAATTATAATTGATTTGGCATAAGAACGGGTGTGAGTAAAGCGTAAACAATTTTTTAGAAGATAAATAAGTTGTAATTTAGATTTATTATTATATTTAAATTAACGTATAAACTAAAAAAATAAGCGATACATTTTTTTGTATACATTAATAACGCAGAGAATCAAGAGCTAAATAAGCATTGAAATCCTCGACGATTACTCCGCGCCAAATCATCGTACAGAGCTCGTTAAAAGGTCAAATTAAAGCTGATTAAATTGCCTGAAAGACTTTTATAGTCGTATGATAAAAAAAATCATTTGAAGTCGACAGACCATTTTAAAGACGAGCAAAAAATTTGGAAAAAAAATTTCGTTGGTTTTCGGATGATTACAAAAAAAACCACCCACGCTACAAAAATGTACAGTCCCGATCTGAAAACTAGATACTTGAAGCTATAATTTCCTTTTTTTTTAAATTTTCTGTACGACCATTTTTCTCCGAGTTATCCCTTGTTGAAAATCAGCCAAAAATTCGGAATTTTTTAAAATCTCTTAAATTGTGTGAGTAATGTATTTTAGGTGTACATTTTATTATTTATTTTGTACAGTTACAAAGAACAGTTGTTTATAATTTGTTTTGTCCGGTTACATTTTGGCGCCGCAACAAAAAGAAAAGTGGTCGCCAGCAGCAGCCGCAGCGTCAAGAGGCACCCGAGGGGAGCCCAAGGGCGCGAGAAGGGCAGGCCATCGAAAGAACAGCGGCACGAACGAGGGGAGCGGCCGCAGCAAGGACGCCGCGGGTAACATCGACCCGACCGAACACGCAGTCGTTCGCCCTGCCGGATGCATGTTGAAGTTGCTCAAAATGAGCGGGCGTTCCAAATTTTGGTGCAAACAGTATTGGAAAATATGACAAAAAAGTTAATGTTTCCCCCAATACGGAAATGAGTTTTTACGTTTTCCCTTAGAAAATTAATTAAAAAAATTGTTGAATTAAAGTGCCGAAACGATCGAGAAAGGCTCGAAGAGAACTTTGAGTCTTTCTCGATCGGCTTTATTTTTAAAACACATTTCACATTGGGATGGGGGTCAAAACTTTGAAAGGCCAAATATAGAACGACAAAGATTTCGAAATGACAGGATTATAAACTCAAAGTAACGAACTGTAAATTATTCAAAATTTTATCCTTCGGCCGATGACGAAATTGAATAACTATTACAATTATAATTACAAAGGATTATTTATTCGAGAACGTGTATTCAGATTGTCTGCAGTTTGAGTCATACAAATACAGATTCAAAAAATCTAGAACATCCATATCTCCGAAATGGAAAGACGTGAGTATCTAATATTGGTAATACCATCTATAGCAAAAAGACATATATATCGAGGATACAATAGGCAAACGAGCGAAGGTCCAAAATAGCGAACACCGAAATAGCGAACATCAAAGAAGTCGACGAGTTGCTTCAAAATGTTCTGCCGGTTTTCGCTAACACGTACGAGATTCGTTAAAGGCGTCTGGCCACCTTGGCCGATCGCAAAATGGGCATAATAAAAAAACTAATAATGAACTCGAAAGTATGGGCCGGAATATTTTTATTTTTTTACATAACGTCAGAAAGGGCTTTAAGAATAAAGTTAATAAATTTCCGTTCAAAATATTAAAAAATGGCGCCGTTATGCACATCGCCGCGGAGGCCCTCCGCACGATACGCGCGGTCGTTGTCCCAGCTGTTACGCGGTCATGTCACATCTGAAAAAAAATCAGCTCATTTGTGAGTAGTGTCGCTACAATGTAGCGTAGCGGTTTTTTTTCGACCATTAGAAAAATTATGGTGAGCCATAATTTCGGTGAAAAGTACACATTTTTTTCTTCGGCTAACCATAATTTTTTTCGGTACAATGTAGCGTCGCGGTTTTTTTCGACCATTAAAAAAATTATGGTGAGCCATAATTTCGGTAAAAAATACAAATTTTTTTTCGGCTCGCCATAATTTTTTTAATGGTCGAAAAAAAACCGCTACGCTACATTGTAGCGACACTACTCACGGATGAGCGGATTTTTTTTTGCAGATGTGACATGACCGCGTAACAGCTGGGACAACGACCGCGCGTATCGTGCGGAGGGCCTCCGCGGCAATGTGCATACCGGGGTAATTTTTTAATATTTTGAACGGAAATTTATTAACGTTATTCTTAAAGCTCTTTCTGACGTTGTGTAAAAGAATAAAAATATTCCGGCCCATACTTTCAAGTTTATTATTTTTTCTTAAATATACCCATTTTTCGATCGGCCAAGGTGGCCAAACGCCTTAAAGTCTTTAAGAGGGGATATACATTTACAACGATCAAAAAATAAATTTCTTTTCTTTAAGGGATAACACCACTCTAGGAGTTTGGAAAAATCGTTTTCATTTGTCTTCAATAATACTTTGGGGTCATAAAAACAATATGCAATTGATACGCAGCGAATTTTTTTTTAAAGTGTGTATAAGTAAGGCAGGTTTGCAGTCACAAGAGCCCCGCGGTTGATATGTCAGCGTGCGGGCTCTGAGTGCAGACGACGCGGGTTCGATCCCCGTAGCCAATGTCTTTTTTTAAATTAAACATATATGAATTAAATATCATAAATAATGCCTGGACAGGCGAGAATAGCTAAAGCGAGAGTACGTTCGAAATTTTTTGAATATAAAATGAAGAAAAAGAATAGATTAAAAAAAGTCGATTAACCAGGGATCGAACCCAGACCGCAAGCATCGTCAATCCGTCACGCTGCCAACTCAGCCACGACGCTCATTGAGGATAAAAAAACATTTATGATACACGGTTATTCATAATGTTTACTGTTGAAAAAAAACGCCGTAATGACCGCGGCAAAGGCTCAAGATTTCTTTTTGAACCTTCCACGGTCGTTTCGGCGTTTTATTTTTCAACGCGGTTCGTCGTTAATTTTTTCAACCCGCATTCTCGGCATAAACGGCCAACCGAGAGAAAACAATTTTCTCGATACATGTTTTTCTCTTTGCAATTCATTTAATGCATATTCCAATCCACAGTACGGCCACACATATGTCGAGCTCGATCGGACGGAAAACCTCGCTCCGTTCGCCTGTCGAGTGAGTGAGGGGCAGAGACTTTTCCCCCACCGAGCTACCCATTCGTGTGCACGCTGACTGCGATATCGACTTGAGCGGTGCTCACGACTCGCGCGGCTGCAAGGGAATCTGCAACCTCGACAGAGGCGATGATCACGAAATCATACTCCCGAACTCGCCGCCGCGATTTAGCGCCATTTCCGTGGCACGCCGAAAAGGGGAGCGTTGTACATCTCCCTACTAATCTCTGGTGGGCGTGGGCCGCTTACGGACGAAAATATTCGTTGAGAATTGACACTACGCGGCGCTGCAATCTTGCCCCCAGTTGAACATAACCACCAAAAATAATTTTATAAACAAAAGCGACTCATTAGTGGATTTCCTGTGCTATTGACTTATCGAAAATGAAAAAATGCCCAGAATCTGTGTTGTGCCGGAGTGCAAAACTAGAAACAGTGGGAAAAACGCGATCCCGGGTATTTCAAAATTAAGTTCGTTGGATGTCATTTGTGACAAACATTTCAAGGCTGAAGACATTTCTCATGAATGGAAAAAAGAGGATGAGAAATAGTCAAATAATCGCACGAGTTAGTATATTAGAAACAATGGATATAATAATGAATACATTTTTTTCAAATTTTGTATTTTGGCTTTGAAGGTTCAATACAAGCGGCCACGACTGAGTGATACCGCTGTGCCCACAAAATTTAACGAATCAACATGGAAAATGGGTATTGAATCAGCGGACTGTCTTATTCATTGCATGAATAAGACAGTTTTCTAATATTGAAGTTATAGCCACGCTTGGGGTTTAATTAGATTTGGCAGCTGTTGGGTTGGTTCACCGCTTAATTTAATTCATTATAATTAGTTATATTGGTAGATATACCACCAATATATATATATATATGTATGTATACTGCAGAACCAATAATTGAAATGAAGTGTTACGGAGACAGGCAAAATCAGAGTATTGCGGCGATTAGCTCTGTCTTTTTCAGTACCTCCGTCTGCCCCCGCACCACACTTCGCCGCCAACTCTTTTGAGATAGCAGAGCCCTTAGCGGCCAGTGTATTAAAACATTTTCGTCAGTACCTAGCTAACCACGTACCGTACATGTACCCCTCATGTGGAGTGCGCCCAAGGAGACTAGAGAGAAGGAGTCGACACTCCCGCCTCAGGCGTTGCTAGTGTTCCCCAGAGCCCATAATATATAGTAATACAAAACTGCATAAGGTGAAACCGACCGTGTTATGGCGGCAAAATTGTTTGCGCCTGTCAAATACAAAAATATATGTCGTGTACACCAGCACGACTATTATGTGTATAATAATGGAGATGTCTCCTCGCGAGTCAATGTGATAAAGGGAAAAAGTAAACACTCTAGGTAGGAATTATAAAACAAATTTCAACTATTGATGGCAGTAAATGAAAAAATATATTCTTCTATGTTATTTTCGTTCGAGTTCTTTTGGGATCGGACGCGTTCTTTGATTGGTTGAAACTGCTTCAATTCGCTCGTACAACCAGATACCTGTACGAATGCAAAAGAAAACAAATTTAAACTACCGAGGCTCGAACTCAGGACCTTCAATACAGTAATGTAGCGTTCTACCAACTTCGCCACACAATCATTTGCCAATAAATATAATCTTCTCATATTTAAGTGATTGCCGCGCTCGGGGTTCAATTAGACTTGACGGCTTGTTCGGTTGGTTCATCGCTTAATTTAATTCATATTTAGCTTCATTTTTAAACGTAACTAGCAAATAACCAGTTTTCATGGGTATACATATAATAAGCACACGTAGAAAAGACAACCCCAGCATGTAGAGCCAACATTCCCGCATTCGCTCGGTTTCTTGCATGTACATGTTATTATTAATTATTATTATTATTATTATTGTACAGGAAAACAGAGTAACGCGCATCCGAATAATAAATACATTACGAGATACATTACGGTTCGTTTATCGCTTTATTCGCGTTTCATTATAATTAGCTATATTTTTAAACATAACAGGCAAATCATAAGTTTCCAAAATAAAATAACTCGTATTGTACTTATTATATAATAAGCCCATGTGAATAAAACAACAGGAGTTGTTTCATTAATATTATTTATATTTTATTTATTATATATATGTACACAATATTATTATATATTATAATAGAAGGAATCCCCACATGGGTGTATTATCGTTCGGGTGTGTGAGAGAGAACGCACCATGACTGTTCCAAGTGAGTACGAGAAAGAAACACAATCACCCCAGTTTTGTGATTGGTCGTTGAGGCGGAGCTCGGACCTTATGCAGTTTTGTATTACTATATATTATGGGCTCTGGGGAACACTAGCGACGCCTGCGGCGGAACTGAGCACTACATCTCTGCGACCGATTGAAAGAACTTCGTACATACAGGCTAGGATAGGGAGTTTGGACTCCTTTACTCTAGTCTCCTTGAGTGCGCCGTACCGCTCATGGAGGCTAGAGTGGGAGGAGGCCGATTTGTGCATTTCAAAGTCGCTACAAAAATGTGGTCAAACAGGGATGGCGCCACTATCTCTAAGACCTCGAGAAGTAAACTGAGCATCGATGTCGTGTAAGAGGGATGGAAGAAGATCGAATACGCATCCCAGCAAGCAGTGCAGCGAGATCGCGCGCAAAAGTTACCCCCTCTCTAGTCTCTTACGCGCCCATCACACAATCATAGTAGCGCGTGTCCGTAGCGAGCGACGCTCGGACATCTTCGGAAAGAGCCGAGCGCGCCGAGGTTTCCCGACCGCGCCTTCGGCAGCTACACCAAAACATGGATGCCGAGCTCGTTCATGTGCGGCCAAGCCGAAACGAAGGCTTCGAGGGAAAAAGCAATCTGAGCACGACTGGCGCGTGATGTCACCCGACGGAACGCGCGAGGCTTTTAGATGATTTCAATGCTTATTTAGCTATTGATTCTCTGCGTTATCAATGTAAACAAAAAAATTTATCGCGCACTCCGACCGCTTATTTGATTAGTTTGTACGTTAATTTAAATGTAATAATAAATGTAAATTACAACTTCTTTATCTTCTAAAAAATTGTTTGCGCTTTACTCACACCCATCCCTATGCCAAATAAATTGTAATTCATAAAAGTAAGCGGAAATATATTTATAGTCGTATTTTATATTCATTCTCGTAAGTTACGATTCGCGGCCGGATGGATGATTGGCTTGTTTTTGGGGATAATGCTTTATCGCTTGATGATAGTATATGAGAATGAATATAATAATGCGAATACATATATATTTCCACTTACTTTTATGAATTACAATTTATTTGGCATAGGGACGGTGTGAGTAAAGCGCAAACAATTTTTTAGAAGATAAATAAGTTGTGATTTAGATTTATTATTACATTTAAATTAACGTACAAACTAATAAAATAAGCGGTCGGTGTGCGCGATAAATTTTTCGACACTAAAAGATAACTAATTAAAATAATAATGATAACTAATAAAAATAATTAATCAAATAAGAATTAATGGTAATAATAATTAAAAAAAAAGCACTGAGCGCGGGGAACGATCCTGCGCCCCTGCGGACCGAAGCCAAGAACGTTACCAACGGGACCATCTCATCGCTTGTAGAATATGCACTTTCTGGTACTGACGATTCGCGGCCGGATGGATGATTGGCTTGTTTTTGGGGATAATGCTTTATCACTTGATAAAAGTATGAGAATTAATATAATAATACGAATATAAATATATTTCCGCCTACTTTTATGAATTATAATTTATTTGGCATAAGGACGGGTGTGAGTAAAGCGTAAACAATTTTTTAGAAGATAAATAAGTTGTAATTTGGATTTATTATTATATTTAAATCAACGTATAAACTAAAAAAATAAGGGATCAGGGTGCGCGATACATTTTTTTGTATACATTGATAACGCAGAGAATCAAGAGCTAAATAAGCATTGAAATCATCTGAAAGCCTCGCGCGTTCCGTCGGGTGACGTCACGCGCGAGTCGTGCTCAGATTGCTTTTTCCCTCGAAGCCATGAAGACTAGAGTAAAAGAGTGGACACAGGATAGGAGAATATGTAGTACCAGCGTACTGAAAATCCGCCCTTCCAGAAGTTTGTTGTTCGGCCACAAGCGTCGCAAGGATCAACTTCGTCAACCAATAGTAGTGTAGTATCCCCGGGAAAAAAAGTTCATGCCTGAGTGGATATCTGCATATATGTTTCATATATGTGTCAGATATATTCATATCTGACATTTTACAGTATCATATATGATTAGGTCTGATCATATTCCACATCATATATGCATATATAAGATCATATCTGATCAAATACTGTATCTGTTCTGACCACATATGAACTCATATCTGTTTATATCTGGCTAAGTACCAAGGCGAGTTCGTACCGTAAATTCGTATCTGAACATACATGATGTGATATGTGAACGTATCTGCTCGTATACGATCATATCCGATCAAATATGGTACCAGACTCTGCTATATAGATCTCATATATGTTTTTATCTGGTCAGGTACCAAGGCGAGTTGGCCGCGTGAAACCATATCTAAACATATATTATGTGACATATGAGTAGGTACGTTCATATAAAATTTTATCCCATCAGATACGATACCAAACCTGGGAAATATACGAAGTCTTATACACTCATACCTTATCGAATATGCAGTTCAGTTGTTTACACATGAAAACGTCTAACAAGGAGACGGCACGACCGTGGGGTCGGGGATTTGGCCGATTTTTTTTGTGGTGAAAGAGGTTCCCTAGCATCTCACGTGGTTAAAGTAGTAGGACGCACTACTCGGAAAATTCCGAGAAAAATCGATTCAAAGTTTCTTAGGCGGCTTACGAGTTAAAAATGTCAGGAATTCGTCGAGCCGCCGTCTAGTCTAGACGGTTAGGGCTCGGTCTTTTGCGCCAGAGGTCTCGAGTTCGATTCCTCCTTCGGATCTTATTTTTTTTCTTCTTTTTTTTTGTTATCCCAACAAATATTCAAAACGTTTCTCATCCCTACATTATTTTTAAAAATGTATTTACATTCTTTTTTAAATTATTTTCATTTTTCTAAAATTATTTTATTTTTTTTCCAATAAAACAATTCATTACGGTAGGTTTTTTATTTTTCATTGTTAAAGTATAATTGATGGCGAATTATTGAATGGATTTTTATACAATCTTCCCGGGAATTAGTTTCACGATTCTGCTCCAACAATTCGCTGAATTTACTAGAAACATTTTCATGAACGTTAATGGAACATGTTTTTGTACGGATGTATTGCAAACTCCCTGCGATTGTAAAAAATCCGCTTTTATATGTTGCGCAATATGTCGCAAAAATTATTGCTTTCTTTGTTTTTACGATAATTACCACTGCGGTTTTTGTATATAATTCTTATATGAATCAAAATTGAATTTTTCCTAATCGACTTTGTTATTCTCATTAAAATATCAATGTTCCTCCTCATAAACTTTACAATGATAAATAAAAAAACCCACCGTCATGAACCGTTTATCGGAAAAAAAACGAAAATAATTTTTAAAAAATGAAAATAATATTTAAAAAATCAAAATAATGTTTAAAAAATAATGTAGCGATAAAAAACGTTTTGAATAATTATTGGGATAACAAAAAAAAGGAAAAAAAGATAAGATCCGAAGGAGGAATCGAAATCGAGAACTCCGGCGCAAAAGACCGAGCCCTAACCGTCTAGATTAGAAGGCGGCTCGACAAATGCCTGAAATTTTAAACTCATAAGGCGCCTAAGAAACTTTGAATCGATTTTTCTCAGAATTTTTCGAGTAGTGCGTCCTACTATTTTAACCACGTGAGGTGCTAGGGGTCCTCTTTCACCATTAAAAAATTCGGCCAAATCCCCAACCCCTCGGTCGTGCCGTCTCCTTGTAAATATCAGGTTGATAAAAAAGTTTTGTCGCAATAACTTCAATATAATTTATTTATTTATATATCTTATACAAAACATTTCTAATCAACAATATATTCGCCATCGGTTTCTATGACACTCGACCATCTAGTTGGCAACTCATTTATTCCCTTTGCCCAAAACTGCGGCGGCTGGAACTCAAAGAAATTTGAAATATCCCTTCTGAGATCGTCGACGTTTTCGAAAGTTTTGTTTCTCAAATGTGCCTTCAAATGTCTGAACAAATGGTAGTCAGATGGCGCGATGTCGGGAGAGTATGGTGGATGAGGAACGGTATTCCAGTGAAACTCAGTGATTGTTTTGTGGGTTTCCTTTGCGACATAGGGTCTCGCGTTGTCGTGGAGAAGGTGCACAGTCGCGCGTCTTGGCCGTTTTTTTCTTATAGCCTTTGCCAATTCCTGGAGATTCTCGATGCACAACAAAACCTTTTGTGAGTGACGATCAGATTTCGGTTGGTGTGGCGGTTTTTCTCCGATAGGAAGCCAGTAGGCTAAACGCGTTCTGTTATCATACAAGACCCAGCTTTCATCTCCCGTCACAAGATCTTCTAAAAACTCCTTGCGATGGTGGCGAAGCAGGAGAGACTGGCAGATGGTCACGCGACAGTTCTTATTGTCGTCGGTGAGACGGTGTGGTATCCATTGAGCTAGAACCTTCCTGTATCTCAAGTTGTGTAAGTGATTGACTATTGACGGTTGGGTGCAGCCAAGTTCTCTTGCTAGCTCGTGCGTACTTGCTTCCGGTTTTTCTTTGATGCAGCGGAGTAATGTTTCATCATCGATGGTCGACGGTCGTCCGGAACGTTCCTTATCTTCAAGGCTTGTGTCTCCAGATTTAAAACGATCGAACCAACGCTGGACTGTTCGATGAGAAACTACGTTCTCGCTGAATGCATCCTGTATATTTTTAGCAGTTGTGCTTGCGTTCGTGTCGCGCCGCCACTCGTAAAAAATGATCGCTCGAAGTTGCTCCTGCGAGATCGAAGCCATTTCTGTCCACTAGAACGCGCGCTCGCCCTTTTATACCCTGTCACGCGGAAGAGTAGAAAACATTCTAGAATATTCTCGACATAGCTCGATGTCATATTGCGTCAATACGTAAAAAGACATTTTTAAAATTTTTGCGACAAAACTTTTTTATCAACCTGATATATGAAACGATATATGAGGATATGAGACGATATCCGATCAGATACGGCACCTCACCTGACTGGGAGGTGGTATTATATGGGATCATGTGAGTTACTATGATATCGTTAGTTATTAACACGTCAAGTGATGACTTGTTAATAAGCACGCTCTATATATGTAAACATTTTAATATCTTCAGGACTGCTCTAATAAGGTTTGCTCTGTTTCACCAGGGTAAGATTTGCTCTGATATAGTCTGAGTCATACCTGGTCTGATAGTTCAGATAAACTATGATTCTATCATATGGGCAGGTCTATTGTTCATAGATGTCCAGGTCTACTGGGATCCACGGTATTTTATTCGTCTACATTCAGATCTGGTCCGGTAGGATCAGATCTGTCTGACATGATCAGATTTGGACTCATAAGATTAGATCTGTCTGACAAGATCAGATCTGGACCAATAAAATCAGATTTGCCTGATATGATCAGATCTGGACCAATGAAATCAGATCTGTCTGACATAATCAGATCTGGCCCAATAAAATCAGATCTGGTCCAACACGATCAGATCTTGCCTGGGGATTGGATCTGGTCAGACCTGCGGCGATATGGACGGGTCTGCTCTCAAAATTATGAAAATGGCTCTGATATGATCATACATGCTCAGATATAAGCATACATGATCTGTCATGACACTACATGATCAGATATGGCCATTTTTCTTGTCTGATCATATCTGATTCTACAGATATGATTCAGATACATTCAGATATATTCAGATATGAACTTTTTTTCCCGGGTCGCTCAGCGCTTGCGCAGGCTTCATTTCTATCATGGCCTCCTGCCTCGTGCCTCGTGTATATTCCAGTTGAACTAAATCAAATATTGTGTGTGCTGTGGTTATAAAGTACAAATAATCATTTTTTTGAGTACCTCGAGTTCGCTAGTGAATATTTCGTGCAAAAAACAAGGTAAATGATTCATTGTATTATTTTTTGTATATCTATGTCGATCACGTGCGAGGTTAATTAATATAGCCTAGAAAACGCCTGTTGAGCGCACATGCATGCATGAGAAATTTTTGGAAAAAAGAAAGGATGTAAGGAATGTAAGAAAAGGAAGAAAAAAAACTGAATTGAAGGTTCTCTTGAATCATACTGATACAGGACTTCCGGGGTGGATGAGCGAGTGTCGGCGTGGCGAGGAATGACTGGTTAATTGTGTGCGCATGCGTGAAGGTAGAGGAAAATGAGAGGAAAAGCGTCGAAAGGCAGTGAGAGATAATGCGTGATAGCGAAAGGAGATAAGCGGTTGCGAAGGATATCGTATCACGTGGTTGGGCCTCACAGCGGAGACCAACCCGTGCGCGTTACCACAGTTTTCTTTTCTTGGTCTTTATCGTAGCTTTAAGTTATCTAAATAAATCTATTTCTTTTGAAAATTACGCCGTCCCTATTCTGGCTACCCTCGGATTCCCCTCTACCTCCGAAATCCAAGCCGACGGAAAGCGCGAAAGTGGACATATCGGAACGGAGGTTAACGGTTAGCGAGAAACGGTAGCTCCGATATTATAACAATACAGCAAACGTCTGCTTGCGGCAATATATTGACGCACTTAAAGCTCCGAGAAATTATTCATTGTTAATTTTTTTCTAATTAATTTTCCCATATTCATACATTCTTATGCAAATAATGTAACTCGTAAAACAGTTGTTTGCATTTTTTGTTTTTCTAGGATGCTGCGGCACTGTGCCGTTCCAGGATGCGGGAGCGGCAGGTGGAAAAATTATTCAAGACGAAAGGCGTTGCGGTTGCGACAGTTATCCATGTTTGCAGTACCTAAGGTAAAAAAAGTTAATTAAGCAATTTTTATTTCAATTTTCATTTGATGTGTTTTGGACAACACAGCGGTGTGGAGGGCCTGCTGCTTTAGTAGCGCATATTGCTGCGAGAGCACCGAGTTGCTTGTATGTTACATATGAGCACTGATGCACCGCAGCCTGTCCAGTTCAGCCGCTGCACAGAGCTTCGTTGTCTAGTCCAGTCACTGCACAATGTGAGTCGTCCAAGACACACCCATTATTTTCTAGCTGGTATGATACATTCCTGTATATTGAAATTTCTTTCAATGTAGAATGACGAGCGGCTGAAGCTGTCGAAAGATGCGTTGAAATGTAATCTCACAAAAAAACAATTTGTTTGTGAGTTGCATTTCGCTGAACAGCATATAAAGAAGAGCGACACGTTGACATTAATTGGCGGGACTATCAGCGTCATACCCCGTGATCAATGGGGTCTAGCAAACAATGCTGTACCAATTGTGGGTGATCCACCTACAGAGCATTGTGAAGTACGTACTTATACATTTTTTATTTTCATAAATCAACCCCGCTGAAGTAAGTCAAAAAGAAATACGCTGCAAATTGATTTGGAACTCAATTGGAAGCAATGTCCATATTTTAATTTGCAGCGTATTTGTTTTTTCAGTAAGTGAGATCAACCTTTCTATGTGGTAATTTACCAGGTGTGTAAGTATGAAACCTGAATTTTTGTACAGAAAAAACACGTTTATTGTAATGATATGATACAAAGTAACTTATTCAAAGTATTGTCCGTCGCTATCTATACATTTTTCCCATCTTTCTGGCAATTTGTGGATTCCGCGCCAAAAGAACTGTTGCTCTTTTGAGGCAAACCAGTCATCGAGCCATTTTCGTACATCTTCGTAAGAAGTAAAGCGCTGCTCAGCAAGTGCGTGTCCCATCGTTGCAAACAAGTAGTAATCGGATGGGGCAAGGTCCGATGAGTAAGGCGCGTGCTGAAGAATCTCCCAACGGAACGACTCTATCGTTTCCTGGACCTGTTTTGCTTTGTGTGCTGGTGCATTGTCATGCAGCAAAATCACCTTGTGTTGTCTTTGTTGGTATTCTGGTCGTTTTTCACGCAAAACTCGATCCAAATCGGTCATTTTTTGTCGGTAGCGTTGAGTATTGACAGTTTCCCCAGGTTTCAGCAGCTCGTAGTAGATTACGCCCTTCTGATCCCACCAAACACACAGCATTGTCTTTCGTCCGTAGCGGTTTGGTCTTGCCGTCGATGTTGATGGTTCACCCGGAGTAACCCATGACTTTTTGCGCTTAGGATTCTTGAAATATATCCACTTTTCATCGCCAGTCACAATTCGATGGAGAAATGACTTTCTTTTGAACCTGGCGAGCAGCATTTCGCATGATGTTTTGCGGTTTTCCTGCTGTCTTTCGTTGAGTTCATGTGGAACCCATTTCCCCACCTTTTGTATCTTTCCCATGGCTTTCAACCGAAGGGAGATGGCTCTTCGGGTCACCTTTAACTGATCCGCCAGTTGTTGTTGTGTTTGAGCGTCGTCTTCGTCCAACAAGGCTTGCAGGTCAGCGTCTTCAAACTTTTTTGGTGGTCTTCCACGTTCTTCGTTCCTCACGTTAAAATCGCCACTTTTGAACCGTTTGAACCACTCGAAACACTGTGTTTTACCGAGAGCATGCTCATCAAACGCCTCCACAAGCATTCGATGCGATTCGGCTGCGGTTTTCTTCAGATGAAAACAGAACAGTAGTGCTGTCCGCAAATCGTAATTTGTTGGCACAAAACTCGACATGTTTATCTCTAATAAACTAATGCTACTGAATGAAACTCGTGTTATTGTGAGTTGGAAATCTTTGTCGGATATCAATACAATAACAAGACACCGCTGACGTGATGTGTCGGTAACTGCATCGACATCTAGCGCCACCTATGGGCGAATTCCGGTTTCATACTTACACACCTGGTATTTCTATGCGCAAAATAAGCCATGAATGGTTTTATTTGAGGAAATTGAAGCAATCACAATTTATTTGTTTTATTGAAAAATTCCGTACAATTTGTATTTTTTTTAACAAATTCGACAACATTTTTCTAAAATTATCACAGTAGAGTCGGATTGTTAACAACATTCATACAAAGTTTAAATGATTAATCTTGGAATTGTAGGGTATTCAAAAATGTTTGTAGACAAACATTACAAATATAGTGGATTATTTCAGAACAACAACATTTCCATGCCGGATAATCTGCCGGAAAACATTGACGACGTTTCAAATGAAATCATCGCCATGGAATGTGAGACCACTGAAGAAGTAGTGCCTCGCCGTGAGGATTTTCAGCTGCACGAAAATGCTGCAGTAGACGCTCCTAATTTCTCAATTCATGATTTGAAGCGAGAATTGAGTTCGACCGTACTACGAGAATCCTGGGCTTGGAGTCAGCAAGGCTTAGATGTCTTCTTCACGAATTTCGATGTGTTGGACTTTTCGGTCCGATTGCATCTCGTCGTCAGTCAACATCTTTCTATAAGTGTAATTACGTCACTGCATTCGTAGACTTAATCTTAGATTTGTTCAGTGGTAGAACTTCTTGAAGTAATGTAATTTAATTTTTACAGATTCGAACAATTTCCGGTAAGATGGTTAACCTCAATGACATCGTCGAGTCAATGGCCCAAATTGTGTAGCATATGGACATTACAAAGAAGCTCGTTGTATGCAAGGGGACGGACGTCGAGGAGGAACGGTATTGTTGTATTGTACTTGAACAAATTGGTTGCATGTGTGCAGAAATGTACAGAAAACATAGAAAATATGTGTTATGCTTAGGCGCGCACCTTATTGCAAGGGTTTTCTCGATGAAACCGAAGAATATAAGCGTACGCCAGAACGTTTCCGATGCATGCATTGTCGGGACCTTCAGAGAAGTCTATTGCGAAGACGAACAGCTGTTGATGTACAGCAACAATTAGCCACAGCGAAAAAGTCCGTGCAGTTAGAGCAGAGAAAATTCCTTCGTTTGCGGCAAAAGGTAGTGCAATCATCATTCTATCCTCAAAAAAAAGTAATAATGGGTGCAGATTGTAATATGGCAATGTAATATTTCTTAATATAACAATGTTTTTCTTTATTTGCAGATTGCAATCACGAAAGAAAATGTAGCTCGACTACAAAGGGAGTGTGCGGCAGTGAAGAGTACTGCTTTGGAAAGCGCTTTCGCTAGTCTTCCAGAAGCGCAGCAGCAGCTCGTCATCGTATTTCGAGACCTCCAAAGTAAAATGTCGAAACAAACGTAGATACCCCATGGAATGGATCTACGAATGTTTACTGATGAGGATAAAAAACTCATCCCTATATGAGCACATCAGAGACCGAGGAATTCTGCCACTGCCCTGCCGTAAAACATTGAGCCGGTACATTCAGAAAATCAGCTCCTCAACGTACGGGTTTCAGGAGTCGATTTTTGAATGCCTGCGCAGGAAAGGCTCACGGATGGACAAATCTTATAAAAGAGGTATTAGTGATACAAATAACAACACATTATTCTTTGCTTGTACATGATGTTAATTGCACTCCTTTCTCAGTTGTTTATTTGACCAAATGTATTTAACGTGTGCATAGAATTATCTCATCCGTAAGTACCTATTGAAATGTGAATCACTCCTTGCAAGGGACGCGTGTTGTTGACCGACCTCTTCAGAACACAGGGTTAAAAAGTTGAAAAAACAATTAAATTCGTATTATATACTTACGTGCCGGATACTAACGTCTTCCAATGGATAGCAGCTCGTACTTGGTTGCTCTGAAAACGTTCTGGTTCCAATTTAACTTGTACGGGTTGTGCCTTTTTCAATTTTCGACTCTTACTTTCCTTGCACGATTTTATACGCTAGCTGCTCAGATCCGTTTCCTTTCATTGCATGCTCTCTTGTACTTGATTTTAACTCGGACTGTAAATAGTATTATTACTTAAATGGTTTTCTTAGTAATAACAAACTTGCTATTATTTCACCAGTATTAAACATGGACTGATTAACATGTAGGTGTCCTCCTAATCGACGAAATGAAATTAAGCGAAGCCATGTCATTTAACCGACAAACTCTCAAGTTTGGAGGTTTCGTCGATCTCGGAAAGTACACCCCCGAAGATAAGAAAGGAACAAGAGCAGACCACGCGCTCGTCTTTATGTTCCAACCGTTCAACGGAGCATGGGTCCAAGCCTTGGGCTGTTTTCTCAGCAAAGATTCCGTCTCCAGTGCGGTTTTGCATAAATTGATTTTGGAGTGCGTGCTTCTGCTGGGCAATTCGGTAGTCCACGTAGACGCCGTGGACTACCGACGGAGCTCAATGGAACCGGGGCGTTTGGAATATTTTCGGCATTGATGAAAACAACTTAAGTTGTCCTCATCCCTGCGACGAAAATAAAAGGATGTGGATGCTTTCGGACTTCCCGCATCTTTGGAAATGCTTACGGACCGGTTGCATGAATCGTCGTATCTTCGAAGTAAAAGAATCCAGATAATCGCTGAATTATGAACTGAAAGAATTTCAACTTCTGAGCCCTTCACGTGGTTTTTAAAATATTTTTCTGCTTTCAGACACCAGATGGGATCGTCAAGAAAGAGCACTGGGAAACACTGTTGCAGTGCGAGAATTTTTCAAAGCCCAATTTAAAATTGGCATACAAATTGTCGCCTGCACATCTGAATCCTGTAGGATATCAGAAAATGAATGCGCCACTAGCGTTCAAGGTTCGGTGCATTAGATGCATCGTTTGAAGCGTACATGTTCAACTGAAAGCAAGATATTGATTTCTGAAAATGTTCTAGTTGTTCTCGCCGCAAATCCGCGTCGCGATGGAAATTTACGAGAAGACATGCCCACAACTGAAGGACTCAAAACCGACACGAGATTTTTGCGAACGCGCGCATGACCTGATCACGGCGATGATGTCGCGCACGCCTCAAACAGCGCTTCATCCATCCGAATTCTGTTCGCAAAAAAAGGTACGTCAGTTGGAAATTATCGGATAATATCTTGCAGACAAAGTTGAAAAATAGTTAGGAGTTTCAGCACACTTGGCAATATTGCCCATGTTAAAAACACAGGGATTATAAATAAAGATTACAATTTTATTAAATTTGGTGAGCATATTCTTCAGTACTGCATTCGAAGACACAATTTTTCCACATATTTCTTCTTCACATTTCTGAAGGAATTTCATCGTACAGTTCACGTGCATAGCATAGTGCATGGCATATCGTTTTTATATATTCCGGGCATAACAAATCTGCTTATGTGTTTTAATGCTTATTTATTTTACAACTAAGCAGGCAAAAATAAATTGAATAAATGTGTTTTCGCGCGCGATGTTTACGAACGTCATCGTCACATTTGGTTAGCTTCATTAATTTTATTAAAATTTACGCCTAAGAAAATACGATGAAAATAAAAAATTTTTGAAAATGCTTGTGACGTACGATAGGACATTATTCCCCCCCCCCCCCCCTAGTCGCGACAAGTATTCTTTAATTATTCGATATTTTTTTAAAATTATTTTCTATGCCTTCTTCAAGTTGCCATTTCATGTACCGACAGCACGTTCATAGCGTTGTCGGTGTATTGATGTCAACATTATCTCAGTGAACAATGGAATACTTGGATTTTCTTATATGCAATATTGCAGTGCTGACCGTACATTATTTCTTGTAAAGAAGGTTAGGGCTTTTCGTTTCCATCGTCATGTTTACTGGAACAACAAATGTACCTGTCCATTTATTGAACTTTTTGGGATTTGTACGGTTTCATGAATACGCCCTTCAAATTTCACATACTTTACCCATATCGTGGAAAAGACATGAACAATTAGAAATCGTCATTGTTTGTAACTTTTCATAGGATCTCATGTAAAATTCGTGGTTCTCAACATTGAATATTTCAATTGCTGGACGGTGGAACCTTATTCAATTTCTTACACATTACAATTCAGCTCAAAAAAATTCACGTAAAGCTTCACAAAATTGTTTAGAAAAATGTTATCAAATGATTTTGTTTACACTTCATACCTCCTATTATGATTATGATGCAAGTAAATCCTTCAAGTGGCTTGCTTGAAATAATTTGTTGAAATGATAAAATTAATTTATATTGCTTGCGACGTGATAAAGATTACGATCAATCTTTCTCGTACTGCCAGTAATAGTGTTATTAATACCAAGTAACATTTTACTGTTTTCAGCTTTTCGCAGGTTCACCTATAAACCTCAAGGATAATTCGGATGATGAACGTTGGATTTACCGTTATCGCAATTCGTTCAATTTCACAGGAATACTTCAATAAATTGTCGTGCCGATAAACTTGTTCTTTTTTTTTGGAGGACCGTTGCACACTATCAGCAAATCTTTCAGGCTGGTAATAATTTCTAGAGAGAGTTGGTGTTAGAATATTGCAACTTGTCATTACTCATGATCACGGTGACTTGGACCCTTCATTTACTTATTCTTCTTGCACGATGTTAGCTAACTCCGAAATTTTATTTGCAGTCCTTGTACGTGATGGTTCTCAATTTTGTTATGTGCTTGTGTGAACCAAACATTGATTTGTATTTTGTACGTTTTCTCATTCCTGTTTCTGCAATATGTTATACATTTTTTCCGCGCACCTGCTTACATTTATGTTCCATTTTCATTTCTGAAACACTCACCCCTTCACATCATTATAGTGCTTCTTTAAACGCATAGCAATCATTTTCTCATTCATCCTGCTATAACTAGGCCGTTTCAAGTTTCCTGACGTACTTGAATAAGTGGGAGTCATTAGTACCGTGGAAAGAGTTGCCCATATCGTCAAATACTCTTAAGGGCTTGAAAGTGACCCTAGGAGGAACCCTCGAAATCCTAGATGCTTTGCACTCAGAGTCTAACTTTGAGTACTTGATGACCGCACGCTTGAACCAAGATGCCTTGGAAGTATGTTGAATTTCTTTACTTTCACTATTATTTTGCTTTTTGTATTATAAGACCCAGTATTATATCGCATTTGTTGCTCTGCTTACTTTTTTCTCAATTCAGAAAAGTTGTGTTGCTATTCATTGATATATTTTTCTCTGTTAAACATAATGCAATGAGATTCATAAAACTACGATTGTTTCAGAGGTTCTTCGGTATGATGCGCAGTGCTGGCGGTAGCAACGACCATCCAGACCCTCAATTCTTCGCCCAGCTCTTCCGATTGTTATGCTCTTATTCGTTAGTGAAGCCTCCAAGAGGAAGTAATGTCGAAGGATCGGAGCTGCTGGAAGCATTAATGCAGACCGCAGATTCGTTGGTCACTGCATCGACACCCCGTACTGAATGGCTGAAATCCATTGTTAGCATGCTGGAACAAGTACGCGTCGAGGAAGTCCCCACGGAAAGTTACCAGCAGGATCATAATTACGAGGCCATACTGTCGATGGATTTTAGCACGTGGAAAGACAGCACGCACGACCATACTTATGACGTTACCCGTACTAGTGCAGAGGTGCAATGCTACATCGCTGGTTTCGTTGTCCGATCGATGACGAAGAAACTGAAGTGCCACGACTGCATCGCATCTCTGAAGTCCACGGATGTAGCCATCCGTGATCCAACCCACGCCGCAATCGATCTCTTGGAGAAGTTTGGAGGGTTAATTCGGCCCAATGAGCCCTTGGTCCAACTAACCGAGTTCCTGGAATCAGCTGTATTGAACGTGACCGCCAAGTTTGGTACACACGTCGATACGATCCAAACTATTCTCCGGAGAGTTTCGTCAATTCAAAACCTGCCTATGGTTGGTTGTGCCGATCACTATATGAGTTGCACGCAAAAGATCGTTGACTTTTACATAGTCATGAGAGCTTTCTTCTTGACCAACTCGTACAACGCCAACCAAAATGAGAGTCGTGTCAAAACGAAACGGTGTCGGAAAAATGCTAAGCTGTATTAGACGTCGCAATTATTTGAAGGTGAGCCGATTTTTCGGGTACCTAATTGACTGATTTGATACTTAAAAGTTGTCGTTATCGTAATTTTTGTAAATTTGTCGACGTTGGCTTTAACCCATTTCAGACGAAAACGCCACTCTCGGTGCACCGTACTTTAGCGGCTTATAACTAATAGTAGTGGCATTAGAAAAATTAAAAACGACATCAGTTTTATACTTCAACATGAGCTCCTTTTGCTAGTGTCCATTATAATTGTGCTAAAAAATTAATGTTATGGAAAACAGCTGTTTGAACAGAAAAAAACCTGATATTTTCAAACCTTATTTTATTTCAAATCGAGTTTTGAAGGGGTTTTCGGCCTGCAGTGACCCTGGAACCCCACTGAACGCTGGAATAAATGTTTGGATATTGATAATATGCTATTTGGAAATGGATGTACCTCCCTAATATATTGAAAATGGCGCGCAGACTTCACAAATTTTGGTGAAACATTCATCAATTTTTAATTACAAAATGATGCACTTTTTCGGAAAATTTCTTAGGATCACTCGAAAAATACACTTCAATTTTCCGAAATCATTATGAGCTTTTTTTAACTTTGAAAATAGTTCATTTTTTGTAAAATTTACAGAAATGCTCCAAAAATTCGGAAAAAATTGGGCGCATTCTTCAAGTGATTTGAAGAATTCTGTATTCTACATATTTTTTCGTGACAGTGCATTATTTAAAAAGCGACATTCATGAATGTGTTCTATAATTGGATACTACTGTCACCTTCCAAAATTTTTTTCTTCCAAATAATGCACTATTACGCAAAATTTTTAAGAATATAAAATGCTTAAAATTACTGAATTAATGCCCCCAAACTTGTTCAGAATTGTTTGATGATTTCTTTCATTTTTACAAAAAAAAATGACTATTTTCGCTAAAGTGCACTGAGAGTCGCGGTTAAACTTGTACTTATAAAGATAATTCTGCAATACAGGCTTTGTTACGTTTCTATTGTTACAGGTAATCGTCAACATCACAACAGACATCGGAGCGAGGATGGCGAGAATACAGCGAGCCTCGGTCGCGGGGGTATCTCCGACTGGTCAAGCAACCTCTTAGCCGGGATATAATTTGCAGCGACACGCGACCTCCCATATAGGGTCGCCTGTCGTAACAAAAATGCCAGCATTCAACCATTAAACGGTTTGCTGATAATCGGCCAATAATTCGTCGACCAGCAGTGGGGTACTGTAGGCGGATGAACGGCTTGCCAGATCTATGCCAGCCATTCGTGGGCCAATACTATCGCACCGATAATATGGCGATCAGCATTGGGGTATCGTAGGCGGATGAACGGCTTGCCAGATCTATGCCAGCCATTGGTGGGCCAATACCATCGCACCGATAATATGGCGATCAGCATTGGGGTATCGTAGGGGGATGAACGGCGTGCCAGATCTATTCCAGCCATTGATGGTTTGTTTTTGGGCGTTTTGCAAATGCAGGTCGTTAAACTCAAACACGTAAAAACAAGAGATAAGGTTTCGAAAAGCATATCCCACTGATGAAGCTGAAATTTTGCACCGACCTTCTTTTCAATATTTTAAGAGAACCATTAAAAGGCACATGGCAAGTGATATGCACATACGGGCGAGCACTGTTTGCCAGGAAGCAGCGCGGCCGGAGGAGTGGGGGGTATCTATCGGATATATAGATATACTCGTATGGCGTGAAATAATAAACTTTACAATGCGATATATGGAAAACTATTGCTAGTCGTCAAAAATCCGTTAACGGTTTCTCTTAGGATAATGAGAGGAAGTTCAGTGCAAAATTTCAGCTCGATCAAGGGAGTATGCTTTTCGGAACTTCACCCAAAACGAGCGAGTTATTCTTACAGCCTAAATGGACCAAAAAAATTGTCGGTAAACTTTAATGTCACGAATAAAATTATCGGCATCAAAGTAAGAAACGAACAAACGATGGATTCTGTAAGTGTTAGAATGGCTAAGTGGGTAGAGCGCTCGACACTAGAACGAAAGGCGCAGGTTCGATCCCGATGAAAGGTAAAAACTTGAACAATGCAGAAAGCGTTTTTAATGCAATTATTCTATGTACATGGACATAAGTAAAGCAGAAGAAAACAAAAAAGATACTACTAGAATTTTTGTATTCATAATTTGTCAATTTTTTGTTTTTCATTTCCGGCAGAAGATCCGGCAGCCGTTGCTGGGCCAATATGGGCGTATGATAGTTGGCCCAGTCTTAGCAGCCATTCATGGTTTACCATTACCAACCATGCATGGTGCGGATCTGGGCCGTTTATATAGCCATTACCGCGCCATCGTTTGTTCTCTGGCAACCAGTCGTGGGCCATTACTGTGCCGATTGTAAAACCCTATTTGGGCTCCTTATCAGACGGATAAGATGATCGTCCGGTTGCATCGAGAGGTTTGGCCTCGGTGAGGAACCGAAAATCAAGAACACCGCTGGTCAGGACGCCTGGGAAGCCTCAAGATCAAACTGGGATGATGATCGAGTGTCGAAATTCCGACACAGACGATGAAGACGGTAAACAGAGAGTTAAACAATCTTGCAGATCACTCAAGTTGAGTCTTCAATTGCACTGAAGTAAATCAAGTATTATAATTCACAGAAGTTTCCAATACTCCGACAATCTTATGGCTCAATGGAAGACAGTACGCGAAATTGATCACTAACCAGCACCATGACGCAGCTGAGAAATCTTCTTCGAGAGATCGAGGCAACCTGGGACACCAATGTGGACGGTCTTCGTTGTAGGCACAGCCAGGATTTCGAACAGCCACGTTTTGGATCAAGAAGTTACCACGGTTTCTTTTTTAGTAATTCGCGTCCCAAGAGCAACTTACACATTGAAACGTTTTGCATAAAATGTAACGATGCAATATTGGTCATGTTGAATTGCCTGATGTTTTTTTTAATTTAACCAAACGATCAATTTTCCATCCATTGTTCATCGTCAATACCGCAAATGTATGTCTGCGAATTTACAAATGGATATCGTTCAAACAAACAGTAATTACAGACATTTATTAATTCTCTCCAATTTATACGACGATGGTTATTATTTTATAAAATTCAAATCTGCTCCGAATGAGCTATTCTTCATTCACCAAAAGGATTTCTTATCGCATAACTTTCAAATAATTTTCTATTTACCTCGCTAGTAGGGACAAATATTCTTTTTAACGTTACATTTTCGACAAATTGTAGGCAAGTATTAATTAAGTTAAAAGTATGCTGAAAACCGACCTAAAACATGTCTGCGTGACGAATTTTATCAGAGCGAATCAACGTCAATAAAACACTTACTTCAGATTTTCATTACTTTAAAAAATGTTTCATTAATGTAAAAATAAACGAAAGAAAATAAAATTACCTTTATGCCACGTTCACCAAGAATGACTACGACCGTGTTGAAAACGGATTGTTTCTTTTATATATTTTATCATACATATTTCTTTTTTGTTTCATTATAAATATATATACATATATAGATATATATATATATATATATATATAGCATACATGTCTTCCTGCATACAGCGAGCAATAATAAATGTTCAATTACAGTGATCAAATGATACTACTTCATTCGTTTTTAACAACGGATGTTTTATTTATTACCACCCTCTTACGTAAAATATTTTTGTTTAATTTACGTAATACATTTTCACAGCCAACAACATTTGTTTCGTAATGATGAAATACCGCATAGTCTAAGTTTCTAACGAGCTACATACAGATCAGAAGCTCAATACATTATTCTTCATCGTTTTCTTAATTGAGTTTACAATTCACAAATATGTAGATAAGCATGAATGTTTTCTACATACAATCCATTACAATTGTACACGAAAATCAAGTTATTAAATATCAACACCTATTCATTTCAATACAACATACATGTAAAAACAATGTTTTTTTCTTTTGATGTCGAATACTGTGGGCTACAGAATAGATAAGAATTCTATTTTTATTTTTATTTATTTATATACACATATTAAAAAAATATAAATACACTACAATAATGTAATTAATACGAACAATTAAAACTTTATTAGATAACAACAAAAATAAAAAAAAAAATTTGTCGCGTGTTGAGCGCAGCTTGCCCCAGTAGAAGATGAACACCTAACCACCTTAGCCACGACATTATTACAAGCATAAAGTAGATTTTTAATATTTAAGTTATTGCAACGAATGGAGTTTAAATAGGCTTGCCTGCTTGTTCGGTTGATTCACCGCTTAATATCATTCATTACAATTAGCTGCATTGATCTCTATAAAGTCAATATACCCCAACATTACTTGATATGTATCAACATGTTCAATTCACCACCACGACGCATTGTTGAGAGCAGCCGAAAGGTTAGCAGTACATCTTTGATTTACATGAATATATATATATATATATATATATATATATATATATATATATATATATATATATATATATATATATATATATATCGTCGGAATCATATATATATATATGATTCCGACGACTTCGACCGCAGCGCCGCACAGTGGGGCAGAATCCCAAAAAGCTGGCCAAAAGTCAAATTTTTGAGTTGTATATATTCGTCTATATATGTTCAGATCTTGTTTACTGATAGTCCTAGGACAAAATTCCGGACCGGGCAGGTTTATACCTGCTCTAGGGTCGCCTCGACATCAGTCGACATTCAGCCGCCGTTCGGTACGCATTAAACAAGCGTACGCGGCGAAAAATTCTTGCCTGTTTCGAAGTGCTGTGAAACGGACGAAACTGTCTCAATTTTAATTCTGCAAAATGGAAAAACTTTCTGAAGGTATGCAGAAAATATAATTATGCACAGTTATTGCTTATTTTATGTTTGAAATATCTAAATTTTGCAACAAGTAAACATAAAAAATTATACATTTTTTTTCGAAAATCGATTTTCTAAAGTAGTTTTACAAATGTCTTCGCGAGTCTCGACCTTGTTTCAACAAGAAACTGATAGTATACAGTACTAAATATAATATACTAAAAAACTGGCTGCTCAGGAGTGCTCAACGAATAGTTAGACTAATTTTTAGGGAGAAATACGTGGCGCGACATTAACGGATGTGTGAATGTAATCCATTGATTATTACGTTACAGCGCGTTGGTATATTTTCTGTCTATTAACATAGATTAATATTTATTTATCAATTCCATTTGTAGTATGTTCATTTATTGATTGATATTCATAGATCATTTAAATTTTAATACAGTAATTTATTATTCTAAATGTACGCTTTACGAAAATCTCAACATTTTATAAAATATTCCTGCAAGAACTCTCAGTAGCTAGAACTGTGTTTCCCCCATGTTTGTACGGCGTAACGGTTTTCGGCAGTAAAGGTGTATTAGTGTATACGTACATAGTGTATACGTAGTGTAGACGGCGATTCGGCAAGGACTGACGAGGGGCTCCTAGAGCAGCCATGTATGAAAGAAAGGAGCCCGCCTGCTGTTTAGGCTTTATTATACCTGTTGTATACTGACACAGAGATGATTCTCGTAAAGACAGATTTCTTGTAATTTCGGTTTTTTTTCGTGCAGAATGTATGTAAATATATTTGTTAATAATTTATATCATAAATATTCGTTTTCTTTATAAATATAAAATCATTTTTAGTAGTAATAAATTATTTTTGTACATTTCGAGTCAGAACACCGTATATAGTTTTGTTAAGTATAAAATGATTTCAAAATAATGTCATTCAATTTTGTACATGTTTATATTGGTATTTTACAGAGTCGAATCGAATGATTCCAACATTGAAGATGACATACAAGATTTTTGTTACTAGAAGTAAATAACAGATATTTGCTTTATTGCAAATTTTGTACTCAAGAAATTGTTCAAAAATAAAAACATGACTCAAGAGATTTTCTACTCATTTAAACCTAAAAATATTATGAAACATTTTCTATTAAAAAATATTTAAAAATTGAAAATTTTTGTGGAATCGTCTATATATCGCGTCTGCTATTTTGAAAATTAACATTCCTATAACAAATTCGTAATCAGCGATCCCAAAAACCCTTACGAAATATGATTGGGTATTTTTTACTGAATTATTTGACTAATTGGTTGAATTATGTCCGCCATTTTGGGTCCGCCATTTTGAAAATCGTAATTCTGATAACAGATTCGTATTCAGCGACCCCAAAAACCCCCGAGAAGAGAATTGGAGATCATTTTGGACACTTTCCGAATTTTGGCCAGCTTTTTGGGATTCTGCCCCACTGTGCGCCGCCACAAGAGGTACCGATTTCGTGTCCACTTCTAAAGCACGCTGTGTCCACTCCTTTACTCTAGTCTCCATGCTCGAAGCCTTCGTTTCGGCTTGGCCGCACATGAACGAGCTCGGCGTCCATGTTTGGTGTAGCTGCCGAAGGCGCAGTCGGGAACATGGAGACTAGAGTAAAGGAGCCCGAACGCAATGCTGGCGAAATGGTTGTGAAAGTGATGAATGATCCGCGGATTGTACCCGCCTGGCGGCGCTACCACTGCTGGCTCCGTCCGCGCGGTGATTTTGAATCGTCGATCAGTACAGCCAGATCGCGCGTAAAAGTTACCCCCTCTCTAGTCTCTTACGCGCCCATCACCCAATCATAGTAGCGCGTGTCCGTGAGCGAACGACGCTCGGACGTCTTCGGAAAGAGTCGAGCACGGTCGAAGTTTCCCGACCGCGCCTTCGGCAGCTACACCAACATATGGACGCTGACCACGTTCATGTGCGGCCAAGCCGAAACGAAGGCTTCGAGGGAAAAAGCAATCCGAGCACGACTCGCGCGTGACGTCACCCGACGGCACGCGGGAGGCTTTTAGATGATTTCAATGCTTATTTAACTCTTGATTCTCTGCATTATTGATGTATACAAAAAAATATATGGCGCACTCTGCTCGCTTATTTTTTAGTTTATACGTTAATTTAAAGATAATAATAAATCTCAAGTACAACTTATTTATCTTATATAAAATTGTTTACGCTTTACTCACACCCGTTCCTATGCCAAATAAATTATAATTCAAAAAAGTAAGCTGAAATATATTTATATTCGTATTATTATATTAATTCTCATACTTTCATTAAGCGATAAAGCATTATCCCCAAAAAGAAGCCAATCATCCATCCGGCCGCGAATCGTAAGTACCAGAAAGTGCACATATTCTACAAGCGATGAGATGGTTCGTTGGTAGCGTTCCTGGCTTCGGTCCGTAGGGGCCCCTAGTGCAAATTTTTCTCTAAATTTTTCATAATTTCTCATATTTTAGTCGTATTTGAGATTTTCGGAGAAAAAATTATTTAAAACAGATTCAAGTTCTGGTCTATTTCCCAAAAACACATTTTTTTTACTGAAAATTCATGATTCCTCATTTTTTCCCGGAAATTTCTCTTTTTCCTATGACCTGAGTGAACGGCTGCGGACATATTCGGAGAAAAGGTAAAGATGAAAAGAAATGAGATTTTCGTAAAAAAAAATTATTATTATTTTTTTTTCGGAAATTTCCCTTTTTCCTATTACCCGAGTGAATGGCTGCGAAAATATTCGGAGAAAATTTAGAGATGAAAAACATGAGATTTTCATAAAAAAAAATTATCATTTTTTTTCCGGAACTTTTTCTTTTTCCTATTGAGTGAACGGCTGCGGAGATATTCGGAGAAAAGTTATAGATGAAAAAAATGAGATTTCCGCAAAAAAAAACTTACATTTTTTATCCCTCATAATTCTGAGAAATAATAAATTTCCGAAATGTTTGCAAACAATATTTTCCTTGAGGGGTAACACCACTGTAACGGCCTGCCACGAAGTGTTTTAGACAAATAATACTTGGGGTAATTATTAAGCATATATTGAAGTATATTGCAAAAAAATGTTATGAGAAAATATTACAAAATGACGACACTGCAGCAAATTCTTCCGAGGCATGTTGAACTTAAGGTGCTATGCGGCACGGGGTATAACTTATGACAATTTTAATCTGGACAAAATATATATTTTTTAAATCTAGATGAGTGTAGCTAGTGAACCACGTAGGGGATTTTAGAAATATTGATTTTTGAGTAATTGCCGAGTATTTGACTAAAAATGTTCATCGAGACCTAATAAAACAAAATTCTTTTTTTATATTAAAATTGGCACAGTTATACTGCGTGCCGCAGAGTTTTGACATGCTTCGGAAGAATTGCTGCAATGTCGCCATTTTGTAATATTTTCGGATAAAAATTTCTAGCAATATACTTAAATATATGCTCAATAAATACCGCAAGTATTATTTGTTTGTCACATTTTCTTCCGCCAAAAAAAATATCACATAATACGTTCCTGTAAGGCCGTTACAGTGGTGTTACCCCTTAAAGCCTTCATATAATTTCCGACATTTTCCGGTGATCGTAATTAAAATGATGAAATATTCGAAAAAATTCGAAAAAATTCGGAGAGATTCGGAGAAACTCGGATGTTTGCGTAAAAATAATTGTCCGCAAAACTCCGAATTCTTCATATTTGTTCCAATTCATAGAAAAATTCGGAAAAATTTGCCGGAAAAAATCGGAATTTTTCAGAAAAAAATTTGCACTTGGGGTGCGGGATCGTTCCCAGCGCTCAGTGCTTTTTTTAATAATTATTATTACTATTAATTCTTATTTGATTAGTTATTTTTATTAGTTATCATTATTATTTTAATTAGTTATCTTTTAGTGTCGACAAATTTATCGCGCACTCTGACCGCTTATTTTATTAGTTTGTACGTTAATTTAAATATAATAATAAATCTAAATTACAACTTATTTATCTTCTAAAAAATTGTTTGCGCTTCACTCACACCCGTCCCTATGCCAAATAAATTGTAATTCATAAAAGTAAGCGGAAATATATTTATATTCGTATTATTATATTCATTCTCATATACTTTCATCAAGCGATAAAGCATTATGATAATGCTTCATCGCTTGATTTCGGCAATTACTCAAAAATCAATATTTCTAAAATCCCCTACGTGGTTCACTAGCTACACTCATCTAGATTTAATTAAAAAATTATTTTGTCCAGATTAAAATTGGCACAAGTTATACTGCGCGACGCAGAGCACCTTAAGTTCAACATGTCCCGGAAGAATTTGCTGCAGTGTCGCAATTTTGTAATATTTTCCCATAACATTTTTTGCAATATACTTCAATATATGCTTAATAATTACCCCAAGTATTATTTGTCCAAAACGCTTCGTGGCAGGCCGTTACAGTGGTGTTACCCCTTAAGGAAAATAATGTTTGCAAACATTTCGGAAATTCATTATTTCTCAGAATTATGAGGGATAAAAAATGTAATAAGTTTTTATTACGAAAATCTCATTTTTTTTGTTATTGGTTTTTTCCTTAGGTACACGCTTTTCGCGTTTGTTACCTATTCTTTCCCCTCATTGTGCGCGTTTCTTTCCTCGACTGTTTTTTACTCCTTTTTTCTCCATCTTTCTCCCTGTTCCCCCCTCTTGCGGCCGCAGACGACTTCCCCCTCTGTATTATATTCATCATGACATTTCTGTCATGGGTATAGGGAAACTGCGGAAAACCTACACCAATACAGCCGGTCATCGAGTTCGCCCCCCCAGTCGTGGAACTAGTCTTATTTTGCCGCGAAATGCCGAAGAAAAACATTTCACAACGAAATGTACGCGACTGGGATTCGAACGCTAACCACTAGACCATCGCACCGGTTAATAGGAAAAAGAAAAAGTTCCGGAAAAAAAATAATAACAATTTTTTACGAAAATCTCATTTTTTTCATCTTTAAATTTTCTCCGAATATCTTCACAGCCGTTCACTCAGGTAATAGGAAAAAGGGAAATTTCCGGAAATAAATAACAATAATAAGTTTTTTTTACGAAAATCTCATTTCTTTTCATCTTTAATTTTTCTCCGAATATGTCCGCAGCCGTTCACTCAGGTCATAGGAAAAAGAGAAATTTCCGGGAAAAAAATGAGAAATCATGAATTTTCAGTAAAAAAAAATGTGTTTTTGGGAAATAGACCGGAACTTGAATATGTTTTAAATCATTTTTTTCTCCGAAAATCTCAAATACGACTAAAATATGAGAAATTATGAAAAATTTGCACTAGGGACCCCTGCGGACCGAAGTCAGGAACGCTACCAACGGGACCATCTCATCGCTCGTAGAATATGTATACTTTCTGGTACTTAGGATTCGCGGCCGGATGGATGATGAGCTTGTTTTTGGGGATAATGCTTTATAGCTTGATGAAAGTATGTAAGAATTAATATAATAATACGAATATAAATATATTTCCGCTTACTTTTATGAATTATAATTTATTTGACATAAGGACGGGCGTGAGTGAAGCGTAAACAATTTGATATAAGATAAATAAGTTGTAATTTAGATTTATTATTATATTTAAATTAACGTATAAACTAAAAAAATAAGCGATCAGAGTGCGCGATACATTTTTTTAATACATTTATACCGCAGAGAATCATGAGCTAAATAAGCATTGAAATCATCTAAAAGCCTCCCGCGTGCCGTCGGGTGAAGTCACGCGCGAGTCGTGCTCAGATTGCTTCTTCCTCGAGTCTTCGTTTCGGCTTGGCCGCACATGAACGTGGTCAGCGTCCATGTGTTGGTGTAGCTGCCGAAGGCGCGGTCGGGAAACTTCTACCGTGCCCGGCTCTTTCCGAAGACGTCCGAGCGTCGCTCGCTCACGGACACGCGCTACTATGATTGGGTGATGGGCGCGTAAGAGACTATAGAAGGGGTAACGTTTACGCGCGATCTGGCTGCACTCACTGACAGTAATACGTCACTGTATGTATGTCACAAACACTGCTAAGCCGGTCCTCACGCACCTATCCTATTCGGTACCAGGCGCTGGTATCGCTTGCGGATATTTTTCGAACTACAAGATCTTTCATCATTTTTGCAATCCACTTTTCGACGATTCCGCCATATGCGTTCGGGCTCCTTTACCAGAGATTAGTGGGGAAATGCACAACGCGGCCCTTTTCGGCGTGCCTCGTAAATGGCACTAAATCGCGGCGGCAAGTTCGGGAGTATGATTTCGTGATCATCGCCTCTGTCGAGGTTGCAGATTCCCTTGTAGCCGCGCGAGTCCGTGATCACCGCTCAAGTTGGTATCGCAGCAGCGTGAACACGAATGGGTAGCTCGGTGGGGGAAAAGTCTCTGCCCCTCGCTCGCTCGACAGGCGAACGGAGCGGGGTTTTCCGTCCGATCGAGCTCGACATATATGTGTGGCCGTACTGCGGATTGGAATATGCATTAAATGAATTTCAAAGTGAAAAACATGTATCGAGATCATTGTTTTCTCTCGGTTGCCCGTTTATGCCGAAAATGCGGGTTAAAAAAATTAACGACGAACCGTGTTGAAAAATAAAAACGTCGAAACGACCGTGAAAGGTTCAAAAAGAAATATTGAGCCTTTGCCGCGATCGTTTCGGCATTTTTTTTCAACAGTAAACATTATGGAAAAGGGTGTATCGCAAATGTTTCTTTATTTGCAATGAACGTCGTGGCTGAGTTGGTAGCGTGACGGATTACGATGCTGAAGGTCCGGGTTCAATCCCCGGTGAATCAACTTTTTTTTCTTCATTTTATATTCAGAAAATTTCTAACTTGCTCTCGCTTTATCTATTCTCGCCTGTCCAGGCATTATTTTTTATATTTAATTCATATATGTTTAACAAAAAAAATGTTGCTACGGGCATCGAAGCCGCGCCGCACAGTAGGAGAAAAGCCCAAAAACCTGGCCAAAACCCCAAAAAATAAATTTTCGAAATAGGGTCAGTTGAGTAGTCATTCAGGTAGAGGACTAGTAACTGCATTCTATTGTGGAAGGGAAAGCCCTTTAAGTGTATACCTGCGCCGCAGCGTCAGTTGGCAGTTAGTGTTCGTGAAGAGTGTACGTGTCACGCGCTGAACAGACGAAAATAACGCTGACTTCAAAAACCCATAACTTTAAAGTGACGGGTTTAATTTCAATTCTGCAACATGGATACGACTTCTGGAGGTATGTAGAACATGTTTTTACATCGGTTGAATCTAAAGTTTATGTATAAATGATTGAAATGTAGTATAGCCTTCGGCATAAATAAAATTGAATAATTTTGAAAACTTATATTTTCAACGGTCCGAAAAGTTATATATTTTGTCACATTTTGCAAAGCTCCTAGTCTCGGCCTTTAGTTTAATGTATAAGCTTTCGAAATTTACAAGAGTTACCTGCGGAAAACGTGCGTCTTGTCCGTTATGATTTTTTTCGCATCGTGCGGTAGCCGAGCGTGCACGCGGCACTATTGAGCAGCCTCTGCGCCTCTACCTGAGAATGGGTGAAGTAGCATCATAACGGACAAGACGGCTGTTATACGCTTGAAATAAATTATTTTAATATATATGTATGTATATATATATATATATAAATTTTCTGTGATTTAATTATGATATATACGTATGCATATATATATATATACATATTAAAATCAACCACATAAAAATTTCTTAAATATGAATGAAATGTTATAACATTCAAATAAAATATTTGAATATATATATATTATATAGTAAGCAAAGCTTTCTTTTAACCAAATCCATGTCAATATTTTCTGTCTAATTTTCTTAAAATTATTTCAATTATTGCGGTTATTTATTTGGTAAAATAATGTACATTGTTCAAGTTTTTGTATTAATTGAAAATTTTATCTTTTCCTTTAACACCAATTTTCTACAATTTTATGTCTTTATTGCAGGATCCGGTTACAAAGAATTGGTGCTGACAAGGAAAGAAGTATTTCTGATAATCAGCGAGCATTTATCCGATAAATTCGCTTCCTTGATCGAATTTATGGTAGAAAAAATTTCCAAGGACACCGGACGTACAGTTGTAGTGCCTGAGGACTCGAAACAGACTTTTTCGATACTCTTCAATCAAATGAGAACGAGGTGGCAACAAGCTCACAGAAAATCCTGTGTATTTTTCAAGAATAACGGTGAATGGCTTAGCAAGCAGGTATGTTTTGCCGCACCTACAGACACTGTAGTAACAAGCCCGGGTAATACGGGCGGCCGCCCGTCCCTTGAGTTTACAATGTCCAGTGAAAGATCTAAACGAAGGAAGACCCAAGATATTCGTACATCGTTCAACTCGGTCGAGTTAGCATACGCTACTCAGATGAGCCTTCGCTCTTCAGGACAATCCGACGCCGCAAAAGTTATTAAGGACGTAACAATGACGAGTCCTTTAAGAGCTTCCAAGTATCGTAAAGCTTACTCAGCAACGGATGAAATTACTTTATCCGAAGAGGCTGCACTTTCCGCTATGATTGAATATAAATTCTCCAAGAGTACTTACCAGGGAATGAGAAGATTAGGGAAGGAAAATAACTGTAAGCTATATCCGTCTTACGAAAAAGTGATGAAAGCAAAAAAGCGTTGTTATTCACCACGTGATGCAATCAGGATTACAGAGAGTAGTGCAGAAGTCCAACTACAGGCACTATTAGATCATACAGTTGAACGTATTTTACTCGTCCAAAATGTACTCATTCAAAGATTGACTCCAGATAATGTTCGTAAAATGGACTTGATTTGCAAGTGGGGTTGCGATGGAAGTTCTGGGCAAAGTGAATATAAGCAGACGTTCAGTGATGACAGCAAATCTGATGCGCATGTATTCTTTACTTCAGTCGTGCCATTACAACTCGTGTGTTATGATCAACAATCGAAGGAAGAAATAGTTGTTTGGAAGAACCCCAGACCCTCGTCTCCACGATTTTGTAGACCGCTTAGACTACTGTTTCTACGCGAAGACACAGAGTCAACACTTAATGAAGTCCAAATTGTTGAAGCACAAATAAAGTCACTTCGTCCATTCGAAAGTGTAATAGACGGAAAAGAAATCTCCGTAATGTACAAGTTGTTGTTCACCATGATAGATGGTAAAGTTTGCAACGCTGTATCATTGACGAAATCTGCTCAACGGTGCTATTTGTGTGGAGCAACCAGCAAAGATTTTAATGCCATCGACACTGTATTGCAAAGGGAAATCAATGAAACAAATTTGAAGTTCGGATTGTCGACGCTGCATGCGTGGATACGGTGCTTCGAGTATTGCTTACACGTGTCTTACAAACTCGGCATTAAAAAATGGCAAGCTCGAAGTGCCGAAGAAAAAAAAATTACCCAGGAACGCAAGAGGGCCATTCAAGAAGGATTCAAGAAGCAATTGGGTCTAAATATCGATCGCCCAAAGCCTGGATACGGCAGCAGCAATGATGGCAACACAGCTCGGCGATTCTTTGAAAATTCGACGGTTTCCGCTGCGATAACGGGGGTCAACGAAGAAGTTATTAAACGCTTGTACGTAATCCTACAAGTTATATCGTGTGGCCACGAGATAAACTGTGAAAGATTTGAACAGTATGGTATTGAAACGGCAAGAAAGACCGTTGCATTATACCCTTGGTACTCCATGCCTACTTCGGTGCACAAACTATTAATTCATGGTCCAGTGATAATAACTCATGCTCTATTACCAATCGGCCAATTATCCGAAGATGCTCAGGAAGCTCGAAACAAAGACATCAAACGATATCGAGAAGATTTTGCGCGAAAAAGTTCCAGGGTTAAAACTATGGAAGATGTTTTTCATCGGCTCTTAGTTACTTCTGATCCGTACATTTCAAATGTCAGAAGACTACCACAGAAGAAGCTGAAGAGTTTGTCGCCGGAAGCTGTAGCGATGTTGATCGCTCCTAAAGTGACTGCTGCAGCAGACGAATTTTGCGCCGAGATTGAAGCCGTGCCGGGAGTTGTAATAGATACAAACTCGGATAATGATTCTGACTCCGACTCCGACTCCGATTACGATTTTGATTAAGAATAAAATTTTCTATTTTTGAAACGTTCCGTATGTATTTTGGAAATAAAAATAATAATTGCGTAGAATACACTGTTCACGTTTATTTTATTATGATGATTTTTTTAAATATATTAATTTATCTATTTAGCAGGATACTCGGCCATTTTGTTTATAACAATTTGCTGTAAGCTCTTTGTTGCAAGTTATAAACAATAGATATCGGATTGGTTATCAGCGACCTTGAAAACCCGTATATACCAATTTTTGTCAACATCTGGTAACTTTTTAACGTTCATGTCGGCCATATTGGATCGGCCATTTTTTTTACGATAATTTGGCTTGCGGATTCGTAATCAGCGACCTTGAAAACCCGTAAATACCAATTTTTGTCGACATCTGGCAACTTTTTAACATTCATGTCAGCCATATTGGATCGGCCATTTTGTTTACGATAATTTGGCTTTCAGATTCGTAATCAGCGACCTTGAAAACCCCTGTAAGCCAATTTTCATTCCCGTCAAAGGTCATTTGAGGTTTTGGCCAGGTTTTTGGGCTTTTCTCCTACTGTGGGACACCCGCTATCATGAAGAATAGAGGTAAGGAGCCGGAATGCGTATGCTAAAAGCACCCCAAACGTGGACCCTGAAAGTGACGAAAAGTTGTGGTTCGAAATTCAGCCACATCAAGCGCTAGTGCCGAGAGGGAAGGATGTGAAGTATGGCATCCGTGACGCTATGAAGTGAGCGTATATATAAACTGAAAAATTCTTGGTTATAATATTTATATATCATTCTTGGCTGTTCGTCTGTGAATGCGAAATTGTAATAAGGATTTTTTAATTGCAGTAAAAATCAGTGTTGTGGAGTGCAGTGAGTGATTGCCCCGCATTATATAAAAGCAGGTAAGAAAACGGTATTTTGAAACCATTTTCTGTATTATATTATAAATGTAATTCATCGGTTGATTAAATACATTTCTCGAGTATGAAAGTGAGGTTTGAATTCGTATTATTGTCATAATATGTAATTACAAATTTTATTTTGGGTTCTTTTCTTGTTGCAGTGCACAATGGCGAAATACTGTTCATACCCAGGGTGTCAAACTGGGCGAGACGCCAGCAGAGCAAAGTGCAAGCGCTTAGGAGTACGACAGTTGTCCGTCTTCAAGGTTCCAAAGGTAAATCGCCTGTTAAAATGTTTTCTTTTTGTTAAATGACGCATAGAGCGCGTAATTTGTTGACGAAATCTGAAGTAATTGCATGCCACTTATTGCCTATAAGAAAAAAAATTTACTCAATGATTTAGCGTGTATATGAAATTTCAACCCGCTTTGTTTTTTTCCTGTATCTTGTAGAATATGGTACAACGATGGAGCAGAGCCATCGGGGAGTGTCTCTCCCACACTGATTTCGTGTGCGAGCTTCACTTTTCCAATGACTCGATAATAAAAGAAGACCGCATCAAAATGCCTGATGGTACGATCGAGGTAATTCCTCATATTCGTCATACCCTCATCGCTGATGCTATGCCCATCGCAGTCCATAACAAGGTAAGGATTGTAATAATTATAGTAATTTTTTGTGTGAAATGCATAAAAACATTCAGCGCTACAAGGGCATGACTTTCCGAATGAGTTTCTCCGCCACTTCTCAACTTTTTTTTTCTTTTTTCTCTATTCTTTTCCTGCCCGCTTGACTTTTCTATAATACCCTCTTTTCTTCGAATGAACTCAGCTAACCTGCAGCTGTGTTTGCTAATTGTTTGTAGCTCGGTTCAGCAGTATAATTTATCAAAAGTTCATCTTTTTCTTGCGGTCTTCAATTTTTATATGCGGAATATTCTTATCTGCTACCCCTCTTCAATTTCCGCTGTTGTCTTTACTCTTTATTACTTGAGTCAATTCGTTGATATCGTACTTTGCTATTCCCTCGAACAATTGGACATAGATTGTCCATTATTACATTGAGATAAATATAATAATCAATTATTTTTTATTTCGACAGGAAAACGGTAGTCAACCGGAACAGAATGTTCCCTGCGACCAGTTAGCCGGACCTTCTCATGGATCCGTAGCTATTTGCAACGACGCTGTCGTACATCAAGTGCCTACGACCTGTCACGATTTTCTTACTCCGACGGAGGTAAGTGTTGTATTTATTGAAAATGAAGGGAAAATGTCTTTCAATTTTTTTCATTAATTTAATTCTTCATTTTTCATTGATAATACTTTATCTCTCAATATAAAAATTCTTTCAATTTATAAATTCGGACATTTTTCTCGATTTCCTTGGGTTTCGTTTGAAAAAAAAAGCAGAATTGTTTTATGAGCTACTTTAGGCTCCGACGTGATTTACGCTGGCACAATTTTCGGCCGCACGACTCACAGTAGGAGAAAAGCCCAAAAACCTGGCCAAAACCCCAAAAAATAAATTTTCGACATAGGGTCAGTTGAGTAGTCATTCAGGTAGAGGACTAGTAACTGCATTCTATTGTGGAAGGGAAAGCCCTTTAAGTGTATACCTGCGCCGCAGCGTCAGTTGACAGTTAGTGTTCGTGAAGAGTGTACGTGTCACGCGCTGAACAGACGAAAATAACGCTGACTTCAAAAACCCATAACTTTAAAGTGACGGGTTTAATTTCAATTCTGCAACATGGATACGACTTCTGGAGGTATGTAGAACACGTTTTTACATCGGTTGAATCTAAAGTTTATGTATAAATGATTGAAATGTAGTATAGCCTTCGGCATAAATAAAATTGAATAATTTTGAAAACTTATATTTTCAACGGTCCGAAAAGTTATATATTTTGTCACATTTTGCAAAGCTCCTAGTCTCGGCCTTTAGTTTAATGTATAAGCTTTCGAAATTTACAAGAGTTACCTGCGGAAAACGTGCGTCTTGTCCGTTATGATTTTTTTCGCATCGTGCGGTAGCCGAGCGTGCACGCGGCACTATTGAGCAGCCTCTGCGCCTCTACCTGAGAATGGGTGAAGTAGCATCATAACGGACAAGACGGCTGTTATACGCTTGAAATAAATTATTTTAATATATATGTATGTGTATATATATATATATAAATTTTCTGTGATTTAATTATGATATATACGTATGCATATATATATATACATATTAAAATCAACCACATAAAAATTTCTTAAATATGAATGAAATGTTATAACATTCAAATAAAATATTTGAATATATATATATTATATAGTAAGCAAAGCTTTCTTTTAACCAAATCCATGTCAATATTTTCTGTCTAATTTTCTTAAAATTATTTCAATTATTGCGGTTATTTATTTGGTAAAATAATGTACATTGTTCAAGTTTTTGTATTAATTGAAAATTTTATCTTTTCCTTTAACACCAATTTTCTACAATTTTATGTCTTTATTACAGGATCCGGTTACAAAGAATTGGTGCTGACAAGGAAAGAAGTATTTCTGATAATCAGCGAGCATTTATCCGATAAATTCGCTTCCTTGATCGAATTTATGGTAGAAAAAATTTCCAAGGACACCGGCCGTACAGTTGTAGTGCCTGAGGACTCGAAACAGACTTTTTGGATACTCTTCAATCAAATGAGAACGAGGTGGCAACAAGCTCACAGAAAATCCTGGGTATTTTTCAAGAATAACGGTGAATGGCTTAGCAAGCAGGTATGTTTTGCCGCACCTACAGACACTGTAGTAACAAGCCCGGGTAATACGGGCGGCCGCCCGTCCCTTGAGTTTACAATGTCCAGTGAAAGATCTAAACGAAGGAAGACCCAAGATATTCGTACATCGTTCAACTCGGTCGAGTTAGCATACGCTACTCAGATGAGCCTACGCTCTTCAGGACAATCCGACGCCGCAAAAGTTATTAAGGACGTAACAATGACGAGTCCTTTAAGAGCTTCCAAGTATCGTAAAGCTTACTCAGCAACGGATGAAATTACTTTATCCGAAGAGGCTGCACTTTCCGCTATGATTGAATATAAATTCTCCAAGAGTACTTACCAGGGAATGAGAAGATTAGGGAAGGAAAATAACTGTAAGCTATATCCGTCTTACGAAAAAGTGATGAAAGCAAAAAAGCGTTGTTATCCACCACGTGATGCAATCAGGATTACAGAGAGTAGTGCAGAAGTCCAACTACAGGCACTATTAGATCATACAGTTGAACGTATTTTACTCGTCCAAAATGTACTCATTCAAAGATTGACTCCAGATAATGTTCGTAAAATGGACTTGATTTGCAAGTGGGGTTGCGATGGAAGTTCTGGGCAAAGTGAATATAAGCAGACGTTCAGTGATGACAGCAAATCTGATGCGCATGTATTCTTTACTTCAGTCGTGCCATTACAACTCGGGTGTTATGATCAACAATCGAAGGAAGAAATAGTTGTTTGGAAGAACCCCAGACCCTCGTCTCCACGATTTTGTAGACCGCTTAGACTACTGTTTCTACGCGAAAACACAGAGTCAACACTTAATGAAGTCCAAATTGTTGAAGAACAAATAAAGTCACTTCGTCCATTCGAAAGTGTAATAGATGGAAAAGAAATCTCCGTAATGTACAAGTTGTTGTTCACCATGATAGATGGTAAAGTTTGCAACGCTGTATCATTGACGAAATCTGCTCAACGGTGCTATTTGTGTGGAGCAACTAGCAAAGATTTTAATGCCATCGACACTGTATTGCAAAGGGAAATCAATGAACCAAATTTGAAGTTCGGATTGTCGACGCTGCATGCGTGGATACGGTGCTTCGAGTATTGCTTACACGTGTCTTACAAACTCGGCATTAAAAAATGGCAAGCTCGAAGTGCCGAAGAAAAAAAAATTACCCAGGAACGCAAGAGGGCCATTCAAGAAGGATTCAAGAAGCAATTGGGTCTAAATATCGATCGCCCAAAGCCTGGATACGGCAGCAGCAATGATGGCAACACAGCTCGGCGATTCTTTGAAAATTCGACGGTTTCCGCTGCGATAACGGGGGTCAACGAAGAAGTTATTAAACGCTTGTACGTAATCCTACAAGTTATATCGTGTGGCCACGAGATAAACTGTGAAAGATTTGAACAGTATGGTATTGAAACGGCAAGAAAGACCGTTGCATTATACCCTTGGTACTCCATGCCTACTTCGGTGCACAAACTATTAATTCATGGTCCAGTGATAATAACTCATGCTCTATTACCAATCGGCCAATTATCCGAAGATGCTCAGGAAGCTCGAAACAAAGACATCAAACGATATCGAGAAGATTTTGCGCGAAAAAGTTCCAGGGTTAAAACTATGGAAGATGTTTTTCATCGGCTCTTAGTTACTTCTGATCCGTACATTTCAAATGTCAGAAGACTACCACAGAAGAAGCTGAAGAGTTTGTCGCCGGAAGCTGTAGCGATGTTGATCGCTCCTAAAGTGACTGCTGCAGCAGACGAATTTTGCGCCGAGATTGAAGCCGTGCCGGGAGTTGTAATAGATACAAACTCGGATAATGATTCTGACTCCGACTCCGACTCCGATTACGATTTTGATTAAGAATAAAATTTTCTATTTTTGAAACGTTCCGTATGTATTTTGGAAATAAAAATAATAATTGCGTAGAATACACTGTTCACGTTTATTTTATTATGATGATTTTTTTAAATATATTAATTTATCTATTTAGCAGGATACTCGGCCATTTTGTTTATAACAATTTGCTGTAAGCTCTTTGTTGCAAGTTATAAACAATAGATATCGGATTGGTTATCAGCGACCTTGAAAACCCGTATATACCAATTTTTGTCAACATCTGGTAACTTTTTAACGTTCATGTCGGCCATATTGGATCGGCCATTTTTTTTACGATAATTTGGCTTGCGGATTCGTAATCAGCGACCTTGAAAACCCGTAAATACCAATTTTTGTCGACATCTGGCAACTTTTTAACATTCATGTCAGCCATATTGGATCGGCCATTTTGTTTACGATAATTTGGCTTTCAGATTCGTAATCAGCGACCTTGAAAACCCCTGTAAGCCAATTTTCATTCCCGTCAAAGGTCATTTGAGGTTTTGGCCAGGTTTTTGGGCTTTTCTCCTACTGTGCGACTGGACCGCGAATTTTTCATTTCCGGGCATGCAAAGAGATCGCGAAAGAGGCTGAGGGAATAAGAATGAGAGGAGGGGCAGGAGGGAGAGGGAGAGAAAAAACGTGTGGACAGCCTTCGAGATATCCTTAAAATCGCACCTGCGGATCTTCGCCCTCGACGCGAGAACTCGCGGATTATTCGTTTTTCGTTTAATATTTCACGTATGTGTGTGTTTTACGGGACATGTGAGCGCGTCCTTGACAAGCCGCGATAAGCCTCCAATGAAAAAAAAAATCAAAAAAACCAACAACAATTGAATTGAGAATAAATTGTTGGTTCAACAGCTGAAAAAAAGTTCAATAACTCCACGAGACTGAAGTGCCAGAAAAATATTTTTCGCCCATCAATGGGCTGCTACTTTTTGATAACAAGAAACAATGCAAAAACAATTAGCGATTATTTAATTTCGATGAAAATGCATTGAAAACAAAAAAAAAGAAAAACATAATTGCAACACTTTTCGAGTATGGTATTGTGGGAAAAAATGGTCCGAGCGATTTGTCGAGTTGGGTCGAGAGGAAGAGGGGAGAAAAAAAAGGAAAGCTGTCGAAAGAAATGAGGAATCGAGCTTCTGTGGAAATAATGAGCCGATAAATCATCGCGTGTTCCTTGTGCGCGAGGTCGTAGTGGCCGCTCCAAAGGACGACGTATCCTCTTGCCCGTTTCTTTTTTAAATTCTCCATCGTCTTCTCTCGCAGAATGAGAGCAGCTGATATAATTTCTCGTAGTTTTACTTTGCACTGAAGAATTTACGATCATCTCACGGGCAGTGAGAAAAAAACCTACTTGGTAAAAAAACAAAAAAAAATTTTTAGCACGTTCCCTCCCCCCACCTTCTTCTTCTGGTCTCTAGTTTTCGTCTCGCGCCACGTGCTCTGTCTGCGGTTAATCGCGTACGGCAAACAGCAGTCGAGGACAGGAACTTTTGTTTCTTTTTTTTATATCAAATTCATTTTTTGTTTCGCTCCTCGAACACACACGTTCCGTCAATCGAGCTGGATAATGTCTTCGGTGCTCGAGCCTTATGGAACGACGAAGAACAGGCTCTTGGGCTTTTAACGAAGATTATTCTTTACGTTCCAATTGAAGTTTAAAAAATATTTTACAAATTTTTCGTTGTTTATATTAAATATTTTTTTATAGTCGTATGATGATCATTATTACGCTTATTAATATTCATAATAATTCCAAAATTTCTATAAAAGTATATATTGTTTCTAATACTGATGTTATTTTTTTTTTAATTTTTGTTTTTACTTTTTCTTTAATGTTGAAATAATATTTATAATATATTTTTTATACCAATAGTATATTATACCACAAGGACGAAAAATCTTTTTCTGACGAGTGTGAGTTTGCAGGACGAGCCGAAGGCAAGGACTGCAATCAATCGGGTTTTACGTACGCGAAGCAGACGTAAAACGTCCATTTACGTACCGCGTGATATAAGTTAATTTAAAAAATCAAAAATAACAAATATCGAACTTGAGGGGGGGTAAGGTTATTTCGCCACGAAAAAAGAGTATTCACGATCTTCTTTTGCACCACACAGTTAATATATATTTATTTATTTAGGAAGTATATAACAAAAGGACATTTGAAGAATATTCTGTACCATTTTCATTAATAATTATGCAGAAATGAGCCAAGGACAGCACATCTTTGCAGACACCTCCAAAAATTGCGCTGAACTGCATAACTCATCACTGGATCATGCGAACAAGATTTCAAGAAGATTCTATTAGCTACTAAGTTTCTTTAGGTAACGCTGTATTGTTTCACAATAACAATGATTCCAAATTTTGTAATAGAAAATCGCTATTTTGACTTCTAAGCGTGAATACAAATTGAAAAAATAAAATGAAAACAAAAACTCGGCAGCGTTACCTCAAGAAACTTTTTAAATAATCGAATCTTCTTGGTTTTTTTCCGGATGATCCAGTGATGAGTTCCGCAGTTCACCGCAATGTAACTTTTTTTTGCGGCATCTCAGAAGATTTGCTGTCACTGGCTCATTTCTGCACAATAATTCATTAAAATTTCACAGAATATTCGTCAAATATCCTTTTATTTTATACTAATTATATAAATAAATATATGTAAACCATGTCGTCAAAAAAAATGATCGAAAATATGCTTTTTTTATAGCAAATTAACCATACCCCCCCCTTAATGTGTTGCTATCACAAATTTTCTTTACTTTTCATTATTTAAAAGTGTTGTACGAACGCGTTGTTATTATCAAAACTGATAATATTGTCTTATGAAGAAAAAATAGTAGTAGTACTCCATCTTGCTCAGTTCAAACGCATTCACTTTACAATGCTACGCTTTTCAGTCTTTTTTATCGTGTTTTGCCACCTTCTTGAAGATAGTAATTTTCTTTCCAATTATAAAATGTAGGATTTCAGCTTATTTATATTCTCATAATTTCCAACAATAGGTGATCACTCATAACAGTGATGTGCCTCACATCGAAGACGAACTGGTCTGTTTTGGTGACCATCTAATGGAAACTAGCTCGGAAGAATCGTCAACTTCTAGTGAGGTGAATCATTGCGTTTGTTCCATGGAAACTTTATCTTCAAACTTGTTTGTGCTTAAACTCTTGCTTACTACACTTCTACTAAACACCTGTAAAATTAGGCGCAGGCCTGGGTCCAAAGAACTCACCGCCAAGGCCATAAACAAACCCTGTTAAACGCAACTCACCCTCAAGGCCACTAACAGACCCCATTCAGCGCAACTCGCTCCAAACCCCATTGATCCCAACTCGCTCCAAACCCCATTTAACGCAACTCGCTCCAAACCCCATTTAACGCAACTCGCTCCAAACCCCATTCAGCCCAACTCGCTCCAAACCCCATTTAACGCAACTCGCTCCAAACCCCATCCAGCGCAACTCGCCCCAAACCCCATTCAGCCCAACTCGCTCCAAACACCATTCAGCGCAACTCTCCCTTAAACTTAACTCTCCCTTAACTCTCCATTAAAAGACCCCATCGAACCCAACTCGTCCCTTAAGGTCACTAACAAACCCCATTGAAACGCAACTCACCCCCGAGGACGCACGCTTCCGTGTGAAAATTTGTGTTCTATATAAACATGCATGAATATGGAAAAAAATATAACGAGATGAGTACAATAGCATTACTCGAAATGAATGAATGAATGAATTAATTAATTAATGAGCTGTTCTTTTATTCCGAGGAAAAATACGCGTGGTCATAACAGAAAAGATTATCGATGCATTAATATTTTTGTTCATCTGAATCAGTCGGTTGATGGAGTACGAGACTATCCGTACGGATTTCGCGACGACACGGAAAGAAGCTTCCCCGACAGTGCGGCTTCGAACGATCGTGAGGTAAGATTTTATATTACTCGAACCTTATTGTCGTGGCTTGCATTATTCAACTGTCATATTTCTATCGGCATAATCCACTTCAAATAGAACCGCAGGTGGCATTGATTCAGTAATGATTTTGTGCTTACGTCATTGTAGGATGATGAGGAGGACCTCCCTTTACAATTCACTATCGACGATGTGTTCGCACATCTGAACGGGACTACTTTCCCAGAGTCGTGGAGTTGGATAAGAAACCCACGTGAAGATTCCAGTATCGTGTACGTGCAAACCCATCGGCAGACGCTACAACCACGATTGCACCTCATTTTACATAACGATCTTTCAGTCACGGTAAGTCTTCATATAACTGGCATATTTGTGATCTGCACACGGCTGAAAAGACTATCAATTACAATTTGGAGTGAAATTTACTTCACAATTAATGTGATTATGTCCCAATATGTGTTCAAAATTGTAATACGACGTCGATTATGTTTGTTTGCAGGCCCAGACTCCTGACAGCGCTGTCACGATTGAACTGGATCGAATCATGGCATCAGTTCAAAGTATAACGGAACTTTTACATGAGGCTGAAAGTAAAATGGTTTGCTGTGGCAGTGGATTGGAGCGAGAAAGGTTTGTTCCTATGTGGTTGAACTCTACAATAGGCTATCGTACATTGACATTACAATTACGTTCATGCATGCAAGCATAATGCAACAGGCAGCAAGCAAGTCAACCCTGGATTGGTCTCCATGAGCGACCTAACGACTTTCTTCCTTTACACTGCCCGAGATCGTTCAGCGTGTTTTTGCCAACGTCGCCCACCGGATAATTCCATTTAGCATTTGAAAAATTGTATCAGTTCCCACAATTTATTTTATTTCTCTTTACAATTTACAGGGTACGTCATTTAATAAATATAATAGTTTCTTAAACCTTTCAACTCACATTTCTAAATTTTTTCCACATTTTTGACTCGTCTGAACGCTCATGAAAAAAATTTAAACAGGGGAGCGCGGGGATTCGCTCGTAGGGTGACCAGTCTACGGTTAAATAACGTATTTTTCACTACGTTCATTACGTTTTATGTTCATTACATTTCTTGTATACATGTTTTGAATGCACCCGTAGGCGAGCTGTACATTGCACAGGCTTCGTCCAAGGGAGTGATTACCCGAATTTCGTCCAATCACCTCGGTGCACGGTCTGTCGACGATTGCGCAAGACTCTGCAAACTCGCGACAATCACCGCAGAACCACCTTGCCAATCCGGTACGCGAGAGCTCAACACTCTTCCCGTTTGAAGCAGCGAAATTATCTACGTCTCTTAAGAAAGGTAATGTTCTGTAGTTATAAATCCTTCCTCGATGTAGCATTATTTATTGAGATGCTGAGATTTGTTCCTTCGTACATATTTATACTTTATACATATATCTACATATACGTGTATTTATTCATAACCGTGATGCATTCAAAAAATGAGTTGACAAAAGAGTTGGGCTACTCGTCACGGCTACGTTCTTCAATGTGAAGCGATATTGCAATCGCTGTTCGCGTAAGCTGAGTGCGAAATTGTTGCTCACATCAGTTACACGTATGGCAATAAAAGCAGTGTGCACCGATTGTGTGCTTCCATTTCAGACTCGAGATTTGAAGCGCGAAGTAAGAATAACCCAAGAGAGGTGTGCGGCCGTTACCGATGCCGCTTTGACTGAGGCGATTGCAGATTTGCCGGAGGTTCAACAAGAAGCCGTCCGGGTATCGACCGCTTGAAATCCAACGACAGATGCGAACGGGATGTAGTCATCGAAAAACTGAACCGTTTTGATGGTCTCGTGTGCCCTAGCGAAGAACTATTTAAACTAACGAAGTCCCTCGAAGAAATTGTTCTTGATGTCGCGGGGAGATTCGGTGTCAAGACGAGCACTTTTCATCGCATTGTTGAAAAGGTAGAGCAAGTAGACAACCTCACCTTGGTGGGATGTTTGGACCACGAGCGTGACGTCACCAAAAACGTCATCGCCATGTACATCGTCATGAGATGCACTTTTTTGGCGGATTCGTACAATAAAAATTGCGATGCACGACGAGTCCGAACGAAAAAGCATCGAAACAACGCCAAGCTATGAGGTTATTGCGTACGCCTCCACTTGCTGTCTGCCGTAAGTATGAACACGAATAATATATACCTACTAATAAGAGTCGTTAAACATCGGTTCATGTATCAAACCCAATATTTGCTGTTGCAGGGAAGAATCGTGGCGGAAGCGGCTCTCCTGCGAGAATCAGCAAGGAAGATAATCTTGGCGAGACGACGTCAACGACGATCGACGTAACCCCGTCGAGAATCGAAATAGGCTGTGAAAAAACAATTTACCGGAAAGAAAACAACGTTGGCATGACGCCTCTGAGGTGCAGCAGAAGACGCGCCGGACGTGGTGTCGTGAACAGACCATTATCGGGGAGCTCGATCGCCTCGAGCACTATTTTTGAATGGCTGCAGCAATCAGGGAAATGCAAATGCTGCCAATCCTTATTCGACGTCCGTCGAATCTTTGACCGACACGTACGCGAGTTCACAAGGTAATTTCTTTATTTTCATTCACGATTTATCCGCCGAAAACGTGTCTACCTTTAGAGAAACTGAAATAATGTGTTGAAGAATACGGAAAAGCGTCGTAATAGGAGAGAAACTTAATGATTGATTTTCATGGTTTTTTTTCCCTTTTTTTAAAAATGGATTTTTCTATTATTTTTCATTAAGGATCCGGTGACAGTGGAGTTATCACGATATCAGAGGCCAGCTGTAGAATTCGCGACGTCGATGGCAACCAACGACGATGGCAACCAACGACGAAACAGCTCTGAAATCGACCCGTCGATTTATCACAGACCACGATATTGCGATCCTCATCGCAATCCCGTTGGGAGACTCCTGCTCGAAATTGTCGACACCGCGGCTCTTTACGTGGAGCATTTTCGACAAGTCATTCAGGTTTGGTTATCCGTTGAATTTTGCTTTTAATTACAAAGATTTTAAACCCGACCGACGGGCAGGATTCAGAATATTCAGATTTTGGCGAAAAAACTGTCATTATAATATTTAATGCAATTTTCCATACTAATATTTCAATATTATTAGTAGAATTTGTCGACAGAGTACGACGCCGGATGCGAACAAAACGGCAAAGAGGCCGAGGGACGAGTCGCCATCGAGGGAACGTTGGAGGCGATGACGGGTATCGCTGAGCACATAAACACTATGAAACGCCGACTCGAGCACGCGGTGCGCGTACAAGAAATTCAATCGTTGCTTTACGGCTGGCCGGGGTCGGATCTAACAACGAGCGGCGAATTAGTTGCCGACGGAAGATTTCGTATGCGCGGCGCAAAAGCACCGGGGCACGCCTTTCTGTTCGAGCGAATGTTGCAACTGACGAAAAATAAAGAGGACGGACTTCTCGTGTGCAAAGCTCATATAATGGTAGGTATTTGAAGAAAAATTGAACAGAATTCTCTTAAGTATTCTATATCTATTTATTAAATAGATAAATATAGAATAGAATTTAATAGACAGGAAAATACACCGAGCGAGCCGATGACCCCGACCTTGTCCTCGAAGCAGGAGGCATCCTCCTCCCCTTACAAGCCGGACAAAGCAGCGAGCGTCAACACGGGCAATTCGAGTTTCGCCGAGGATAATCGCCTCGTCACATCCACCGCCATCGCAAATTCCTCGAAGCCCATCCGTCGATTATCAATCAAGCATCTCGTCAAACTTTCAAAAAATCGAGCACACAGAGGCCCTTGAACATTTGGAAAAAGCATTGAGCGCCGGCGAGGCCACTTTAACCGAGACCCAGAGCATGGTTAAGATGGAACCGGACAAACAATTCACTCTCCAGTAAGAAGCTGAACCCTATTCCATCAGTATGGTTACGGCCAACAATAATTGCAGCCCCAGCAGTCCTTTTACAGCTGTCGAAGGTAAAGCTTTTCTTATTCCCGGACTGTGTTTTCATCGATCTTTTACGAATTTTGATAATAATCGTATTTTTCAAATTAAACGATTACGAATGGAATGTAGAATACCAGAAAATTTCTTTACGACATTCATTGAGAAAAAAGAAACCTATTTAAAATATTTCCTGTCAGTTCCAATGAATTTTTTCGATGTACACACAGGATACCAACGGCGTCTGCGACGCTCGGAACACGACTTGAAGGAGGCTTCCGATCTGGTCGTTTGCGGCATGATGTTTCAAGTTGCATCAGAAAAATGCACGATACTGATAAGTACAATTCGATTCTAAATGGCATGGAAAGGAATTCTACAGAGGCGAAAAAGGGGCCGGGGCTCGAGTCAGCTCGAAGTCATCAGTCAGCCTGGTACCCCGGCAAATACACCATATCACATGATGAACTATCGCCTCCCCGAGAGCCTCAGCGTATGGTCCGAGGACGCCCTGGAAGAAATAATTGATCGAATGTTATCGAATCGCGTTTACCACAGTAAGATGTTCGGTTTTTAAATAGTTCGGAGCTACGGCTCTGAAGTTGCATTAGGGATTGTTTTATATGCTGTTTCCATGTCCGGGTGTACAAAAGGACAAACAATGGAACGCTTAGGTAGAAAGAAATATCTGGTTTCATGTATTATGACGAAACGTAAAAAAAGAAGAAGGAGAATATCCTTTATACAAACGAGTAGAATGAACATTGCAACGCTTTTTATAAATACCGTCAACATCACTTATGACAACCATTGAAACATTCAGATATGTATAGCCTTTGTTAAATAACGCTGCAAATGAAGTTATATTTGCCCATACAACGCAATAATTGTACCATACTTATTCACACTGAAATCGAATATAAGAGGAGGAAAGAAGAATGACGGCGAGAAGCGCGCCGATAGGATAGATAAGTGTGTACGGGGGGATAAAAAAAAGAGAAGTGGAAAAAAACGGTTCGGTTCGTGTGTGTTGGACCGCGATGAAATTTTCATATTATGACGCTCTAATTTATGCTTCTTGTATGTCGATCTCACTCCGGACTTTTTGTTACGCACAATTGTGTCGATCTCGTTCTACTGAGGTGTTCTCATACTGATATGGAGTTTGAAAGAAAGAAAGAAAGAAGATTTATCGAGGATGGGATTCGTCTAAATATTCGGACAATTGGGAGGATGTCTATTGAAATTTTTCCGATCCTCTTGAGCTAGTACTTGTGAACCAAAGAAAAAAGAATCATAATAATTAGTTTTCTAGATGCCACGGGCCAGCTTTTCTCTCATCTTATAAACTAAAACGATGAACAAAACGAGAGAAGAACTCCACAGCTCGATCTATTACCTCGGCATACCACTTTTTAGGACAACAATGAACAGAAGAAAAGAACGACTCCTCAGTTTCCTTGTTCGACGCACTATTACATAATTAACGAAAAGCAGCTACTGTTTCATATTAGTCAGCCACTGGGGCGAATCATATGTATGTATATATATTTAATTCGATGTAATAATTAATACTGCTAACGGGCAG